>CM055117.1:1060185832-1061385832 GCA_029206835.1 Rana muscosa | reverse complement strand
GCTTCGCATTCACTAGTCAAAGCTTTCATACAAGGAGTGATGCGTATTAGCCCTCCGGTTAGTATTCCCATATGTCCATGGGACTTAAACCTGGTTCTGTCGGTTCTACAGAAACAACCATTTGAACCATTGCGGCACATTTCCTTGGTTCTTCTCACCAGGAAATAGATTTTTCTTAGTAGCCATTTGTTCGGCTAAAAGAGTATCGGAATTAGCCGCCTTGTCCTGTAAGGAGCCATATCTGGTTGTCCATAAGGACAGAGTAGTATTACGTCCTCATCCAGCCTTTCTTCCTAAGGTGGTATAGAGGTTCCATTTGAACCAAGATGTGGTTCTTCCTTCCTTTTTCCCCAAACCTAGCTCGGTAGAGGAAAAGTTATTGCATTCTTTGGATGTAGTAAGAGCAGTTAAAGCTTATCTAAAAGCCACTGCTCAGATTCGCAGAACGGATACTTTGTTTGTTCTGCCAGGAGGCCCCAGAAAAGGTCAGGCAGCATCAAAAATCTACTTTAGCCAAGTGGATTCGACAGGTCATAATACAAGCCTATGGCTTAAAAAGGAGACCGCCTCCGTTCAAAGTTAGGGCGCACTCCACAAGAGCAGTTGGAACTTCATGGGCAGTGCATCACCAAGCCTCCCTGGCTCAAGTCTGTAAGGCCGCAACATGGTCCTTAGTATACACGTTTACTAGATTCTACCAGGTAGACGTTAGAAGTCAGGAGGATGTCGCCTTTGGGCGCAGTGTGTTGCAGGCCGCAAAAGAGCCTCATGCCTGATGGCGCCCAGCTTATGTATAGTGTATCCCTCCCCTCATTTGGCATTGCTTTGGGACGTCCCATTAGTAATGACTAAGTCGCTCTGTGTCCCGTGATGTACGAAAAAGAAAAAGAGATTTTTATAACAGCTTACCTGTAAAATCCTTTTCTTGGAGTACATCACGGGACACAGAGCTCCCAGCCCTCTTTTTGGGACACTTATTGCTTTGCTACAAAACTGAGGTGCTCCCGGATGGGAGGGGCTTATATAGGGGAGGGTACTTCCGGTTTTGGAAGTTGCCAGTGCCAGCACCTGAAGGTATCTATATAACCCATTAGTAATGACTAAGTCGCTCTGTGTCCCGTGATGTACTCCAAGAAAAGGATTTTACAGGTAAGCTGTTATAAAAATCCCTTTTTTTACATCCAATAGACATAAACAATGATTTTAAGCTTAAAGGGGTTGTAAAGGTTCGTTTTTTATTTTCTAAATAGGTTCCGTTAAGCTAGTGCATTGTTGGTTCACTTACCTTTTCCTTCGATTTCCCTTCTAAATGTTTTTTTTCTTTGTCTGAATTTCTCACTTCCTGTTCCTCCTCAGTAAGCTGTTCAGTAAGCTGTTCTGGCTGACTAAACACCACTCGGATGATGGTGTGAAGTTTACTGAGGAGAAACAGGAAGTGAGAAATTCAGACAAAGAAAAAAAACATTTAGAAGGTAAATCAAAGGAAAAGGTAAGTGAACCAACAATGCACGAGTTTAAAGGAACCTATTTAGAAAATAAAAAACGAACCCTTACAACTCCTTTAAGTATAGATACGGCAATTTTTCCATAGTTACATTGGTCCACCATAGAACAATGTAAGCATGTATGTGCCACTGCCATACCTGTGGGATTTCCATGGAGGCTGGAAATCCTTGTAGTATGGATTGATACTACAGTGACCTTCATTAGCTTCTGGGTCCCATGCCAAGTGGCTGCCCTGCTGCTTACTGAACACAGAAGGTCGCTTGTTTAGCATGGGCACCATTCAGGGAACACTTTGCACTTTCTCAATGAATGCAAAACATTCTCTGATTGGATGAGGTGGAGAGACGGGGCGGTGATGTCACAATCTCTACCTCAGCCAATCAAAAAACTTTTTTCATTAATTAGATGCGTCTATGATAAAGCCCAGCTATGGGTTAAAGCGAAGGTCCAGCTGGGAAAAGTCAAACACTGTAGCTGCTGACTTTTAATAAGCACACTTACCTGTCCAGCGGGCCCACAATGTCGGCTGCCCGAGGCCGATCCATCCTCTGGATCGTGTGCCTGCGCCGCCATCCTCACTAAGGGAAACAGGCCTTGTGGCTTCACTGTCCATTTCCTACAGCGCATGCACGAGTCGCGCAGCACTTTGTGAATAGGCGGCTGTTCTCTGGGAGACACACAGTTCCCAGAAGACAGTGCGCCCCATTTCCCAGGAGGCAACGCGAGGAGGAGAAGAGAGAAGATCACAGCGGACGAGGAAGTGGCAGATTAGGACGATCTGCCTAGCAACATCCATTTCTGGTAAGTATAAACAATTTTTGTATTTTTTCAAATTTTTTGGGGTCTTTTTGGCTACTTTTTTTTTTTTTAGGGTGGACCTCTGCTTTAAATGCATTAGAGGTGTGGCTTCAAGCACAAGGTGCTTATTCAACTAAAGCCAACTGGAAGAGGTCATTGGTGGGCTCTGGCACTCGACTAGTTCTCAAGATCAAGGAAGATAAAGGTAGCTTTGGACTTACAAAGGTTATCCAACTGCAGGACAGGAATTGTTTGTAAATCTCTTCAACAAGCAGACACAATCATGTTTCTCTTTTTCTTTTTTTTTCTGTCAATGCGTCCGTTCCCCACAATGTACATAATATAACTGGGTACTGACATTTATAGGTAAAGTTGATCTGGGAAAAATCTGATTGCCTCTCAGGGAAGGAATTTTTTCCCCTGCTGTAGCAAATTGGATCATGCTCTGCTGTTTTTTTTTCTGCCTTCCTCTGGATCAACTGTGGGTAAAGAATTAGGTATATGGGATTGTATGATATTATATACCGCATATACTCAAGTATAAGCCGACCCGAATATAAGCCGAGACACCTAATTTTAACACAAAAAATGGGAAAACCTATTGACTCGAGTATAAGCCTAGGGTGAGAATGCAGCAGCTACTGTAAGTGGAAAAGAGGGTCAACAATGCCCATTTGCATGCGTCACTGTGCCCATTTGCACGCCTCACTGTGCCCATTTGCACACCTCACTGTGCATATTTGCACGCCTCACCTCACTGTGCCCATTGCAGCCTCACTTTGCTGATCTCCATTTACAATGCTCTCTTTTTTTTTAGGGGGGGGGGTGGATTGTGTCAGTGTGTTTTTTTTTTTTTTTTTACAATTATTTTTTTTATTTATTGCAAATAAACCCCTGATATCCCCCATTTGAGACAGAGAAAGGGACTGAGGATAGGGATGAAAATGAATGCAGAGGAGACAGCGGCTCCTCTCCATTCATAAACTGAGACATCGTAATCACAAGTTACAATGTTTCAGTTATGTGAATGAACAGAGTCAGTAATCACTGACTCTTTTCATTCGTAAAAGAAAGGGGGCTGGTTTACCGGCTCCTACCTCCCTCCGCTCTCCATCCTGACAGATCGAGGAGAGGGGGCGGAGGGGGACGGCAGAACGGAGGGGGACACAGAGCATGGAGGGGGACAGAACGGAGGAGGACACGGAGCAAGGAGGGGGACACCGAGAACGGGGGGGACACAGAGCACGGGGGGACACAGAGCACAGGGGGGACAGCAGAATGGAGGGGGACACGGAGCACGGAGGGGGACAGCAGAACGGAGGAGGACACGGAGCACGGAGGGGGACAGCAGAACGGAGGGGGACACGGAGCACGGAGGGGGACAGCAGAACGGAGGGGGACAGCAGAATGGAGGAGGACACAGAGCAAGGAGAGGGGCAGCAGAACGGAGGAGGACACTGAGAACGGAGGGGAACACAGAGCACGGAGGGGGACAGAACGGAGGGGGACAGCAGAACGGAGCAGGACACGGAGCACAGAGGGGGACAGCAGAACGGAGGCGGACACAGAGCATGGAGGGGGACACCGAGAACGGAGGGGGACAGAACGGAAGGGGACACGGAGCAGGGAGGGGGACAGCAGAATGGAGGGGGACAGCAGAACGGAGGAGGACACGGAGCACGGAGGGGGACAGCAGAACGGAGGAGGACACGGAGCACGGAGGGGAACAGCAGAACGGAGGGGGACAGCAGAACGGAGGGGGACAGCAGAACGGAGGGGGACATGCAGCACGGCGGGGGACACAGAGGGGACTGGAGGAGGATAAGGGGACAGTCAGTTTTCGGCAGCCGAAATTTCAGCGCACCTCTAGACTCGAGTATAAGCCGAGGGGGGCATTTTCAGCACAAAAAAATGTGCTGAAAAACTCGAGTATATATGGTATATATATATATATATTTTTTTTATGGTTGAACTTGTGTCTTTTTTCAACCTGACTAACTATGTAACTATGTAACTATTTCTTCTATGGGTGTCATGGGGACAGGAAATTTGGCAAAATCTCCCCAATGGGGTCACAGTCAGAGATAAACACCTGGCATGTTTTATTTCCTCTCCACGCTATACAACATTTAAAAAAAAAAAATGCCCTGGAGTTTGCTTTCACATAATTATTATCATAAAATCCAATCTGTTATGTAGATTTTCTTCTTCTTGAAGACCAAAATTAGGCTTTAAGGATTTTATGCTCCACTGTCAAATTAAACCACAGAAATACATCTCCAGCTACAAGCAGACAACCATTTTTATACCGTCTACAAATCTCACCAGATATGTCACTCTTAAGATGCGCTCAATGGGTTTTTTTTTCAATCACGGCCCTTTCCAAACCCCTTAAAATCCCACTGAATCTCGGCAAAAAAAAAAAATGAAAAAAGCCACAGATCTCCAGCCCAAATCCAATTTTCCTTTACAGCTTAAGAATGTTTTTCCTCATCTTTTATATGTCTTTTGTATTGTGATTTTATGACTTGCTTGAAAACCAAATTGAGAGCTGGCCTATGAGATGACAGAGACATGTACACAGAAAGGCATTGTGCTTCCTACGACTCATGCCAAAGTGATACTTTATACATATAATTTTCCTATAACACAAACTCTGTGGAGAACGGCAAATGTGAGAAGGAGACTGGAGAAAACATAATTTTAGTGTTAACTTCTCAGGTTTAGTTTGTCTCAAAACTTACATAGACTTTCCAAGAAGCCACAAGAAAGTTACATTTATATATATCCAGGGCTTTTTTTCTCAGACAATAGGTGCAGGAACTCCCCCGTTCCGAGTCACCCCTTTTCTCCGGCCCTACCCACCTTTCAGTACCGTCCCTTTTAGACAATATAGGACCAAGTATCATTTTGTGGTGTAAGTAATTTGTATGGAATTTGGTAATGATATCAAGAAAAGCAGTAAAATAGATCCCCTGCAGCCAGCAACAATAGATCCCCCTAACAAAAATGGACCACCCACAACAAAAATTTTCCCACCAGCAACAATAGACTCCCGGCAGCATCAACAGATCTCTGCACAGCCAGAATTAATAGATTCTCTGGCTGCCATCAACAATAGATCCCTCCCCAACAGTAAATCTCTTTCAGCAACAACTGACCCCCCAGCAACATAAGACCCCCCCCCCAGCAACAATAGGTCCCCCACCAGCAACAATAGACCTCCCCAGCAACAATAGACCCCCCTGCAAAAATAGATCCCCAGCAGTGAGCATCAATACCTTGCAGCACACCCCAGCCCCCCTTGTCATTACATACAGTCAGTCCAGGAGGTGCCGGAACTGCGTTCCCCCGCGTTCCCGCTGAAAAAAAGCCCTGTATGTATATATATATATATATATATATATATATATATAAAATATATATTATTATTATCATACAGGATTTAAATTTAAATTACAACGTTAAGACTGACAGTACAATTACAATACACTTCAATACAGGAGGAATCAGAGGGCCCTGCTCGTTAGAGCTTACAATCTAAAAGGGAGGGTCAAGTCATACAAAAGGTAACATATATATATATATATATATATATATATATATACAGTATCTCATAAAAGTGAGTACACCCCTCACATTTTTGTAAATATTTTATTATATCTTTTCATGTGACAACACTGAAGAAATGACACTTTGCTACAATGTAAAGTAGTGAGTGTACAGCTTGTATAACAGTGTAAATTTGCTGTCCCCTCAAAATAACTCAACACACCGCCATTAATGTCTAAACCGCTGGCAACAAAAGTGAGTACACCCTAAGCGAAAATGTCCAAATTGGGCCCAATTAGCCATTTTTCCCTCCCCGGTGTCATGTGACTCGTTAGTGTTACAAGGTCTCAGGTGTGAATGGGGAGCAGGTGTGTTAAATTTGGTGTTATCGCTCTCACTCTCTCATACTGGTCACTGGAAGTTCAACATGGCACCTTATGGCAAAGAACTCTCTGAGGATCTGAAAAAAAGAATTGTTGCTCTACATAAAGATGGCCTAGGCTATAAGAAGATTGCCAAGTTCCTGAAACTGAGCTGCAGCACAGTGGCCAAGATCATACAGTGGTTTACCAGGACAGGTTTCACTCAGAACAAGCCTCACCATGGTTGACCAAAGAAGTTGAGTGCACGTGCTCAGTGTCATATCCAGAGGTTGTCTTTGGGAAATAGACGTGCAAGTGCTGCAGAGGTTGAAGGGGTGGGGGTTCAGTGTTGTCACATGAAAAGATATAATAAAATATTTACAAAAATGTGAGGGGTGTTGTTAACTTTTGTGAGATACTGTATATAGTGTTTGCAGGTGCAGTGGTGCATTTGAGAGGGGAATGGGTGTCGGGAGCACTTGTAAAAGTGGGGGGCAGGAGGTTCTTCAGCCATTAAAGTCAGGTGCAGTGGTGGGGGGGGGGGGGTCAGTGTGCAGGTTTGATGATGGAGAAAACAGGAGGGGAAGGGAGCGTGGCATTCAAGAGCATTGCCCCATGTATTAGACCCCTAGGGGATGATTTACTAAAACTGGAGCATGCAAAATCTGGTGCAGCTCTGCATAGAAGCCATTGGCCAATTAGTTTCCAGGTTTTAATGTCAAAGCTTAACTGAACAAGCTGAAGTGTGCTCCAATTTTAGTAAATCTCCCCCCTAGTGTCTCTCCTGTGATCCATTGAAGCAAAACAAGGACAGAGCATTTAAATAGCTCCTTCCCTGGCCAGAGCACCCAGAAATGATAGCTCTGAACTCGGAAGTGAAAATATGTTTGACCCTTCCAGGTTCATTTACTGCAAGGAGAATCAGAGAGTACATGTTTGATAAGCTCTACTCACTGACACCCACCATGCTAGTCCCAGGTGCCCAGGAAGGACAGTGGGTCCAGGGATACATGCCAGTGGTTTCATATTCCAGTGTGTGTGGAAGTGATCTGGAAGCTAAAAATCACTTTCAGCAGAAAGCTAAAAGTTGGCTGATGACGTGTAAACACTCTCTGGGAATCTGTTAAAAGGCCAGTGCTGCCTTACGTTGGTGGCAGCAAAGGGGTTTAAATAAATGAATGTTGGTGACCCCAAAAGTTTGAATTCTCAAAAAAAAAAATCCTAGCACATGCGCATTACACCTTATATCATTTTTTCTGACTGAGCATCACATTAACAGTTAGAATTTCCTTCATTCTGATTAGAAATTAAGCACAACAAAAATTTCTATCCATTAACCACTAGATAATCGAATGAAGGTTTCAAAAAACAAACATTTTGTAACAACATTTTGTGGGTAGCTAGCTTAAAACCACTGTAAAACTATTTATTTATTTTTTTAAGAACAAACTTGTCATACTTACCTGCTTTGTGTAATGGTTTTGCACAGAGCAGCCTCAATCCTCCTCTTCTTGGGTCTCCCGCTGGTGCTCCTGGCTCCTCCCCCTTGCCAAGTGCCATCATAGCAAGCTGCTACCCCAGGGCACGCTCTGCGTGTCTATTGACACACAGAGAGTGGCTCGCCCCACCCCCTGCCCTCATGGTTTTGAACTTGTTAAGGTTATTAAGACAGCACCGTAGGCAGTGGCGGCTGGTGTTTTTTTTTGGGGGGGGCGGCAAACAACCCCCCCCCCCGGCAGCTGGTCGGTCTGGCACTTACCCTATCTAGGTGGCAGGTGGCAGGCAGCAGGCATCGGCTCCTGTGTTCTCTCCTCCTCTTCGCTTCCACTGTGCGTCTCCTCCCCTCCTCCTAGGTGTCCAATAAGATCGCCTGTCCTTCAGCCAATCAGGTGACGGGTCTCAAGACCCGCTTCCTGACTGTCCGAGAGGAGGATCAGTGTTACAATAGCGAATATTCATTCCCTATTAAACACACCTGGGTGGGCTCGGATCACATTCCCTGTGCCCTGAGCCCACCCAATTTAAAGCCTATTAGAGCCTCTGGCTCTAATCAGGTGCTTAAAAAAAACACCCCCTATTGGAATCTATGCATCTGGCATCCTAAAAGGGGCCGGATGCATGGATGGGGGGGCGTCGTCCGTGCGCCCTTAATGGACGGGCCGTTCGTGACCTTAGGGCCAGCATCTACTTCACATCTGTATGCTGACTTGTCGCATACAGGAGCTGGTGCTCCTGGCTCCTCCCCCTTGCCAAGTGCCTTCATAGCAAGCTGCTTGGTGTGGGGGCATTAGTGCGGGCTCGATCCCAAGCTGTGTGTGCATTGACACACAGAGCGCAGCTCGTCCTGCCCCCTGCCCTCTGCTTACTGGCTGTGATTGTGATAAAACTATACAATAAGACATTGGGGCTGATTTACTAAAGGCAAATAGATTGTGCACTTTGCATGTGCAATTGCACTCTGCAAGGGTATTTGCTGCATAGTTTAGTAAATGAGGGGAAGCTTGACATGACTCAGTCATGTGCAAGCAAAAATTATTTTCCTTGCAACTTTGTTGCAGATTTCTACCTTTTTCTGGTCTGAAGAAAAAGCCGTTAGTTTAACCATGTATTGGGCAGAGTGACTATGAACGGGAGGGCCTTGTTCATTATAATTACCTGGTTCACTCTCAGTGTTCAGAAGAAGAAAGCATCATCCTCATCTGCATGGTTTTGAACTTCTTAAGGTTATTACGACAGCACCATAGGGCCAGTATATTCACTTCACGTCTGTATGCTGACTCGTCGCCATCTTGGATGAGACAGTTGGTGGTTATGTCATCCGCATTAACACTTTCACAGATGATTTCTCTAAGGTGAAGCCATTTGGTATAGATCAGGGGTCGTCAAGCTTTGAAAACAAAGGGCCAGTTTACTGCCCTTCAAACTTAAGGGGGGGGGGGAGAGACTGTGGCCAGTGGGTATAGAAAATGCCCTGGTATTGATGGGAGTAAACAATGCCATAGGCTTGGTGATCAGTGGGAGTAAAAAATATTACATCATTGGTGTCAGTGGGAGGAATAGTGCCCCATAAATGGTGTCAGTGGGAGAATTAGTTTCCCATCTCATGTCCGTGGAAGGAATTGTGCCCCAAGGGCTGGATAAAGGCAAGCAAAGGGCCACATCTGGCCCTTGGAGACCCATGGTATAGAGGACAAATTGTAGCCAGAAGAGCAAACATCCTTAGAAAGCACCAGTACTGACTGTACAGGTGTTGGATATGATTTACCCCAGCCTCACCTGCTGCTTCCCGTCTGTCACTAAGTTGGTAGTACATCGGCAGATTACAATGAGCTGGGTGAGTTTGGAGTGGAGGATTTCTGGAGTGATAATGTTGGTGGAATGCAGAGCTGAAATCCACAAACAGGATCTATGCATGCATTGCTGGGGATTCAAGATATTGCAAGATGTAGTGCAACGCCATATTAAAAGCATCCTTCACTTATCTATTCACTCTATAGGCAAACTGCAGATGATTCAGAATGGGACCTCCTGAGATGTCCTTCAGGTGGGACAATGCTAGTTTCTGAAAGGTCTTCATCAGGGCTTTTATTCTCATGAAATAGGTGCAGGAACTCAATCACGACCCCCCAAAAACCCTCTTTCCCCACCTACACACACACCCTCCCAACCACATCAAATAGTGGGTGTGGGTAAATTTCACTAACGATGGGAGGCTCTTAACCTCCCTGGCGGTATTCCCGAGTCTGGTTCAGGGTAAGATTTCAGTACCTAAAGCGGTAACCCCGAGCCAGACTCAGGATCGCATCGCAGGATACAGGGGAGGATACAGGGGAAGTTACTTACCTTGTCCCTGGATCCTGCGATCCTGGATCCTGCGATGTGTCCCCGATGTGTCCCCGCACTGCCGAGTGCCGCCGAGCTCCGTTCCCTGCAACGTTGCGGCGGAGTTCGGCGCCAAATCCAAAAAGTGAAACACACAATACACATACAGTATACTGTAATCTTACAGATTACAGTACTGTATCAAATAATAACACACCCCCTTTGTCCCTAGTGGTCTGTCCAGTGCCCTGCATGCACTTTTATATAATAAAAACTGTTCTTTCTGCCTGGAAACTGGAGATTGTCCATAGCAACCAAAAATTGTCCCTTTATGTCAAAAGTGGTTTTAGACCACCTAGAAAACAGCGATAATAAATTAGAATCACTTGCAGAATTGAACGATAGCGATTTGTGGGGAAATTCGTCATCAAACACTGAAAAACACTTTTATTATTATTATATTATTATTGGTTATAATTATTTTATAGTTATTTATTATATTATAATTTATGATTTTGTTTTTTGAACTTTATCATACCCGGGATGTCTACTAGACTCTGGTTTGGACAGATTTAAGTAAGTTATTCCTAATGTAGCGACCTCACTCTCTCTCTAGTTTTATCGGTTATACGGCTGTTGTCTAGGGGTACCTGGGAGAGAGAGATGAGATACACCACGGCCCATGTCCTCCAAAGCATAGAGGTGAAGGCCAGAACTATCGGGCTTTGTGTATGTGTCCCAGAGTCAAATCCTCTCCTCGAATTGACTCCCCCTTTGCTCCTAGTAACCAGAGTTCCACACACTGAACAGGTCCAACTCGTATTTATTCTTCCCAATAAATAGTTATACAGCACAGACAGGTTGAGACCAACCTAACACTTCAGTATTTGCGGGGAGTAGGCCAAGGCACAATTCTTCTAGTTACAGCTAACCACTGTAGTATCACCAGTGGTGAATAGTCACTGCCACTGACTATATGAGGTAGAACGTGAATTACCTTGGCTAGCACAGCCCCTGTCAGGGGAAGGCAATCCGTCCAAGGGATTCACCGGAGGCCTCTCTGTCACCAGCAATGCTGCGCCGGACTCTTCAGAGAAGTTCCACTCACCAGTCTTCTCAACCTCAGACACGGGCACCCAAGGAGTTAAGGCCCCCTCGGATTCCTCCACCCTCACGGAACTCAGTCGAAGGTACTGAGCTCCAGGCTTCCGACATAGTACCTCACCCCAGGCTAAAGGTGCCTGAGATGTCACAGCAGGTTCCCCGCCCTGCCGTACCAGCGCCAGACAAGGACAAAAAGGCAGCAGTCCTGTGGTGAGTGTTCAACCTCGGCCTATGGTGACAATGCCACCTGTAGGCCACAGGGAACCTCACACCACCAGAGTCCTCCAAGAACCACAGAAAGGTCTCATATTCCCTGACAATCAATGCATCTGGGTTACACTACCACCCAGATGCTTCCCCAAAAATCAAACACCCGCTACACTCTCCCCCTGGTAATTTGACACTGGTCCCCAGTGTCTGGTGCAAACCCATGTCTCCAGAAGGTGATGACATAGATCCGGCCCAGAGACCATACTCAACAATTTTGCCATAAATTGTGCCAGGACCTAAAAATAGGAAAGGGAAACAAGAATATAAAACAATGAACTTTGTAATAAAAAATACTCTAGATGTTTCACATATTTACATCTCTCCCTCCCCCTGGCTATCTAAGGACCACCCCATTCTCAGCAGCCTTGATAGACGAGTCTCCTGCAGAGGGAAGAGAAAGAAAACACACATCCTAACATAACATATGTGTTTGCTTGGAACGAATGGGTCTATCCGAGAAGAAACCCACTCATTCCAATGAGTGTTGCATAGTGTACAAAAAAACCAAACTATCGTTGCGCAAGACTGCCACCTGGTGACAATGCCGCGGTAAAGACACTTGTCAGATCCGGATGAACTTCTGCTCTTCTGCGCTGTAAACCTACACTGACTAAACCCCAAAGTCACTGATTGCTGTTTTTTTCTTTGCTTGGTGGAGAAGGAAGGAGAACAAATAACAACAGCTCCTATTTCTCCAAAGAGTAAAACGTCCCAAAGAAAATTAGAGCACAATTTCGGTCATTTAGTGGGCAAATAAAGAAAAATGGAAAGGAGTCTCTTCCTCCTACAAATAGAACTTGGGATCTGGCAAACACAAAAGCTTTAAGTGCTGATCAAAAGCCTCCACATGGTACTCAATGCTCCCTCCATCCTTCCGACAAATTACCACTTTGTCTGCATGGATGTGCCTTCCTACCATCCACTCTGCCTTACAGTCCTTGAACTTTTTAGTGACTGTAGGTGAGCATGCGAGGTATCGGCGTGCATGAGGTACTTTCAGCTTAGTCCAGATAAAGTCATTGTACCATCTCTGCCGGAAAACTTCCACCTCGTAGAGTAACTCTCGGGGTAGATATGGGTATTCCCACCCATATTCTCGGGCAACTTTCTGGCAGAAGAGACGCTGAAGCCTTGGCAGAGATGGCATTGTGGCACGGTCTCCTACTCCAGGTAACAAAATGGACTCCAGATGGCGAGGTACACTCTCCACCTCTGTAGATTTGGGCTTAGGGGTCCGCAGTGACGCCCGTTGCACTCCCACAACAGGAGCAGGTGAAACACTTAATGGCTCAAGAAGTGGGATCACAGACAGGGAACCAGATTCCTCCCTTGGCTCCGAGGCCTCCACCCGGGGTGTACTATCCCCAATAGACATAGGTGGGTCCCTTAAGACACGGGACGTGGGCAGCTTCATCTTGTCCCATCCCTTCTTGTGGAAGATCTCATCTATCTCCCCATCATCACCGGCATCTGATAGCAACTCTAGGTCGGAGGTGTCATAACACTCTGCGGGCAGGTAATTCCCGGTACTCACGGAATCACCCCCCTCGATGAGCTCCACCGACTCTGGGCTCCCGACACCTCCAACCACACACACAGTCCCGACCCCTGGCTCACCTGGACCTTTTGAAGAACAGGGACATCCAGGGCTCTTCTTTCCAGATCCATCCAGGCCAGGCAAGCGGCGGGGTGAAGCTCTTCCATGACCACAGGAGGCCATCACCCGGCCAACTTTCCTCTTCGGTGGTGGTAGCAGGGAACTTGTGGTGACCGAGGCGGCATCCTCAGATTTCTCGCTCTTAATCTCCGCTTGGGCAGTCACGTCGCCCTGGTCAGCGCGCACGGGAAACGCATAGGCATCAATCTCTCCCTCCGGAGTGGCAGGCCCTGTGAGGTAGTTGAGGTGGAAGGCGCGCTGCCTTTCTGTGGATGGCTCCACCTCGAAGAGAAATTCTTTACAGACCTCACATCGCCGAACGGCTTCAGCTGGACCACCAGTCCCGAACAGCCGGGACAGATCACACCGAGGGCCTCTATGTCTCTGCAGGTATACAGAGCCAAACGTCCTCGGGGCCTTAGTCTTATTCCCGTATCCGTTATCTGGGCAGCAAAGGAAGTCATCTCGGTTACCGAAGAAGCAGAAATCCACGGAGTACTTTGCTGCTCCAATGCGCACTGACCACTTCGCGACGGAATCTCCACGTATGTCCTTCCACATGGCCAGACTCCTCCCACACTCTGCATCTGTTCGCAGGCTTTTTCTTCTCCCCGCCCACGAATTGCGCAGCTATGGTTTGCCTCGTGGCACGTTGGCCAATATGGCCGACCTACTCGGAACTCCTCCGGGCAGCAAAGTTCAAATTCAGACACCATACACATCCCGGACAAGCCCCCACGTGTAGCGACCTCACTCTCTTTCTAGTTTTATCGGTTATACAGCTGTTGTCTAGGGGTACCTGGGAGAGAGAGATGAGATACACCGCGGCCCATGTCCTCCAAAGCGTAGAGGTGAAGGCCAGAACTATTGGGCTTTGTGTATGTGTCCCAGAGTCAAATCCTCTCCTCGGATTGACTCCCCCTTTGCTCCTAGTAACCAGAGTTCCACACACTGAACAGGTCCAACTCATATTTATTCTTCCCAATAAATAGTTATACAGCACAGACAGGTTGAGACCAACCTAACACTTCAGTATTTGTGGGGAGTAGGCCAAGGCACAATTCTTCTAGTTACAGCTAACCACTGTAGTATCACCAGTGGCGAATAGTCACTGCCACTGACTATATGAGGTAGAACGTGAATTACCTTCACTAGCACAGCCCCTGTCAGGGGAAGGCAATCCGTCCAAGGGATTCACCGGAGGCCTCTCTGTCACCAACAATGCTGCGCCGGACTCTTCAAGGGAGTTGGGCCCCCTCGGATTCCTCCACCCTCGCGGAACTCAGTCCAAGGTACTGAGCTCCAGGCTTCCGCCATAGTACCTCACCCCAGGCTAAAGGTGCCTGAGATGGACTCCATCTCTCGCTCCGGCCAGGTCAAGGGCACCTGGGCCTGGAACTCCGGAATGCCAGCACCCAAGCTAAAGGTGCCTGGGTGCAGCTGCATCCTCCGACTCTGACCCTCAAATCAGGGCGTCCAGCCCCTTTTATCCCCTCGCCCGTTGCATCACAGCAGGTTCCCCACCCTGCCGTACCAGCGCCAGGCAAGGACAAAAAGGCAGCAGTCCTGTGGTGAGTGTTCAACCTCGGCCTATGGCGACAACGCCACCCGTAGGCCACAGGGAACCTCACACCACCAGAGTCCTCCAATAACCACAGAAAGGTCTCAGATTCCCTGACAATCAATGCATCTGGGTTACACTACCACCCAGATGCTTCCCAAAAAATCAAACACCCGCTACACTAAGAATTGCAGGCCTACAATATAAAATGCCAAATTTCCATGCAGAATAATGGTACCGCACCTAAAATCTGACAGAATCATACCGCCAGGGAGGTTAAAGGGGCATTAAATACCAGGAGTTCATAGTACTGATCAGTACAGTGCAGAGTTCGGAGGGGAGGGGGGGGGATTACACACAAAGTGCAGAGTTCAGAGCTGTGTGCAGTATTTGGGGGTGTACTCCGTACAAAGTGTAGAGTTCAGGGGTGCACTGCATGCAGCATGCAGAATTCAGGGGTGCGCTACACACAGAGTGCCGAGTTTAGTCTTCTTTCACAGCTCCATACCTCTGCTTTCCCCCATCCACATCTCACGTTCAACCCTCTTCTTCTCTAGTATCTCCCAACACACTGTAGGTGGCTCCGCCTCTCTCACTTGCAGGGAGATCATCCAGTTGGGTTGTTGGCATCCGCACTGCACCTTGGGCACCTGCATCTCCCTTGTCCTTATCCTGCACTCAGTGGGTGCCTCTCGGGAGGTCAGATCTGTGGTAGCCAAGCTGTCACTTGTAAACACAGAAGCTGGACTTCTGTGTTTACAAGTGATAGTGGTGAGAAGGGAGCAGAGGGCCTGAGCCAGAGGTGGTGGCACTGAGTTCCACCACATCCCAGCTGAAAAAAAGCCCTGGTCTTCATAACTACCAACATCCAGAGAACACAGTATAATATGGGTTGTACAATATACTGTATGAATATGCTGCATTGGAAGATCCTCTTCTTTGGTAACACTATTCTTCCTCTCTATTTCATGAATGATACACATGGGAATGCAGGCTGCACCTTTACACCTTCCTTTGTCCAAAGACAACCAAATGAATAATACACACACCAGACATTTTTTATGGTAAAACATGGGCTTTATTTTAGTTTGAAAACAGTATAATAACCATATGTAAATGCAATCAATATTGTAAATTAACAATGTCGCAATGCTTAGTTATAAAAACTTAAGCAAACAACACATTTTAACTGAAAAACAAGCCCCCCCCCCAATCTGAGGGTGACATATCACAAATAAGTTCTTGTGACGGGTGGGAATCTTCTTTTGATGGGATAAGCAGCAGGCAATAACACCTGCGCTGCCGCCCCTTATATAATGAGTCCCACACTTTCTGGAAAGATCCACTCTTCCTGATTGATAGACATTTACGAATTTGTTATTCGTCAAAATTCGTTATATTCATTGATTCGTAAACATACGAATAAACGAACGGTTTGATCAAATTACAAATGAACAACAAATTATCGAAAAGACAGAATATGGAAAACAATGAAAATACGAATTTAGTCAATTTGAAACAGCCAAAATACGAAAAAGTAAAAAATGAAAACATAAAAACAACGAAAATACCGAACAAAGATCAAAAAATAACGAGAATCAAAATGAACGAAAATGCGAAATTACGAATATTCGGAAAACGTAAAACAAAACAACGAAAATAACGAACAAAGATCCATATTAACGAAAATCAAAATGAACGAATTTTTTTTTACGAATCTTCGGAAAACGAAAATCAAAACAATGAAAATTTGAAAAAAACGTAAATTCTATTTCGTTAGTTCTGAATTAGTTCTGGACGTTGGCCAATGGCCAATAAGCTTGTCCCTTCCCCTGAAGAGGTTGTCTCTTCCCCCAATGAGCTTGTTTCTTATTCCCTTGTGTGTTTTTCTGTGTTAGACTGCAGTGCATTCCATCCACAGTCCAGATAGGGTGTGGTTGGGTTCTGTTGGATTTGTGAGTAAAGGTGTGACTTGTGAGAGAGAAATTCTTTGTTTCTTAAGCATACTCTGTCTAGATTCTAATTTCTATATTTGTATTTTGTAATATCTCTGACATATTTTTGTTTTCTCCTATTCTGACACATTATGTAAAATTACGAATTATGCCCCGATTACTAATCTACGAAAACAATGTTACGAAAGTACGAATAAATGAGCCGGTCACTCTCACGAAAGTACAAATTACAAAATTACGACGAGTAGTATTTTATGAATAAACGGAAAATGTGTTCTAACGAAAGTACGAATGTAATTAAATCTACAAAAGTACAATTTTCCAATCAACGGAAATTAGACACGAAAATACGAATCATTGCAAATCAACGAAAATATAGTTCCTACGAAAATACGAACACGGCCGAATATAAAATATAACGTAAATATGAATTTCGAATCAACAGAAAAATAACCCTTACGGAAATACGAAAGAGTCCGAATACGATAACCCACGTCTTACGAAATTACGAATCGTTACGAATCAACGGAAATGTACAGAAACAAAACCAAACTAAACAAATTTTTATGTTGTGCACATGTCTACTGATTGAACATCTTTACCTGCACAGCAAGGTGTGGGGGAAATTTTAAAGACACAGTGCACAAAAATTAAAGCAGGTTACATTCATGCTATAATGCCATAAATAACCATATGTGGTGGGAGGTGGGCAGCTGCAGGCCAATGCAAGTGTGCCCAAATAAATTGAGCCCACTTGAGCATTCTTCTTATACATACAGGGGTTGATTTACTAAAACTGGAGAGTGCAAAATCTGGTGCAGCTGTGCTTAGAAACCAATCGGCTTAAATTTTTTATTTCTTTTTGTCAAAGCGTAATTGAACAAGCTGAAGTTAGGAGCTGATTGGCTACCATGCACAGCTGCAGCAGATGTTGTACTCTCCAGTTTTAGTAAATCAACCCCATTGTATACTGCAGTCTCTTTACTATCCTCCTCTCTATTTTTTTAAATACCGTATATACTCGAGTATAAGTCGACCCGAATATAAGCCAAGGCACCTAATTTTACCACAAAAAAATGGGAAAACTTATTGACTTGAGTATAAGCCTAGGGTGTCCATCTGCATGCCTCACTGTGCCTCACTTTGCCTCACTGTGTCCATGTGCATGCCTCACTGTGTCCGTGCCTCACTGTGTCCATGCCTCACTGTGTCATTGACTAGACTGACGTTTAACATGGGAGTCTATGGAAGGGGTACCCGGCTTTGAAAAATCGGTGCTCCCCGGCCCTAGGTTCCCTTAGAAAAAAAACTTTGCACACTTATAGAGGAGAAATGGGGCTACATGTGTGCCAAGTTTCAGGTCCAGGGGACCTACGACCGGCCGGTACCGGGTCCCCAAATTCCCCAAAATTACAGTTTAACATGGGAGTCTATGGAAGGGGTGCCCGGGTTTGAAAAATCGGTGCTCCCCGGCCGTAGGTCCCTTGGACAACAATCTTTGCACACTTATAGAGGAAGAGTGAGGCTACATGTGTGCCAAGTTTGGGGTCCAGGGGACCTACGGCCGGCCAGTACCGGGGCCCCAAGAAAATGTGCTGAAAAACTTGGCTTATACTCGAGTATATACGGTAGTACTTATCATTCCTCCTTTTCTCTCTTTTCCACCTTCTCCTCTTTCTCATGATATATGCAATCTAATTATCTTTTTTATTTATAGTATCTCTTTTTTTTTTTTATTATTATAAAAACCAGACCTTTTCTTAATAGTATTCTCCAAAAATCACAGGGTGGAGCCCTTAAATTATTTTGTTTGTGATGGGATTTGTGCAACATTGGAAGGAGAATGAAAGTATTGAGAAATGGTTACTTGGTAAGGTTAGGGAGGGAAAAAAAAAATAGAAAGGCAATTGGCAGAAGAAAGAAAAGAGGAAAGAGAATATTAGAAGAAGGATTTAAACTGTTTAAGAAATAGAGAGGAGGATATTAAAGATTTTAGTGTATGTAGAGAAAAAAGTTGTAAAGAAATAGAGCGGAAGGATAGCGCAGACTGAAGAAGCAGTACTGCCAGTGCTGCATATTAAAATTGTGTACCATTCCTATTATAGTTAACACTATATCTTTTGTGAGGTTAAAAATGTGTGAGGAAATGAAAAAATAAATAAAATGTTAATAGTTGGAGATAAAAGCTAAGTTTTAGTACTTAATGGATAAGATCAATCAATGTCCCAAAGACTCCCTTTTCTCAATTCTCCCATAGAGATACAACCTTAGGATTGTGATTATGTATTGACAAGATACAAATAGAAAAAAACACTCCGCACAAATGCCCTCCCCAACTCATGAAAACATCCCAGAGTGCCTATTTTAATTGTAGTAAATAAAAGCAAAATTTTGGTATGGAGGGGGTAAGATACCAAGTGTGTCAATTTCCGGAAATTTCTCTTTTATTTACATTCTGTGAATCTTTTTTTTATTACCTTGATTAAAATGTTGGTATACTTGTTGTGTTTCTTTACATTTTGGACCCTGGTGCTAAGCAGAAGATAGTTCTCTTGTAGGAGCTTTAAGGTGGTCTTTGATCATAGATAGATGTATAAATTAAGAGGTACTGTAAAGCCGTACACACATGATAGGTTTTACCAATGAAAACAGTCCGATGGACTTTTTTCATCGGACAAACCGATCGTGTATGGGCCCCATCGGTCTTTTTTCCATCAGTGTTTAAAAATAGAACATGTTTTAAATGTATCCGATGGTTAAAAAACCGATAGCAAATTACTATTGTCTGTGGGGAACTCCATCGGATAAAAAAACCCACGCATGCTCAGAATCAAGTCGACGCATGCTCAGAAGCATTGAACTTAAATTTTTCTCGGCTCATCGGAGTGTTTTACGTCACCGCGTTTGAAACGGTCGGTTTTTTGACTGATGGTGTGTGGGCAAGACTGATGGAAGACAGTTTCATCGGATTTCCGATGGGAAAAACATCGGATTAGAATCCATAGGATATCCAATCGTGTGTACAGGGCTTAAGAGTTAAGTTATGTCGTGGACAACTATGGAGGAAAAAAAAATGGTTGTAAGCTCTCAATGGGAAGCTCTGGTGGTTGGTGATGTACATTGGCTTTCATTATCATCTACTGATCAATATCTCTATCATCAGGGACATACTGTTTTTTATTTTTATCTTGGATATGATAATGGGTATATTGCGTGCTTTACTAGAAATGATTTGGAACATTTATTTTTTTCATATAAATCTTGCTAGGCACACCCTTTAAGAGTCACTGGGGTTCTATTTCTTGCACTGGAACCTTCATACAACACTTCTCTACCAGTAGAGATTCTTCCAGCCATAACCCTGGACCAAAAAGTTACTCTGGAGCATAATGACTCAGTCTATTCCTCAAGGTATTATAATATTTCAGGAAAACAGAGCAGAAGGACAATTTATGCTAAACACAGAATTGGCAGCGTCACCAAGGACCAAATAAAAATGATGAATACTATTAATGGATAAAAAATCCACACTATTTTATTTCTCTAGTTGGGCACAGAAGTGGTGGCTCCTGCCAAATGTAAATCTCCAAACGGTTTGCAGTGAATAAAAAAGTCTAATTAATGTATTGACGAAATTTAGGAAATGTGCTCAACAGAACTGCTTCCATTTTAAGTTATTAAAACTAAGACCAAATTATGAGCCATCACCTAATCCTGCTGGTGGTTCTCCAGGACTTGACTCTGGAAGACCTCCACCTGGCAACCACTGTCCGTTCCAGCAAGGAAGCCCTACCCGTGCCTCTTATAATTGAAACCAGTATGGGGCTGTCGATGAAAAATGTGGTTTTAATGGCCTGTGGCTTCCAACCGAGTTGTAGAAAACTCATGTCCAGAAATAGCAAAACAGCAAATGTGCTGCAGAAAAACATTGCACGGAGAGGCAGTTTTAGATTCAAACTATAATGTTTTGTCTGTTTGATTAAAATGATTGAATTAAATGTATTTAACATGATGCCGTCTACATTCTAAAGTATAAGTCCACCTAAAACCCTTTTTTCAGATGTGAACAGAGATAAATGAATCAGCCACTTAGTTTTCATGCAACCCTTTCCATGGAGTTCCCTCCAGTGTGTTTGGCGGTCCTCATGTGCCATGCAATTCCCACCATAAGGCATTAGCTTGCTTTGTGCAGAAAATTGTGTATGTTCCTCACTTAAGTCTCCATTGGAATGCAGAAGGTGGATAATCCATCAAGGGCACCATAGATCTTTGTGAACCAGACAATATTGGTTTAGGATGTAATGGAAGCAACATTTTAAATCTCAGAGAATCGTGGGCTCTTCTTACTGAGTTTACAAGAGTTTAAGAAGCTAGGGGCTTATTGGTCTTCATGATATTTCTGTCCATCCATTTCTAAGATCTACACATCTCTACTACACAAAAGTGGTCTGTCTGTCAGGATAAGAGACTGAGTTTTCCTCCGCTGCAGTTGAGTAACGCTTACAGGTCTTGTCCCTCCCACAGTCTGGTACTGGACAGAGAAGCAGAAGAGTCATGAGCTTGTAGGCAGGTGGAAATATATTGGAACTATTGGGTTAGCGGCTGGCACAGGCTGAGGTAGTGGTTAACTGTTGCAGCCTCAGTTCCTGGGCTTTTTGGTTCTAGCCAGCCCACCTGTTCTATAAGAAGGGGGATTAGGCTGAGGTTCAAGAGCTGTTTTTTTCCCTGTACTTGTTGATTCTGTTTGTGGTATTGGGCCTGCTACGCCTTCAAGCCCGTTGAGGACACCGGGACTCTCGGAGACATCCAAGTCATGGACAATGCCATAAAGTATTTTCACCTCACAAAGGCATGCCTGGGCAGCCACACTATTGTAGTTAGGATTAGGGGAGGGATATTGTTCATACTGAACTGTAATATTAAAGTCTCTTCAGTAAAGTTCCAATAACTGTTCTAAGCCTGGTCTGAAGTTATTCAAAGAGGGTCCATGTTGGTTATGGAGTATCTAAAGAACCAGGGTCTGTAAAGCACTACAGGGTATGAAGTAACACTACTACAAAGGGTAATACTGGGCAATATAAGAAAGAGGAAAGCAGTTGCTAAGAGTTAAAATGTACAAATTCAAGAAGCAAGCAACCAGTCATTAGGTGTGGTATCTGGTAAGGTGACAGGTCCTCTGGTAGTGAGGGGGTATATATAATGGCTCCCTCCCTAGCGGTCAGTATCTAATAGCAACTGGATCCGCACCCACGTTATAGAGATCTGTAGCCTGGTCATGAGGTACAGGAAGGAAATAGTTAATAAGTGCGCGCATGAGGCCAGCACTATTTGCTTGGCGGGACCCCATTCTGTTACTGGGAGTGAGGTAACAGAGGTCCATTGGACTGGTGGAGCAGGTGCAGGGCTCAGTACATCCCTTCTAATGCAACATGTATTATTGTTACAGTGTGTAGTGTCACAGGACAGTACTTGCTAGAGCAACGCTGCACTTTTACTGCACACAGTGAAATTTCATTTCTAAGTCGGGGAACTGCCTTAATGTTAGATTATTCACATGACCACAGTCTCCGCCTGGTCACGGGCATTGATGAGCGCACTAAGTGTGAAAGCAACTCCTGCGTGTAGGACCCATCCACAAGTTGGCCTTGTCAAAAAGACCCTCTTACTAGCCCGTCCCTCTATCTCTCTCTTCTCCTATCAGCACAACTGATTGGCTAGTTTTGCTGCTTCACCCCCTCCTGCGCCCGTCACTCCCAACAACAATACATACATTCATGCATTGCATGAACCTATGTATTGTCGCCGCCCACTATTCAGATGGCTGGCCCCCTCCCTGTTGAGCGCCGGCCATCTGAATAACAGCGGCTGGTTGGTGTTTGGAAGTGCCTATCAGAGCCAGCGGCTCTGATAGGCTTCCCGATTACAGCCTGAGGGCTGTAATCGGCTTCCAAATAGTTAACCAGAGGACGCACGGGGGGTGCGTTCCTTGGTTAACACTGACAGGCATCTCAGCCAATCAGGTTCACCGGGTCTGGTTACCGGTAACCTGATTGGCTGAAGCGGCATTGAGGGCGGGAGAAGACATCGAGGACGGAAGAAGGACGGCGCTGACCCGAGGAAGGTAAGTGCAGGGCTGGGGGGGAAACTGGCTGCACTTTGGGGGAAACTGGCTGCAATTGGGGACAAACTGGCTGCATTTGGGGACAAACTGGCTGTATTTGAGGACAACTGGCTGTATTTGAGGACAAACTGGCTGTATTTGGGGGGAACCTGGCAGTATTTGGGGACAAACTGGCTGCATTTGGGGACAAACTGGCTGCATTTGGGGACAACTGGCTACATTTGGGGACAAACTGGCTGTATTTGGGGACAAACTGGCTGCATTTGGGGGAAACTGGCTATATTTGGGGACAAACTGGCTGTATTTGGGGACAAACTGGCTGCATTTGGGGGAAACTGGCTGCATTTGGGGACAAACTGGCTGTATTTGGGGGGAACCTGGCAGTATTTGGGGACAAACTGGCAGTATTTGGGGACAAACTGGCTGCATTTGGGGACAAACTGGCTTCATTTGAGGGGGCAAACTGGTGGCGTTTGGGCACAGTGGCTGCGTTTAATGGGCACAGTGGCGGCAATTGATGATTTTTTTCAGTTTGTTTGCGCCCCCCCCCCCAAAAAAATTTGAGCACCGGCCGCCACTGACCTAAAATGTATCAAAAGAAAAAAATCTATATATTTTTTTGTTTGTTTTGAATAGAATGGTGTCTTTTTTTTTGGTTTGTTATTTTTTACGTTATTTTGTGTGGAAATTTCTTAAGTTTTAGAAGTAATGCCTTTTTGAACAGTTGTCACAATAACACATGTCCCCATTGGCAGATTTCCCCTGATATTCCTGTTCTGGTAAAAACTCAAAAGTTTGGATTCTCGCATCACTTTCAGTCCTGGGGAAATGTCACCAGGACAAAAAGAGAGGCTGAATCTCCCCAGTAGGTAAACCAACAGCTATTAAATCTAACAAACCCTTCTATACACTTTGAACGGATTACGAGTGTTTAAAAAAAAAAAAAAATCCTGAGTTGATTTGCAAGTGTTTTCTCACAAGACGAGCAAGATTCAAGCCTCTGGTGTGTGCAGTACCACATGTTGCCAGGGGGCGTGGGTGATGCTCGGATACACTCAGAGACACTCAGGGACACTCGGAAACACTCCGTTCTCGGGAGTCTCCGAGTGTCTCCGAATGTCTAAGTGTTTCCGAGTGTGTCCAGGGTCCCCTCACCTCTGGCCACATGCGGTACTGCTTTGAAACTCGCTTTGATATACGAGTGCTTTGGATTACAAGCATTCTTCTGGAACGGATTATGCTCATAATCCAAGGTACTACTGTAAAAAAAAAAAGTTGTCTTTAATACAATTTTGGAGGCATTACAGCTTGATGAATTAGGGCCATAGACACTTTTCCTGAGATATCTTGACTGGTGTATGGCTGATGTGGTGGCTGCACCACCTACTACTACACACCCCTCTTAAATGGCCATAGCAGCCCTTTATTAATACCATAACAAATTATTAGAAAACATATTCCATTTTATAGCCCAACTTTTTACCCAACTTAAACTGACTGACTATGTCTCAGGTTAATGAAGGAAGGTTTTTTTATCGCATCGGCTGTACCACCACCACTTAAGGATCCTGGCCCCTAGCCGCAGTTCCACCAGCTCAGGGACAAACTTTTTACAATTTTCTCACCCGATGCAGCTCGATGACCTATAGCCCATTATTTTCATGGTAGGGAAGGTACCCATACTATGATGGGCCCAACCCGTTACACACCACATACTGTATTCCTTCAAACATTCCGACCTTCAAGAACCTGAGACCCCTGCCAACCGCTACGACTAACTCGAACCCTGAACATACCCTCCACATACCCTTGTAATTTTTTCTTATTTTTTTTTTTTATATAAACCCAAAGCTTCCCATGCATAAGTAAGCCCTGGTTCACACTGGTGCGATTTGACATGCGATTTAACATGTCAAATCGCATGTCAAATCGGCGAAATTTGCCGCAAATTGTGGGCAATGGCACCATCCTAATTGGTGCAACGCTGCATCTGTGGCGCTGCACTGATTACAAAAAGTAGTTTTTGTACTACTTTTTGCAATTTCAGCCGCGATTTACATTGACATCTGTTTCAGATGTCTTTGAAATCGGGACTGCCAGCGGGAGTGAAATCGTGCGAGTTCAGCTGAACGCGCAGGCTTCACTCCCGCAGCCCCAGTGTGAACGTGGGCATAAACACAGATGAATTAAAGTATACCATCCATACAGGCCTACTTAGATAGGGAAGGAGAGAAAAATTTCTCCTAATGCTGTCTTCACTGTTCCTCCTGTCCACCTACTGAGCCCTATTACCAACCCCCCCCCCCTCGAGACCAAACCCAGCCTACTGGCTGCACACCTACTCGCCTATTTAACCAACGAGGGAGCCCCCTTGTTAGGGCTAGCTATCAATACCCCAGCACAGCCTGCCCAGCAACCCCGGTCATGTGGGGCCCTCTACCTAAGCTGCCCTTCTGCTCCGGGCCTATTCTTTATTTGTGTATTGTGTGTTTATATCATTTATGGACACACCACTTCAGTGGCTACAAACGGCTTTCGTTACCTGTATAGATTGGTGCACCATAGCACCCATTAAATGTGAGTACCCTAATATAGGGATTGTTGTTGCATAATAATAAACATTTTTAAACGATAATACACTATCGAGTTTCTTCTTTTATACTCATATGTGGAAAAACAAATCATGAACCAGCTCAGGATCCCAGCATACACATTGAACCCAGAGGTGGTTCAGAAGTGTGTTTTGACCAAGCTTAGCCGCAAGGTCGCATGCTCTAAGGTGAGCGCATAACTCAAGGGGGAGCACCAGAGTGGACATATATGCCCCTTTTCGTTTTATCACCTGAATTTATGGATTTGATGGAATTGAAATGGACTTTATATGTACATTAACGCATGGTATCACATGAAGAAAATCGCACGCAGCACTTTAGTGCACTGGAACACATTTTTTTGTGATATCATTGAATCACTTTTTGTAAGGACTTTGTTTACAAATATACACATTGCAATATATTTTTGCACTTTAGCACTTTTCATCACGTGGACACTTTAAATAATGGATAAGGCAATAGTTGTATGATTTGTAATAAGAGCATTTATTATTTAATAAGGTATCACAATTTTAGGTTAAGACAGCGCGGCACTCTCCTCTATATTTCAATTTGTTGTGCATGATCATATATGTTGTGCAAGCAGCTGACTTGATTAATTAATAGGCATCATATGGTAGCTCGCAAGAATTTCACTGTTTAGAGGTAAGTAGACATATTCAAATTCCCACCCTGTCTATGATGGAGTAGAAATTCTTAAAGCGGAGGTTCACCCAAAGTTACAACATTATTCTAAAACAATCGTATCACAACGCACATTCTGAATTGGCCAAACATTTTTTTTTATTTATTAAATACCGTAATATTGCCATTTAATATGTGACTTCCTGTATTCCCCTCCCGCGGGAGTAGGCGTAGCTGATTATTTCCCCGGCGCCGCAATGCGTTGTGGGACTTATTTGCAAGGTTTTCTGGGAGCACAGTGTCGTGCTACCCAAAGTGAAATGTGGAGCTCCGTGCCTTGAAATCTCGAGAGATTTCACACATAAAGTGACGCGTGATGTCGGTGCCATGACAACGGGGGTGGGAACTTTCAACATCGCCGCCCGTTGTGATGGCAACCATCAGTGTTGACGGTGCACGGGATCGAGCGGAGAATGCTGGGAAGACAGCATTCTCCGCAAGGAAGTAGGTGCTTGTGGGCTTCTATTGCCCTTAAGCAAAATGGAAACGTCCCTCGGATGTTTATATTAGTAATAGTTTTTTCGGATAACGGAATGCTGGCGATGTATACAGTCAGAACAGTGAGTAAGCAATTGTAAAGGTTATAATCATTCAATGGGCCAAAAAAAAAGAAACGCAGCGGAACCTCCGCTTTAAAGAAGAATCAATGATAAATAAGAATGCACAAGAACATTTTTGTGGCATTTGTAGAAGTTATATGAAGTCATTCAATTTGGGGTTGAGGGGACTGAAGCCTAATAAAATGTTGCATCAGCTAATCAACATAAAAAGTCATAAGGAATTGTCATAAATCTCCAAAACGAAACAACATATATCTTGTAACGGAACAATAAAAATAAATATATGTGCTGTCTGTATCTGACTCATTATGAAGGGGCTGGAGAACTTCCAAAATCAGCTTGGGTTCTACAAGGAAAATGGATTGGAGTCTATTCAGGATGCAATACTTTTTTCTCTAATGCTTTGCTACCAGGAATCCCATATTTATATAGTAAATGTATAAGTGAATTATTAACGTAAAGATCAAGGATCACAAAAGCAAAGACATTTAGGATGTGGAGGAATTCCCTTATATGAGCTTAATGCCAATAATTTAAGCAAGATGGAACTTGATACATTTTTGTGAACTTCTCCCTGCTTTTTTTTAAACCTATTCAATACATTAAAAAAAAAAAAAAAAATAGGTCAAATCTCTCTAGAAATCCCTCCCTTGTTGAATTCTGGCAACATTCTGGTGATTTAGCCTAAATGTTTTTTAAAATTGGACTTGGCTGTCCTCATTCTCAACTGTAACTCCACAGTGCAATGAAGATGTACTGTATGTTCAGACGGGAATGGCTACTTAGCAGTTTTAGGCTGGAGGTAGTCACAACAGGGGCCACAGAAACATCTCCAACAAGAGTGTTCTGTGGGCCCGAAGAAATATGAGCTTTCAAGTTCTAACCATTTCATGACCACTGATGACGAGATGCCCAGCCAAAGTTAGCAGCGGCACCATGCACTGGTTAACTTAACAAGAACTCTTTGAATAATCTGCATAACAAAACTTTTTTAATATTTTTGTTTGAAAGACATATATGGCTTTTCTTTAGTGTTTTATATAAAACTCCTTGATTTGTTTTTATTATAGAAATTAATTCAACTGCAGATGAGGTAGAAGTGAATTAAGGCACAACATCCAAACAGAAACCAGAACAAAATCTTCTTTCAGGTTCCAACATTTACAACAAAACATCGTATTGCATGAAATCAATTTTTTTACAAAATGTTTGTTTACATCTCAAACGTTGTTAATTTTTTATGCAATACGATGTTTTGTTGTAAATTTTGGCACCTAAAAAGTCCAATTTAATATCCAGTTGAAGACCAAGCCTCGTACATTTTATATATATATATATATATATATATATATATATATATATATATATATATATATATATATTAGCAAAGACCCTAGAAAAAGAAAGGTGAATGTTTCAATTTTTTATGTCACACAGGATTTGCGCAACAGTTTTTCGAATGCAATTTTTTAAAAAAATCATACACATATAATTAAAGTGGAGGTCCACCGACCGTTCTTTTTTTTTTTTTTCAACCATGCACACAATCAAATAATCGCAATGTTACACTTATGCCGCGTACACACGATCGATTTTCTCGACGGTGAAAACACCGTCGAGAAAATCGACGGGAAAAACGAGGGAACGGCTTGGTTCCCTACACACGTCCGTTTTTCCCGACATTTTTTTTTTTTGGTCGAGAAAAACGACCGTGTGTGGGCTCCGTGGCAGTGTTTCCCTATGGGAAAACTGCAGCGGAAAAAAACAACGGGAATCACGACGAGAAAAATTAGAGCATGTTCTAATTTTTCTCGTCGTGATTAATGCCGTTTTTCCCGTCGGGAAAAATGCCAAAAAGCCCACACACGGTAGTTTTTCTTGTTAAAAAAAAAAATGTAATTTTTCCCGACGGGAAAAATGATCGTGTGTACGCGGCATTAGGGATGAGCCGAACACCCCCCTGTTCGGTTCGCACCAGAACCTGCGAACAGACCTAAAGTTCGCGTGAACTTTAGAACCCTATTAAATACAATGGACTCGAACGTTCGAAATCTAAAGTGCTAATTATAAAGGCTAATATGCAAGTTATTGTCCTAAAAAGGGTTTGGGGACCCGGGTTCTGCCCCAGGCAACATGTATCAATGCAAAAAGAAGTTTTAAAAACTGCCGTTTTTTCGGGAGCAGTGATTTTAATAATGCATAAAGTGAAACAATAAAAAGTGAAATATTCCTTTAAATTTCGTACCTGGGGGGGTGTATAGTATGCCTGTAAAGCAGCGCTTGTTTCCCTTGCTTAGAACTGTCCCTGCACAAAATGTCATTTCTGAAGGAAAAAAAGCCATTTAAAACTCACTCGCGGCTATTAATGAATTGTCGGCTCCCGGCAATACAGAGAAAAGTCATTGATAAAAAAAAATAATGCGTGGGGGTCCCCCCAAATTCAATTACCAGGCCCTTCAGGTTTGGTATGGATATTAAGGGGAACCCTGCATCAAATAAAAAAAAAATGACGTGGAGTTCCCCCCAAATATCCATACTAATATAAAGGACTTTTCCAAGGTGTCTGTGTGTTTTTTTAAACATTTTTTTACACTTTCTTCGTGAAATGGTAGGGGTACAATGTACCCCTTACCAATTCACATGGGGGGGCGGGATCTGGGGGTCCCCTTTGTTAAAGGGGTCTTCCAGATTCCGATAAGCCTCCTGTCCGCAGACCCCCACAACCACCGGGCAAGGGTTGTGGGGATGAGGCCCTTGTCCCCATCAACATGGGGACATCCTCCCCATGTTGAGGGCATGTGGCCTGGTACGGTTCAGGAGGGGGGGGCGCTCTCTCGTCCCCCACTCTTTTCCTGCAGCCTGCCAGGTTGCGTGCTTGGATAAAGGGTCTGGTATGGATTTTTGGGGGAACTCCACGCCATTTTTTTTATTTGGGGTGGAGTTCCCCTTAAAATCCATACCAGACCTGAAGGGTCTAGTATGGATATTTGGGGGGAACCCCACGTCATTTTTTTTTTATTTGATGCAGGGTTCCCCTTAATATCCATACCAAACCTGAAGGGCCTGGTAATTGAATTAGGGGGGACCCCCACGCATTTTTTTTTTATTTTTATCAATGACTTTTCTATGTATTGCCGGGAGCCGACAATTCATTATAGCCGTGAGTGAGTTTTAAATTACTTTTTCCTTCAGAAATGACACTTTGTGCAGGGACAGTTCTAAGCACGGGAAACAAGCGCGACTTTACAGGCATACTATACACACACCCCAGGTACGAAATTTAAAGGAATATTTCACTTTTATTGTTTCACTTTAAGCATTATTAAAATCACTGCTCCCGAAAAAACGGCCATTTTTAAAACTTTTTTTTGCATTGATACATGTCCCCTGGGGCAGGACTCGGGTCCCCAAACACTTTTTATGACAATAACTTGCATATAAGCCTTAATAATTATCACTTTAGATTTCTCCCATAGACTTTTACAGGGTGTTCCGCGGTTTTTAGAATTTGCCGCGAACACCCCAAATTGTTCGCTATTCTGCGAACATGCGAACAGGCAATGTTCGAGTCGAACATGAGTTTGACTCGAACTCGAAGCTCATCCCTAGTTACACTCACTGTTCTGGTGATTTATCTCCCCCCATGTCCGGTTTCCATTGAAAAACGAAGTTATAAAAAAATGGTACGGCCGGTTTCAGCTTGCTTGTGGGCATGTGAAGCCCACAAGCATTAACTTCCTGGTTCCAGTGAATGCTGAGCTACCAGCATTCACTGCTCGTTCCCGCGCATGCTCAGTTGTAACGGCGCGGATCGCCGTAAACTGAGCAGGTTGCCATCACAACGAGCGGCGGCGGCGGAAGTTCCCGCCTCGTTGTGATGGCAACCAAAAATATACACAACAAACACAGATGAAGCAAAGGTCAGTACAGGGAGAGAGAGCAGACGATCTCGCAAGATTTTGCGGCGGCGATCCGCACTGACTCCTGGGAATGCTGACACTTAGCTCCCAGGAGACAGTGCGCCACCGGGGAAAAGGAATGTACACGCCTAATCCCGTGGGAGTAACAGACAGGAAGTGCCACAATAAAGACAAATTATAAGGTAAATACAGCACTTACATTTTTTTTTTGGTCATTTGCGCATCTATGCAATGCACGGAAGGGGATAGCATTAAAGGAACACTAAAGGTTCCCGTTTTTTTTTTTTTTTTTAAATAACAAACATGTTATACTTACCTCCACTGTGCAGCTCGTTTTGCACACAGTGGCCCCGACCCTGGTCTTCTGGGGTCCCTCGGCGGCTGTTTCAGCTCCTCCTCGCAAGGACTCCACACCATAATGCGAGCGAGCTCGCATGGTGTGGAGTTACTACGGACGCGCTCCCGTGATACAGCGGCGGCCATAGCGGGGGCTCGGGGGGGGCAGTATTGTCGAATGTTTTTTCACCTTAATGCATAGGATGCATTAAGGTGAAAAAACATGAGGGTTTACAACCCCTTTAACCACTTCCCGCCCAGTCAATAGGAGATTGACGTCCGGGAAGTGGTTCTGTTATCCACACTGGACGTCCACACTGGACGTCCACACTGGACGTCACTGGGCGCGCATCGCAGCGATCGGTGGAGCGGTGTGTCAGTCTGACACACCGCTGCACTGATCTCAGTAAAGAGACTCCGGCGGAGGCTTTTTACCACGTGATCAGCCGTGTCCAATCACGGCTGATCACGATGTAAACAGGAAGAGCCGTTGATCGGCTCTTCCTCACTCGCGTCTGACAGACGCGAGTAGAGGAGAGCCGATCGGCGGCTTTCCTGACAGGGGGGGTTCGCGCTGATTGTTTATCAGCGCAGCCCCCCCTCGGATACCCACACTGGACCACCAGGGAAGCCCCAAGCATGTGGATGGCCAGGTATGTCCCCCATGGCCATCCACATGCACAAATACATAAAAAATATATGCCAATCAGTGCCCACAAATGGGCACTGACTGGCACCATCATGGCACAACTAAAATGCATGATGCCCAGCAATGCCAGCCACCAGTGTCATCAGTGCCACCTACCAGTGTCCATCAGTGCCACCTATAAGTGCCCATCCATGCCCATCTGTGCCCATAAGTACCCACCTATCAGTGTCCGTCCGTGCCACCTATCAGTGCCATCCATAAGTATCCATCAGTGCCGCCTATGAGTGCCCATCAGTGCCGCCTATAAGTGCCCATCAGTGCCACCTATGACTGCCCATCAGTGCCGCATACCAGTGCCACATATCAGTGCCCATCAGTGCCGCCTATCAGTGCCCATCAGTGCCGCCTATCAGTGCCCATGATTAGTGCCACCTCATCGGTGCCACCTCATTGGTGCTACCTCATCGGTGCCCATCAGTGTCGCCTTATCAGTGCCCATTAGTGCCGCTTTATCAGTGCCCGTCATTGAAGTAGAAAAGGTACTTATTTGCAAAAAAAATTAACAGAAACAAAGAAAAACTTATTTTTTTTCAAAGTTTTCGCTCTTTTTTTATTTGTTATGCAAAAAATAAAAATCGCAGAGGCGATCAAATACCACCGAAAGAGAGCTCTATTTGTGGGAACAAAATGATAAAAAAATTGTTTGGGTACAGTGTTGCATGACCGCGCAATTGTCATTCAAATTGCGACAGCGCTGAAAGCTCAAAATTGGCTTGGGCAGGAAGGTGTATAAGTGCATGGTATTGAAGTGGTTAAGTCAGTAATTTGTGTGGACCTCTTAAAGTGCAAAAAACACAATATATAACCCATTTTGTTGTTAAAATATAAAAGATGATTTTACGCTGAGTAAATAGATACCTAACATGTCACACTTCAAAATTGCGCACGCTCGTGGAATGGCAACAAACTACGATACTTAAAAATCTCCATAGGTGACACTTTAAAAAATGTTACAGGTTACCTGTTTAGAGTTACAGAGGCAGACTAGCACTAGGATTATTGCTCTCACTCACTTCATGGGGATACCTCACTTGTGTGGTGAGAGCACCGTTTACATACTGTATGCATGTGCGAGTTGCGCGAGAGCACGAAGGCTTTACTTTTTTTTTGTTATTATTATTTTTTTAAATATTATTATATTATTTTCTTATTTATTTGATTAGATTTTTTTACACTGTCCCTTTACTTTTATTTTTTTTCCTTGATTACTTTTATTCCTATTGCAAGGAATGTAAACATCCCTTGTAATAGAAATAAGGGATGACAGGTCTTCTTTATGGAGAGATCTGGAGTCAATAAGACCCCAAATCTCTCCTCTACCTTTAAAATCAAGAGATCAAAGGACATTGTTTCAGTCCTCCAAGATCATAGAGGCGATCAGAGATGATCTGGTCTCTGGTAACCTCTATGGCCAGCTGTGCGAATCGCTGGATCGTTTCCTGGGCTCGCCAGTTTGAACGGTAAGCCCGAGAAACAACATCGATCTGCGGGAGGGGGAGATGACCCTTCCCGCTGCTTCTAAAAGCGATTTAGCGGCTAATTAGCCACTCGGGCTGCTTTCATAAGAGAGCCAATCGCTGGCTGAAAAAAAAATCCCGGGGGGTTATGGCTGATCAGTGGCGTCACTAGGGGGGGTGCGGGCCGCACCCAGGTGACACATTTGCCAGAGGTGTGACACCCGTGGATAGCGGCACCGCTAACACCGCCCACTGCCCTGATCAGTGGAGTGGACTAAAGCCATCTCCTCCTCCTCTCTGTTTACATCAACACAGGAGGAGAAGGAGCCCGAGGGGCACACACAGCTGTGTGTATCCGTCCGCGCTGTTCTGAGGTCTGTATACTACTACCGTATATATGTAGATGGACATGTGTCGGAGCACTATGGGAGGGGAGAGGGGTGTCTATACTGATGGGGGATCTGCACTAAAAGGGGGGGATTCTATACTGATGGGGGGTCTGCACTAATAGGGGGATCCTTTACTGATGGGGGTCTGCACTAAGAGGGGGGGTTCTACACTGATGGGGTTTGCACTAAGGGGGGTCCTATACTGATGGGGGGTCTGCACTAAGAGGGGGGATCCTATACTTATGGGGGTCTGCACTAAGAAGGGGGATTCTATACTGATGGAGATCTGCACTAAGAGGGGGATTCAATACTGTTGGGGGTCTGCACTAAGAGGGGGGAATTGTATACTGATGGGGGGGTCTGCACTAAGGGGCAGTTCTATACTAATGGGGGGGCTGCACTAAGAGGGGGATTATATACTAATGGGGGTCTGCACTAAGGGGGTTCTATACCGATGGGGGGTCTGCACTAAGAGGGGTGATTCGATACTGATGGGGGGTCTGCACTAAGAGGGGGGATTCTTTACCGATGGGGGTCTGCAGTGTGGGGAGGACTCTATACTGATGGGGGGTCTGCATCAAGGGGGGTTCTATACTGATGCAGGGTCTGCACTAAGAGGGGGGATTCTATACTGATGGGGGGTCTGCACCAAGGGGGGGTTCTATACTGATGGGGGTCTGCACTAAGAGGGGGGATTCGATACTTATGGGGGGGTCTGCACTAAGGGGGATTCTATACTGATGGGGGGCTTGCAATAAAGGGGGGTTCTATACTGATGGGGGTCTGCACTAAGAGGGGGGATTATATCCTGAAGGGGAGTCTGCACTAAGGGGGTTCTATACTGATGGGGGTCTGCACTAAGAGGGAGGATTTGATAGTGATGGGGGTCTGCACTAAGGGGGGATTCTATACTGATGGGGGGTCTGCACTAAGAGGTCAGGGGAATTCTATACCGATGGGGGGTCTGCACTGAGGGGGGTGTCTATACTGATGGGGGGTCTGCACTAAGAGGGGGGATTCTATACTGATGGGGGGGTCTGCAGTGTGGGGAGGACGCTTTACTGATGGGGGGGTCTGCACTGAGGGAAGGGGGTCTGTACTTAGTTGGGGGTCTATATTGGTGGAGGGGGGTCTGTACTTAGTGGTGGGTCTATACTGAGGAAGGGGGGTCTGTACATAGTGAGGGGGATCTATACTAAAAGAGGGGGGTCTGTAGTTAGTGGAGGGGGGTCTGTATTGAGGGGGGACTATAGTTGGTGGAGGGGGGGTGACACCAATTTTTTTAGGCACCGGGGGACACTAACCCTAGTGACGCCCAGTGGCAGTGCATCCATAGTGGCCGCAGGAGCGCCGCCCCCTCTCTCTCCTGCGCCCATCACTCACGTCAACAATACATAGGTTCATGCATTGCATGAACCTATGTATTGTCGCCGGCACCGCTGCCGCCCACTATTCAGATGGCCGGCCCCCTGGCCATCTGAATAACAGCGCCTGGTTGGTTTTTGGAAGTGCCTATCAGAGCCAGCGTGTGGGCTGTAATCGGCTTCCAAATAGTTAACCAGTGGACGCACGGGCCGTGTGTTTCTTGGCTAACACTGACACGCGTCTCAGCCAATTAAGTTCACCGGGTCTGGTTACCGGTAACCTGATTGGCTGCAGCGACATCGAGGGCAGGAGAAGACATCGAGGACAGAAGAAGGACGGCGCTGACTCGAGGAAGGCAAGTGCAGGGCTGGGGGGAAACTGGCTGTATTTGATGGGGAAACTGGCTGTATTTGGGGGTAAACTGGCTGTATTTGGGGGGAATTGGCTGTATTTGGGGGAAAACTGGCTGCATTTGGGGGAAAACTGGCTGCATTTGGGGGAAAACTGGCTGCATTTGGGGGCAAACTGGCTGCATTTGGGGGGAAACTGGCTGTATTTGGGGGAAAACTGGCTGCATTTGGGGGAAAACTGGCTGCATTTGGGGGGAAACTGGCTGCATTTTGGGGGAAACTGGCTGTATTTGGGGGGAAACTGGCCATATTTGGGGGGAAACTGGCCATATTTGCTGGGAAACTGGCTGCATTTAGGGGGCAAACTGGCTGCATTTGGGGGCAAACTGGCTGCATTTGGGGGGAAACTGGCTGCATTTAGGGGGAAACTGGCTGCATTTGGGGGGAAACTGGCTGCATTTAGGGGGGAAACTGGCTGCATTTGGGGGGAAACTGGCTGCATTTGAGGGGGCAAACTGATGGCGTTTGGGCTGCGTTTAATGGGCACAGTGGCGGCAATTGATGATTTTTTGTTTGCGCCCCCCCCAAAAATTTGGAGCACCAGCCGCCACTGGTGACACCACTGTGGCTGATAGCTTCATCCATAACCCCGGTAAACCTCTTGCAAGCTGCAACGTATATATACGTATTGCGTTTGGCAAAGACTGTGCTCATCGCTGGATCAAGATCGGGCTCAGGTAAGTAGAAGTGGAAAAACTCCTCTGCTTTTAGAACCACTTTATTGTAGCCTGTGTTCCTGGAGTTCTGCTTTCTGGTCCTGATCCAGCATCTCCAGCAAGTCATAGCGGCAAGACAATACCATTTTATACAGCATTTATCAATGATCAGCTTATCATGCTGGCTAAAGATACACTAGAACTCGCCTTTGAATTTTAATGATACGGTCAGGAACATCTGTTTATACCTGTGGCAAAGAAAGCTGACAGAACATGAGCCGAAGAAATGAAATGATTCGTGCATTTGTTTGTGTGATTTCCCTTGCAGCGCTCAAGCTGGGACAAGATTTGTAGCAGATAAAGGAAACGCAACCTGCCAAGTAAGGCAGATAAAGATCAGATTCAGATAATATCCTGGCTGAGAATATTACAACAAGTAGCAACCATCCCTTTCTCAACCCCCTGAAACACTTTCTGTTCCAAGGCTTGAAAAGTGTGTGTCCTGGACGGAGTTATTTCGAAATAAATGCTGGTATTATTATTACCCTGTTTTACTGCGATGCAAGGCATGACTCAAGAGTGAGTCACGGGAGTATCATCATACCAGGCCCTCTTCCCGCTATTTCCGTGCCAAAGAAATAAAAAATGAGAACAATAACACAAATTCAGAACAGTCAATGATCGTAAAAGCAATAGACTATCCTACATATGTTTTGCTTTATAATAAAGTGGACCTGCATTTTTGCTCCTACTGGTTAATGTGACAGGTTCACTTTACTGTTGGGGCCCTTAAAGTGGTTGTATACCCAAAATTATTACTTTGCATCTAAATTTGTATTTTAATAATAAAAATGTATTGCCATTATTCATTTTTACTCTACCTGCTTCCTTTGCGACTTATCAATATATTGCTGAGTAATGACGTCTGACGTGCATGCGCCGTATCCTCGATAATTCCAGCAAGCCGAGACCCTGACGGAAAAATTCTGTGTCTATGTCGGGGCTGCATCATTTCCTGTTGTAGACGTCAGCCCCGACATCCTCAGAATTCTTCCCCAAGAGGATCATGGTTACCTTGTGACTCGTACATCACAGGGTGGAGGAGAGACAGACGGCGCGAGTTAGTGCGCATGCGCGGGATTACCGAGACGAGTATGTACTGTGGGCGGAAATACAGATCTATTCAGACGGGGAAGACCACAGTGGAGATGGCGCCGGCTAATATGCTGAATAAAATTTGACACAATAAAGAATATTTGCAGTAAGAACGAAATTTTATGTATATTCTAAGTGATCATTTGAATCGTAATTACCATTTCTTTCGTAATATTGTGAAAATCTTATATATGTGGGAGGGTTTACTACCGCTTTAACCACCTCAATACCGGGCACTTTCACCCCCCTTCTTGCCCAGGCAATTTTTTTTAGCTTTCAGCGATGTCGCACTTTGAATGACAATTGCGCGGTCATGCAACACTGTACCCATATGAGTTTTTTTATTTTATCTTTTTCTACACACAAATCGTTTTTTTTTTGGTGGTATTTAATCACTGTTGGGATTTTTATTTTTTACTAAAATACTAATGTACCGTGTTTCCCCGAAAATAACCCCGGGTCTTATATTAATTTTGGCAACAAAAGACACAGTAGGGCTTATTTTCGGGGTAGGTCTTACCATGTAATGTGCTGTCTTCTCTCCCCTTCTCTCTCCTTGCCTGACAGGAATCCCCGGTATGAACTGAGTTAAAATGCTTGTAAAATCCTATAATCCACTCTATTACAGTAGTATATAATGTACAACGTATGTATTTCTATAATATAATTGTGCCAAATACCTTCTGTGACCTGCCGGAGCTCTCTACCCTGCAATTATATTACAGAAACACACACATTGTACATTATATACTACTGTAATAGAGTGGGTTATATGATTTTACAAGCATTCTAAACTAGGGCTTAATTTCGGGGTAGGGCTTATATTGCAGCCCTCCTGGAAAAAACGCTAGGTCTTATTTTCGGGGTAGGTCTTATTTTCGGGGAAACACGATAGCACACGGATCTTTTTCCCCCTCTTACCTCCTCAAGCAGGGGGATTAGACACACCATGCCACATGCCCGTGTCCTCTAGATTATAAAGGTCAGGCGGTGTTACATACTTGGGTCCTGCAGTTAGTAGCTCTCTTCTTCTGGTTCTCCCCTCTATGTTTATAGAGGCGAGTCTTTATCTTTCCCAAATGAGGTCAATGTCCACACAACATATCAACTCCAATGTGAGTTTATTTTATCTTGCTTTCAGGAACCAGAGAATTGAAGTAAGACAAAGGGTTAGCAGATAGAAATGAATTCAGGCACACTCTTGGCTTCGTCGCCACTTGATCCCGAGTGGGTACAGCTCACCCGGATAGTCACTCAATAGAACTAGCAGCTGGCGTGATGCTGGAACAATGACTCAGTCCCCTCCAAGAACCAAGTCAAGGAGATCCCTCCTGAACTTTCAACACTCCGCAGAGGCAGTCTGCGAAGTGAGGAATCCTTCCCTCCGACAAGTCACCAGGCCTTTCCCGAGTCAGCAATACTCTATTACTTGCCCTCTTGTTATGGGATCGATCCTCCCCTGGTTTCCTCTGTGTCAGAACGGTTACCCTCACACGGGTTCCCTGGGACTCCTCTTCGGTCGTAGACCCAGTCAAAGGTACTGGGCCTACCTGGAACTCTGTAGTCTCAGGCTGAAGGTGCCTGAGACTCCTCGATCAAGATGGGACGCACCCCCCTCTGAGGGGTAGCTCCCTCCGGGCATGGGCCCCCGGGAATTGGCTTTGCTCCTTTTTCTTTCCTCTGGTAATGGCATCTGCCCCTTATATATCCTCCCCCGGCATGCACAGCAGGCCAGAACCGCCCACCAACGGCAGCCGAGAGAGGACATCCAATACCCACTCCATCACCTGTAGTTCAACCCCGGGCACAGGCGACAGCACCACCTATACGCCAAAGGGGAACTGCACGCCAGGTGACACAGCAGTAAGACAGAGTCCAAAAAATAAAGAGTCTCGAGCCAACTATTGCTCTGGTCACCCCTAAATTTAGGTATAGCGGGGTTAAATTTGGGGACCCCCAAAAAAAAGAAAAAAGGCCGCAAATTTGGAAAAATAGAAAAAAGTTTGTCAGTAAATTTAGTAAATTAACCACTTAAGCCCCGGACCATTTTGTTGCTAAAGGACCAGGCCCCTTTTTGCGATTCGGCACTGCGTCGCTTTAACTGACAATTGCGTGGTCGTCCGACGTGGCTCCCAAACAAAATTGATGTCCTTTTTTTCCAGGAAATAAAGCTTTCTTTTGGTGGTATTTGATCACCTCTGCTGTTTTTATTTTTTGCGTTATAAACAAAAATAGAGCGACAATTTTGAAAAAAATGCAATATTTTTTACTTTTTGCTATAATAAATATCCCCAAAAAATATATAAAAAACATTTTTTTCCTCAGTTTAGGCCGATACGTATTCCTCTACATATTATTGGTAAAAAAAAATCGCAATAAGCGTTTATTGATTTGCTTGCGCAAAAGTTATAGCGTCTACAAAATAGGGGATAGTTTTATGGCATGTTTATTAATAATTTTTTTTTTACTAGTAATGGCGGCGATCAGCGATTTTTATCGTGACTGCGACATTATGGCGGACACATCGGACACTTTTGACACTATTTTGGGACCATTAACATTTTTACAGCGATCAGTGTTATAAAAATGCACGGATTACTGTAAAAATTACACTGGCAGTGAAGAGGTTAACCTGTAGGGGGCCCTTAAGGGGTTAAGTATGACCTAAGGGAGTGATTCTTACTGTGTGGGGGCGTGGCTTGGCGTGTGACGTCACTGATCGTCGTTCCCTATGACAGGGAACAGACGATCAGTGACACTCTCACTAGGAAGAACGGGGAAAGGTTTGTTTACACTTACCTCTCCCCTTTCTTCAGCTCTGTGACCCGATCGCGGGACACCAGCGGCGATCGGGTCCGCAGGTCTCGCGCGCGAGGTCACCGAGTACCAGACAGGGTCGCGAGCACGCCGCCAGCTGTGCACATTAAAGGGGACGTACCTGTACGCCAATGTGCCTGCCCGTGCCATTCTGCCGACGTACATCGGCGTGCGGCGGTCGGCAAGTGGTTAAGTACCCCACCCTGCACAGCCAGGAACACCGAATCTTCACAGGCACTCCAGAGTCAGAGAATAATCTGTGTCTTAGTATTTTGTTATTTATTAAAGGATAATAACTTGGATAGGAATGGGAGATTATGGGATCCCCACTTGACATCAACAACAAACTTCAGGGACAACTCCTATATACGGTCACCGTATATAGTCTCTACTTTTTCCTCCAGTACTCGCTTGCAGAACTCAGCTGGATCACTGTGAAGATCTGACAAACTCTCAGGCCTCGTACACACGGCCGATTTTCTCGGCAAGAACCAGCAAGAAACTTGCTGGCAGAGAGGTCTTGCCGAGTGAATCGGTCGTGTGTACGCGGCTATCGGGTTTCTCGTCGAGAAAACCGACAAGAAACCTCGACGAGAAAATAGAGAACCTGCTCTCTATTTTCTCGTCGAGATTCTCCTCGGCATGTTTCTCGACGAGAAAAGTGAGTGTGTGTACACTTACCTGTCCTCCCGGAAGCCCGCGCATGTTCGAAATGAATTTGACGCATGCGCGGTAGCTTCCTAGGCATACGTAGGGTATACCAAGATGGCGGCGACGGCATCGAATGTGACGAGCGCATGCTCGTCGTAGTCGATGACGTCACCGCGTACGCTCCATTCAAAGAACCGCGGGTTCTTTGAAACGAGCGTGTGTACACTCGGCCGGGACAAGTTTCTTGTCCAAGAATCTCGTCGAAAAAAACGACATGTTTTTTTCAACGAGAATCTCGGTCGTGTGTACGAGGGCTCAGTCATATTTAAAGCGTTGGCCCATTACAGGCAGGAACCCGAGGCCCCTTGGATGTGTAGCAAAAAGAACAGTGTCCAGCTTGTATCACTCCTGTGGCTACTGCTCCCAGCACCACCTTTTCAGGCACTGCCAACCCGCCTGGCTGCAGCTTCCGCTTTCACTAGCCCTCCAGGCTAACTTCTCCACCACAGTCTTCCAGACTGACACTCACCAGCCCAATCAGCTGACTCTCAGGAGATCTCCCAGACACGCTGACCTGCTCCTGCTGTCCTCTCTCCTTGCTCCCGTTTCTCCCGGAAGTGTGTCTTGGCAGGTTCCTTCCAGCACCCAAGCCCCCGGCCCAAGGTCACCCCCAACCCCCCAGACTAGAGAGCACCCTCAAGGGCCACCTCCTCAGCACTCCATCTTCCAACCGACTGCCCTTGCTGGCATGGCCCATGTCTATTTATGAGGTAAGCGCTGCCCCCTGCAGGCCAATTTCTGGGGATTGCCTGAGGCCTCATAAATATTCATGGCAACTCCTGCTTACTCCAGTCCTCCAGTTTTGGATGTTTCTATAAACTTCCAGACCAGGGGGAAGTGCCAGAGAGAGCTGCCAGATGAGTCACCCAGCCCCTGAGTCACTGAACCCTGACCCAGATTCACAGCTTAGGCTCTGAGCCAAACGAATTTTACCTAAACTAATAACAAAAAACCTATCTACATCTAGCGCACATACTAGAGGGCGCTACAATGGGATTATCAATGTTTTTCACTTTACCCATCAGTGATCTTATTGTTCTGGCTGATCAGTATATGTAAATGTTCATATCTCTATTTTTGGAGAACATCAGTGATATTCTAAAAGCGGCGGTTAGATTTATGATATGGTTTAGGTATCTAAATTCTAAGAATATTATCAGGCATGAAAGAATGTTAAAAAGCATTGGCTGCCTCCAAAGAGACAAGCTTATATATTTCCCTGACATGACAATAGCAAGGCGTGCAGCTAGAAGGTAGGAGATGTTGCTTTTGAAATTACTGCAATAGTCATATTATATAAATGGGGATGAGATGCTTTTTGGCACTGAACCTGCATACCTCCTAAGTACCGCATGCAGACGTTTGGCGCTGCAAGCGGGATTCTTCTTTGCTTTTAGGCCAGCCTTAATGGTCTATGTCAAAAACCTGTTCCAAAATTTCCATCTTTATTCTTCCAGAAATTAATCTCTGTTGAATTCAGTGTATGTCAGCATTCCTTTTTAATTAGGCCTACTGGATTTCATTGTTCTTTTTTGTATACAGTAGTTTCTGGTTAACAACAAGTCCAGTGGCATCAGTCTAATAAAGTCATACAAAGGGGGAGCTGGACCCAAGCCCGGAATTAACTCAATGCTATGGAAGTAAATCAGGAAATACTTCCCAAGGAATCATCATACCTGTTAAGCCAAAGTGAAGCATGCTAAAGTAATTAATGGTCCACTAATTAACATCTTGTAGAGCGCCCACCCGCAATGTACTGTGGACGAGCTCTGTACAGAGGGAACAATTTCCCGCAAAGCATGGATGAGAAACTAAGCAGGGACGTGCAGTGAGGTCAGTGGCTAGTATCCGCTTCAGATGACGTCTTCAATGATGAAACGCGTAGGGAGGAGTTACTGAGCATCTTTGCGTCACTTCCGGTCAGGGCTGTGGATCGTGTATTTTTTACAATTTTACTTGCTTGACATATTCAGATTAAATGTGAGTATATCTCCACTGTTTTTGGACATAAAGGTTTTTTGAAAGCAGTATTATGCTATGGGCACTTTCTCTTTCTACATATGAGAGACATAGAAAATCAGATTGGAAATAAGCATACAGAGGATTCCATAGAGTGCTGCACAGTGGCTTATACTGTGAATGCCCAATACCCCTGTGTGGGGTGAGGAAATTTGGTGAGTGCATTTCCACTAGGGGCACTATTAAGAGCACCAGAACTACAACTACTAACGGAAGAGCATATGAAAAGTCACTTTTTATCTGAAGATCACCAGTTACTTTGAAGAGCACTTTAATTATTTTTATTTATTTTTGGAAAAATTTTTGGATTGATGGACTGCAACTACATATATGAACTGCACTTATATTTTTTAAATGTTATATATCTAATGCAGGGGGTGTAACACATATGCACTTGGAATATTTATCACTTTAAGGTTTTTATTCAACAGTTACAGCACAAAAACACACACTCATCAATTTTTATTTATGATGTCAATTGTTAGCACTTGTCACTTTAAAACACTTCAATCCTCATAAATTACCATACTACCACTTTTAGGCCTCATGCCCACGGACGTTTTTACAGCCGCTTTTAGGAACATTTTTCACAGCTTAAAAACACCTCTCCATGTTAGCCTATGGCATCATGCCCACCAAGGTGTTTAGGAGCTCTAAGTGGCATGGACGTTTTTAAGCTCCAAAAAAACCCAGGACCAGTGAGTTCTGAGGCTCCAGCACTAGAGCTGTAAAAACGCCAGACGCCGGCACAATGTGTTAAACGCGATTTAACTAAGCTTAAAGAGGAAGTAAACCCTCTCAGTAAAAATAAATAAATAAATACACCCTACAAGACAAAGGCATAAATCTAGCGCCACTTTACCGCTGATGCTTGGGCGGTCTGAGTGTGAAAGTAGCCTTAGTGAATAAACCCCCTACAGTGTAGCCGTGCGCTGTGAGATGAAAATTGTAATCTTCAGCCAATTGGCTTTCACTTAACCGCTTGTGGACCAGCCGCCGCAGTTATACTGCGGCAGGTTGGCTCCGCTGGGCGAACCGTCGTAGCCGTACGTCGGTCGCTTTAAGCAGGCCAACGTACGGCCGACGTATTAGGCAGCTCCGGGGGTCTTCCTGCCGGGCGCCCCGCTATCTTCTTCCAGCTCTTTTGCTTGCGGGGTCCCAGGCTTCCTCGCCGTCTTCTTCCGACTTCTGGGGTCTTTCTGCCGGGCGCCCCCGCTATCTTCTGCCAGCTCTTTTGCTAGCGGGGGTCCCGGGCTTCCTCGCCGTCTTCTTCCGACTTCGGGGGTCTTTCTGCCGGGCGCCCCGCTATCTTCTGGCGAGGAAGCCCGGGACCCCCACTAGCAAAAGAGCTGGCAGAAGATAGCGGGGCGCCCGGCAGAAAGACCCCCGAAGTCGGAAGAAGACGGCGAGGAAGCCCGGGACCCCCCCTAGCAAAAGAGCTGGCAGAAGATAGCGGGGCGCCCGGCAGAAAGACCCCCGAAGTTGGAAGAAGACCCCCGGAGCTGCTCAATAAAATACTTTTCAAACCTGTGTTGTCTTTTTTATTGAATTTTTTTGCCACCAGGTGAATGGGTAAGGGTACGATGTACTCCATACTCATTCACATAGGGTGGGGGGCAGGTATCTGGGGTCGCCCTTATGAAAGGGGGCTCCCGGATTCCAATAAGCCCCCCGCCCGCAGACCCCGAAACCAACGGCCAGGGTTGTCGGGAAGAGGCCCTTGTCCCCATCAACATGGGGGCAGGGTGCTTTGGGGTGGGGGGGCCGCAGGTCGCCCCCCTGCCCAAAGCACCAAACCCCCCATGTTGAGGGCACGCAGCCTGGTACGGTTCAGGAGGGAGGGGGGCACTCTCCCATCCCCCCCTCTTCCCCTGCGGCCTGCCAGGTTGAGTGCTCGGATAAAGGGTCTGGTGTGTATTTTTAGGGGACCCCACGCAGTTTTTTTTTTGTTTTTGGCGCAGGGTTCCCCTTAAAATACATACCAGATCTGAAGGGCCTGGTATGGATTCTGGGGGACCCCCACGCCATTTTTTCTTCTTGGGGGGGTCCCCTTTGAATCCATACTAGACCCAAGGGCCTGGTATGGACCTGGGGGGGGGGGGGACCCACGCTGTTTTTTTTCTAGTTTTTTTTTTTTTTTTTTTGAAACCAGCATTTTTTTTTTTACATTTCCTTTAACAATCAGCTATAAACAGGTAAAACAAAAAATCGTGGTACTTGCGTTTTGGATGCGGGTCCATTGAATTCTATTACATCCAAAACACTGTTTTTGGCCTGGCAAAAAAAATCTGCAGTTGCGTTTAAAATTGTTTTTCACAAAGCCTTAAAATGCCTTCAGACGCCAAAGATTTCCACGTTTCAGACGCGGTACCAGCATTTAGCCGCATTTTAGTTTAGAAGCGTTTTTAAAAGTGACCTATTTTTTTACATTGATAAACTCCAAATTTATGGCAAATGAGGAAAAACCATAATATATATATATATATATATATATATATATATATATATACAGTATATACTGTATATATATATATATATATATATATATATATATATATATATATATATATATATAAAAGAAATTGCTTCCATTGCATTGTGGACAATCCACAACTTGGGGCAGCTGACGTGGCAAGTGGACAATCCACATCTTGTGGCAAGTGATGTGGCAAGTGACACGCTAAATACAACTACACTGCTGCTCTCAGCTGCTGATATCACTCTGGTCTCACAAAATAGCTAAAATCGTAAATAATACTGTTTTTGGAGCTTAGGGCGGCTCCTTATCATATACACGCAAATGTGGTAAAACACGGCATGCAAACGCCACAAAGCGCGCCTTTCTAAACGCCACTTTCAACCTTAGTTCTGAACACTTTGCACCAGCATCCCGTCTACATGGGGCCTAAAAACGCCTATGCCATTTACAGTTTAAAAACGCCATGGTGGCCATGAGGCCATAGGCTAACATGGAGAGATGTTTTTAAGCTGCAAAAAACGCTCAAACAAGCGGCTGGAAAAACGTCCGTGTGCATGTAGCCTTATATTAACCACTTGCGCACTGCCCAGACCAAGTTTCACATTTCAGCGCTGATGCACTTTCTATGACAATTGCGCGCTCATACAACACTGTAACCCAATGAAAATGTATTATTTCTTGGCACACAAATAGAGCTTGCTTTTGGTGCTATTTGATCACCTTTGTTTTTTTTTGTTTTTTTTTTCTATAAATACAAAAGAGCGAGTTTAAAAAAAACAAAAAAGTATATTTTAACCACTTCAGCACTGGCCCTATTCTGGCACTTCTCTACTTCATGTAAAAATCATAAATTTATGGCTATAAAATTACTTCAAAACACCAAACATTATGTATGTTTTTTGAGCAGACACCCTAGGGAATAAGATGGCGGTCATTGCAAATTTTTATCTCGCTCGGTATTTGCGCAATAAATTTTCAAACGCCTTTTTTTTGGTAAAAATATTACAAAACAGTAAAGTTACGGCCAATTTTTTGGTATAATGTGAAAGATGTTGTTATGCTGAGTAAATAGATACCTAACACGTCACGCTTTAAAATTGCGCACACTCATGGAATGACACCAAACTTCAGTAATTAAAAATCTCCCTAGGCGATGCTTTAAATTTTTTTTACACGTTACCATTTTGGCATTACAGAGGAGGTCTAGTGCTAGAATTGTTGCACTCGTTCTAACGCACGCAGCAATACCTCACATGTGTGGTTTGAACGGCATTTACATATGTGGGCGGGACTTACGTGTGTGTTCGCTTCTGAGCGCGAGCTACCGGCGACATGGGCGTTTTTTCTTATTTTTGCTTATTTAATTTTTTTAGTTTTTTTTACTTTTTTGTATTTCTTACTCTTTTTTTTATTTTTTTGTTTTTTGGATCACTTTTATTCCTATTACAAGGAATGTAAACATCCCTTGTAATAGGAATGTGTGTGACAGGTTCTCTTTATGGAGAGATGCGGGGTCAATAAGACCCCACATCTCTCCTCCAGGCTGGAAAGCATGATATTGGTCAAAAAAATTCACCAATCTCATGCTGACAGCCGAGATCACGGCTTGGTTAACATACAGGAACACGGCGTGATGTCATAACATCGCGCCCGGGCCTCCGACGGTCATAGAGATGACTGGTGACCATCTGGTCACCAGTCATCTCCAAATCGTTATCCAAGCCCAAGATGGCATGGGAGATCCCGGAGAAGCACCGGATGGTGGCAAGAGGGGGGGGGAACGTCCCCTCCCGCCGCCTATAAGAACGATCAAGCGGCGGAACTGCCACTATGATCGTTTTATTGTGCACAGAATCGCCGGCTGAAATTAATGATATCTGAATGATGCCTGCAACTGCAGGCATCATTCAGATGTCATTGCACAAAGCCAAGGATGTCATTTGACGGTGGGCGGTAGGAAACTGGTTAATATTTTTAAAAAAGGTAATTTTTCTTCTTCATTGATGTACACTGATGAGGCTGCACTGATGGGCACCGATAAGGTGGCAAGGGTGGGCACTGAGAGGTGGCATTGCTAGTTGGCACGGGTGGGCATTGAGAAGTGGCACTGCTAGGTGGCAATGATAGTTGGCAGTGACGGGCACTGATAGGCAGCACTGGTAGGTGCCACTGATTGGCACCAGTGGTGGCCATTGATAGGTGGCACTGGCAGGGGCTACTAATTGTCACAGATGACGCAGAATTGCCTCTTCCTCTTCGGGCCCCATGTCCCTTGCACATAAGCCGGTGATTGCCTTTTTTTTATGCTCACGCTGTCAGCACAAGGAGAAAACAAAAATCATTACCCAGCTTTTGTTTACATCACGTCATCAGCTGTCATTTGCTGACAGCTGATCACATGGTAAAGGCAAGGGATCGGCCCCTTACTCGGATCTGTCATCACCCGAGTCTCACTGACCACAGCTCTGTGACCACAGCGCGCGCAAAGGGGAGGACGTTTATTGACGGACTCCCGGCAATTGAGGACCATGCTGTGGCCGTCGATCAGTTATAGTGCTGATCTCAAGTGATTAAAGAGGGTCTAAATGGGCCATAGACATGTATCACAATTCAACTTAGGAATGAGTCTTTGAAAAGTTAAACTAAATAATTTGGCCACTTTAGCCTTCCAAATAATTCACTTCCTGTCACATAGCCACACAGGAAGTGAGGGAAAATCCCTAACAATGTCTTTCCTTGGGGACACACAGGTCAGTCTAAATACTTTCCCCATTATGCACATTGCACTCCAGCATATTGCGGGGTACACCACAAATTATTAGGTAGTTTGGACTTTGGGGTTTATTTACTAAAGGCAAATCTACTTTGCACTACAAGTGCACTTGCTGTATATCTGAGGGGGACATGCAAGCAAAAAAAAAAACACCATCTTTGCTTTTACATGATTGTAACATCCAATCACCAGTACTTTCCCTCAGATTTTCAGCAGCTACACTTTTACTGCAGAGTGGATTTGTCTTTACTAAACCCCAAACTACACAATGATTTGGGGTGTACACAACAAAGTGCTAGAGTGCAATTTGCTTAATGGGGACACTAGTTAGATTGATCTGTGTGTCCCCAAGAAAAGACATTGGTAGGGTTTTACCTTCACTTCCTGTTTAGCTGTGTGACAGGAAGTGAAGCCAATTTTAAGAAAAAGGAGACAAAGCCCAAACTCTCAAAAAAAAAAAAAAAAAAACACACGCAGGGGTTCTAACACTTACTTTATTTCCCTCAAAATGCCCACAATTAGAATTGTATTGCCTTGAGCTATTTTTAAGTGCAGTGCTCTAAATCAGTGCGTCTCAAGTACCCCCAACAGGCCATGTTTGCAGGTTTTCCTTCATGTTGCACATGTGCTTTAAATCACAGTCAATATTTTTGCATTTTGGACAGCAATTCTCGATAAGACAAATTCACAAAACATGTCCTGTTGGGGGTACTTGAGGACTGAGGCTGAGAACCACTGCAGTAAAAAAGGAAAATTGAATACTTACCGCTCTGTATTTCATTTTCTGGTGACGCTCCATGGCAGCACACAATACATGCATATGCTAGCATGAAGGCACCAGATTAGACAAATCACACCTGTTTTGTTTTGACATGCCAATCAGCTGTCACATTTGTTGCAAAGAAAACACAAAACAAACATCAAAACTTTGCATCACATTTTATTGGTCAACAAAACAAAAGGGAAGGCAAAATAAAAAACATGGTCAATTTGAAACAGTTACAGACTCAACATCTTGAGAAATTTTTGGCCAAAAATAAAATGCAGCACAGACAATTAAATCAAAGTGAACAAACGACACACATTAAAAACATCAGAATTATTTCAGGGGAACATTTCCCCCACACAAAAAAATACAATCCACAAAAGTTAACCAATCACCTGTTTTGCAAAGACATAACAAATAAAATACATGTGTTACAAACTCGATAAGGACACCAACATGTACATTTTGCCCCCCACACACGCACTTGCCTCTTCTCAGGGCAAGCGAACGAATGTTCCCTCTGAGCTTTATATAACATAGGTTTGTGTGCTAATGAGGCAATTGAAAACACATCCACAGTCCATGAAACACCCAAAATGCAAGTTCACTCAATGTAGAGACTGAAATTCAAAGTGGGTACACCTGTTAAGGATGTACTTCAATTACTAACCCATAAAAACACTCTCTGAGTGAGCATGCCCAGAAATATCCAGGTGCTGTTCACACACAAAAAGCACACAAAAAAAAACTAACTGGCTGGGCATGTGCAGAACAACACCAATGCAGCTAGCAAAAAATAACACCCCGTCCAAAATTAAGCACATCATCCAGCATGCTACAAAATTAGAGATGGGACAATCACCCCCCCCCCCCCCCCCACCAACAAATACCATTGCAGTCTATGGGAACTGACTTGTTAATTTTGCTAGTCCCCACTTGGCTGGCTTATCTTCTAGTTATTGGCCTTAAAATGGGGGCCCAGGTCCCACCCTAAGACCCCATTCACACAGGGGCGACTCGTCAGGCGACTCAGCCGCCTGACAAGTCGCGTCCCGTTCTGTACAATGGAGCCGTTCTAATAGGAGCGACTGAAGTCGCTCCGACTTAGAAAAAGGTTCCTGTACTACTTCAAGACGACTTCTATTGACTTCAATACAGAAGTCATTTTTGAAGTCACCTTTGAAGTCGTCTTCAGATCGCCCGGCACAGTCGCGGGACAAGTCGTGCCGCCCCTGTGTGAATGGGCTCTAAGGGACATATATCAATGTCACCAATTTGGAAAACAACAAAAACAAAACAAGGAGAAGTGCCTTTAAATATGCCAAATTGCTTAAGGGCCATTTCACACCACATGCAGTGCATTGCGTTTTTTAAGCATCCAAAATGCATGGAAAGTTGGTTATATGGTTCTAAATGGCAGTGTTTGTTCCAGTGCGTTCCAGTTCCACCAAAAAAGTAGAACATGCTGCGTTTTACCTGCACTGGACTGTACTGGAACGCAGCAAAACGCATCATAAACGCACTGGAACGCACAGGAACACACCTAAATGCACCAAAAACGCACTGGAACACACTTGTCCTTATCTATGGTTAATAAAAAAGAGGGGTGAAAAAAAGCACTGGACTGCATCAAAAACGTACCAAAAATGCAGTGGAACGCATGAAAAACGTGCATGCCGAAAAGCACCTGGAACGCATCCTGGATTGCGTTTCTATGGTGTGAACTGGCCCTAGTTCACACTATAGAAACGCAGTCTGGGTGCGTTCCAGGTGCTTTTCTGCATGTGCGTTTTTGACACATTCCAGTGCATTTTTGATGCGTTTTTGATGCAGTCCAGTGTTATTTTCCCCCTCTTTTCACTTAGGACAAGTGTGTTGCAGTGCGTCTTTGGTGCATTTAGGTGCGTTCCGGTGCATTCCAGTGCATTTTTGGTACGTTCCGTTGCGTTTTTGATGTGTTTTACTGGGGTCCAGTACAGTTTTGTACCTAAAAAATGCAGCATGACCAATTTTTTTTTTGCTTTCTGAAACGCACTGGAACGGACTGCAGTGGTGTGAACTATGCCATTGGCATTAATGTGATCAACTTTCTTAGCGTTTTTCATGCATCAAAAAACCGCACTGCACTGCATCCGGTGTGAACTGGCCCTAAATATCATACCCGGGGGGTGTCTATAGTATGCCTGTGAAGTAGCACATGTTTTCCATGTTTATAACAGTTGGAGAGCAAAATGACATTTCTAAAGTAAAATAATAGTCATTTAAAAGTCCTTGCGGCTGTAATGAATTGCTGGTTCCTGTCAATACAGATAAAAGTCATTGAAAGTCTTTGCTAACCAAAAAAAAAAATGCGTGGGGGTCCCCCAAATTCCATAACCAGGCCCTTCAGGTCTGGAATGGATATTAAGGGGAACGAGAGCGCCCCCCCTCCCTCCTGAACCGCACCAGGCCACATGCCCTCAACATGTGAAGGATGTCCCCATGTTGATGGGGACAAGGGCCTCATCCCCACAACCCTTGCCCGGTGGTTGTGGGGGTCTGCGGGCAGGGGGCTTATCGAAATCTGGAAGACCCCTTTAACAAAGGGGACCCCCAGATCCCGGCCCCCCCCTGTGTGAAATGGTAATGGGGTACAAATGTACCCCTACCATTTCACAAAGAAAGTGTCAAAAATGTAAAAAATGACAAGAGCCGGTTTTTGACAATTCCTTTATTAATGTCTTTTCTTTTCTTCCATCTTCTTCCTTCTTCTTCCATCTTCTTCTTCCATCTTCTTCTTTTCTCCATTCGGGTTTCTTCCTCCATCTTCCTCTTCATCTTTATCTTCATCTTCATCTTCCTTCTTCCTTCGGTCTTCTCGTCCGCATCTTGCTCCGGCGTCTTCCCTTCTTCTTTCTTCTCCGGCCGCTCCGTTTGAATTGGAGGTTCCCGCTGTGCGACGCTTCAGTTCTTCAGTTCCCCATCAGGTTCGCTTACACCCGGTGACCACGCCCCCCTCTGACGCACATGGATTTCACGGGGACTTTCCCCGTGGTGTCAGAGTGGGGCGGAGCTACCGGGTGGCAGCGGACTAAGTGGAGAACTGAAGCATCGCACAGCGGGAACCTCCAATTCAAACGGAGCGACCGGAGAAGAAAGAAGAAGGGAAGACGCCGGAGCAAGATGCGGACGAGAAGACCGAAGGAAGAAGGAAGATGAAGATAAAGATGAAGATGAGGATGAAGATAAAGATGAAGATGGAGAAAAGAAGAAGATGGAAGAAGGAAGAAGATGGAAGAAAAGAAAAGACATTAATAAAGGAATTGTCAAAAACCGGCTCTTGTCATTTTTTACATTTTTTACACTTTCCTTGTGAAATGGTAGGGGTACATTTGTACCCATTACCATTTCACACAGGGGGGGGCCCGGGATCTGTGGGTCCCCTTTGTTAAAGGGGTCTTCCAGATCCTGATAAGCCCCCCGCCCGCAGACCCCCACAACCACCGGGCAAGGGTTGTGGGGATGAGGCCCTTGTCCCCATCAACATGGGGACATCCTCCCGATGTTGAGGGCATGTGGCCTGGTACGGTTCAGGAGGGAGGGGGGCCGCTCTCTCGCCCCCCCTCTTCCCCTGCGGCCGGCCAGGTTATGTGCTCGGATAAGGGTCTGGTGTGGATTTTTGGGGGGACTCCACGCCATTTTTTTTTTAATTTGGGGTGGAGTTCCCCTTAAAATCCATGCCAGATCTAAAGGGCCTGGTATGGATATTTGGGGTGAACCCCACGTCATTTTTTTTTTAATTTGCAGCGGGGTTCCCCTTAATATCCATTCCAGACCTCAAGGGCCTGGTAATGGAATTTAGGGGATCCCCACGCTTTTTTTTTTGTTTTTAGCAAAGACTTTCTATGACTTTTCTCTATATTACCGGGAGCCGACAATTCATTACAGCCGCGGCTGCTTTTAAATGCCTTTTTTTCCTTTAGAAATTACATTTTGCAGACGCACTGGGAAGTTCAGAGCTGCGCCTGTTCAACTTATGCAAATTAGTTTACGTGACTTGACATTTACTAAGATTTTGCCGGCGCAGTGTCCCGGCGCGTTTGAACCATTGAAATTCCCGCGCTGAGCTCAGAAAAACCTCCCGCAGCTCGAATCGTACTTGCCGACGCAGCGGGCTGGTTTTGAAAAAGTTACTTTCTCACTCTATTTTGGCCATGTTTGTTATTTGGGCAGGTGTCCCTACACTTCCTCACATCACCCCACATCACCCCCATTATATTCTCACTTCCAGCTTCTTTATATTTAGATTTTAACATGCTGTGCGCCAGGTCCATAGTGGCGCACTGAGCGCCTCCTCCCGTCCGCCGACAACACTATAGAATATGGGAAATAGGGCTGCGCTACAGGCGCTAATGTTTTGTAAATACCAAAACAGTCATTGCGCACGCAGATGCGCCAATACTCATGGCGCAAACGTTTTGTAAATCAGCCCCAGTGTGTTTTTTTCAAAATTGTCGCTGTTTTTTTGTTTATAGCGCAAAAATAAAAAATCGCAGAGATGATCAAATACCACCAAAAGAAAGCTCTATTTGTGGGGAAAAAAGGACGTAAATTTTGTTTGGGTACAGTTTCGAAACGACTGCGCAATTGTCAGTTAAAGCGACGCAGTGCCGAATCGCAAAAAATGGCCGGTCATTGGGCAGCCAAATCTTCCGGGGATGAAGTGGTTAAAAACCCGCACGTTAGGACGCAGGCAGTCAATCAGATTCCCCCAGACAAATAAGCATCTGGTAAAAGGAATCTATTGGACAGCAGATTTTTTTATTTTTTTATTTCCGCATTCTGTAAAAGCCCTGTAAATAAAAATCACACTGTGCTCTATATAACTACCAACAGTCCTGATTTTATTAGACCAAGTCCTTTAGCTGGTTAAATTAGTAAACTATGAGAACTAATAAAAGAATAGAACCTGAACCATTCTCTGATTATATCGATTATATATATATATAGCACCTTCATTAGCTCTCATAGTTTACAAATTGAAGTCGCATGAGGACTTGTTTTAGCATATGTAAACAGAGTTCAAATCACACATGTGAGGTATCGCCACAAATGTGAAAACGAGAGCAATAATTCTATCACTAGACCTCTGTAACTCTAAACTGGTAACCTGTAAAAAAAAATGAAAGCGTCGCCTATGGATATTTTTAAGCACTGAAGTTGGGCGCCATTCCACAAGTGTGCACAATTTTAAAGCGTGACAAGTTAGGTATCTATTTACTTTGCGCAACATCATCTTTCACATTATACAAAAGTATCGGGCTAACTTTTTTTTTATTCATGAAAATGTTTTTTCCCCAAAAAACACATTTGAAAAATTGTTGTGCAAATACCGTGTGACATAAGTTGCAACGACCACCATTTTATTCCCTAGGGTGTCTGCTAAAATATATATAATGTTTGTGGGTTCTGAGTAATTTTCTAGCAAAAAAAAAAATATGTTTTTTGACATGTAGGAGAATGGTGTCAGAATTGGCCTGGGTGGCGAGGGGTTAATTACCATAAGTAAATATTATACAAATAATTATTATATATTGTTTTAAAGGTAATTTACTATATTTTCAAAATCTGTACTCAAGCAGGTGGCTTAACGGTCAACTTACTGTAGTTTGAAGTTATAACTTCCAACCAGTAATTTCACAGTAAATAGATAAATAAAAATGTATTATGTTATAATATATAGCATAATAATATATGATATAGCTTGATTAAAATATTACCTTTTCAGCAGCAGAAGAAGATTCTCGCTCTCCCTGTTAACTGTGTAAGAAAAACATGGGATTGTGGGTAAATCATATACACATAAACCCATGCTTTTTATTTCTAGTTAAGAGGGCTGGGCCAGAAGGGAGTATTTGTCTTTTAGACACATGCCCCCTTCTATGACACTGCAGTGAGAGGAGAGCCTCCACTGCAGCATTTTTATTGTTCCAATGGTGCTTTGCCATTGGTCCAAGGCTCCAAGCTGTCCATTAAGCTCAGTGCTTCTGACAAGAAGTGAGAGGCACTGTGAGCTCATCCTCTCAGTCTGCTGCAAACAGAGTGTTCCAGCTTGTATTTAAACTGGCCGCTCTGTATGTAGCTTCTGACAGGCTGCGCAAGAAGCCCCGTATCTCTGAAACCATAGGTGGCAGAAGCCCCAAATTGACCAGTGGTGGGATAGGACTTCAGCTACCTATCCCCCAAATTTGGGGTCTCTGTGACCCCAGGTCACCGAGCTACGACCCTCAAAGCTCAATCATTTTTTCTTGGTTTTTTTTATATGTTAATGGAAGGCGAGGTTCTGCCTCACCTTCCTGCCCTGACTTCACGTCCCTGCTGTGAGCGGACCTTAAAGCGGAGTTCCACCCAAAAATGGAACTTCCGCTTTAAGGGAAGGTGACCCCCTGATATGCCACATTTGGCATGTCATTTTTTTTGGGGGGGAGCGGAAACCCTCTTTTTAGAGGGTTCCAGCTCCCACTTCCTCCCGGGGCACTGCGGCATTGGAAGGAAGTTCACCTCTCCCCCCTCCCTCTCGCAATCATCTGGGACATGTCACAGGTCCCAGATAATTGCTCGGCCAGTCACAGTGCGCAGCCCGGCTCGCGCATGCGCAGTGCGTGCCCGGCTGTGAAGCCACAGAGGAGGGGGAGACGAGCGGGGCTTCGTTCCTCCGCATCGCTGGACCCTGGGACAGGTAAGTGTCCGAATATTAAAAGTCAGTAGCTGCAGTATTTGTAGCTGCTGACTTTTAATATTTGTTTTTTAGTAGGAACTCCGCTTTAAGGCTTATTTCACGGGACGTTTTTACAGCCTCTCCTGAATGATTTAACTTGACAGATAGTAACCCACGTTTAAAACGTCCGCTTTGCCGCGTTCACATGCCGCGTTTAGCAGCGTTTTGCCGCGTTTGTGTTTAGAAGCGTTTAAAAAAAACATTTTTTTTTTTTTAAATAGCCAAAAACGAAAAATGAAACGCAGCTAAAGTTTTGAAGCGTTTGGCGCTTGAAATGCCTCTAAACTCAGCGTCTGAACTAATTTTTTTGCTTTCCAGAAAAAGCCTCTAAACTCAACTGCCTAGAAACGACTATAAACGACCCTGTGTACATGTACTGACAAGATAACATAGAGGAGAGTTCAGGGGCAGTTGAAAAAAATGACCAACTGCTCCTAAACGTCCGTTTACCAGCAGCAGTGTACATGAGGCCTTATGCCTCGTACACACGATCGTGATTCTCGAAGAGAAAAGTGTGATGTAAGTTTTTTGTCAGGAATTCCGACCGTGTGTATGCTCCATCGCACTTTTTCTGTGAGAATTCCGGCCAAGAAAAGATTGAGAGCAGGATCTCAATTTTCGTGACAGGAAAAATTCCTAACAGGAATCGCGATCCTATTGAACTTCATTGATCTCGGCTCGTCGTACGTGTTGTACGTCACTGCGTTCTTGCCGGTCGGAATTTCAGGCAAGATTTGTGTGACCGTGTGTATGCAAGACAATTTTGAGCCGTTTTCCTGCAAAAAAACCCGTGGTTTTCGTGTCGGAAATCGCGATCGTGTGTACGAGGCATAAGAGGTTTACCAATACTTTCCTGTATGAAGAAATTCACATAGGGCCGGTTGGAACTTTCAGTTCCTTGAAAGTTAGATTACTTGAAATCCTACAAGCTACTGGCCTACAGATGTTAAGTGCAGTTTTATTTTACAAGGTATGGTATTGTGAAAGTGACGGCAATTTCACGGTTCTCTCTAAGCTGAGCTAAAGCACATGTTGGCGCCCGTGTTCAGGTGGCGATCTACAGAACGCACCACGTGATTTTCCCCAAAAATTTCCAGGACTCTAAATTGCCTTGCAAACTCTGACAGCTAACTATGCGATCGTTTGATAAAAGACAAACTTAGCAGTGCAAAAAAAATATTTTCCTTGCAACCCAAGTGGAGATTTAGGCTTTTAACAGAATATATGTCACGATGAGGGATAATCCTTAAGAGGCTGTCAGCAAAGCAAACAGAAGCCCCTTCTTATATACTCTGCAGCCCTCGTCAACCCATTGCTTTCCAACGTCCCACATGTTGCCCGACCAATGACCCTGAACTTACCTATGGGATCTATGTTTCAAAAAAGGTCAAACAGGATCAGGCATGGGTAATCTTAAATCACTATATTGATTAGATGTAGGAAATAGTCTTGCTGGCCATATAATCCCAGTGGATGCAGATGTATCTTATGGCTAAGGGCTGTCTGTAGGCAGGGCCGCCATCAGGAATTTTGGGGCCCCTTACACAGCTTCAGGCATGGGCCCCCTGAAGCAGAGAACCAGGGGGGGTGCTGCAGCCACGAATTGAGAAGCGGGGGGTTGCTGCCGCCGCAAGTTGAGAGTCGGGGGGGAGTGTCGCAGGTTGAGAAGCGGAGAGGTGCCGCCGCAAATTGAGAAGGTCAGGGGGGCTTTGGGTGCTGACGAACAAAATAAAATAAAAATAAAAAAAAGGGGGTTGCGATCCGGCTCCTGGGGACTGCCGGGCCCCTTAGAGGTCGGGGGGGCTTTGGGTGCTGACGAACAAAATAAAATAAAAATTAAAAAAAGGGGGTTGCGACCCGGCTCCTGGGGACCACTGGGCCCCTTAGAGATGGGGGGGGGCTTTGGGTGCTGACGAAAAAAAAAAAGGGGGGGGATGCCATCCGGGCCCCTTAGAGGTCGGGGGGGGGGCTTTGGGTGCTGACAAACAATTTTTTTTTTAAATGTAAAAATTAAAAAATAAATAAATAGGGGGATGCCATCCGGGCCCCTTACAGGTGTACTGCCTGTACCCCCCTAATGGCGGCCCTGTCTGTAGGTATCTAGGGTAACCTTAACACCATGTTGTGAAGCTGAGGATGCTAAAGTACAGGAGAAAATTTTTAATTATTTGTACATAAGCGAGGATCACTCTATGTGGGTTGTACTTTCATGCTCTTGGAAGCATCCTTCCATAAAGAATACTACAGTGCTGAGTGCAGGTGTAAGCAAGCCAAAAACAAAAACAATTCAAATGAAAAACTGAGCTGCTTAACCACTTGACTTCCGGAAGGTTTACCCCCTTCACGACCAGTGCATTTTTTGCTATTCAGCACTGCGCTACTTTAACTGCCAATTGCTCTGTCATGCAACACTGTATGCAAATAAAATTTTGATCATTTTTTTTTTTTAAATGAATGGAGCTTTTTTTTGTATTTAATCACCTCTGTGTTTTGTTTTTTTTATTGTTATATAAACGGAAAAAAAAGACCAAAAACTTTGAATTTTTTTTCTACTTTCTCTTTTAAAACATATGTTTTCTGCTACATGTCTTTGGTAAAAAAAAATCCCAATAAGTGTTTATTAATTGGATTGTGTGAAAGGTATAGCGTCTACAGACTATGGTATATACACTATATTGTCAAAAGTATTGGGACACCCGCCTTTACACGCACATGAACTTTGACTGATTAAGGACCGCCGCACGACGATATACGTCAACAGAATGGCACGGCTGGGCATAAGCACGTACAGGTATGTCCCCTTTAAGAGCCCACCGATTGGTCGCGCAGCGCGCCGCCGCCGGCGCGCTGGCGACTCGGTCCTAAGCTCCGTGACCGTCCCTGCGGGAACCGCGGACCTGATCGCCGCCGGTGTCCCGTGGTCGGGTCACAGAGGAAGAATGTGGAGAGGTAAGTGTAAACAAACCTCTCCCTGTGCTTCCTAGTGAGACTGACACTGATCGTCTGTTCCCTGTCATAGGGAACGTCGATCAGTGATGTCACATGCTAAGCCACGCCCCCCCACAGTAAGAAACACACATCAGGGCACACCTAACCCCTACAGCGCCACCTACAGGTTAACCCCTTCACTGCCAGTGTCATTTTTTACAATAATCAGTGCATTTTTATAGCACTGGTCGCTGTAAAAATGACAATGGTCCCAAAATAGTGTCAAAAGTGTCCGATGTGTCCGCCATAATGTCGCAGTCACGATAAAAATCGCTGATTGCCGCCATTACTAGTAAAAAAAAAAAATATTAATAAAAATGCAATAAAACTATCCCCTATTTTGTAGACGCTATAACTTTTGCGCAAACCAATCAATAAACGCTTAATGTGATTTTTTTTACCAAAAATATGTAGAAGAATACGTATCGGCCTAAACTGAGGAAAAAATGTTTTTTTATATATTTTTTGGGGATATTTATTATAGCAAAAAGTAAAAAATATTGAATTTTTTTCAAAATTATCGCTCTATTTTTGTTTATAGCGCAAAAAATAAAAACCGCAGAGGTGATCAAATACCATCAAAAGAAAGCTCTATTTGTGGGAAAAAAAGGACGCCAATTTTGTTTGGGAGCCACGTCGCACAACCGTGCAATTGTCAGTTAAAACGACGCAGTGCCGAATCGCAAAAAGTGGCCAGGTCTTTAAGCTGCATAATGGTCCGGGGCTTAAGTGGTTAATGGCATCCCAGTCAAATAAAAAAAAAATATTCTGGGCTAATAGGCAAAGGGTTGTAAAGAAAATTGCATGGTAGAAGAAGAAGAGGGGGTGGTCACTGCCCTAGAGAATATGTGCCAATTCCATTTGGCCGGGAACTGCAATTTTTTTTGTAGCACTGAAGCTTACAAAAAAATATGTTAATAAAATTAATAATAAAAAAAATAAAAATAAAGTGCCCCTATCCCCCCATGCTCACATGCAAAAGCAAAGCGCACCTAGGTTTTGCATGTATATGTAAATGGCGATCGTACCATACATGTGAGGTATTGCCGTCAATGACAGGACGAGAGCAATAATTCTAGCACCAAACCTCCTGTGTAATTCCAAACTGGTAAGCTGTAAAGGCTTTTAAAGTTTTGCCTAAAGCGATGTTTAGTTATTGTAATTTGGTGTTCCATGGGTGTATGCAATTTTAAAGTATGACATGTTTGGTATCTACAGTATCTCACAAAAGTGAGTACACCCCTCACATTTTTGTAAATATTTTATTATATCTTTTCGTTCCAAATTTTTTTTTTTTAAATCAAGTATAGATATCACATATCACATAGATACAGCATGACAAAGGGTAATATCATGTATAACATATCACATTTTTTCAGCATAAAATATAGACTCAGCAACAAATCCTCCAAAGGTGTTTCAGAGAGCAACTATGGGTCAAGGAACTGAAGTTATAAAATATCCCATGGTAATTAGAAAGAAGAACGGTATAAAAAATGAACCAGAGAGTCAGACAGTCTGGGAAGTCCTACCCATCCTGGGCACCCCAAACGGGATCATCCTGTGCCCTGGTCAGGCCCCCCCAGCCCGCCTCCCTTACATATACCCAATACCAGGTTATGAGGATTTCAAATGTATAAAGCAATTATACTCTAACTCTGAAGTGCATATTGGATTCAATTCATAGAGTTGCCGAAACAACTACACAACAAGTAATTGTGCCAAACCCTTAAATCATGTCTAACAACCGAAGGTAAAAAAAATAAAATAAAATAAAAAATAAGACATAAGAAGAAAAAGGAGAAGGAGAAAAATTAAAAAAAGAGAAGAGACGAGGGAAGAAATCACGTGCCTAATATGAGGTTTAGGAAATGGGGTGATCGGAGTAGATCCCTACCTCCAGAGAAATACCACGGTAAACAGCCCAAGGTTCCCACACAGCTTCAAATTTAGGGATTGTATTTGCCAAGATGCAAACCAAATTCTCCTGCACCATAATCCAAGAGATCTTATTTTGTATTGCAAGTATGGAAACCCTGGGCTGCCTCCAAGATCTAGCAATAGTAAGTTTTGCCCCAAGTAGCATATAAAGTGGATCAGCTGCCGAGTGGGTTTGGAGAAGTTAGAAATACAGGCATTGAGGAGAGCAATAGAAGCAGATCTGGGAATCGAGCACTTAGTGACCTTGAATATGAGGTTAAATATCCTCTTCCAGACTGATCTGATCCTAGGACATTCCCACCAGACATGCACCATCGAACCCAAGAGATGGAAGCCTCTAAAGCAATTGGGATCCGATGCTGGGTAGATGGTCGCAAGCCTGGCAGGAGTCATATACCACCTCTTATTATATCTTTTCATGTGACAACACTGAAGAAATGACACTTTGCTACAATGTAAAGTAGTGAGTGTTCAGCTTGTATAACAGTGTAAATTTGCTGCCCCCTCAAAATAACCCAACACACAGCCATTAATGTCTAAACTGCTGGCAACAAAAGTGAGTACACCCCTAAGTGAAAATGTCCAAATTGGGCCCAGTTAGCCATTTCCCTCCCCGGTGTCATATGATTTGTCGGTGTTACAAGGTCTCAGGTGTGAATGGAGAGCAGGTGATTTAAATTTGGTGTTGGAAGTTCAACATGGCATCTCATGGCAAAGAATCTACGTGCTGCCAAATTTTCATCTAGCATGTTGGATGGAAGAGACTAAGAACCCTTTACCTTTCCTTAAGTAGTAACATGGCCATATGCTGTCTATGGTCTGCTAGGTGGTGACTGATCCATTTCCCAATTGCTTCCAACTCAATGTTTTCTTGCTCCACATTAAAGCGGAGTTCCGCCAAATTTTTTTTTTAAAGTCAGCAGCTACAAATACTGCAGCTGCTGACTTTTATTATATGGACACTTACCTGTCCAGGGCGCTCGCGATGTCGGCACCTGAAGCCGATCTGTCCCTCGGCTCTCGGATGCTGCAGCCGCCATCTTCGGTAAGGGAATCAGGAAGTGAAGCATTGCGGCTTCACTTCCTGGTTCCCTACTGCGCATGCGCAAGTCGCGCTGCATGATCTGAATGGTCCTTGCTGTCTTCTGGGACCTGTGTGTCTCCCAGAAGACAGCAGGGGGGGCTATCTATGCCCGGAAGTGGGAGTAAAATACCTGTATTAGACAGGTATCTGCTCCCCCCTGAAAGGTGCCAAATGTGACACCGGAGGGGGGGAGGGTTCCGAAAAGCGAAAGTCCTGTTTTTGGGTGGAACTCCGCTTTAAGCTCATCATTTCCAATGATGTCCTGGAACTCCATTACCGTCAGATTGAGAAATTCTTTGGATGTTTTCATCATGTCCTGAAAGTGTATACGCAGTCCTTCTGCTGCAGCTCTCGGCAGGAAAAGCGCTTGGAGAACCTAAGGACGTGCATGCGCACGAAGCCTTACACGCTAATGTTGCGCCACTATTTCCAAGATCTGTGGCGACGGCCATCTTGGTATGTTCAGCGGCATCTGTTTTGCTTTTTCCACATGGATTTTAGCTGCATTTATGTTGTGTTCTTAAACCAATAAAATACTACACTATATTTCTCTTCTGGGGTTTTGTGTGCTGTACAGTAGTGATGTCGCGAACATAAAATTTTCCGTTCGCGAACGGCGAACGCGAATTTCCGCAAATGTTCGCGAACAGGCGAACCGCCATAGACTTCAATAGGCAGGCGAATTTTAAAACCCACAGGGACTCTTTCTGGCCACAATAGTGATGGAAAAGTTGTTTCAAGGGGACTAACACCTGGACTGTGGGATGCCGGAGGGGGATCCATGGCAAAACTCCCATGGAAAATTACGTAATTGATGCAGAGTCGGGTTTTAATCCATAAAGGGCATAAATCACCTAACATTCTTAAATTGTTTGGAATAACGTGCTTTAAAACATCAGGTATGATGTTGTATCGATCAGGTAGTGTAAGGGTTACGCCCGATTCACAGTGACAGACCAAACTCTGACAGACCAAACTCCCCGTTTAACGCACCGCAAACAACCGCAAACAGCCATTTGCACAACCGCAAGGCTTTAATGATCACCTTAGATGATCACAAAGAAAATTAATGTTTTTTCTATGCAAAATTATCCAGCCGATCGCTTTTGGTCTGTTCACAATGAAGCAACGACCTATCATCTGGGGTGTGCCAACATTGCCATTGCCAACACACTCATAGAGGTGGTCGCTTCATTGTGATACGCAAGCCCCTTCACCAGTCACCACAACAAGGTAACGATCACGAAGGGGAATTGACACATGTATGTGCTTTTTTTTTTTTTTTTTTTGTTTTGTTTTTGCAGCCACAGTGCAGCACCAGAGGCCAGAAAAATTAGGCATGTACACATGCCTGAAAAATTTGGTATTGTTGCAGCCGCTGCTGTAGCAGCTGCCAGAAAAATTTATGTTTTCCAGGCAGAAAGGGCCCTAAAACATTGCGGCTTTGTCATGGATATGCACTAATGTTTGTCTGCCATCTTACCTTTCCTCCTCATGTGTTCATCTTAGAGGCCAGACACCTTCACCTGGCTTCCTTTATAATCTCCTCCCAGCCTGACTCCACCCCAGGCCCTATCACAGAACGCTATATTAACCTGTGCACTGCAAGCCTGCTTTGCTGATCAACGTGTTTGTTAAGCATTGTGTGTTTGGGTTCCTGCCTACCGTGTGCTACGCCTGTCTCTCTGTTACGATATTGGCTTGTTCCTGACTATCCCTGTCTGCTTGTGACCCTTGACCTTCGGCTTGTCCTTCGTTTATCCTTGTCTGCTTGTGACCCTTGACCTTCGGCTTGTCCTTTGCTATTCTTGTATCCTGTGCTGCTGCTACCCCTCTTTCCCCCTTACTCTACGGGGCATGAGCTAGGAGACTCTAGGGGCCGCGACCTGGACCTAGCTGCAGCGCAACATCCTCACCACTAGAGGCTCTGGTGAAGACCTGCTGGGTCTTAGACTCCGTGCCCTGGGGAATCTCGGCACTAGCTTCCTGTGGATTCCGGTTGTGCTCCTCTGGTCCCGCTTTCCACAACCACCCAGTTTCCTATCCGCAGCAGTCAGCCATAGGGTTCACTATCTTGTGGTGCACTCCTGTCCTCCTACGGTGTGCATCTGTCATCTGGCCACAGGTGACCTGACAGGCTTGAACCCTAGTTGGTGGCGGATAAGTCACGCAAGTCATCCGGCATGCAGAGATAAAATACAGCAGCGTGTGGACCATTTTTAGCCCAAGGCAGCTCATCTCGTCAGGCCTTTTTTAGTCAAATGTATCGCCCACTGTCAGTCCCTTCGGGATCCATGCCTCATTCATCTTAATAAAGGTGAGGTAATCTAGACTTTTTTGACCTAGGCGACTTCTCTTCTCAGTGACAATACCTCCTGCTGCACTGAAGGTCCTTTCTGAAAGGACACTTGAAGCGGGGCAGGCCAGAAGTTCTACCGCAAATTGGGAAAGCTCAGGCCACAGGTCAAGCCTGCACACCCAGTAGTCAAGGGGTTCATCGCTCCTCAGAGTGTCGATATCTGTAGTTAAGGCGAGGTAGTCTGCTACCTGTTGGTCGAGTAGTTCTCTGAGGGTGGACCCCGAAGGGCTGTGGCGATGTGTAGGACTTAAAAAGCTCCGCATGTCCTCCATCAACAACACGTCTGTAAAGCGTCCTGTCCTTGCCGGCGTGGTAGTGGTAGGAGGAGGATTACTTTCACCTCTTCCCCTATTAGATTCCCGTTGTGCTGTGACATCACCCTTATACGCTGTGTAAAGCATACTTTTAAATTTATTTTGGAACTGCTGCATCCTTTCCGACTTCCGGTAATTCGGTAACATTTCAGGCACTTTCTGCTTATACCGGGGGTCTAGTAGCGTGGCCACCCAGTACAGGTCATTCTCTTTCAGGCTTTTTATACGAGGGTCCCTCAACAGGCACAACAGCATGAAAGTCCCCATTTGCACAAGGTTGGATGCCAAGCTACTCATGTCCCGTTCCTCGTCCTCACTGATCTCACTGAAGGTCTGTTCTTCCCCCCCAGCCACGTACAACACCACGGGTACCAGATAGGTGACAACGAGCACCCTGGGATGCCTGCTGTGGTTGGTCTTCCTCCTCCTCCTCAAAGCCACATTCCTCCTCTGACTCCTCTTCCTCAGACTCCTCTTCCAGTGTTGCCGCAGGTCCAGCAAGCGATGCTGATAAGGCTGTTTCTGGTGGTGATGGTGACCACAACTCTTCCTCTTCCTCTTCACGCTCATCTACGACCTGATCCAGCACTCTTCGCAGGGCACGCTCCAGGAAGAAAACAAATGGGATGATGTTGCTGATGGTGCCTTCAGTGCGACTGACTGACTAGGTTTGTCACCTCCTCAAAAGGACGCATGAGCCTACAGGCATTGCGCATGAGCGTCCAGTAACGTGGCAAAAAAATTCCCAGCTGCGCAGAGGCTGTCCTAGCACCCCGGTCATACAAATATTCATTGACGGCTTTTTCTTGTTGGAGCAGGCGGTCGAACATTAGGAGTGTTGAATTCCAACGTGTCGGGCTGTCGCAAATCAAGCGCCTCACTGGCATGTTGTTTCGCCGTTGGATATCTGAAAAGTGCGCCATGGCCGCGTAGGAATGCCTGAAATGGCCACACACCTTCCTGGCCTCCTTGAGGATGTCCTGTAAGTCTGGGTACTTATGCACAAAGCGTTGTACAATCAGATTCAACACATGTGCCATGCACGGCACATGTGTCAACTTGCCCAAATTCAATGCCGCCAACAAATTGCTTCCGTTGTCACACACCACTTTGCCGATCTCCAGTTGGTGCGGAGTCAGCCACTGATCCACCTGTGCGTTCAGGGCGGACAGGAGTGCTGGTCCGGTGTGACTCTCTGCTTTCAGGCAAGTCAACCCCAAGACGGCGTGACACTGTCGTATTCGGGATGTGGAATAGCCCCTGGGGAGCTGGGGGGTTGCAGTTGATGTGGAGCAAGACGCAGCAGCAGAAGAGGACTCAGCCGAGGAGGTTATCGAAGAGGATGGAGTAGGAGGAGTAGAGGAGGTGGCAGCAGGCCTGCCTGCAAGTCGTGGCGGTGTCACCACCAACTCCTCTGCAGAGCCACGCATTACATGCTTGGCAGCCGTCAGCAGGTTTACCCAATGCACAGTGTAGGTGATATACCTGCCCTGACCGTGCTTTGCAGACCAGGTATCAGTGGTCAGATGGACCCTTGCCCCAACACTGTGTGCCAGACATGCCATGACTTCCTTTTGCACAATAAAGTACAGGTTGGGGATTGCCTTTTGTGAAAAGAAATTTTGGCTGGGTACCTTCCACTGCGGTGTCCCAATAGCTACAATTTTTTTGAAGGCCTCAGACTCCACCAGCTTGTATGGTAAAAGCTGGCGGGCTAAGAGTTCCGACAAGCCAGCTGTCAGACGCCGGGCAAGGGGGTGACTCTGTGACATTGGCTTCTTATGCTCAAACATGTCCTTGACAGACACCTGACTGTGGGCAGATGAGCAGGAACTGCTCAAGGCGAGAGACGGAGTGGCGGATGGTTGAGAGGGGGCAAGGTGGACAGCAGTGGTTGATGTGGCTGAAGATGCTGGACCAGGAGGAGGATGGTGGCTTTGAGCTTGTGTGCTGCTTGTACTCGTCATCATGTGTTGATCCCATAGGCGTTTGTGATGTGCGATCATGTGCCTTCGCAAAGCAGTTGTACCTAGGTGGGTGTTGGATTTCCCACGACTCAGTTTCTTTTGGCACAGGTAGCAAATGGCATCGCTGTTATCAGAGGCAGACACACAAAAAAAATGCCACACTGCTGAGCTTTGCAATGACGGCATTCTGATGGTGGCAACAGCATGCGTTGATTGGCGTGCTGTCTGGCTGACCCCGGGTGCCGATACATGCTGTCTGACTGTGCCACTAGCTCCTTGCGACGACCTACCCCTGCTTCCAACTCGTCTCCTCCTCCTCTCTGTCTCCCCATCTGAACTTTCCCCCTGTTCTTCTTCTCTTCGAGCGGGCACCAACGTGACATCCATGGACACATCGTCATCATCAACCGCTTCACTTGTATCTGACAACTCAGCAAAGGAAGCAGCAGCGGGTACAACATCATCATCATCATCACACCGTACGTCCATGTGTGTAATGCTGCCTGACTGAGACATATCCCTTTTATCTACCGTGCCTTGTAAAAGTATTCACCCCCCTTGGCATTTTTCGTATTTTGTTGCCTCACAACCTGGAATTAACATGGATTGTTTGAGGATTTGAATCATTTAATTTACAGAACATGCCCACAACTTTGAAGATGTTTTTTTTTTTTTTTATTGTGAAGCAAGCAACAAATAGGACAAAATAACAGAAACAGACAATGTGCATAACTATTCACCCCCCTAAAGTCAATACTTTGTAGAGCCACCTTTTGCGGCTATCACAGCTCCAAGTCGCTTTGGATAAGTCTCTTTGAGCTTACCACATCTTACCACTGGGATTTTTGTCCATTCCTCCTTGCAAAACTGTTCCAGCTCCTTCAAGTTGGATGGTTTGCTCTTGTGAACAGAAATCTTTAAGTCTGACCACAGATTTTCTATTGGATTGAGGTCTGGGCTTTGACTAGGCCATTCCAACACAATTACACGTTTCCCCTTAAACCACTCAAGTGTTGCTTTAGCAGTGTGTTTGGGGTCATTGTCCTGATGGAAGGTGAACCTCCGTCCTAGCCTCAAATCACACACAGAGTGGTACAGGTTTTGCTCAAGAATATCCCTGTAGAGTCCATAGGTGTATAATTCAGAAAAATAGATGTTCTCCAAAGCACCAACAGGGGGATAGAAGGATCCTCTAGCTGTGAAACAGAGTGCTTGTATATGATCACAAGTGCAACCACTTCCGTGTAATTCCACCACCAAGTGTACAGGCCGCTCACCTCAAAATGTGGACCTCTGTTTTACCAGAAGGTCACATAAGCAGTCCCTTTAACAAGGGTAATGTAAAAGATGAGAGGGCTGTCTTCATACGGCACTTCAACCAAAATCCTCAATCACTCTATACTCCCAGTAATGAACTCATATGTTTGACGTGGTTACATGAAAAATGTCAAAAAAGAAATACATAGTGCTCTCCATAGAAAAAAACACTTGATTTATTGGTATAAAAAGTTACTCACAAACAAAGCACAGATACCCTGTGCTCGGATGGCAGTCATGTAACTTAGATGTGGAACCAGGTAGATGGCTGTCCTGACGTCGTGTAGCCCCTCGCACGCGTATCGTCCGTGGGTAAGGACTTCCTCAGCGATATTTAAATGGGGACAACATGTCAGTTCGTTTATATAGGCCATATTCCTGGTGTGTGCTGTGTATGGGAAAGAAATCCCGCCCCCCCATAATTAGGGGACCATGTATCAAGCGCCCTCATAGGTAGCTGAAAGCCATGCCAAAATGACAGACCAGCGGTCATTGGCTAAAGAAATATAGTGGTCAAAGAGTTTCCGGGTCATGACCCTTACCTCTTGTATTGCTGCTCCCATTGGCGGCGGACTCACAGGAGGTACTGCCTCCCGGTCTATGACCTTCCGGGTCGGCGCTCCCCACGTGATCCGTCGTCATGACGACGGAAGTAAACATGCCTACAGAGCGCTCAGTTCCCCGCATCCACGTAAATCCGTGGGCGGAGCCGAGCGGTCACATGACAACAAGTGTCAACAAAGCACGCTAGGACTGATCCTCACTGTGCTAAGCATATAAAACCTCCGGATAACCTATATCAGATCCACCATTTCTAAACCCATCCCTCCTGGCTAATACATGGTTGTCAAAAATAATAACATATGGCAATGATAACAGGCAATATTTTTAATGTTGCACAGCAATCGCTGTACCCCATAGAGTGCCACTCAGTGGCAGATACCTGTAATGCATGTCATACAGGATTTCAAAAAAGTAAAAAGAATGGAATAAAATACAATATAAAATATAAATTTATAAAATAAAGTTAAAACCGCACCAGTGATCCCGCTATCTCAATGAAAGATATATAGAAGGGTACCAAGCAAACTCAAAAATGCAAAAATGCATATACGCTTGCTGGAGTCGCATATGCACAGATCAACAGATCTGACCATATAAAGGGCACAATGGTCACTATGTGCATAGACTTATTCCAGCACCCCCCTTCTTATTATAAATTTGTGGGCCCAATGGGTCCTAATAACAATAGCAATCTTGACACTAGACAGGGGCCAGAGATGCATAAAGGTAATCAAACAGTCATAAATGGACCTGTGAGATTAATATAGAAGTCAGCACAACCATCTAACCTGTTAAACAAATATCACATACTAAATACATAGTAAACTATTAACCCTATAACAAAGAAAAAACGTAAATCTTAACGGTCTGATATAAAACAATTGAGATCGAACTCAACGTTCAACCCCAACGGGACCCCCACCTTCAATTCATATACCCAAAATAACTCACGTCGGCTGAGCTGCCGAATGAAGTGTCCTCCTCTCCAATGGTTCGTCACCTTCTCTATCCCCCAGAACTGCAACCCAGATGGGCTACGGTTATGGTGGAGTCGGAAGTGCTTCGAAACGTTGTGAGTAACCAACCCCTTTTTAATATTATTGACATGCTCCCCTATCCTTACATGAAGGGGCCTAGATGTCCTACCGACATATTGCAAACCACACTCACACTGTAGCATGTATACAACCCCTGTGGTATCACAAGTGATAAAATCCTTGATCTTGTAATTTTTTCCCGTTGCTGATGCCACAAACTCCTTCCGCTTTTTTAAATTCTTTCTGGCCTGTCGACATGGTGGGCAACGACCACATTTGTGAAAGCCAGTCAGAAAATCAAAAATTCTGTTCTCAGAATGGGTAGGAGGGTCAATCACTCCAGGGGCTAGTGTGTCCCTTAAGGAAGGTGCTTTTTTATAAATAAATTGCGGACGGTCAGAAAGTAGGGGGCCTAAAATCCTATCATGCTTAAGGATTGGCCAATGCTTCTGTACAATTCGCTCAAACTTCCTATATTGAATGTTATAGTCTAAGATCATTCGTGTCCTTGTAGGGTCATTACGATCAACCTTAGGGACATTTGACACAAGTGCTTGTCTGTCCAGACTACGGACATTTTCCATTTCAGTACCTAAGCTATTTTTATCATAACCTTTTTCAACGAATCTTGAGGTTAATACCTGTGACTGTGAGATGAAATCACCTACACTGGTGCAATTACGCCTCAGGCGTATAAATTGCCCTCTCGGTATATTACACAGCCACTTGGAATGGTGACAGCTTTCAATGGGGATAAAGGCGTTACGGTCTGTAGCCTTAAAGTGAGTAATCATATTAATCCTATCCCCATTCTTGGTTAGATCAAGATCCAAGAAGACCAATCTGTCCAGACTGATGTTCCATGTCAGAACAATGTTCAAGCTATTAGAATTCAGTTTAGATGCAAACTCATCAAAGCTTGCTCGGTCACCATCCCAAATCATAATAAGGTCATCAATATACCTCTGGTAGCAAAGTAACTGTGGGGGTTTGTTCTTAAACACGGCCTTTTCCTCCCAGTGCGCCATAAATAAGTTGGCGACACTGGGAGCGAACCGAGCCCCCATAGCTACCCCTCTAGTTTGTAAAAAGAATTGCCCACCATACCAGAAATAATTCTTTGATAAGCAAAAGGTAAGACTGTCAATTAAAAAATTCCGATGTCTTCTAGACAAACCAGATGTTCCTAGTGCCCAACTGACCGAGGATAAAGCATCCTCATGACTGATGATCGTATATAACGAACTAACATCAGCTGTGATCAAAAGGCAAGAGGGCGTGATAGCTAGAGACTCCAGAATTTGTATGACATGTTTAGTGTCTTTAAGAAAAGCGTCAGTTTTTATCACTAGCGGCTGGAGGAAGGAATCTATATATTGACCAAGTCGGGAGGTGACCGAATCGATCCCGTTTACTATAGGTCTCCCAGGTGGGTTGGTGCTATCTTTATGGACCTTTGGTAGAAAATAAATAATGGGTGTGCGGCAAAACAAAGGGTCTAAATAAAGTGACTCCTTCACGCTCAACACTCCTATATGTTTCCCCCTTTCTATCAAGAAGTGGAGTTCTCCCTTGAATTCAAGCATAGGATCTTTTGTCATAATGCTATAAGTGTTAATATCACTAAGGAGATTGTCCATTTCGTTCTTATAGTAGGCCTTACTAAGTACCACCAGCCCTCCCCCTTTATCAGCAGGTCGTATGACCAAGTCCTTCCTCTCCGTCAGAGATTTGATACCATTCTGAATATAAATGGGATCATTCACCTTACGGATTTTCAACTTCTCCAAATCCCTCGCCACCATATTCCTAAACACCTCAAGATGCTTCGTGTCTGATACAGGGGGATTGAAAACGGATTTATTCCGCAGAGTAGAATGATGACTTGTCTGACTTATTGGAGCACTTAATGTCCTAGTAGACGGAGTATTCAAAAAATATTTTTTGATATTCAAACTACGCACAAACTTCTGCAAGTTGACATACGTTTGAAATTTGTTTAAATTACGAGTAGGAGCATATTTGAGACCTTTATCAAGCACTTTGATTTCTTCCTCACTAAGGCCCCATGCACACGAGACGCTGCTATTTGCTGTTGAACGCGCGTTCAGAGGCAGTTGGACGCTTTTTTCAACTGCTCCTGAACCCATTCAATGTTATCCTATGTGTCCATGCACACACTCTCGTTTTTTGGCGTTTACAAGCAGTTGCGTTTAACCTCGTTTTTCCAGAAGCAAAAAAATGGGTTCAGACGCAAAAGTTTTCACGTTTCAGACGCTAAACGCTGCTAAACGCGGCTAAACGCGGTACCGGCGTTTTGCCGCGTTTGCGTTTATAAGCGTTTTTAAAGGTGACCTATTTTTTAACATTAGAAATCTCAAAAATGATGGCAAATGATGAAAAACTATTAAAAAATATAAAAGAAAACTGTAATTGCTTGCATCGCATTGTGGACAATCCACAACTTGTGGCAGGTAAAGTGGCAAGTGGACAATCAACAACTTGTGTCAGGTGATGTGGCCAGGTGACGTGGCCAGGTGACGTGGCAAGTGGACAATCCACAGCTTGTGGCAGGTGACGTGGCAGGTAACGTGGCCAGGTGACGTGGCCAGGTGACGTGGCAAGTGGACAATCCACAACTTGTGGCAGGTGACGTGGCCAGGTGACGTGGCAGGTGACGTGGCAAGTGGACAATTCACAACTTGTGGCAGGTGATGTGGCACGTGATGTGGCCAGGTGACGTGGAAAGTGGACAATCCACAACTTGTGGCAGGTGACGTGGCTAGATGACGTGGCAGGTAATGTGGTCAGGTAACATGGCTAGGTGACGTGGCCAGGTGACGTGGCAAGTGGACAATCCACAACTTGTGGCAGGTGACGTGCCCAGGTGACGTGGCAAGTGGACAATCCACAACTTGTGGCAGGTGACGTGGCCAGGTGACGTGGCAGGTGACGTGGCAAGTGGACAATTCACAACTTGTGGCAGGTGAAGTGGCCAGGTGACGTGGCACGTGATGTGGCCAGGTGACATGGCAAGTGGACAATCCACAACTTGTGGCAGGTGACGTGGCCAGGTGACGTGGCAGGTGACGTGGCAAGTGGACAATCCACAACTTGTGGCAGGTGACGTGGCCAGCTGACGTGGCAGGTAACGTGGCCAGGTGACGTGGCAGGTAACATGGCCAGGTGACGTGGCCAGGTAACGTGGCAAGTGGACAATCCACAACTTGTGGCAGGTGACGTGGCACGTGATGTGGCAAGGTGACGTGGCAAGTGGACAATCCACAACTTGTGGCAGGTGACGTGGCCAGGTGACGTGGCCAGGTGATGTGGCCAGGTGACGTGGCAGGTGACGTGGCAAGTGGACAATCCACAACTTGTGGCAGATGATGTGGCAAGTGATACGCTAAATACAAGTACACTGCTGCTCTCTCAGCTGCTGCTACTCACTCTGGTCTCACAAACTGGCTGAAATGGTTAAAATTTACTGTTTTTTGAGCTTAGGGAGGGTCTATGATGAAACGCTTATAAACGCAAACGCGGTTAAACGCCGCTAAACGCGGCCGCAAACGCGGCAAAACACGCGTTTATAAACGCCGGTTTCAGCGTTTAAAAACGTGTGTTCAGCAGAGTTTGCACCTGCGTCTCGTGTGCATGGGGCCTAAGAGGTGTGCCACTTAAGTTATAAATCCCTGCACCTATTGGGGTTTTACTCTTTTGAGTTCTCCTGCCTCCTCTCCTTCCTCTCTTGCTTTTCTTTTTCGCAGGGGTACCCCTTCCTCTGATGGCTGCTGGGGTTGTGTGCCCCTCCAGCCTCCCGGGTTGGGGGGGATGGAGGGTGCACCTCTCCCTGCACCTCTCGGTGCTCCGCGAAAATCCCCACCTCCACGTGGGCCCTTATAAGCCAGGGGTGAAAAAAGGTTGTGTATGGGTAGTTGGTTAACGTGTTGTGGCGGAGCTGCACCTCCATAAGCAGAGGTATCATAATTATTGTATGCATAGTTGTTCGAATAGTGATGAGATTGATTACCTCTATCAGCATAGGGGCCATTATACTCACTGGTATGTGAGTAATTAGGCTGCTGTTGCCGATAGCCACCATAAGACTCATTCCCCCTCGGGGGTGCATTATATACCTGATGCCGATATGGGGAGTGGTGATAGCCACCTCTCTTTCCCCGTCCTCTTTTGTTTTTACCCTTTTTATTGGGGACTTCCTGATAGTGCCCATCATTCAGAGGTGTTCCCATAACCGGATAGTCCAAATCATCATAGACATAGACCTCGCCCCCCCTAGGAATAGGGAGCGGGGTGTTTACCATGTCTACATTGGACGGGTCCGGGTTCACCTGTGTAGAACTCACATCTGGAGGGACCGCTTGCCACTTAAACACATTATTTTTTCCAAAGTCATCCAGATCTCTGATGAACTTTTTCTTTTTCTTATTTTGGGTTTCTGTATCCCATTTAATCAATCTATTTTTCAAATCCGTAGATAATTTCAGGAATTCCTCAGATTCTTTAAAGGGTTCTAAGGTGGTCCTCAGGTCCCTAATCTGTGCCTCTAGCATTTTCATTTTTCTTTGTTTCCTAAGTAATAAAAATTCTAATAATTCTAAACCCTTTTTAATAAAAAAATTCCCCCATTCTGTGACGGCCTCATCATCCATAAGACCGTCATTAGGCGGGACATCCCACCTTAGACGTCTTGGGATAATTTTTGCTACTAGGTATTGTTCGAAGGAAATTATGTCCCACCAGGTCTTAACCTTTTTCTCAAAAACGTGCCCTAGTTTTCTAAAGGTATGGGTGAGTTCATTCCCTTCCCCAGTCGTTTGATTCCTAGAAAAAATTTCTCCAATTTTAACTTCTCTTTTTTCCAAAAATTGGAAAATCTCCATGGTGATGCAGCTAGACTGTAATATATTGGAAAACAGAAATCAGTAGAAAAAAACAGACAGCGCAAAACCTATCCTAACAAAATGCAGCTGAACACTGAAGGTCAAAAGATAAATCCTTAAATGTAACATGTATAGAAAAGCAGTGCAGCGCTAAATACGTATATAACACAAAAAGAGTCCATAGGTGTATAATTCAGAAAAATAGATGTTCTCCAAAGCACCAACAGGGGGATAGAAGGATCCTCTAGCTGTGAAACAGAGTGCTTGTATATGATCACAAGTGCAACCACTTCCGTGTAATTCCACCACCAAGTGTACAGGCCGCTCACCTCAAAATGTGGACCTCTGTTTTACCAGAAGGTCACATAAGCAGTCCCTTTAACAAGGGTAATGTAAAAGATGAGAGGGATTTACGTGGATGCGGAGAACTGAGCGCTCTGTAGGCATGTTTACTTCCGTCGTCATGACGACGGATCACGTGGGGAGCGCCGACCCGGAAGGTCATAGACCGGGAGGCAGTACCTCCTGTGAGTCCGCCGCCAATGGGAGCAGCAATACAAGAGGTAAGGGTCATGACCCGGAAACTCTTTGACCACTATATTTCTTTAGCCAATGACCGCTGGTCTGTCATTTTGGCATGGCTTTCAGCTACCTATGAGGGCGCTTGATACATGGTCCCCTAATTATGGGGGGGCGGGATTTCTTTCCCATACACAGCACACACCAGGAATATGGCCTATATAAACAAACTGACATGTTGTCCCCATTTAAATATCGCTGAGGAAGTCCTTACCCACGGACGATACGCGTGCGAGGGGCTACACAACGTCAGGACAGCCATTTACCTGGTTCCACATCTAAGTTACATGACTGCCATCCGAGCACAGGGTATCTGTGCTTTGTTTGTGAGTAGGGATGAGCTTCGTGTTCGAGTCGAACATACGTTCGACTCGAACATCGGCTGTTCGATCGTTCGACGAAGATCGAACGATTTGGGCCGTTCGCGCCAAATTCGAGTGACGCGAACGGCCCACAATGCACTACGCCATCGCAGTGTCATCCAGGCGCTGTGATTGGCCAAGCATGCACTGTGACCCCGCATGCTTGGCCAATCACAGCGCCGGCAGCGAGGAGAGCAATGATTGGCCACAGGCAGGATGCCTGTGGCCAATTATTGCTGAGGGGGTTTAGTACACGCCCCACACTATAAAAGGCCGCCAGCACGGCGGCCTAGTGTAGTGTGTTCCGGAGCAGGGATAGAGCAGCATAGGCAGGGACAGTGACTTTTATTTCTTTCTTGCTTAACCTGGATTCCTTTAGTTTAGGGAAAGAGAAGGATAGGTAGGGAGAGTGTCAGTGTGTTTTGTGCTTGTGCTATATTGTGCTTAAAAAAAACATTTTTTCTAGGGACAGAAAACTGTAGGTAGGGAGAGTGTGTCAGTTTCTTTCACTGTCAAAGTCCTTGTTTCCAGGGACCTGGAAGGACAGTGAGGTAATTCTCCTTGTGCTAAATTGTGCTTAAAAAAAACATTTTTTCTAGGGACAGAAAACTGTAGGTAGGGAGAGTGTGTCAGTTTCTTTCACTGTCAAAGTCCTTGTTTCCAGGGACCTGGAAGGACAGTGAGGTAATTCTCCTTGTGCTAAATTGTGCTTAAAAAAAACATTTTTTCTAGGGACAGAAAACTGTAGGTAGGGAGAGTGTGTCAGTTTCTTTCACTGTCAAAGTCCTTGTTTCCAGGGACCTGGAAGGACAGTGAGTGAATTCTCCTTGTGCTATATTGTGCTTAAAAAAAACATTTTTTCTAGGGACAGAAAACTGTAGGTAGGGAGAGTGTGTCAGTTTCTTTCACTGTCAAAGTCCTTGTTTCCAGGGACCTGGAAGGACAGTGAGGTAATTCTCCTTGTGCTAAATTGTGCTTAAAAAAAACATTTTTTCTAGGGACAGAAAACTGTAGGTAGGGAGAGTGTGTCAGTTTCTTTCACTGTCAAAGTCCTTGTTTCCAGGGACCTGGAAGGACAGTGAGGTAATTCTCCTTGTGCTAAATTGTGCTTAAAAAAAACATTTTTTCTAGGGACAGAAAACTGTAGGTAGGGAGAGTGTGTCAGTTTCTTTCACTGTCAAAGTCCTTGTTTCCAGGGACCTGGAAGGACAGTGAGGTAATTCTCCTTGTGCTAAATTGTGCTTAAAAAAAACATTTTTTCTAGGGACAGAAAACTGTAGGTAGGGAGAGTGTGTCAGTTTCTTTCACTGTCAAAGTCCTTGTTTCCAGGGACCTGGAAGGACAGTGAGTGAATTCTCCTTGTGCTAAATTGTGCTTTAAAAAAAAAAAATTTCTAGGGACAGAAAACTGTAGGTAGGGAGAGTGTGTCAGTTTCTTTCACTGTCAAAGTCCTTGTTTCAAGGGACAGAGAAGGACACCTGAAGGTAGCCCTTATTGCTTTTTTCCCATCTCCCTGCAGGCCATCTATTAGAATGTCTGGAAGGCAAACAAGGAGAGGCAGACAGTCAGGAGGCAATAAAAGAGGGCAAGCAGGCTCTGTGTCTGGGGGCAACAGTGCTGGTCGTGGACGCGGTGCATTGTCATCAGCACATGGCCATGGGACACGCTTGTCCTTCTTTTCGGCAGCTGGACATGTTGAGCCACATCATGCCGAAGACTTGGTAGAGTGGATGACCAAGCCCTCCTCCTCCTCCTCATCCTCTCTCACCCAGGCTCAGGGTACTGGAAAAGCAGCTGCCAAAGCGTCCTCTTCCCTGGTATCAATGTCAGACTCATCATCAGTCACTCCTTCCCTAGACCCACCATGTCCTCCTCCTGAGGAGTCCCCCGAACTGTTTCAGCACAGTGTTGGGTACATGCTCCAGGAGGATGCCCAGCGTTTCGAAGGGTCTGATGATGAAACCCAGCTAGAGGAAGGCAGTAGCGTGAGAGCAGACAGAGGGGATGCTCAAGAAGGACACCAATCTGGCAGTCATGTTCCAGCAGCTGCAGCATACTGCCAGATTGCCTCCAGTGATGAGGAGGGAGGTGATGATGAGGTCACTGACTCCACGTGGGTGCCTAATAGGAGAGAGGAGGAGGAGGAGGATGAGGAGGAGGCACATCTCCAACGAGGCAGGATGCCCTTTGGTGGCCAGCATAAGGGCAGTACACCGACGGAATCACACCGCAGAGCTCCGCCTGTGCAGGGCGCTGCATCTGCCCGTCATTCAAAAAGTTCTTTGGTGTGGGCCTTTTTTGAGGCTAGTGCATCAGATCGCACAGCTGCTGTTTGCAACATATGTCTCAAGCGTATATCGCGTGGCCAAAACATCAGCCGCTTGGGTACCACATGCCTGACCAGACATATGTTGACCTGCCATGCAGCTCGTTGGCAAGCCTACCTCAAAGACCCACACCAAAGAACAAAGCGGACCTCTCCTTGCACCGCATCAGCTGGGATCTCCAACCCCACTATAACTTCAGTCCTCTCTGAAACATGCACTGAGAGGAATGAAGGTGTAGAATTAGGTGTGTCACAGCCAAGTACTTGCGGCCACTCTGCTAGCAGTACACCGACGTCCGATTCTAGCAGGCAAATTTCCCTGCCCCAGCTGCTGGACCGTCGAAAGAAGTTCACTCCCAGCCATCCACATGCCCAGCGGTTGAATGCTAGCTTGGCTAAATTGCTAGCGCTTCAACTGCTGCCTTTTCAGTTGGTAGACTCGGCCCCCTTCCGTGAGTTTGTGCAATGTGCGGTTCCTCAGTGGCAGGTTCCCAAACGCCACTTTTTCTCACGGAAGGCTATTCCGGCTCTCTACCGGCATGTGGAAGGCAATGTCTTGGCCTCGCTGGACAGGGCGGTCAGCGGTAAGGTGCATATTACCGCTGACTCATGGTCCAGCAGGCATGGACAGGGACGTTACCTTTCTTTCACGGCCCATTGGGTCACTCTTTTGGCAGCTGGGAAGGATGCAGGACAAGGTGCAGTAGTGTTGGAGGTTGTCCCACCGCCACGCCTCCAAAATGCTACTACTGGTTGTGACACACCTCTCTCCTCCACCCCCTCCTCTTCTTCTTCCTCCATGGCCTCTTCCTGTGGTTTGTCCTATGAACCAGCGGTGCTCCGTAGCCGTTCACGGGGCTACGCAAGTACGCAGGCAAAAAGATGCCATGCCGTGCTTGCGCTGGTGTGTTTGGGGGACAGAAGCCACACTGGGGCAGAGGTCCTGTCTGCTCTGCAGGGCCAGGCCGAGAGGTGGTTGACGCCACGCCAGCTTAAGCCAGGAATGGTGGTTTGCGACAATGGCACCAACCTCCTCTCCGCCCTCCGACAGGGACAACTGACCCATGTGCCCTGTGTGGCTCACGTCCTTAACCTGGTGGTGCAGCGGTTCTTGGGCAGGTACCCGGGCTTACAGGATGTCCTGAGGCAGGCCAGGAAAGTCTGTGTGCATTTCCGCAGATCTTATAATGCCAGTGCTCGCCTGGCTGAGCTGCAAAAGGAGTTGAACCTGCCCAAGAACCGCCTTATATGTGACATGCCCACCAGGTGGAACTCAACGTTGGCCATGCTGCAGCGGCTGCACACGCAGCAGAGGGCCATCAATGAGTACCTGTGCGACTACGGCACCAGGACAGGGTCAGGGGAGCTTGGTTTTTTTTCTCCACGCCAGTGGGGCATGATCAGGGATGCATGCACTGTCCTGGCACCATTTGAGGAGGCCACGAGGATGGTGAGCAGTGACAGTGCATGCATCAGTGACACTGTACCTCTTGTCCACCTGTTGGAGCACACGCTGCGTGGAATAATGGACAGGGCACTTGAGGCAGAACAGAGGCAGGAAGAGGAGGACTTCCTTGCCTCTCAAGGCCCCCTTTACCCAGACAGTGTTCCTTCTGTCCCACCCATCGCACAGGAAGAGGAGGAGGAGGAGGAGGAGGAGGAGGAGGAGGATTGTGTCAGCATGGAGGTGGAGGCTGGCACTCAGCATCATCAGCAGCAGTCTTTTAGGGATGATTTACAGTCCCAAGAAACCAGTGGACTTGTACGTGGCTGGGAGGAGGTGGCTGCGGATCATGTCGTCCTTAGTGACCCAGAGGACTCCGGAGCGAATGCCTCAGCAAACCTACGCTGCATGGCCTCCCTGATCTTGCAAAGTCTGCGGAAGGATCCTCGTATTCTTCGGATCAAGGAGAGGGACCATTACTGGCTGGCCACTCTCCTTGATCCACGGTACAAGGGTAAGGTTGCGGACCTTATGTTACCGTCGCAGAGGGAGCAGAGGATGAGACAACTCCGGGAGGCCTTGCAGAAAGGTCTGTGCAACGCGTTCCCAGAGACTGGGAGGTTACAAACTCCTGGTCCTGGACAACGAGTTGCTGAGGCTTCGGCCAGTCAAAGAAGGAGCGGTGGGGAAGGTGGCCGTCTGACCGATGCGTTCAGACAATTCTTTAGTCCGCAGCCCCAAAGTATGATCGGTTCCAGCAACCATCGCCAGCGTCTGATAAACATGGTGCAGGAATATCTAGGGGCAAGGTCAGACTTGGACACCTTCCCCACCGAAAATCCTCTGGCTTACTGGGTCTTGAGGATGGATCACTGGCCAGAGCTTGCACAGTATGCAATTGAGCTACTGGCCTGTCCTGCATCCAGCGTTCTTTCGGAACGCACATTCAGTGCTGCTGGAGGATTTGTCACGGATCACAGGGTGCGCCTGTCCACCGACTCGGTTGATCGACTGACTTTCATCAAGATGAACCAGTCTTGGATCACCACCAGCTACCACACACCTGATGCTGATATAACAGACTAATTGATTTTAACATGTCACATCCCTTCAAGACTGATGCTGATGCTGAGTGCCTGTGCTGTTATGTTGACTGGCTATCCTCCTCCTCCGAGTCCTCAATGATACGATTGATGATGATAGCTTGGAAGATCATTTTTGTTTATGGGTGCCGCCACCAGTGGCTAAGGCCCAATTTTTCAGCCCCTGTTTTACAGGGGCGTGTAATTACAATTTTTTTAGCAATAATTTGCCATAGGGCTCATTGCTGTGCTCCAAGTACAGTATCTGTGAGGGGTTGGAGTGTTGTGGCACCAGTGCCTAAGGCCCAATTTTTCAGCCCCTGTTTAACAGGGGCGTGTCATTACAATTTTTGAAGCAATACTTTGCAACAGGGCTCATTGCTGTGCTCCAAGTACAGTATCTGTGAGGGGTTGTAGTGTTGTGCCACCAGTGCCTAAGGCCCAATTTTTCAGCCCCTGTTCAACAGGGGCATGCAATTACAATTCTTGATCTAATAATTCACAGCAGGGTCCATTGCTGCACCCACCAAGAGTAACTCTGAGGGCTTACAGTCTTGTGGCAACGCCACCACCACCACCACCACGAAAGGCCCAATTTTTCAGCCCCTGTTCAAAAGGGGCATGTAATTACAATTCTTGATCTAATAATTCACAGCAGGGCCCATTGCTGCACCCACCAAGAGTAACTGTCAGGGCTTACAGTGTTGTGGCACCAGCACCACCATCAAAGCCCCAATTTTTACTACCACTGTTCAACAATTATATGTAATTAAAATTCCTGATATAATAGTTGACAGCAGGGCGTTCCAGCACCAACCAAGAGTAACTGAGTGCTTACAGTGTTGTGCCAACACCAACAACTAAGGGGCCTATTTCTGCAGAGTATATACGGCAGGTCCCTACTTTCAAACATCCAACTTACAAACGACTCCTACTTGCAAACGAAAGAAGACAACAGGAAGTGAGAGGAAATCTACCCCTAGAAAGGAAAATTCTCTCCTGTAAGAATAAATATGGGAGAAAGGGGTCTCATCTGTACTGATGCTTTATCAGCAATCCTTGTTTCAAGAAAAACACCACATTTCAAAAACAGTTGTCATTGGGACGGAAAGTGAGGTGAAATGTTCTGAACAGGGGCACAGACAGCAAAACAAATGTTACAGGGGTGATAACCCTTACCTATGTTTCCCAAAAAGTTTAAAAATAGATTTTTGGGCTGGAGCTACACTTCAACAATGTACCTGTTCAAAATTACAAACAGATTCTACATAAGAACAAACCTACAGTCCCTGTCTTGTATGCACCGCCTGTATACGGCTGTTCAGAGTATATAGGGCCTTTTTTATTTTATGTGCGGGGTTCCCCTTAATATCCATACAAGACCCAAAGGGGCTGGTAATGGGCTGGGGTAGGGGGGGGGGTCATGGGGTAGCTATGCCATTTTTCTTAAAGAATTTCATCCATATTACCGGGACCAGACATTACATTAAAGCCGCAAGCAGTTTTAAATGGCTTTTTTTTCCTTTAGAAGTGTCATTTTGTGCAGGGACAGTTCTAAACACGGGAAATACGTGGCACTTCACAGGCATACTTTAGACACCCCCCAGGTACGATATTTAAAGGAATATTTGACTTTTTTTTTTTCACTTTATGCATCATTAAAATGACTGCTCCCGAAAAACGACCGTTTTTAAAACTTCTTTTTGCATTGATACATGTCCCCTGGTGCACAACCCGGGTTCCCAAACCCTATTTATGACAATAACATGCATAATAGTTGTTATAATTAGCACTTTAGAATTCGAACGTTCGCATCCATTGTATTTAATAGGGTTCTAATGTTCGTTCGAACTTTCGGTCCGTTCGCGGGTTCTGGTGCGAACCGAACCCGGGGGTGTTCGGCTCATCACTATTTGTGAGTAACTTTTTATACCAATAAATCAAGTGTTTTTTTCTATGGAGAGCACTATGTATTTCTTTTTTGACATTTTTCATGTAACCACGTCAAACATATGAGTTCATTACTGGGAGTATAGAGTGATTGAGGATTTTGGTTGAAGTGCCGTATGAAGACAGCCCTCTCATCTTTTACATTACCCTTGTTAAAGGGACTGCTTATGTGACCTTCTGGTAAAACAGAGGTCCACATTTTGAGGTGAGCGGCCTGTACACTTGGTGGTGGAATTACACGGAAGTGGTTGCACTTGTGATCATATACAAGCACTCTGTTTCACAGCTAGAGGATCCTTCTATCCCCCTGTTGGTGCTTTGGAGAACATCTATTTTTCTGAATTATACACCTATGGACTCTTTTTGTGTTATATACGTATTTAGCGCTGCACTGCTTTTCTATACATGTTACATTTAAGGATTTATATTTTGACCTTCAGTGTTCAGCTGCATTTTGTTAGGATAGGTTTTGCGCTGTCTGGTTTTTTCTACTGATTTCCCTCAACTCTGACCAGTTTCCCAGTCCCGACTGCTGAAAAACGTCCCCACAGCATGATGCTGCCACCACCATGTTTCACTGAGAGGATGGTTTTCTTTGGGTGATGTGATGTGTTGGGTTTGCGCCAGACATAGCGTTTTCTTTGAGGGCCAAAAAGTTAAATTTTAGTGTCATCAGACCAGAGCACCTTCCTCCATACATTTTGGGAGTCTCCCACATGCCTTTTCGCAAACTCAAAACGTGCCATTTTGTTTTTGGCTGAAAGTAATGGCTTTCTTCTGGCCAGTCTGCCATAAAGCCCAACTCTATGAAGCGTACGGCTTATTGTCGTCCTATGTACAGATTCTCCAGTCTCTGCTGTGGAACTCTGCAGCTCCTCCAGGGTTACCTTAGGTCTCTGTGCTGCCTCTCTGATTAATGCCCTCTTTGCCCGGTCCGTGAGTTTTGGTGTGCGGCCGTTTCTTGGCAGGTTTGCTGTTGTGCCATGTTCTTTCCATTTGGTTATGATAGATTTGATGGTGCTCCTAGGGATCATCAAAGATTTGGCTATTTTTTTTATAACCTAACCCTGACTTGTACTTCTCAACAACATTGTCCCTTACTTGTTTGGAGAGTTCCTTGGTCTTCATGGCAGTGTTTGGTTAGTGGTGCCTCTTGCTTAGGTGTTGCAGCCTCTGGGGCCTTTCAAAAAGGTGTGTATATGAAATGACAGATCATGTGACACTTATATTGCACACAGGTGGACATCATTTCACTAATTATGTGACTTCTGAAGGCAATTGGTTGCACCAGAGCTTTTTATGGGCTTCATAAAAAAGGGGGTGAATACATACGCACATGCCAATTATCAGTTTTTTATTTCTGAAAAATAGTTTTATGTATATATTTTTCAAATTTTACTTCACCAACTTAGACTATTGTGTTCTGATCCATCACATATAATTCAGATTAAAAAAACATTGAACTAAAAGGCTGTAATGTAACAAAATAGGTAAAAAGCCAAGGGGGTCAATACTTTTGCAAGGCACTGTACATCCTCTGGCAATAATGGTTGCGCATCAGTCATTTCTTCCAACTCATGTGTAAATAACTCCTCTGACAGATCAAGTGAAGCAGCTGTGGTGCTAGTGTTGGTGGTGGCGGCAGGCGGGCGAGTGGTAACTTGAGAGGTGCCCGAAGCTGAGCTGGAGGAGGATGGTGCGTCAAGGTTCTGAGCAGAAGCTGTAGAAGATTGGGTGTCCTGTGTTAGCCAGTCAACTATGTCCTCAGAACTTTTTGAATTCAGGGTACGTGGCCTCTGAACACTGGGCATTATTCTAGGGCCAAAGGGAATCGCAGCACCACGACCACGACGGCCCCTGCGGGGTGGCCTGCCTCTGCCTGTCATTTTTTTTAGATTAGTTTAGTTGTACTATGCGTGCAAGCTCCTGTCACACCAGATATGAGTGGCACTGTGCACTGGCAGAAGTTGGCAGAGTAGACGCTGTAGGCCTGACACACATGCTGGCAGGCAACTGACTGCTATTCTATTGCAGTCAAAATTGTTTTTTTTTTTTAAAATGTAATCTACTGTGACACAAGATATATGAGTGGTGGCACTGGGCAAGTGGGCACAGTATACGCTGTGAGCCTGTCAAAAAGCAGACTGATGTACTAGCCCTAAAAAGTGCTTTTTGGGGTGCTGTCAGGACACTGTCCTGACAGCAGAGATCAGATGAGTCTTTCAGGACTGGAGTGGACACTGAATACACACACGCTGGCAGGCAACTGCAATTAGATTACAGAGGAAAAAAAAAAAAGCAGACTGATGTACTAGCCCTAAAAAAGGGCTTTTTGGGGTGCTGTCAGGATGCTGTCCTTACAGCAGAGATCATATGAGTCTTTCAGGACTGGAGTGGACACTGACTACACTGGCCTAGCTATAGATTTCCCTATTAAATCAGCAGCAGCTACACTGTCCCTCCTCTCACTAAGACTGCAGCTTCCGAATGAATCTAAAATGGATGCTGTCCAGGAGGTGGGAGGGTCTGGGAGGGAGGGTATGCTGCTGATTGGCTGGAATGTGTCTGCTGACTGTGAGGTACAGGGTCAAATTTTGCTCAATGATGACGAATAGGGGGCGGACCGAACATAGCATATGTTCGCCCGTCGCGGCGAACAAGCTATGTTCGCCGGGAACTATTCGCCGGCGAATAGTTCGGGACATCTCTACTGTACAGTAGAGTTGAGCGGACACCTGGATGTTCGGGTTCGACGGGTTCGGCCGAACTTCGGAAAAAAGTTCGAGTTCGGGACCGAACTTGACCCGAACTTGACCCCGAACCCAAACCCCATTGAAGTCAATGGGGACCCGAACTTCTGAGGACTAAAATGGCTCTAAAAAAGTAATGGAAAGGGCTAGAGGGCTGCAAATGGCAGACAAATGTTGTTAAGAGCATGGCAAATGTGGATAGGGAAATAACTTAAAATAACATTAAAAAAATAATAATATGCTGGAGGCCCCCTTCTCAGCAGAAGAGGTACAGGAAGTCATTAAGAACCTCAGAAACTCAATGACATGATGCCACACATATGGTGGGAATGCCCCAGAATACGCCCTTTCTGGAAAAAAAATTTTTTCAATTTAATGGATAAGCTAGTGGGAAAATAAAATACTTTGAAATAAAAAAAATAAAAAATTATAATCTTGACCTAGGAGGACGAGGTCCATATGGAGTAGGAGGTTGAGGTGGCGGTGGATGTGGCTGTGTAGGTGGAAGCGGCGGTGGAGGAGGACGAGGTAGCCAACACTGGTTGAAAAATACAACAATGGCTGGGTAAGGCCAGTGATGTGTCGAATTCTGTCCCCCGTTGGATAGTGTCCGCCCTGTTCTGCTTTTACACAATATTTTTTGTGGCCCTAAATGGGTGTTTTTGGAAGAGCAGAATACACCCACAGTATGTAAACGGTGTATGTCACACCTACAGAACTGCAGAAAATGCTATTCAAAAAAAATGTTTTTGTCCTAAAATTTTATTTTTAGAATAGCACAATTGAAGAAAAATATATAAATTGTTTATCTCACAAAAAACACTGCAATTTTAATTTTTTTTTGCCCTAAATGGGTGTTTTTGGAAGAGCAGAATACACCCACAGTATGTACAGGGTGTATCTCAATGCAAGGGCGTCCGCTGAACTTTTTTCAGGGGGGGCATCATTCTTGAGGATAATTCCGCTTCACTCAATGCCCATATAAATATAGCCTAGAGAATGTACATCTTTCTATATTGCAATGTATTGCAATACATCTGTTGTGGCCATATTTTGATCTTGATGAAAACAGCCTATACAGTATGTATAGGTTGTTTTCATCAAGATCAAAATATGTCCGCCCATACCACAGATGTGTTGCAATACATTGCAATACGAAAAGATGTACACAGTGGTGTCGTGGCACAGGCACTGCTGTTACCTGTAGTTCTTCAGTGATAGAGCAGGCACTGGCAGCGTATTCAGTCTCTTGTCTCGGCCACTGCACGCCACGTACCTGTGGGAGGAGCCGGCCCCACGCTGGCTGGATCGGCATAGGCACACTTACACAGGCAAGCTGAGGCAGCAGCCAATCATGGAACAGCTGGGTCAGGGTCACGGTGATGTTAAGCAGAGGCCAGAGCGGCAGAGCCAATCCGATGCTCGGGCCGGGGATGAGGAGGGAGGGACGGATAGTCGGAAAAGACTGAGAGCAGCCCCAGCCCCCAGGCCAGCAGCAGTCTGCAGACTTAGAAAAAAAAATCCACGGCTGCCGTGGAGGCCATTGCAACACAGGGGGCAAGTGTGTCTTCACGCTGACATCCGGGGGGGGGCAATTGACCCCCCTTGCCCTATGGAGCGGACGCCCATGTCTCAACGTAACATATGCAGTGCTGGTGCACTGAGCTTTCAGATAAAAGTTAGATTTTCTTTGGCACTGGGCTCATGGCAGTGTAAAAAGACTGTGCACTGCAACACAAACAGGTAAATCTATGTAGATCGCTGAGTTATTAGATCTCTGAATCTGAACTCCCAGATAATTCTCTCTCCCTGAAAGCAGCAACAGGAACCTTCCCCTACACTGTCTCTATCTTTTCTCTCATTAGATTGCAGAATCAGGACTAACTGCTCTCATTTCATTCTCTCCCTCACAGCAACAGCAGCCAGCCCAGGATCCTTTCCCTATCCTGTCTAAAGCAGAGTGACGTGCTGTGCTGTGTGCCTCTAGCTTATATAGAGGCTGGGTCACATGCTGCACTGGCCAATCACAGCCATGCCATTTAGTAGGCATGGCTGTGATGGCTTCTAAGGGCACACCAGTTAAATGAAAGTTTATTGGCTGCCCTGTAGCTTTTAGAAATGTGCCATTACATCGCCGAACACTGGACCCGAACCCGAACATACAGTCAATTGTTCGGGTTCGGGTTCGGGTCCGGGACCCAAAAATCCAAAAGTCCGGTACGAACCCGAACTTTACAGTTCGGGTTCGCTCAACCCTACTGTACAGTCATGTTGGAACAGGAAGGGGCCATCCCCAAACTGTTCCCACAAAGTTGGGAGCATGAAATTGTTCAAAATGTCTTGGTATTCGGATGCTGGAACTAAGGGGGGAACCAAGCCCAACCCATGAAAAACAACCCCACACCATAATCCCCCCTCAACCAAATGATTTGGACCAGTGCAAAAAGCAAGGTCCATAAAGACATGGATGAGCTAATTTGGGGTGGAGGAACATGACTGGCCTGCACAGAGTCCTGACCTCAACCGGATAGAACACCTTTGGGATGAATTAGGCCTCGTACACACTCTCAGTTTTCCCGTCAAAAGTGCGATGTGAGCTTTTTGTCAGAAATTCCGATCGTGTGTAGGCGCAATCACACTTTTTCTGTCAGAATTCCTGCCAAGAAAAGATTGAGAGCAGGTTCTCAATTTTCGTGACAGGAAAAATTCCTATCGGGAATGTCTGTATGCAATTACGACGCAAAAAAAAAAACATGCATGCTCAGAATCAAGCAGAAGAGCCGAACTGCCTATTGAACTTAATTTTTCTCGGCTCGTCGTACGTGTTGTACGTCACCGCGTTCTTGGCGTTCGGAATTTCAGACAAGACTTGTGTGACCGTGTGTATGTGTAGCGATACCTTCAACTAAGAAGGCCGCAGATTTAGTTTGGGCCCCGAAAACAGCTCCGCCAACCCCCGGCAATGTACGCAACCCCCTACTGGCACAGTTAGTTATGTCAGCAATATAATTCTTATACTGTATGAGTAAACTCAGACATCAAGGCAATAATGAAAGGGGTATCAAATTTACTTTAAGCTTATGGTAAGAAAGGTTAACAGTGGTAACAGTTTACAGGTAATAAGTTGCAGAGCCCTGCAGCAATAAACATACTTTGCATTAAATGAATGGTAAAGGTGCGCCGTGTGGGCGACCGTTAACTAGGCGTCCTGTGATGCAGTAACAAGATGAACTAACTAGCTGGCCAAGCCTGGCTCAGATATCTAAAACTCAGTCTCTAGGGGATGATGGTTTTCTTCACCGGCAATTCTTTAAAGGTGGTGCACATAACAGAATAACATTTGTAATCCAGTGGTAAGATTGTGATGAAATAAACACTTTACTTCATGAACTCTGAGTTCAGTTCTGATATGGATCTCCAGTGAGAGTATCAGATATCAACTTGTGGGCCACGGCAGTCTATAGGCACATTAGCAACAACAGTATATGGTCTGAGCATACGCTCGCTCACCCCTCCGGACGCGATCCCAGTCCGGGAACTTCCACCGACTGTGTCCTCACACACACAGTGTCTCCAGCGATCGGGTCCCCGATCCAACCAAGGCTGTAGACAAGCGAAGTCAGATGCCACCCAGGCTCGCAGTGGGGTGGAAGGCTCTTTGGTGCTGCGCAAGGCCTCAGGCTTCAGGCCTTGCACTCCGGCACATCCGCACAGGAGGCTCAGTCACTGAAGTCTCGTGTCCCAAAGAGACCGAGCCCAGCCTCGCCTCCTCCTTTTATAACCCCTCCCATGAGTCTCTGGGGTGGAAACATGCCGAAAGGGATTCTGGGCAAAGTAGTCCCGAGAGTCTTAAAGGGGACCCCGCTACACATGCAAGACAATTTTGAGCCGTTTTCCTGCTGAAAAAAAAAACACGGTTTTCCTGTCTGAAAAACTGATCGTGTGTACAGGGCATTAGAGTGGAGACTGTGAGCCAGGCCTTCTCGTCCAACATCAGTGCCTGACCTCACAAATGCGCTTCTAGAAGAATAGTCAAACATTCCCATAGACACACTCCTAAACCTTGTGGACAGCCTTCCCAGAAGAGTTGAAGCTGTTATAGCTGCAAAGGGTGGACCAACTCAATATTGAACCCTATGGACTAAGACTGGGATGCCATTAAAGTTCATTGTCCTGTAAAGGCAGGCGTCTCACTACTTTTGGTAATATAGTGTATATTTACCTAGAAAAACGGTGACATGTTCAATACGTATTTTACCCTCTGTCTGTATGTGGAACAGCAATTGCCATGTTTTTTTGTTTTTTTATCTTTATTTAACCACTTGACCTCCAGAAGATTTACCCCCTTCATGACCAGGCCATTTTTGCTATACAGCACAGTGTTACTTTAACTGTTAAATTGCATGGTCAGGCAATGATGCACCGAAATAAAATTTACGTAATTTTCTCCCCCGAAAAATAGAGCTTTCCTTTGGTGGTATTTAATCACCACTGTGTGTTTTATTTTGTTGTGCTTAAAACAAAAAAAGAACAACAATTTTGATTTTTTTTTTACCTTCTGCTATAAGGCTCCATTCACACTAATGCGTTTTTTCATGCTTTTTGCTCTTTGCAGAAACGCATTTCATTTTTCTAACATGGGCTCTTATGGAGCACGTTCACATCAGTGCATTTTTGTATCTCTGTGTTTTTGGAAAGGGTCGGGGACTTTTTTTCACACAAAAAGCATAGTTCTGCATGTGATAGACTTCAATGGACCCGCATCCAAAACGCAAGTACTGCATTTTTACCGTGGTTCTACTGCAATTTTGCTGCGATTTGCGTTATTTTTTTTATTTTTTTTGGCTTTGCATTCACTGTATATAGCTGGTTGCTAAGGAGCAGCCCGGGAATCCAGCTGCTGCGTCCTTAAAGCGGAGCTCCACCCTAAATTTGCACTTCTGCTAATCAGAACCCTCCCCCCCTCCGGTGTCACAATTGACACCTTTCAGGGGGGAGGGGGGTGAAGATACCTGTCTAAGACAGGTATTTTCACCCACATCCGGGAGTCCTCTCTCCGGGAATCTGCGGGAGTGACGTCACTTCTCCCAGACTTCCCGTAGTGTTCTGGGAGACACTCGGCTCCCAGAACACAGGAGGACGAATCAGAACGGCGCAGCGCGACTCACGCATGCGCCGTAGGGAACCGGGCAGTGAAGCCGCAAGGCTTCACTTCCTGGTTCCCTCACCAAGGATGGCGGTGGGGGCAGCAGAGTGACGAGCGATCGCTCGTCCTCTGCTGCGGACGTCGCTGGACTCCAGGACAGGTAAGTGTCCAAATATTAAAAGTCAGCAGCTGCTGTAGCTGTAGCTGCTGGCTTTTATTTTTATTTTTTTTGGCGGAGCTCCGCTTTAAAAACTGATGAGCTAAATGTAAAAAAATTCATGAAAAAAACGGTGGTTGTGTGCAGGGCCGGACTGGGAATAAAAACCAGTCCTGGAAAAAATGTCATATCAGCCCCATAGCATAACGTCATTATTTTCTTGTTCATGAAAGGGAAAACCATGCACTTTAACCAAGCACATTTGAAGAGTGTATTATATATAGAGAAGACAGATATGAAAGCACATAGGGCTTTATATATATATATATATATATATATATATATATATATATTTTTTTATATATATATATATATATATATATTTATATATATTTTTATATATATATATATTTTTATATATATATTAAAGCAAATTCCAGTTAAAAGTGGTCAATCATCAAGGGGGCCCCAGAAACTCTGGGAACGTAGGAGGGGGGGGAGACTCTTTTGACCAGAGACCACCGTTCACAGAAAGAATACACAAAGGTAAGGGGGGTGGGTTACTGATATAAGGGGGAAACCTTTATATCAGTGCCCCCTTACATTATTGTATTCACTCCTCCCTTACATCAGTGACCCCCCCTCAGACTGGCCTAGCGGTGCTGTCACTGACCTCCTCTCAGGTGCACCGTGCAGGGCTCAGTCAGTTGGCTCGGTGGCTCTGGTTTTATCCTATAGTCACCTCTCCACAGTCCACACACATCTGACTTCTCCCATGACCCCCATCCCAACGGCACTCCCACTCCTGACTCCTCTCTAGACTCCCTTAGAGACTGCAGACATGATATAAGACAAGAGATGGTTAGAGGTTGTGGACATGATACAGGAGATATAAAAGCTGGTAAGGAGGGCTGAACACGCCCCCTAATTAACTCCCCAAACCACCACTGCGCCCAGATGGAATTGGAACAAATAATCCTGAAGCTGCTACTTAAAAATTGAAACAATGTGGTATGTGAATTTTAAGTGAAAAAATTGTAGCGCTCTGTTTATGCAAAAACAGTCCCAACAAGTGATATACAAATCAAAAATACTATAATGTGTATATAAATAATATTCCACCAAGTGAAAGTGGACAAATGATAAATATAGTAGTCCTATGTATCCAAAACGTATAATCAAGCAACAAAAGTAATGAAATATATGTGCAGTGAATCATAAAAAAAAGTCCATAAAACAATATTCATGAATAAAAAGTTCATAAAGCAAAGTACAAGTGATAAAGAAATCCAGGTGATGAAAACTCGAGTGCTTCCAACAAATATGCTTAATCTTGAAAATGTAATTATTCTCCTTCACCACACCACTTGTGTCTGTGAATCCACTACCAAAGGAAAAAAACTCACCAGATAGATATGCCTCACACTCTCATGTTCGGCATAAAAGCTTGTTACCCCACCGGGGTTAATAGACAAATCCACCGGAATTTTTACAAGAGAATCCACTCCACATGTAAGAAATGAATAAGTGCTTCCAATGGTGAAGTAAGTAAAAACAATTTATTTTAAAATTGCACACACATCTTCAACCATCGTACTCACATTGTTCAAAATTCAAACAGGCACTTCAAATAAAAAGCAACAGAAATGAATGAAGGAGGCTTGCAATGGCGTACTAGGAATTGCGGTCACGGCGGACCCAGAATAACCAGCAGATCTCACCCTCCAATTGCTCGCTCTCCTTCCCAGCCAGAGTCGTATCAGCCTCGGTGGTGGTGTCTACGTTCAGAGTTCACAAAAAGTTACCGTGCAGGCCACACCCAGACATGTTTCGTCGTTAAAGACTTTATCAATGGGATTGGCTGCACGGTATGACAGCGTCCTTTTTGTAGTCCATCCCTGATGCATTATGGACTTTTTTCATAGCGTCTGCTCATACTCTGTGTCTCCATGAGCGCAAAGCCCCGACCCTAGACCAGCGACCATGAATAGATGAATTGACACATTGAATATTTACTCTCCCTAAGTAGAAAGTAGACTGCACATTGCTTGCCTCCCCATGCAACAAATACATTACATCTGATGAAGATTGTGAAGTGTAAATGTGCATTTTACTCTTAAATATTAAAAATTAAACATAAAATGTATGAAGGTTAAAATTCAATAAAAAATCAAGTAACCATTATCAATGAACTACAAGTTAAGTATATTAAAGTGGTAGAGACAATTCAGATCCCATATATGTAAATACAAAAACGGGTGACCCCATGATCATATTAGCTGTCTGGACCCTTGATGGTAATCAAAAAATATTTATCCGATCACCATCACAAAGAGAAAAAAAGTCACAATTGAAAATGACTATAAAGCTAATACTGGAAATTAAAAGTTATTAATAAAGCAATTCAGGTCCAGCTCGATATTTAACCCTCTCGGCTGAAGGCTTTTCAAAAGGAATATCCACTTAGTTTCTCTCTGGGATAATTCCCTAACCCGATTAGAACCCCTCCAAGACTGAAGGGTACAGTCTATCCCACAGAATTGAAGAAGTGATGGATCCTGGGCATGCTTCTCTTTAAAGTGCAGGGAAACACTATGATCTTTAAACCCCTTCCGGATGTTTGCCAAATGTTCAGCTATTCTAACTCTTAGAAGGCGTTTGGTTCTGCCCACATAATGTAACCCATAAAAGGTATACAACGTAAGAAGAATTGCACGTGATGAAATGTTTAATTCCAAATGTTTCTTGATCTATATTGGTAATACTAACCATGCCTCTGTTGGTCACTCTGACTGTTCTACAGCAAATACATTTGCGGCATGAATAGAATCCATTCAGGTCTATCCCCAAGCTCAATTTCACCGGTGGGTCTAATATTTTCTGTACCACCTGATCACCAAAATTGGGAGCCCTTCTGTAAATAAATGTGGGTTTTTCTGGTAAAGATCCACCCAGATGTCTATCCCTGCAAAGGATATACCAGTATTTACTGAAGATGTTCTCTATCTCCTTGTACTGAAAATGAAAGTTGGATATGAATCCCCATTGGTGTGAGCTATTATCCGTTAGTATTTCCTTCTTCCTTAAACATTGTTCTCTAGGGGTATTAGCAATCTCAGAAATGGTATTACAAATATATTCTTTCTTGTATCCCTTCTGAATAAACTTATCTCCTAAAACATTAGCCCGTGTGAGATAATCATCACCTGTTGTGCAATTGCGCCGTACCCTCAACATCTGCCCCTTAGGGATGTTTCTGATCCATGAAGGATGGTGTCCACTGCCAATAGACAGATAGCTGTTTCTGTCAGTGGGTTTGAAGTACACTTTTGTACTCAAACGGGGGCCCTTTTTCATAATAGTTGGATCCAAAAAATTCACCTCATCCTGGCTTATTACATGGTCCAATACAATATTTCTGGTATTGTTATTTAAATAGCTGATGAATTCCAAGACTGATTCCTCAGACCCCTCCCATATGAATAGGATATCATCTATGAAACAACGGTACAATTTTAACTCTGGTCTGATCTGATGAAAGACATGTCTGTCCTCCCATTCAGACATGAACAGGTTGGCGATGCTGGGAGCAAACTTAGCTCCCATAGCAACGCCAACCTGCTGCGAGTAAAATTGGCCATGGTACCAGAAATAATTATGGACCATGCTGAAGTCTAAAACTTTGCCCAAGAAACATTTCTGTATGTGAAGTATATCGTCTCGTTTACTTAGGGCCCAATTTAATGCCAATAAGGCATCATCATGTTGTATGACAGTATACAAGGAGCACACATCTGCGGTTACTAGATAGGTTGTGGTGGCTGGATTCAGCTCAACCCCATCCAGCAAACGCAAAAGGTCTGTGGTGTCCCTTAAATATGCCCTTGTGGTAATAACACTTGACTGAAGAAATGTGTCCAAATATTCTCCAAGTCTGGCTGTAATTGACCCTATACCATTCACTATTGGGCGTGCAGGTGGAATTTTTGCATGTTTGTGAATTTTGGGCAGTGTATAAATAACCGGAATTCTACTTGAAGTGGGATTGAGGTACCTCCTTTCTTTTGGATTTAGGGCGTTACATCTATAGCCCCATTCTATCAACAAGTTTAATTGATCCCTATATGGTTCAGTATGGTCAGTTGATAACCTCTTATATGTCCTCTGGTCACTCAGGAGTTCAATAAGTTGATTGTGATAAAAGGATTTCTCCATAACCACAACCCCTCCCCCCTTGTCCGCCGGGCGGATAACAATATCCTTTCTATCTTCCAGGGAACTAATCCCTTCTCTGATGTACTCTGGATTGATGCGTTTTTTTAGGGGTAGTTCCTCTAAATCCTTGAGTACCATATTTTTGAAAACTGTCTATTTTGCTTTTGTCACACTACACTAAAGCCCCATACACATGATCGGGTTAACCTATGGATTTTCGTCCGATGGATTTGTCCATCGGAAATCCGATGAAACTGTTTTTCATCAGTCTTGGCCACACACCATCAGTCAAAAAACCGACCGTTCCAAACGCGGTGACGTAAAACAGTCTGATTAGCCGAGAAAAATGAAGTTTAATGCTTCTGAGCATGCGTCGACTTGATTCTAAGCATGCGTGGGTTTTTTAACCGATGGACTTGCCCATAGACGATCGGAAATTCCCATTGGTTTTTTATCCTATTTAGTTCTATTTTTTACAACCGATGGAAAAAAGACCGATGGGTACCATACACGATCGGTTGGTCTGATGAAAACCATCCATCGGACGGTTTTCATCAGTCAAACCGATCGTGTGTACGGGGCTTATTTTTTGGCAAATAGGTAGGAGTACAATGTACCCCATACTTATTCACATAGGGGGGGGCAGGATCTGGGGGCCCCCTTGTTAAAGGGGGCTTCCAGATTCTGATAAGCCCCCTGCCCGCAGACCCCCACAATCACCGGCCAGGGTTGTGGGGAAGAGGCTCTTGTCCCCATCAACATGGAGAAAAGGTGCTTTGGGGTAATAAGGGCAGAGAGCCCCCCCCCCCCCATGTTGAGGGCAAAGTTGGCCATTTTTTTTCATAAATTCTTTTTTGCCGTAAATTTTTTATTTTACATTCAGCAAAACGCAAATCGTGGCAAAAACGCAGTAAAAATGTGGCTAAAAAAGCAACATGCATAGATGTGAATTGAGCCTAAATTATATCCCATAGAAAAAATGTAAATCAAATTTCTTCATAAATTTAGGGCTATATGTATTCTGCTACATATTTTTGGTAAAAAAATCCCAATAAACGCATATTGATTGGTTTACGCAAAAGTTATGGCGTCTACAAACTATGTGATATATACTGAAATTTGTATTTTTTTTTTATATTTTATACTAGATCAGCGATCAGTGAATTATAGAAACTTACAGAAAATACTTGCTCTAGAAGAGCCACCAAACAGGACTATGCCAAGGTTTTTTTTTTTTCATATTTCTTATATTATCAATAAAAGCGTAATTTTAACCACTTAAGAATCGCCCCATGTACATTTACTAAGGCAGGGTGGCCTTTAAGTGCAAATCGGGTACCTATACGTGCGCACTGCCGGAGCCGCACTCGCTCTGTGATTAGACACCAATCAGCGGGTCCGGTGGCCGCGATGGCTGCCGGCCTCCCACGATCACTCTCTGGAAAGATGTAAACAAGGCAGACCATCATTCTGTCAGACAGGAAGAGAGACATCTGTGATTCCTGCTAATCAGGAACACAGATGTGTCTCTTCCTCGAGTCAGTCCATCCCCCACACAGTAAGAAAACACTCCCAGGGAACACAGTTTACCCTTTGATTACCCCTGATGTTAACCCCTTCCCTGCCATTGCCATTTATACAGTGTCAGTGCATTTTTTTTTAGCACTGATCACTGTAATGGTGTCACTGGTCCCCAAAAAGTGTCACGTAGTGTCAGATTTGTCCACCGCAATGTCGTAGTCCTGGTAAAAATCGCTGATCGCGGTCATTACTAGTAAAAACAATAAAAAAATAAAAAGTCCATAAATCTATCCCATAGACGCTATAACTTTTGCGCAAACCAATCAATACAGTATATGCTTTTTGGGATTTTTTTTTACCAAAAATATGTAGCAGAATACAAATTGGCCTAAATTGATGGAGAAATTCGATTTTTTATCTTTTTATTTATTGAGAGTGTTTTATAGCAGAATGTAAAAAAAATTTTTTTTTTTTCAAAATTGTCACTTTTTTTTGTTTTATAGCGCAACAAATAAAAACCGCAGAGGTGATCAAATACCACCAAAAGAAAGCTATATTTGTGGGAAAAAAAAGGACGTCAATTTTATTTGGGTACAACGTCGCACGACCGTGAAATTGTCAGTTAGAGCAAAGCAGTGCCGTATCGCAAAAAATGGCCTGGTCAGGAAGGGGGTAAAACCTTCCAGAGGTGAAGTGGTTAATTGCTATTGTTGTCATTTGGTAACTTAACCCCTTGGCGCTGACCACACGCAAATATGCAGTCTCTTGACGGGTGGTCCTTGATGCAGATATATGCCGCATATTTACGCAAATTACTGTTAATATAGCTGCGCACCCTGCGCACTCCCAGCAGTTACCCGCTGATGGCGATCGGGAGCTTTCCAATCATGTGACCGACGTGACAGACAATCATGGTGGTCACATCATCTTAAACCCCGCCTCCTAGGGATCCTAAACCTCTTAGAGGGCCAGGGGGCACCAAGAGGTTAACAGTCCCATAGTTTTTCTTTGTTAGGGTTTTTTTATGCATATTAAATTTGGGATGCTGTACTTTTAATATCATTATAAATATTGCTCCCCTTTTTTCTTGTCTTTGAAGTACACTGCAGCAAATTGAATTTAAAAGTTTAAAATTGGTGCATAAATATGATGCAAGCAGTGGCAAAAAAAAAAAATGTCTTTGCATTGGTGGTGTCCAGTGGCGGCTGGTGCTCAAAATTTTTGGGGGGGCGCAAACAAACTGAAAAATTCTGAAAAAAAACATCAATTGCAGCCTTACTGTGTCCATCAATTGCAGCCTTACTGTGTCCATCAATTGCAGCCACTGTGCCATTAATTGCAGCCACTGTGCCATCAAACGCAGCCACTGTGCCCATCAAACGCAGCCACTGTGTAAGAGAACTGATAGGAACTCTCCTGCGCAGGCGCGCGTTCGCCAGCAGTCTCGGAATACTGGCGCGCGCACCCCCGCCTGCAGCAGCCCTTCCAGAGTGTTAGTACACATGCGCGTGCGCGGGGACGACGTGCACGCGCGGGTGTGCGACCCTAATCTCCTTTGGCGCCAGTCTGCGAGGATCTCACCTGCTGGTGGTAATGCATGTTCCACGGACTGTAGTACCGGTGTCCACCAGCGGGTGTATTCCGGCAGTGTGGGACAGGCAGCACTTCCTGCCCTCAGCTGTGACCTGAAGCCTGATTACAAGACTTCCTATCTATTTAAGGAAGTCCTGACTCTCAAGCAAGTGCTGACTGGTCTTCAGCTGTGTCCTGAAAACTTCCTGGTTCCTGTTATGCTGCTTGATAACCGTGGCTGACTGTGGCTTTCCCTGACTCTGTCTTTGGACTCTGAAACACTTCCTGATTACTGGCTTCTGATCCCGGCTTCCACTGACCCTGCTTCTGATTGATCCTTTGTACCGTGCCGCCTGTCTGTTGCTGAACCCTGGCTATCCTCCTGACCTCTGTTCCTGTGAGCTTCGTTCCCAGAACCTGCAAGTGGGTTGGAGTTCCCCTCAAACCTCTACCCATCCTCCAAGTGTTCCTGTGTCCGGTGCCTGTCCGGCTGTCTGGGTCTCCAAGCCACATCTGTTCCAGCAAGTCCTGCAAGCAACTTCCTCAGGCACTCGTGTTCCTCCTGGCCCTAGCCACCATCTGTTCCACCCTCAGTGGGGCTTGGACTGGAGATACAAGAGAGGCCAACCTCATCATATCAGACTCCTACCAGGTACGTGACACACTGTGCCATCAAATGCCGCCACTGTACTCCATCAAATGCCGCCACTGTACTCCATCAAATGCCGCCACTGTACTCCATCAAATGCCGCCACTGTACTCCATCAAATGCCGCCACTGTACTCCATCAAATGCCGCCACTGTACTCCATCAAATGCCGCCACTGTACTCCATCAAATGCCGCCACTGTGCCCATCAAATGCTTCCTCTGTGCCCCATCAAATGCTTCCTCTGTGCCCCATCAAATGCTTCCTCTGTGCCCCATCAAATGCTTCCTCTGTGCCCCATCAAATGCTGCCACTGTGCCCCATCAAATGCTGCCACTGTGCCCCATCAAATGTCGCCACTGTGCCCATCCAAATGCGGCCACTGTGACCCCTCCCATGCCCACTCGCTGTCTGCCCGGCACTTACCCTATTTCAGGCAGCGGGTGACGACAGCAAGCTGGGGGACCTTGCAGCGTGTCAGTCAGCGGCTCTTGTGTCCTCCATGCGTCTCCTCCCCTCCTTCTGATAGGCGTCCAATCGCAGCGCTTGTCCTTTCAGCCAATCAGGTGACGGGTATCTGACCTGCGCTACCTGATTGGTGGAGAGGCAGTTCATCAGTGTTAGAAAAGCGAATATTCATTCGCTTTTCTAACACACCTGGGTGGACTGCAAGCGCAATGCTTTGCGCTCGCAGTTCACCTTTTTTGAAGCCTATTAGAGCCCCGCTGCTGCAATTCAGGTGCCCGGCGTCCGAAAAGGGACCGGACACCGGAATAGGGGGTGGCGGCGGCGGCCATTGATAGATTCATGCAATGCATGAATCTATCCATCTACATAGAGGTGAGTGGCTGGAGAGAGGGGTGGCGCCCATGTGCTCTTAATGGACGCACCGCTACTGGTGGTGTCACTGTAAATAAAAAAATAAAAATGTCCCTGGATTGGTGATGGTACTGGAAAAAAAGCCCCTGTGTCAGTGACACCACTGGAAGAAAAAACTGTCTCTACGTCAGTGGTGTCACTGAAATTAAAAAATGTCCCTGAATCTGTGGTGTCATCTGCATTCCATGGTGGAAGGAAAGAAAATTAGCATAATCTATGGCCTGCACACACGATCCGAAAATCGGACGATAAATACCGCTTTTGACGCGATCGTACGATAATCGGATCGTTAGTACAGAGCTTTCGAGAGCCGATCACGACAATTCATCCAATATTATTTTATCGGACATGCACGAAAATCTTCCTCGTACGATACCAGATCGTACGATTTTCGTTCGTCAGTATAGTTGTCGTCCGAAAATACAATACAAATACATTACAACACATGACATCACTTCCGATTTTTTTTTTCCTGTCGTACGAGAATTTTCGTGATTTTAGTAACCTATTCAATTTCTACTTGCGACTATTAAGCGAAAAAAGTCGGACGATCTGTGGTCCGATTTTCGGATCGTGTGTACGGGCCATAAGTAAGGGACCTTGGATTGTAAGTTCCTTAAGGGTTTACAATGTAAATTTTCGGTGCTATATAAATATGTATAATAAATAAAAAAAATATTAAAGACTCTATTGTCTTATGACAGCTGCAGCCTATGGGCTGTAGCTGTCACTGTGCCTCTCTTATTGCAGATGCCCTGCTGATTAATTAGCACATGCACATACAGTAAGAGAAAAACGACTGGCACAGCCAGAGAACCATATAACCATGAGATGACTTTTCTGGAGATGTTCTATTGCAGTGATTAGCAAACCCCCATTTGCCATGTTTAGAAGGAAGCAGCATTTTAATTTTTTGTCAGCTTTCGGTTAAAACACAAAGCTAATTATTTTATAAAAATTAAATTGCAAAATGTAGCAATTATATTCACTATATTACCAAAAGTATTGGGACTCCTACCTTTACACGCACATGTACTTTAATGGCATCCCAGTCTTAGTCCGTAGGGTTCACTATTGAGTTGGCCCACCCTTTGAAGCTATAACAGCTTCAACTCTTCTGGGAAGGCCGTCCACAAGGTTTAGGAGTGTCTATGGGAATGTCTGACCATTCTTACAGAAGCGCATTTGTGAGGTCAGGCACTTATGTGGTTGAGAAGGCCTGGCTCGCAGTCTCCACTCTTATTCATCCCAAAGGTGTTCTATCGGGTTGAGTCAAAACTCTGTGCAGGCCAATCAAGTTCCTCCACCCAAAACTCGCTCATCCATGACTTTATGGACCTTGCTTTTTGCACTGGTGCGCAGTCATGTGGGAACAGGAAGGGGCCATCCCCAAACTGTTCCCACAAAGTTGGGAGCATGAAATTGTCCAAAATGTCTTGGTATGCTGACGCCTTAAGAGTTCGATTCATTGGAATTAGGGGCCCAAGCCCAACCCCTGAAAAACAACCCCACACCATATTCCCCCCTCCACCAAATGAATTGGACCAGTGCACATAGCAAGGTCCATGAAGACATGGATGAGCGAGTTTGGAATGGAGGAACTCGACTGGCCTGCACAGAGTACAGACCTCAACCCGATAGAACACATTTGGGATGAATCAGAGTGAAGACTGTGGGCCAGGCCTTCTCATCCAACAGTGTGTGACCTCACAAATACGCTTCTGGAAGAATGGTCAAACATTCCCATAGACACACTCCTAAACCTTCCCAGAATAGTTGAAGCTGTTATAGCTGCAAAGGGATGCCAACTCAATATTGAACCCTACGGACTATAACTGGGATGTCAATAAAGTTCATGTGCGTGTAAAGGCAGGTGTCCCAATACTTTTGGTAATATAGTGTATCTTATGTCAAAATTAATAAACATATACAGTGTTATCATTTAGGAAAGCCTCTTTAAAATATGTTTATAGATGCTCTAAAGTTTAAAAAATCCCTCCCTTGCAGCGGCCCCCTTTTATATCCTAAGGGGCTCCTCGCTGCAGCTGATAACACCCCCCTTTTAAGCACCTCACATAAAGCAAAGGTCTGACAGTCTTTGATGTATTGTTCCATAGGAAAATCCCAGATTACCGATAAACATGAAACAAGGATATGAAACGGAAAAACATAATTATTTAAAGATGTTCTGTTGTCGGTTTAGGAAGTGAGATAAGATTTTCTTTCAACAGAAGAGCATCTCACAAATCACAATTCGTCACCAACATGATTCACCCTGCACACTTTTTTTTTTCTCATTAAGGAATGGTACACCATGGTCTGAATGTGATTGCAGTGTGAAAATTATTGTTTTGAGAAGAATTGTAGTAACGTAGTGAGTAACAACAAGACAAAGTTGATCAAGTTCAGCGTGGTGGCTCTATGTTTACCAGCCTTGATTACCTAAGTTCAATACCCATCAAGGTGAAGCTCAACCTTTCCAATACAGAGGAATCCTTGAAATAACTATCCAGGCTCAGGGAACCCCTGCTAAAAATTACTGTATCTACAACTCATGAAACATTAGTGTGATGGTCAGTGGGAAGAATGTTTCTTACCTTTTGTGGTCATTGGCAGTGGTGTCAGGTGGGGAGCTAAGGGGGGCTGGAGCCCCGAATGGGCCCCCAAAAAGCCCCAGGTCTCTGGCATTCACAAATCTATTAGCCCAGAGCCCGAGCGGGGACCGATCTGACTCGGAGCCTGGTCGATTGACATAGCAGGTCCCGCCTTCTGGAGCCTGCAGTGCCTATGTTGGACGTCCCACTGGTCCAATGCCGGGACCGCGGGATGTGTGACATCCATCATAGATGCTGCAGGCTCCAGAAGTCGGAAAATACAATGCGGCCGCGTTGAGCACTATGAGATCCCCGCTCGTCGCTCAGGCAGGAGCTCTCCTCTACTCTCCTGTCCTGTCCTGTCTATGCTTGCCTGCTGTCTACTGGGATGGGCGCGCCGCACACTATGGCTGAGCTGCAGGAGGAGGTCACAGTCACCTGAAGTCTGACGTGTAATGGTCAGGTCGGTCAGTGCATGTCAGTGTGTGTCAGGTAGGTCAGTGTGGGTCAGTATAATGGTCAGTGTGTGTCAAATCCAATAACCTGAGCTATGAATATCTATGTCTCTCTGGCCAACCCCTAGATGTTTTATTGCCAGTGGTGCATGTTAGTACGGGGGAACTGCATGCTGATAGATTTGTACTGTTACACATGTGGGTTCAACACCCTCTAATGAACAGAGGCTAAACTACTGTACTTCATCAGGCCCAAAATATAGAAGAATAACATCCTTTACCTGTCAGTGATACCTGTCCTGTCCTGGCACTGACTACAGAAACATTTTGATGGTAATAGTGCTCAGTATTGATTTCCCTCCACCAGCTCTTCTCACACTGTTCACTTGACCATGTTCAACATGAAGGCACGAAGAGGGGCATCGCGGCATATACTGCCTTGAACATCGTGGCTCCAGGCCCAGTGTCTAGGAGGGTTCCATTCCACAGGGGGCCCTAAGATAGGGACCCAGCTGCTTGGCAGAGTGCACCCCATGCCAGGTCCGCCCTGAATATGAAATCTCCATCACCAGCCACCCCCACTCCCGAGCTAACTGCTCTTCCTTCTTATTATGTTTTACTTCATAAACCAAAGGGTCAACTTGTAGTTATACACTTTGTTCACCAGTTCACCTAAATGCTGTTGAAACACTTTCTATCTCTCTCTTCATAAAGTAAATCAGACCAGATGTTGTTACTTAACCAGAACTTATTTTACTGAAGTAATTCAATGGAACATTCAATTCTTTTGTAGTTTGTAATAAAGATACACAGCAACGGCATAATCTTCGGAAAACAGTACAATTTCCATTTCCGCTTTTTTGTTAAGTGTGGTGTCAGAGCTGTGCTATGCTCTGGTGCTTGTACCTTAAGTTGCGTTTCCTTTTACAAAAAAAAAAAAATCAGCTCAGTCCAAAATCCGGCTCCGGCGTAACCCCAAATTTGGTATACCGCTCATATCTCACGCGTATGATCTCAATCCCATATTCCCACAGGCTAGAAGACCCCAAGACTCCACCTCCTTCTGCATATATCCCCTCTAAACAGGGAGTGACACATGCAGGGGGAAGGTACACCGCAGCACTTAACCCATGGATCATCAACCCTTTAGTACATTTTTCACCAGCCTACATGCATGCTGAGGAAGGGTATACATACTTGGGAAGCTCTTTGCCTTCCAGGCTTTGCCTGGGGAGGGTGTGTGTTGCTGGGTGTACCAGACCTCTCAACCCTGCTACCTGAGGAAGGTGTGTTGCGCTTGATAGGGGTCCAAGCATAGGGCTTCAAGCTTTCTGCTGGAAGGTCTATCCAGGAAAGTGGAACAGAAAGGTATCTGCCTGGACTGGAGCACCAGGTGTGAAACTTCATCTGCTAAAGAGTGTCTGGAAGAGCTGGGTAAAGGCTGTTAACTTTGCATAAAGTTCTAATGGCTATTCCAAGAAGTACATGCGCTGCACTGAAGCTGTTCTACGCTCTGAATAGTTCAGGGCGAGGGTCTTACTTAATGGTCCTTTCATCTGTATTGGCTGTAAGTAGAGACTGCGTCTGCATTTTGTTATTTTTGGGTATCCTGTGTCCTAATCCCTCTCTCCCTAAGTTTCTAGGACATACAATGAACTATACTAAACTTCTTAATGTGACTGCCACCTAATTTCTTCCACCTCACAAGAGTCATTGCTAGCTCACTAAGCCACCTGGGGGCCTCTTAAATGCTACCAGGGAGTTTTACAATTAGAGAGTGCCTTAGGCTACAAGAGAATTAACAGAGGCTACATAGCTGGGATGAAGGACAGTTAGGAGACATGAGCAACCACAGACATGAGTGTACAACTTCTCTGGCAGGGAACTGGCAGATTCACTTGACTAGAAGGCCAGATAGGGTCTCTTTAACTAGCAGAAGCAGCCAGTCTTATTAATAATTTTTCTTCACCTACTAAGCATCAAGGTGTGAAAAACACCTGACACCAAGCGTAGACAGCCGCAGACAGCCCTTGGGCCAAAGGTTGGGTACCAGATGCACTTTGCACAAAATGGGATGAGTCACGCAAATGTAACAAACTGTACTGCTCTCAGTTTAGTACATGGGATTTTTTTGGGCTCAAAACATTGGTTTAAAGCTAGGTCATAATCTGATTCTTTCTCAGTTTTCCCCCAGTTTCGAACTTCAGGTCCCACCAGATCATAGTTGCCAACATTGTAAAAAAAATTATAGGGACACTTTTTTGTCTGTAGGCGGGGTCTTATTATAATTAGGGGGTGGGGCATTAATTTTAAGGCGTGGTTCAGGGAAAAAAGGAAAATGCGTTGCACGTAGTGCGCTGCTGCGAAAAATGGGCATGGCTTAAATGGGGCGTGGCTCAATGGGGTGTGGTCCAATTCTGAGATGAATGAGGGATGGAGGGAGAAAGAGATAGGGAGAGAAGGAAAGAAAGAGGGGATGGAGGGACAGCCGGCCCAGATCTTACACTACAATAGAAATATGTGTATTCCAGAAAGTTTAATAATCAGCAGATAAAGATACTCCAAACACCTGGTGTTAGCGCTTCAATCATCACAGCACCATGGTTGTTATGGTGTCAGGATGATTGAAGCGCATTATTTCTATTATTACATTGTAATATAAAATTAAATAGTTCAACTCACCATAATGCCATATCAGTGTGAGCCCCGCGCATGTCACTTGCTACCAGATGCCATCAGGTGTCCCCAGCGGAGTCCCTCCTTACATCAGGTGTCCCCAGTGGAGTGCTTTCTTACATAAGGTGTCCCCAGCAGAGTCCCTCCTTACATTAGGTGTCCCTAGCGGAGTCCCACGTTACATCAGGTGTCCCCAGCGGAGTGCTTCCTTACATCAGGCATACCCAGTGGAGTGCTTCCTTACATCAGGTGTCCCCAGGCAGCGGAGTACCTTGGCTCTGCCTCTCATAGACCGGTGTTGTGCCAACATCGGTTTCCCCCAGAAAACCTGTTTCCCCTGGCTCTCGGCTGGCTCTCGGCTGGCTCTCGGCTGGCTCTCGGCTGGCTCTCGGCTGGCTCTCGGCTGAGATCGGAACTCCGCCCCCCAGCCTATTGCACTGCAGCTCCTCCCACTCTCCCTCGCAATGTCATTCGGCCATCTACCGCCCCCACCCCCGTGCGCGCCCCCGGTTTTTATGGTCTCAGTACAACACCATAAAAACAGGGGGCGGGGGTGGTAGACGGCCGAATAACATTGCGAGGGAGAGTGGGAGGAGCTGCATTGCAGAGGGCTGGAGGGGCGGCGTTCGGATCTAAGCTGAGCTGAGAGCTAGGGGGAAACAGGAAAGATCTTGCGGCCATATTTTTGAATCCAGAAACAGATTCGCTGCCAAAAACAGTCCTGGTTCTCTGGGACAAAAGCAAAATCCCGGGATTTTAATTGAGACAGCCTCTGATCGGGACGAGGGTCACGAAATCGGGATTATCCCGGGAAAATCGGGACTGTTGGCAAGTATGCCAGATGCAGAGGAACTCTGTTTTGCTAGCACAGTCACTCTGATTTCTGTAACAATGAAATTAAAATAGTTCTAAACCCAGTTACTAAAATGTCATATAAGCATTGGTGTGTTTATGTAAGATCAAAGCTTTTTTTCAACTTTTAAAATTTGCAACTTTTGTTTATAACATACTTGGAGATGCCACCATGAAGGCCCTTGTTAAAACACTTCCTGTTATGATGTGACAATTGTCCCGTTGTACTCATCCATTATCACCCTGTCACATTTGCCCCTTTGTGGATACTACAAGCAGCCATGCTGACAAATTGCACAGGCATGATCCACATTGTGATGCAATGATGTGCAGACATTACTGGAGTGAGTGTGCAGGGAGGTAGTAAATGTATGTGTAATTAGAACCCGGCTGCCCAGGTCAGGGGGAAGGGGCTAATGTTTTTGCCGCCTTTCCCTGGTATGTTTGCGGGCTTTCGCTGGGGTCCAGTCTCCTTCCTGTGTCCTATAAAAAGGGAAGAGGTCTGGATCCTAAGAGCTCCAGGGAACACTTGGAGAAACACATGGAGAACGCACGCTAAAGACTTGCTGGGACCTATGGCCCACTCTGGAACACAGAATTGCCAGAAGAACCCTGGAACATGGACTTTGGTGTTAGAGCACTGCCAAGTTTAGATTTCCTCTAGGAGACTTCTCCTGTGCAGGTAACCTGGGACAGCTACAGTTAGGTTCAGTTAGGAGCGGAATGTTTTTACATGTTGCCAAGTTTACAGGAAACGTTGTTTCAACTACTCAGAACCTGGTCTAACGTTTTTCATAGGAGTTCATGTGAGTTCCTGGCATACTATTAAAGAACTTGGGTCCTTAACCACAAAATTAGGTATATGTAACATCACTATGGTAAAGGTTTATGAGTAACTACAAAGAGACACAGCAACCAGTCGTTGGTGTGGTACCTGAAAGGTGACAGGTTCTTCTGATAGCAAGAACTTTGGTGCTTGGACTTCCTCCCTAGCTGTCTGTCTCCATCGGTCACCTGGACGGGACCAGCATTACAGAGATCTATGCCTGGTCACTTGGTACAGAAAGAAAATAATTAGGTGAGAGCACGTATGAGGTCCGCACTATGTGCTCTGCAGGACCCCATTCTGTTACTGGGAGTGGGGTAACAGGTACGCTGACTGGTGAAGTAGGCAGTGGCTCAGCCTGTCCCTATGAATGCCACACATACATCAGAGCAAGTGTGTAAGACATAGGATGAATAAACTTAAGGAGGAACTCTGTATCTTGGGTACTGCACACATGTGGCTCATCAGTGAGTTGGGAGAGCACCTTAATGTTTGACTTTTTACATGACAGCAGCTCCTGCCTGGTCCCCAGGCATTAGTAAGCACGCCCCCGACCAAAGCTGTGTCTGGTATGGATTTTGAGGGGGACCCCTACGCCATTTAAAAAAAAAAATGGTGCAGGGTTCCCCTTAATATCCATACCAGAACTTAAGGGTCTGGTATGGAATTTTGGGGGACCCCCACGCAATTTTTTTTTTCATTTTGGTTCGGGTTCCCCTTAATATTCATACCAGACCCAAAGGGCCTGGTAATGGACTGGGGGGGGGGGGGGGAACCCATGACTTTTATCTGTATTGCTGGGACCCGACAATTCATTATAGCCGTGAGTAGTTTTAAATTACTTTTTTTCCTTTAGAAATGACATTTTGTGCAGGGACTGTTATAAGCACGGGAAACATGCACCACTTTACAGGCATACTATAGACACCCCCCAGGTACGAAATTTAAAGGAATATTTCACATTTATTGTTTCACTTTAAGCATTATTAAAATCACTGCTCCCGAAAAAACGGCAGTTTTTTAAACTTTTTTTTGCATTGATACATGTCCCCTGGGGCAGGACCCGGGTCCCCAAACACTTTTTAGGACAATAACTTGCATATTAACCTTTAAAATGAGCACTTTTGATTTTTCACGTTCGTGTCCCATAGACTTTAACGGTGTTCGCGTGTTCGAACAAATTTTTTGCCTTTTCGGCTCATCCCTAATTAGTGACCCTGATCAATGTGCCCAGCGAGAGAGGGAAATATGGAGTACATGACAGAATACCAGTCAGCCCTCCTTACAAGTGCATAACACAAAGTAAATACATACTAAAAAAAACCTTTGCGCTTATTTACAAATATTCATATGGGGCCCGGAGTTCCCCAGGGCCCCGAATATTGGCATATTCTGTTGTAAAAATCCTAGAGCAGGAAAGATGTTTCACTTTGAACAATGCCACAAAAAGTGGTGTGAAGCTAAAATGTTTACCTGTATGGACTAGACAAGTCAAGATGCAGATGACCCTGTTTTCCTTAGGTGGTTCCAGACTTCCTCCTACAGATAAGTCCTATATCATTTCAAAGACTGTTACTTGCAACAGAGACTGGTGGAAGACAACCCTAACGTTACATCACCCATAGGCTCCCATAGTCCAGCGATTGTTGGCACTCCCTTCTCTCCCCTGCAGCAGACACTTACTGACAGAGAGGAGCCAGAGCTGTGGGATCCAGTGACATGCCGGAACAGATTCAAATTAGGTAAGTACACCTTGACCTTAATTTTTATAAGCTAAGTTCACTTTTAGAGCATGCTACATGGTATACCTGTATTTACAACAGTCTGTCAATGAAGAAACTACCTTTCCTATCTTCCACTCAGGGCCGCCATCGGGGGGGGGCTACAGGCAGTACACCTGTAAGGGGCCTGGAGGTCCCCAGGGGCCCCGATGGCCCCCCTTTCTTTTTTTTTATTTCTTCTTCTTTTTCTTTTTTTTGTAAGGGCCCCGAATGTCAACCCCCCTTTTTTTTATTTATTTTTTTATAATTTTATTTTTTATAAAAAATTTTATTAATTTTTTTTTATTTTGTAAGGGGCCCAGAGGTCCCCAGAGGCCTGGATGGCAACCTCCCCTTTTTTATTTTTATAATTTATTTTTTGTAAGGGGCCCAGAGGTCCCCAGAGGCCCGGAGGTCCCCAGGGCCCCAGATGGCAACCCCAACTTTTTTTTGTTCTTTTGTGTTCGTCAGCACCCAAAGCCCCACGACCTTGGCTTCTCAATTCGTGGCCCCCCGCTTCTCAATTTGCGGCAGCCCCCCCCGCTTTTCAATTTGCGGTGGCAGCACCCCCCCGGTTCTCCTCTGGGGGGGGCCCATGCCTGAAGCTATGTAAGGGGCCCCAAAATATCTGATGGCGGCCCTGCTTTCACTGTAGCAGATGGCTTGTAGTTCTCAATGGACTGGAAGGGTGCTGATGAGTACATAGTCCATTGACACTTCCTTCAGCTTTCAAACAGACACCTGGTGTCCCTGGTGTATTTTTACCATCTGCACTAAAAGGCACTTTTGGAAACTTTGGATGTGCAGCCATTTTTTCTTTTTCTCAAGAATTTACGGAGGCGGGCCGGGGTTAGCACTCCTACTTGGTTCCAATCAAGGTATTGCACACACCTGGAGCAGCAGATTCCTCTTCTTTAGATTTGGTGCTGATGAGTACATAGTCCATTGAGGCCTTGTACACACGACCGGTTTTCTCGGCAAGAAAAGACAAGAAAACTGTTGGGAGAGCTTTCTTGTCGAGAAAACCGTTAGTGTGTATGGTTTCTCATCTAGAAAACTGTTGTGAATCTCGACGAGAAAAAAAGTAAACCTGCTTTATTTTTTCTCGTCAGAAGTCTCATTTTTCTCGTCGTGATTCTTGTCAGACTGTTTTTGGACGAGAAAACCATTTGTGTGTATTTTCCGAGTCTTCAAAAACTGCGCATGGTCAGAATCAAGTATGAGACGGGAGCGCACCTTCTGGTAAAACTAGCGTTCGTAATGGAGATAGCACATTCGTCATGCTGTAAAGGACTGAAAAGCACGGAGATTGAAAAGCGCAAATCGTCTCTCATCAAACTTTTACTAACATGCGGTAACACGAGATTAGCAAAAGCAGCCCAAGGGGTGGCGCCATGAGAATGGAACTTCCCATTTATACTGCCGTCGTATGTGTTGTACGTCACCGCACTTGACAAGAAACCCATCGAGAAAAACAACGTTTTTTTTTGCAACGAGATTCTCGGCCGTGTGTACTAGGCTTGACACTTCCTTCAGCTTTCAAACAGAAAGCAAGAAAGCTGGAGGACATGTCTACGGGGAGCCTGCCATTGCACCCGCGATCCACTAATCACAGGTGCAAGACTTTGCAGGCTCCTGGGGGAAAAATAATCAATGCCCTTTTGTTGTCAATGCAAAAATATGTGATTCCCCCCTAAAGATGAACTTATCCTTTAAATCTGACTTTATTATGACTCGTATCTCCTTGCAAAGGATAAAAATATACAGTATGAAAAATAACCAAGGTCAAAGTCAGTTTAGTATTTCAGCAAAGCTAACTCTTTTTTTTCTTCTTTAACATCCGAGAGGAAAAAACAATTATTTCACATAGCCATTAAAAAAATATATGACTTTGTTTCCAGAAGCCTTGGAGGAAAGGTCACTAAAATGTGTAGGAAATGCGGATCTGTAACACGGTGCATACTTTAGAGATTAACGTCTTGTAAGTTAACAGATTGAATGACTAGATTTTCATTAACATAATCATTGGAGCCCTTATCGGGGACTGGGCCAGTTAAGGATGATCTCACTTTTTCAAACCCCTTTTTTTTTTTTCCCCTGTGCGCCCCTCCCATATAAAGAATATGAAAAACAAAATAAAAATGCAACAGATGGGAATCAAACCAAGCGAGGAACACAAAGAAAATGTTTTATAGAATTTATGTCAGCCATAAAACAGTGTCGGCATATTAGATTTTATGTTTTCATTTATTTTTTGGTAATAAATTTATAGCCAGAGGGCTAGCGAAATCTGATTATCTCCGGAGGGTCATCCCCCTGTTTCACAATTCCAGTTTTAGCCCTTAAATTCCTCTGTGTTCCCTCCTGACCTCAAGCAGGATTGTGGGAAATAATGATAGAGGCAACAGCCAAGTTGTGATATAACGGCAGACTTTACCCGTGCTGTTAGCTTTTGATATCCTGATTTTTTTTTTTTTTTTTTGGATACGCAATATAAAAAAAAAAAAAGTTGGGTTCTGGAAATTTGTGCAATAGAAACACTAACATTAGGCTGGGTTTACACTTGTTTGCATGGCTGCTGATAAGGCAGTACAGCCAGCCCTCCTGTACTGGGCCTGGGCCCTATCAGTTCAAAAGGGGGGTCCCGGGCACCTGATGAGCAGGAGTGCTGGCTGCACTGTCTTATTGCAGACACTGATCCTCTTCTGCCTTCCCCTGCCATGCTACCAGCTTCTCCCCTTTATTCTCCCTCCGCCTGCACTGCAGGAGAATTGGTTTTAGCATATGCGCCTCTTCCATCTGCTGTCTGCCCCCCCCGTGTGCCCCTTTCCCCCTCGGCGCTGCCAGCTTTCCTCCTCTCTTCTCCTGCTGGCATCTCCTGTGGGCACATGGGCGGATGTTTCTGGATGGAGAGCAGGGGAAGGGGCCAGTAAATATAATTTACTGTCCCCTTCCTTTCTTGAATAAACACATTGAGTGATTGGTTCCAATCAGTCCTGTGTCCATTTATCACTGAAGCATAGTAAATTATGTTTACTATGCTTTAGTTTGTGAATGAGCAAGGTGTCAAGGTGTCAGGTAGGCTGTATGGGGCCCAGTGATTTCTAAAAGCAGCTTTGCCTGGACAGATGGTACCGCCAGGGCCGTTTAGGGGAATTGGGGGGGCCCCAGGCAGGATTTTTAAAAAAAATCTTTTTAACCCCACCTGTCAGGAAAGTTGCTGAGCAGGGGGGAGGGGGGTGCTACTGATTTTTTTTATTTTAACCACCTGAATTTTTTCGCCCGACGTTAGAGTGGATAAAGGGGGGGGGGGTTGTCTTACCGTCTCCTGCCGTGATGCCTCCTCTTGCTCCTCTTCCTGCTGTGCGGGAAAATTCACACTATCGCTGGACTGCTGGGGCCCCAGGCCAGCTCGGGGCCCCAAGAAGTTGCTTGGTTTGCCTGTCCTGTTCTGACGGCCCTGGGTACCGCTGCAGGACCTGCACAAATTCCCACAGCTGCAACCACCCGCACAGTGAAACGCGGGACCCACGGGGGGATGCCATGAATCCTAAGGGCACGCCCCCCTCACTGAATATCGCACCTGAACTGGGAACCATACTATACTCGCGGTTCCTGTGCAGGCTGCGATTTCCAAAGTAGTGCAGGGACTTCTTTCCTGCGTTTCACAGGGCACGGCAGCCCATTGAAATTAATGGTCTGTCGTGCTCAAGTCAATGCGGGCTACACAGCCCGCACAAGTGTGAACCTAGCCTAAAAAGGAACCAGAGCTAATAAATTCTGAAAGTAGTTTTTATCAGTCGTTTTCAACCTTTCTTCAGTTGTGGCACCCTTTAAAAGTATGCAAATTTTTGAGGATACCCAGTTTAAAATTTTAAAAAAACATAAATGTTACTTATCAATGGGAAACCTGAGCCTGAGACAATGCACTCAACCTTCTTGATGAAACTTACTTCATATCAGAAGCCCCCCATAACATCAGAGGTTTCCTTAATCACATCAGAAACACACCCCTCACATAAGAATCCCCCCTTCATATCAGAGGTTCCCTCATTACGGCACAGGTACTGACTTCACATAAGAGCCCCTCATAATGTCAGAGGTCCCCCTAATGTCAGATCTCCTATCAGAGTCCCTCCTTCATGTCAGAGGTCCCCCATCACATCAGAGTCCCCTTATGCATCAGAGGCACCCCTATACATGAGAGAATCCTATCACATCTGATCCTCCTTATTATCACAGAGTCCTATCCTTACCACAGAGTCCCCAATCACATCAGAGGTCCTCCAATCACATCAGAGATACCCACCTTAATACCATCAGATTCTGCCCATCAGAGTCCCCCACCCCCATCACACAGGCCCCCTTCTATCATGAAGCCCCCAATCACACTTTCCCATTATTACATCACATCCCTACTTTTTGGCACCACCGGCATGGCAGAGGGTGGGAGGTGAAGGAGGTCTGGAGGAGGTGGGCTTCTTTGTTCTCCTAAATGTTGAGGGAAGCCCTGCATGTTGTCTGCCCTGGATCAGAGTCATGCGTAGCCATGGTGCCGGCGAGCCGGCTGCCATCACCACAGCACAAATGACACGGTGGTGTTGATTTACTAAAACTGGAGAGTGCAAATTCTGGTGCAGCTGTGCATATAAACCAATCAGCTTCCAGGCTGAAGTTGATTGGCTACCATGCACAGCTGCACCAGATTTTGCACTCTCCAGTTTTAGTAAATCAAACCAAGTGCGTCCTGGCCCTATTATGGTGCTGACAGCTGGCCCACCTGCACAACGGCAACTCATGGTGCTCTGATTCAGGGCAAACTGAGTCCTGTACTTGTGGCACCCTACAGTAACCCAGACAGCAACCGTGTTGAGAAACCATGTTCTTGGCAATGTATTTTGGGAAATAAATCACTGGCTTTAGCACTGTGCCTCTTCTCCAGCCTACATCTCCCCACTTCGCAGACGTCCTGGTCATTTTGCAATTGTGTATCATATCACATGGTGGCCTGTACTTGGAACCTAGGGTGACCACATTTCCAAACTAGTGTGAAAAAATAAAAACCATATAAGAGGGGGGAAAAAAGGAAAGGGGGAGGGGGGGAAATGGTAGGAATTGGGACTTTGTATGGAGCTCCCTCAGTTCCCGTGCTTGACATTGCTGGTGTACCTCTTGGTCTAATGGGCCATGCATGTCCATACACAGCATGCCTGCCTGTAAGTTCATTATGAGTTTGGGTTGTCTTGTTTCATGTGCAGCTTTTTCCTCTCCTGCATGCCAATTTACTATGAAATTACTTACTTTATATTCTTGTATCTTATTTTAGATATGCATCACGTGCCTGCTCCTGAAGAGTGGTAATACCAAACCACGAAACGCGTCAAGCTAACCTCAAGCCGTGGTTGCACTCATATATCTTTTATAAATTGCAATTTTTACCTTGTTCAATATGGGGTTTTTGGATTGAGACGCTAATACCCTAGGGTCTCTTTTTAACTACACCTATGTGGAGTTAGGAGGTTGGAGGCGACCTCCACTCTGTAGTGTAAATATATTAATTTTATGGGAATTATTACAGCAGCATCAATCATTGTTTTTTATCATGTATCTATGGTCTGTATTATTATCAATTATTGCATCATGTAGTTCTTGTTTAATCATTTACTTGTATCCATTAAAATACTTTATTACTATATCAATTATATTGATGGTTGCTTCTCCCTAAACTGCGTGCTCCATACAAAGTCCCAATTCCTACCATTTCCCCCCCCCTCCCCCTTTCCTTTTTTCCCCCTCTTATATGGTTTTTATTTTTTCACACTAGTTAGGGATGGAGGTACATATTCCTATGGTCATGACCTCATACAAAGTCCCATTTTGTTGCAACTTGTTGCTTTTGTTTCTTCACATTTCCAAACTACCATTCAGGGACACCCCCCCCTTCCCAAAAATCAGCTTGTGCTGTAACGAATCACAGCACAGTGATTGGACACAAGAGGCGGGATTTATGATTTCTCCAATCACAAGCAGGGGGCGGGAATTGTGCTTCTCCAGGCATTCCTGGCCAGGACAAGTACTGTCAGTGAGTAAAACAGTGATGTGGCGGCCTTTTTTGGGGGCATCAGATTGGCCCGGGGGGTGGCTGTGTCAGTTTCATTCCGGGACACTGTATTGTCCTGGAATGAAGGTGCCCGGGACAGACCTGCAAAATCCGGGACACGTGGTCACCCTATGGAACCTTATGTATCTTGTGACATCCCATAGATTAAAACATAGCTTTACTGGTGACATTTAAGTCACAATTGTTAAATTTTTTACATATCTTGACAAATTGAAGTCTGTACCCTGAAGGCCAACATAAGCCAAATACGGCACATTTGGTTGCTATTACTCTTCTTCGTGGGGAACTCCTCTAAAAGTGGCCAAGCTTATCTGACTCTTTCAGAGCAGTCCCTGCTGAGGCACACAGCTCTCCATCTTGATTGTGAAAGAATAATAGCATATTTATTTATCTTGCTTTGAGATACGTTGAGCAATAAATGTGCAGAGAGGTTCTGATACCCGTGTTCCCATAGAAAAAGCCTTCCAAGCCAGCAATCGGGGACATTTTTAAGACTTCTCTTTTTTCATGTAAGAAAATGAAAACATTACCCTTTCAACAAAGAAAAATATAAATATTAGAGTTCATTATGTGTAATGTGTGAGAGGAACCACTCAAGGTCCTGGTAGAGAAAGTGGATTTCTCCAAGGCAGTAAAAACTCGGACGGGAAAAACCTATCGCTATTTCCTCCTCTTACTTCGCAAAATGATTGTGATTAGAGAGTAAAACTGAGAATTTTTATGGTAAAATTCTGCCAAAATTATATATATATATATATATATATATATATATATATATATATATATATATATATATATAGTAGCTCACAAAAGTGAGTACACCCCTCACATTTTTGTAATTATTTTATTCTATCTTTTCATGTGACAACACTGAAGAAATGACACTTTGCTACAATGTAAAGTAGTGAGTGTACAGCTTGTATAACAGGGTAAGTTTGCTGTCCCCTCAAAATAACTCAACACAGTCATTAACCACATGCCGACCGCCGCACGACGATATAAGTTGACAGAATGGCACGGCTGCGCATATGGGCGTACAGGTACAGTCCCTTTAAGATGCGAGCCATGGGTCGCGCGTGTGCGTCGCCGCCGGCGCGCTCGCAATCCTGTCGGGAGCTCCGTGACCGTGCCCACGGACCCGATCGCCGCCGGTGTCCCGCAATCGGGTCACAGAGCTGAAGAACAGGGAAACAGGGAGAGGTAAGTGCAAACGAACATCTCCCCGTTCTTCCTAGTGACACTGTCAGTGATCGTCTGTTCCCTGTCATCGGGAACAGTGATCAGTGACGTCTCATGCCAAGCCACGCCCCCTAACAGTAAGAATCACTCCCTAATACTGACTTAACCCCCTTCAGCGCCCCCTACAGGTTAACCCCTTCACTGCCAGTGTCATTTTTACAGTAATCAGTGCATTTTTATAGCACTGATCGCTGTAAAAATGACAATGGTCCCAAAATGGTGTCAAAATCGCCGCTTGCCGCTCTTACAGTAATGGACTTGTGTCTTTTTTCAACCTCACCTACTATGTATCTATGTAAAGGACTGTTTTCAGTGTATCGCCATAATGTTCTACAGGTGGTAGCATACCAAAGACCCAAGCCCTTATCTCCTAGCATGGTAGAGAATCTTGTAACTGAAGTTTGAACTGTGCCGTTTCTATATAAAAAAAAAAGGCAACAACATCTTCAATATACAATGTACATTTATTTTTATTGATGAGCAGAGTGATTGATTTTGATGCAGAATCATCATTTTTACTGATAGACAAATGTAGCCAGAGTAGAAATTATCAGAAAAAATTGTTTTCGCTGCTTCTCTTCTTTGGATTTTGGGTGTATTTTAGGTAGTTTAGTTATTTTGGTGTTCTTTGAATTTGTGTTTTTACATCTCTTTTTTTGTGTATTAAATTGTTGTTTGTGTACTGTTGCTTTGTGCTTTCCTTCTATAAAAAAAATTGTAAAATCATATATATAGATATATATATATATATATCTATATATATATATATACTTTGTGCTTTCCTTCTATAAAAAAAATGGTAAAATCATATATAAAGAAATATATATATATATATATATATATATATATATATATATATATATAACAAAATAATAATTACAGCGCTGATTCAATAGTATAAATTATTCTTCAGTGTGAAAATTCATGCATAATAAATCATTCAATAAATATTGTGAAATATTGTATTTTAAATATATATATATATATATATATATATATATATACACAGTATCTCACAAAAGTGAGTACACCCCTCACATTTTTGTAAATATTTTATTATATCTTTTCATGTGACAACACTGAAGAAATGACACTTTGCTACAAATTAAAGTAGTGAGTGTACATTGGGCCCAATTTCGACATTTTCACTTAGGGGTGTTCTCACTTTTTTTTTTGCCAGCGGTTTAGACATTAACCACTTCAGCCCGGACCATTTTGCTGGCCAAAGACCAGAGCACGTTTTGCGATTCGGCACTGCGTCGCTTTAACTGACAATTGCGCAGTCGTGCGACGAGGCTCCCAAACAAAATTTATGTATTTTTTTCCCACAAATAGAGCTTTCTTTTGGTGGTATTTGATCACCTCTGCGGTTTTCATTTTTTGCGCTATAAACAAAAATAGAGCGACAATTCTGAAAAAAAGCTATATTTCTAACTTTTTGCTAAATTAAATATCCCCAAAAAATATTAATTTTTTTCTCTCAGTTTAAGCCGATATGTATTCTTCTACATATTTTTGGTTAAAAAAATCGCAATAAGCGTTTAATAATTGGTTTGCTCAAAAGTTATAGCGTCTACAAAATAGGGGATAGTTTTATGGCATTTTTATTCATTTTTTTTTTTTACTAGTAATGACGGCAATCAGCGATTTTTATCATGACTGTGACATTATGGCGGACACATCGGACACTTTTGACGCTATTTTGGGACCATTCACATTTATACAGCGATCAGTGCTATAAAAATGCATTGGTTACCGTGTAAATGTGACGGGCAGGGAAGGGGTTAACCACTGGGGGGGGCAAGGAAGGGGTTAAGTGTGTCCTAGGGAGTGATTCTAACTGTTACGGGGCGTGGCTATGAGTGACACGTGACTGATCGCTGCTCCCGATGAGAGGGAACAGACGATCAGCGACATGTCACTAGGAAGAACAGAGATGTTGTGTTTACACTGACATCTCCACGTTCTTCAGCTCCGTGACACGATCGCGGGACACCGAGTCCGCGGGTCCCACGGGCACGGTCACGGAGCTCGCGGCAGGCAGCGTGCGACCACATGGCGGCAAATTTAAAGGGACATACCTGTATGCCCATTTGCCTGTCCGTGCCATTCTGTCGACGTAAAAGTGCATGCGCTGGTCGGCAGGTGGTTAAATTAAAGTGTAGTTAGCCATAACAAAGCCAATTTTTTTGTTATGGGTACTGGGCTCTGCCCTCCCTTGGTGTTTTGGACTTATTTTGCTTTCAACGACAGATATGAATTCCATTATAAACACTTTCATACTGAGTCATGTGGCATCCTTCATAACTTTGTTTTCCAAGTATGACTCATGACATCACAGATGTCCAAGTTATGTAACATATTTCAGGAGAGACTGCTAACCAAAAATTGGTGGATTGTACTGGAGAGGCATTGCTGCTCTTTAAATCAAGTCAAATGTTATGCAAGTTAAATTTAGATTAGATGGAACCCTAAGGCCCCTTTCACACTGAGGCGCTTTGCAGGCGCTATTGCGCTAAAAATAGCGCTTGCAATGCGCCCCGAAAGAGCCGCTCAATTGTATCCAGTGTGAAAGCCCGAGGGCTTTCACACTGGAGCGTTGCGCTTGCAGGAGGGTCAAAAAACTCCTGCAAGCCGCATCTTTGAGGCGCGATAGGAGCGGTAAAAATACCGCTCCTATAGCGCCCCTGCCCATTGAAATCAATGGGGTAGCGCCTCCAAAACGCCTGCAAAACGCTCCAAAGAGGCGTTATTGCGGGCGTTTTTAACCCTTTTTCGGCCGCTAGCGCCCGCAAATCGCGGCAAAAAATACGGCATAGCGGCGCTAAAAATAGCGCCGCTATACCGCCAGCGCATCCAGCGCTTCAGTGTGAAAGTAGCCTTACTGGATGTGTGTATCTTTTGTGGTCTACAGTCCTGGTGTCCAACCTGTGGCCTTCAATTTGTGTTTCCCTACTTTTATCCAATTAGGAACATTTACGCTATTTCTAAATTTTAGGCTGTTAAAATAATAATTTAAATAAAGCCGATAAAACTAGGGCTGTTACTGATTAAAATTTTCGTGTTCGATTAATCGATTTTTTTTTTTTTAATCGATTAATCAACTAATTTTGATTAATTATAACGCACATACACATCCAACTACTTTTAGCTGATCTCCTTGCAGGCTGATTCCCAGTGCAGCTCCCAACCACTGGAAAAATGGATAGCAGGATACAAAAAACACACAAAGGTAGCGCTCGATGGGAATAGCATTAAAACTTTTATAGTCTTCAAGTAGGTAACAAAATAAATATTGCACTGGAGTTAAAATCGATGTAGCTACATAAACTGTAAAAATGGTGCGAGGAATACCAAGCAGTCTTAAAAACATGTAGCTAAGTATGATACTGGTATAAAAATGTGTACAACGATACCACTGCTGAATCCAGATGAGGAGGGGTTAACATCAGTCCATCGGCATGTAGATGTCCCGTGAAGGGAACTATCACAACTCCCAATGGATGGCTGTAGAATCCCAGGTTGATAGAGGGAAGTGTAACAGCCCTTGCGTGTGGCAGATAGTAAGGTCCCGCTGGCATGCAGATATGAAGGCACAGCAAAGGAGCCCTTCAGATGGACACGGCAAGCCCTGCCGGTGTCTGTGACGTCACCGGATCTCAGACAGAACTCCCTGAAGACCCGGAAGCCGGGGGAGAGGTGAGTACCGATCAAAAAAAATAATCGATTAATCGAGGATTAATAGTTAATTTCCACAGCCCTAGATAAAACAACTCTGTGTATTCACCAAAGAAATGTAATCAATAAAATAAATAAAATATATGTAGAGCTTCCTCAGTGTGCAGACTTATTTCATATCAAAATTAATTTAACATTCATACAAAAAACTAAAAAAAAAAGCACAAATATGTATCAGAATAAAAAAAAATAACAAAAAATTGATTTGTAAAATAATACAGTGACTCTGAAATTGAAGATTTATTTTTCAGGATTAATTAAAGTGACACTAAGACCACTTTCACACTGAGGCACTTTCACGCTAAAAACAGCGCCTAAAAAGCTCACGAAAACGTATTTCCATTAAAAGCAATGAATGCTTTCACACTGGGGCAGTGTGCTGGCAAGGCCATTAAAAAAAGCGCCTGAAAGAAGTCTCATCTGCAATCCCAATGTGAAAGCCCGTGTGCTTTCACACTGAGGCGCTGCCCTGGCAGGGCGTCAAAAAAAGTCCTGCAAGCAGCTTCTTTGCAGCGATTTAGGCTACTTTCACACTAAAGCTGGATGCGCTGGTGGTATAGTGCCGCTATTTTTAGCGGCACTATACTGTCGTTTTTGCCGTGATTTGCGGGCGCTAGCGGGGTGATTTTAACCCCCGCTAACGGCCGAAAAAGGGTTAAACCCGCCCGCAAAAACGCCGCTTTGCAGTGTTTTGCGGGCGGTTTGGAGGCGCTATCCCATTGATTTCAATGGGTAGGGGCGCTATAGGAGTGGTATTTTTACCGCTCCTACTGCGCCTCAAAGATGCGGCTGGCAGGAGTTTTTTTTACCCTCCTGCCAGCGCACCGCTCCAGTGTGAAAGCCCTCGGCTTTCACACTGGATACAAAAGAACAGCTCTTTTAGGGCGCATTGCAGGCGCTATTTTTAACGCAATAGCGCCTGCAAAGCACCTCAGTGTGAAAGCAGCCTTAGGAGCGTTGAATACACCGTTTATAAAGCGCCCCTTCCCATTGAGGCGCTTTTTTTAACGCCAAAACGCCTGAAAAACACCCCAGTGTGAAAGGGGGCTTAGCGGAGCTTTACCAGCGTTTTTCGGACACTGGCAGTGTGAAAGGGCTCTGAAAGCACTCAGGCTTTCACATTGGGATTGCAGATGAGGCTTCTTTCATGCGCTTTACAGGCGCTTTTTTAACGCCAAAGCGCCTGAAAAACACCCCAGTGTGAAAGGGGTCTAAAGGTTCGAATCTTTTTTTTTTTTTTAAATAACAAACACATCATAGAAGATGTATGTTCCTGCGCTTAGGACCTCTAAATTTAATGATGAGCTGCAGCCCCCTTAGTAGGATCCTAAAAAGGATCTTAATAAATGGAAGACAGATAATGTGGTGGGGTGTGGCGCTACTCGTTCCTTACATACTCTAAAAGTAGGGAATAAGGCTAAAAACTGCTGAGCAATAACAAAAATTATGTGATTTAAAAAGTGACACAAATTAATGTGAGTAAATCCTTATACCAGGGAAAGTTAGATAAGATCTGTAATTGAAACTATAAGAAAAAAGGCACTAAAAGTGTGATCACATCAATAGTGATTATCTAACATGCATATAGTATAGGTTAGCTGAATCATACCCATGTGCAAATATCTAAACCATATACCATGATATGTGGATAGTAATATGTCAAAAAAATTACTTATATATATAAAAATAAAAAAAATAATAGACCAAAAATTGTATAATAATAAATGTGAATACTGTATATGAAAAAAAAAATATATATATATATATATATATATATATATATTGTGAGGGGGTTAGCTCGGCAGCGGGTGTGTGTGACCCCCGGGATGGGCTCCCCACACAAAAACAGGCCCAGCAAACGGAGGTTGTGGTTTTCAAAATCAAAAAAAGTGCGGTTTATTTTCTATTTACAGTGACAAAACACAGCAAAGCCAAAAGAAACATAAACAAAATAAATCCTGGTCAACTTGACCTCTGACTAAACATACAGGTTTCCTAACTAACAACTGGGATCAGCCTAGTGCTGTCCTAGTCCCTAAGTCCCTGGTTTTAAATGTCCAAGCAAATAGCCACACAGGCTTTGTCTCACCGCACAGGGGTTCACTCTCCCTAGACAGTCCACACAGGTCTGGGTCCAGGCATGAGCTAACATCTAATGAAGCTGGGAGTTCTTATAGAGGCCTAAATGAGCTGACAAGCTTCAGCTGGTCTCATCAACTCCCTGTCTGCACGACGCCCCACACTCTCCCTAGAGGTATGAGTCATCCATGAGCCCACTAGCCTTAGCTGGGCTTATACAACTCTCCACCTAGTTGTATAAGTCGGCGTAAAGCCTGAATCTGGGCGAAATATATCTACCCCCCTGGATGCAACCAGGTGACTTTACCTTCCTGCTGTCACAATATATATATATATATATATATATATATATATATATATATATGGTGTGAATAAAGTCCACTCCTTGGTAGTGACCAATTCCTCCCAGTGCTCGAAATGTGATACTTGACAGCAGATAAATCTTTCAATAATTGTCCAGGTATTCCCCCACAAAGGTCCCCACTCACCAGCTCCTCACACACCTGCAGGGGTAGACAGCGTGATACGATTGCTTCCGATCAGGCCCGTGTGTCCCCAGCTCTTTCTCCAAATAGGGCATCCTGCAGCGCAATCCTAAAAATAACCTCGGTTTGCCTTTCCAATAGGTCCCGCTTAAGGAACAATGGTAATGGGTCACCTCAAATAAGGAAGATGAGACTCCCATAGTGAAGTATGCCAAAAATGTATTAAAATATAGAAAAAATATCGATAAAACCGCCTATGTGGCTAGTCCTTAATAACAAAAATAAGAAAAAACACAGCTTTCCAGTCCCGTGTAAGCTGGATAGCAGCGTGCGCTCCAACTGCGTTCCAGCCCTAGGTCCCCGGATCACTGTCAGCGTAGCGTAGTGTACGTGGCGCTGCCTTACGTACGTTTCGTATGTGAACGTCTTCTGAAGCGGTCGTACGTTTCGTATGTGAACGTCTTCTGAAGCGGTCACTGCTTCAGAAGACGTTCACATACGAAACGTACGTAAGGCAGCGCCACGTACACTACGCTACGCTGACAGTGATCCGGGGACCTGGGGCTGGAACACAGTTGGAGCGCACGCTGCTATCCAGCTTACACGGGACTGGGAAGCTGTGTTTTTTCTTATTTTTGTTATAAAGGACTAGCCACATAGGCGGTTTTATCGATATTTTTTCTATATTTTAATACATTTTTGGCAGACTTCACTATGGGAGTCTCTCATCTTCCTTATTTGAGGTGACCCCTTACCATTGTTCCTTAAGCGGGACCTATTGAAAAGGCAAACCGAGGATATTTTTAGGATTGCGCTGCAGGTTGCCCTATTTGGAGAAAGAGCTGGGGACACACGGGCCTGATCGGAAGCAATCGTATCACGCTGTCTACCCCTGCAGGGGTGTGAGGAGCTGGTGAGTGGGGACCTTTGTGGGGGAATACCTGGACAATTATTGAAAGATTTATCTGCTGTCAAGTATCACATTTCGAGCACTGGGAGGAATTGGTCACTACCAAGGAGTGGACTTTATTCACACCATATATATATATATTTTTTTTTTTCATATATTTTTTCATATACAGCAGTGGTCTCCAAACTGCGGCCCAAGGGCCGGATGCGGCCCTTTGCTTGCCTTTATCCGGCCCTTGGAGCACTATCCCTTTCAATGATACGAGACACTATTCTGCCATATGACACCGACAATGGAGCACCATTTCTCCCACTGACACCACGAATGGGGCACTATTCCTCCCTATGATACCAGTAATGGGGCACTATTCCTCCCACTAATACCAGATGTTATCTACCACTAATGCCAGGAAAATTTTCACTCCCGCTTGCCAAAGTCCGGCCCTCCAAGAGTCTGAAGGACAATAAACCGGCCCTTTGTTTAGAATGTTTGGAGACCCCTGATATACAGTATTCACATTTATTATTATTATACAATTTTTGGTCTATTATATTTTTTATTTTTTATATATAGAAGTATTTTTTTTGACATATTACTATCCACACATCATGGTATATGGTTTAGATATTTGCACATGGGTATGATTCAGCTAACCTATACTATATGCATGTTAGATAATCACTATTGATGTGATCACACTTTTAGTGCCTTTTTTCTTATAGTTTCAATTACAGATCTTATCTAACTTTCCCTGGTATAAGGATTTACTCACATTAATTTGTCACTTTTTAAATCACATAATTTTTGTTATTGCTCAGCAGTTTTTAGCCTTATTCCCTACTTTTAGAGTATGTAAGGAACGAGCAGCGCCACACCCCACCACATTATCTGTCTTCAACAAACACATCATACTTACCTCCACTGTGCAGCTCGTTTTGCACAGAGTGGCCCCGATCCTGGTCTTCTGGGGTCCCTCAGCGGCTGTCTCGGCTCCTCCCCGCTTCTGATAACCCCCTCTGGGAAGCGCTCTCCCAAGGGGGTTACCTTGCGGGCGCTAGGGTGACCACATTTTTAAACCAGCATTCAGGGACACCCCGCCTTCCCAAAAATCAGCTTGTGCTGTAACGAATCACAGCACAGTGATTGGACACAAGAGGCGGGATTCATGATTTCTCCAATCACAAGCAGGGGGCGGGATTGTGCTCCTCCAGGCATTCCTAACCAGGACAAGTACTGTCAGTGAGTAAAGCGGTGATGTGGCGGCCTTTTTTGTGGGTATTAGATTGGCCCAGGGGGTGGCTGTGTCAGTTTCATTCCGGGACACTGTATTGTCTTGGAATAGATCTGCAAAATGCGGGACTGTCCCGGGAAATCCGGGACACGTGGTCACCCTAGCGGGCGCGCTCCCGTATCCTGTATTCGGCGTCCATAGCCGCCGACTACAGGACTCTGCCCCACCCCCCGACCCTCGTGTCACTGGAGTTGATAGCAGCACAGCCATTGGCTCGCGCTGCTGTCTATCAATCTATCCAAAGAAGAGCCGAGAAACACCGAGCAAAGGAAGAGCGCGTTTGCGACGTGGGACTTTCCAGGGCTCAGGTAAGTAAACAGGGGGGCTGGGGGGCCGGTGATCATAAGATGTTTTTTCACCTTAATGCATAGGATGTATGAACATTTACAACCCCTTTTATTGATTGCACAAGAGTCACTTTATTGTTTTACTAATCAAGGGCTTGGGGTTTATGATACATATACTTTTTTTATGTATATCTGATTATCGTATGAAATACGTTATGCACAGAGGAAGTGTTATGCTATACAGTATACACTATATTGTCAAAAGTATTGGGACACCTGCCTTTACACGCACATGAACTTTAATGGCATCCCAGTCTTAGTCCGTAGGGTTCAATATCGAGTCGGCTCACCCTTTGCAGCTATAACAGCTTCAACTCTTCTGGGAGGGCCGTCCACAAGGATTAGGAGTGTGTCTATGAGAATGTTTAAACATTCTTCCAGAAGCGCATTTGTGAGGTCAGGCACTGATGTTGGACAAGAAGGCCTGGCTCACAGTCTCCGCTCTAATTCATCCCAAAGGTGTTCTATCAGGTTGAGGTCAGGAGTCTGAACCGTACAAGGCCACATGCCCTCAACATGTTGATGGGGACAAGGGCCTCATCCCCACAACCCTTGCCCGGTGGTTGTGGGGGTCTGCGGGCGGGGGGCTTATTGGAATCTGGAAGACCCCTTTAACAAAGGGGACCCCCAGATCCCGCCCCCCCCATGTGAATTGGTAAGGGGTACATTGTACCCCTACCATTTCACGAAGAAAGTGTAAAAAAATGTAAAAAAAACACACAAACACCTTGGAAAAGTCCTTTATTAAAAAAAAAACAAAAAAACATTCCAGCGATGAAATCCAGTGTCCCGCGGCGATCCGATGTCAAGCGCTGTCCGTCATTGGCTGAGTGAGTGAGTGGCAGTTCTGTGAACAAAAATGCCTTGTTGATGTCAGAGGTCAGAGGAGAATGGGCAGACTGGTTCCAGATGATAGAAGGGCAACAGTAACTCAAATAACCACTCGTTACAACCAAGGTATGCAGAATACAATCTCTGAATGCACAACACATCGAACCTTGAAGCAGATGGGCTACAGCAGCAGAAGACCACACCGGGTGCCACTCCTGTCAGCTAAGAACAGGAAACTGAGGCTACAATTCGCACAGGATCACCAAAATTGGACAAAAGAAGATTGGAAAAACGTTGCCTGGTCTGATGAGTCTCGATTTCAGCTGCGACATTCAGATAGTAGGGTCAGAATTTGGTGTAAACAACATGAAATCATGGATCCATCCTGTCTTGTATCACCGGGTCAGGCTGGTGGAGAATCGTTTAAAGAGGAAGTAAACCCTCTGACATTTTTCCTGAAAAAAAAACCCCTGCAAGAAAGGCATAATGAGCTAGTATGCTATGCATACTAGCTCATTATGTGGCACTTACCTGAAATCAAAGCCCCCAAAGTCCCCCTCGTTCCCCCCCTGCCGCCGCCGCCGCCATGTCCCCTCAGAGCTTCTTCCTGTTATCGCCGCTTCGGCGCTGTGATTGGCCGAAGCGGCGATGACGTCACACGCATGCGCGCGGGGCCGGCGTTCTCCCATTCAGAAAACTGGCATGTCCCATTCATTATGCAGGGACTGCGCACATGTGCCGTAGACATCGGTGCAGTGTTATCTGCAAATATCTTCTTAACCGTGTAGGTTAAGAAGATATTTCATGCACCTACAGGTAAGCCTTAATCTAGGCTTACCTGTAGGTGCAAGTTGTCAAAGTGGGTTTACAACCACTTTAAACACCACGGCCTACCTGAGTATTGTTGCTGACCACGTCTATCCCTTTATGACTACAGTGTCCCCATCTTCTGATGGCTCCTTCCAGCAGGATAATGCACCATGTCACAAAGCTCCAATCATCTCACCACTGGACAATGAGGTCGCTGTACTCCAATGGCCTCCACAGTCACCAGATCTCATCCAATAGATCACCTTTGGGATGTGGTGGAAAGTGAGATTCACATTATGGATGTGCAGCCGACAAATCTGCAGAAACTGTGTAATGCCATCATGTCTCTCTGGAGCAAAATCTCTGAGGAATGTTTCCAACACCTTGTTGAATCTACACCACGGAGAATTAAGGAAGTTCTGAAGGCAAAAGGGGGTCCAACCCGGTACTAGCAAGGTGTACCTAGTAAAGTGGCCGGTGAGTGTATATGTAAAGTGCTGCAAAAAATTTATGGTGCTATAACATAAGATATCTCAATTCCTGGACACCATTACCTGCACTAAACGATAGTTGTAACAGGTTAGCATGGCTTCACATGGCCACTTCTCTGTCTCCTCGTGTGCTTGCAGGCAGGTGTTGGGCTGCAGTATAGCCATCAACCTGAAGGTGGCAATGTGCAGCTTCTTTGGACTGGCAGGGCGCCATTGATGATTAATTTGTCCCCTGATTTGGGTTCCAGGCAGCCATCTTGTGAAGGACGGTATAGCTTATTGGATGACAACCCCATGAGCTTTGCTTGGAAATCTTGACACAAAAGTTCTTAAATACGAGTTTCAGTGTAAATCAGTGTGCCAGTAATATGGGATTAAAAACCGGACAGAGTCCCCAATGGTTAGGGAGAGAGTAGGAGCAGCATTAGGGAGAGGTACCTGTTGAGGATCCCTCTAAGGGAAGAATGCTCCTCTGGCATCCTGTGATCTGTAATGTTTTATAATACTGATGGAAAACTTCCTTACTGATAAACATGACTTTCTCTGCCTGAAGGACTGTATGGTCTGCAACATATGTAGTACCATTGCTATAACTGCCTTGTGTGTGTCCATTTAATTTCTCCAATATTAACAATGTTCATTTTTATATTTAATATTTAATAAAATTGTCACTTGTGATGATAGATAGATAGATAGATAGATAGATAGATAGATAGATAGATAGATAGATTAGAACTATCAATTCTAGCATGTCTTCAAAATCTTCCAAACGAAAGCCATGGATGCATAGTTACTCTTAATGGTGATAGATAGATAGATACAGTGCCTTGCAAAAGTATTGACCCCCTTGGCTTTTTACCTATTTTGTTACATTACAGCCTTTTAGTTCAATGTTTTTTTAATCTGAATTATATGTGATGGATCAGAACACAATAGTCTAAGTTGGTGAAGTAAAATGTGAAAAATATATACATAAAACTATTTTTCAGAAATAAAAAATGGATAATTGGCATGTGCGTATGTATTCACCCCCTTTGTTATGAAGCCCATAAAAAGCTCTGGTGCAACCAATTGCCTTCAGAAGTCACATAATTAGTGAAATGATGTCCATCTGTGTGCAATATAAGTGTCACATGATCTGTCATTACATATACACACCTTTTTGAAAGGCCCCAGAGGCTGCAACACCTAAGCAAGAGGCACCACTAACCAAACACTGCCATGAAGACCAAGGAACTCTCCAAACAAGTAAGGGACAATGTTGTTGAGAAGTACAAGTCAGGGTTAGGTTATAAAAAAAATATCCAAATCTTTGATGATCCCTAGGAGCACCATCAAATCTATCATATCCAAATGGAAAGAACATGGCACAACAGCAAACCTGCCAAGAAACAGCCACACACCAAAACTCACGGACGGGGCAAGGAGGGCATTAATCAGAGAGGCAGCACAGAGACCTAAGGTAACCCTGGAGGAGCTGCAGAGTTCCACAGCAGAGACTGGAATATCTGTACATAGGACGACAATAAGCCGTACGCTCCATAGAGTTGGGCTTTATGGCAGACTGGCCAGAAGAAAGCCATTACTTTCAGCCAAAAACAAAATGGCATGTTTTGAGTTTGCGAAAAGGCATGTGGGAGACTCCCAAAATGTATGGAGGAAGGTGCTCTGGTCTGATGAGACTAAAATTTAACTTTTTGGCCATCAAAGAAAACGCTATGTCTGACACAAACCCAACACATCACATCACCCAAAGAACACCATCCCCACAGTGAAACATGGTGGTGGCAGAATCATGCTGTGGGGATGTTTTTCAGCAGTCGGGATGGGAAACTGGTCAGAGTTGAGGGAAAGATGGATGGTGCTAAATACAGGGATATTCTTGAGCAAAACCTGTACCACTCTGTGTGTGATTTGAGGCTAGGATGGAGGTTCACCTTCCAGCAGGACAATGACCCTAAACACACTGCTAAAGCAACACTTGAGTGGTTTAAGGGGAAACATGTAATTGTGTTGGAATGGCCTAGTCAAAGCCCAGACCTCAATCCAATAGAAAATCTGTGGTCAGACTTAAAGATTTCTGTTCACAAGAGCAAACCATCCAACTTGAAGGAGCTGGAGCAGTTTTGCAAGGAGGAATGGGCAAAAATCCCAGTGGTAAGATGTGGTAAGCTCATAGAGACTTATCCAAAGCGACTTGGAGCTGTCATAGCCGCAAAAGGCTCTACAAAGTAATGACTTTAGGGGGGGTGAATAGTTATGCACATTTACTTTTTCTGTTATTTTGTCCTATTTGTTGCTTGCTTCACAATAAAAAAAAAAAAAATCTTCAAAGTTGTGGGCATGTTCTGTAAACTAAATGATGCAAATCCTCAAACAATCCATGTAAATTCCAGGTTGTGAGGCAACAAAATACGAAAAATGCCAAGTGGGGTGAATACTTTTACAAGGCACTGTAGATAGATAGATAGATAGTATAATATTAGAATATTGCCATTTTTTTCCATTACCCATGGGTTATACTTTTTTAGTATCTAATATTAAATAGATATAGAAGTCACTTATGATCTAAATACAATCTCTGTGATTCTTCAGAGACTGGATCTATATTGTGTACAGTTCTGTAGTTGCATTCAACATTCTAACACATTGGAAGTCAAGAGTCTCCAATCTTGTATAGCGTATGCAATAGGCTGTGGTCTAAGCACTCCTTATCTCCACAACACAGGTTTTCTGGAATTATAGAGGTGTTGACATATTTGTTCGAGTCTCCAAGGGCCCTACAGCCACTATCAGATGGGTTCCCATAATAAACAAAGAGTAGGCTACATTATCCATAGCGTATGCTCATGCCGTGTGCAATATATCAAGCAGTTGCCTTGCTGCTATCCTGAGACTTCTCTGGTCCAGCATGAAATCCGAGGATCTGCAGAGTTTCCAAAGACATAAAAACGCCATTAAAGCTTGATAACACTTACTATTAGCTTATATATTAATGGCTAGTGTGATGTATTGTGAGTCTCACCTTATACGACCATCGCATTTCTTTCCAAGGTCTTCTTGGCTCTGAATGGAGCATTAAAATTTCCAGAGTCTTCAATTTTACCTTTAAAAGTACTTCTACTTTCACAAGTTCAAAATGGTGTACAGGGTTGTGTTAAAACCTATCACCGGACGAGTCTAAATTTCAACCTAAAAGGCTTTTCACCCTTCTGTAGCCCCCCTTCTTTTTATTATACATTGGTAAAGCCGCTAACTAATTTTTACATGACTCATGAGCCCTGGTACCAAGGCTCTCCCGAACCTCCTGGGAGTACCTAATGGCTTTGGATGGCGAATGGCATCAGTTTCAGGAACATGCATTTATCAATCTACTCTGCACAGAATGAACCCAGGAGCACTCAGATCTAATCACTAGCTGTCAGAACCTAGCTGTTGTAGCCAGGTAAAAAAATGGGATTGGGGACCGTGTGTTCTCAATCTGGCTGGGCAAGGTGCAGGGGAGACATCAAGGGTCTAGTAGACTTATATGTGTAAATGAACAATGGCCAACATATACTGGGTATAACCAGACACACAAGAGTGGGAGGAATGATTCTATACCTTTTAAATAAATGTAACTTTTGGTAATGCACAAGGTTGGTGCCCCCTCCTTTCTTTTCTATAGGAATTATTCTAGGGCCATCTTTTGTGGAAAACTCTAAACTAATGAGCTGTAAAAATTTTCAAAGCAACACCTATTAATAATTTTGGATGCCATAATTATTTTGCCATTTCACGGATATTTTTTTTACATATTTGTTACCTATTATTTCCCACAACTTACCTTGCACCAACTCCGGTTCTTGTGTCTACATACCACCAACAGATCTTTAGTGCAAGGGCTATGCAAAAAGGTTTAGTGCCCTATGAAAGTGCACTTATCCTTTAAAACAGTTCTAGTGTGTGCTTAAAAACATAGGGATTGGCATCACTAAAGCCAAAGAGCCTGCAAGAATGCTATCACAGATTGCTAGTTTCCTAAAATACTTGGGGCACCCCTGGGCGTCTAAATGGAAAAGTGGCTCATAAGATAAAACAGAAAGCAGGTGTGGATGCTTCTTGTCCCCATGTTATGTCTTCTCTCCATTCTTCTTTCTCTTTGTTGTCTTCCATGTATTAGGTCTTCTATCCCTTTTCTGCCTCTCTTAGATATAAGCCATCAGCTATTTGTCTCTTCGCTGACAGAGGCCCCAGGTAAATAAAACAAGGAACTCAAAAGGATAATCTTCAACCCCACTGCTTCCACCATACTGCATATGCTTTGCTAAGTCATGTAGACATAAGATGACACCTAGGAAATAATTTCACCGTATTTATGGGAATGCATATTGGTTTTGTACATATTTTTTTTATTTTATTTTTATTGATAATGTTCAAAGCTGAAAAAATAACTAACCAATGACTGGACAATGAATGAGACCCAACATATTTATGAGGCCATCTTTCTCCTCCTGTCAGTCTGTTTTTTTTTTTTTTGTAAGCACGTGTGCAGATCAGCATCTCTTACAACTTTGTGGATGTAGGCTCTAGATTAATTTACATAATCCCCCTTAGCTAATATAATGGAGATGCTGCTATACAGTCACATATCTATCTGTGGCAAGGTAAAACTAATGGGCCATCATAGACACTACCCCTGCATTCTTTCCCACAATTTCACTTTATAAAAAACATAGAGAAACTGGTTGGGAAGGAAGTTCATCCTGTCATTCTTCCTTCTGTGAAGTCACATTTTGTAACCCCATGAACACGAGTCTCTGTAGGAAAGAGAGGGTGGTGAGCCCAAGTGGCTTGCATAACATGCCACAGCAAATTGGGTATGTGGCTAAAATATTATAGTATTAGGGGTGTGGTTTGATAGTGGCAGGCTGGCAATAAATTTGTAATAGGGTCCACAAAAGAAAGTGCTGACTAGATATCACACTCACAAAGATGACACCATAAAAACAAACTGGAAATATACCGTATATACTCAAGTATAAGCCGAGGCACCTAATTTTACCACAAAAAAATGGGAAAACGTATTGACTCGAGTATAAGCCTAGGGTAAGAATGCAGCAGCTACTGTAAGCGGAAAAGAGGGTCAACAATGCCCATTTGCGGCTTCACTGTGCCCATTTGCATGCCTCACTGTGCCCATTTGCACGCCTCACTGTGCCCATTACCTCACTGTGCCCATTACCTCACTGTGCCCATCTCCACACTGTGCCCATCTCCTCGCTGTGCCCATCATCGCTGTGCCCATCATCACTGTGCCCATATCCTCACTGTGCCCATATCCTTACTGTGCCCATCGCAGCGTACCCGAAATTCTTGACAAGCTGCGCTGCGGGCGTCCATTTTTTTTAATTCACTGCTTCCTCCTGGTCCCGTGCGGTTCGGTGATAGGCGATTGACACTGTGTTCAGTGTTCCGCCTATCACGGCCATCTTCTCATCCTCGGACTTTCCCAGCAGACACTGTGTTTAGTGATCCACCAATCACAGACATTCTTTCATCCTCGAACAAGAGAAGGTCCGTGATTGGCAGATCACTAAACACAGTGTCTGCTGGGAAAGTCCGAGGATGAGAAGATGGGCGTGATAGGTGGAAGACTGAACACAGTGTCAATCGCCTATCACAGAACCGCACGGGACCAGGAGGAAGCCGCAGATTTAAAAAAATGGACGCCCAAGGTACAATGACTCGAGTATAAGCCGAGAGGGGTATTTTCAGCCCTAAAAAAAGGGCTGAAAAACTTGGCATATACTTGAGTATATACGGTATGCACAAGTGTGTAAATGTAAAAAAATCAGTAATTGTGATAATATTTGGGCAACAAACAGGCAATTATGCCAATACATGGGCAACAAATGGGCAATTGTGATAATTAAAAGGCAACAAGCTGGCAATTGTGACAACATCTGAGCAGAAATTGATCATGTGTGACAATATGTGGGCAGAAGGGGGCATATGCAAAATAAACAAGGACAATAGCTGGAGCCAAGTTTGTCTCCCGCCTCCCCTTACCTTTACTCCAGGTCTCCAGCTGTAAGCAATGGTCCCTGTCTCCCTCTGGCCACACCTCTTTGTGATCTAAGGGAGGAGCTGAAGAAGTAAAGAACACACCCCTGCCTTCGCCCACGTCTCTCCTCCCCTGCAGAGCCAATCCACTGCTCTGGCTGCTGTGTGATTGGTGCAGTCAGTAATCCTATTAGCCACAGTTTGTGGGCCAGTCCAAAAGAGTTTTCAGCTATATACTGTATATCATGTCTTATAAAATATGAAGTAATATTACTTAGAACTTCTCTTGCTCTCTGCTTCTTTCAGTTTAGCGATCAGTTCTTCAGTCCTCACAGGGGTTAAGTCATTCCGCACACCACCATGGAACCTGGCCTACCAGACGTCTGCCGGTGTGGTGATGAAACCTTTCCATGATGAATAAACCGTGGTTAGAGCGCTCTGATTGTGTCTGAGTATGAAAACACAGCAGTCCCCCTTCAGCAAACTCCAAAACCTGTAAAACAACAGATGCCACGGCGGTGACGACTGAATGGATTACCATTACAACCACAGGAGGAAATACCTGTACAATAAAACGTTTCGCTAACGACGCACACTCCTCTGATGGCTCTAACAGGTGTTTGGGGAGAAATGTAACATTTGTAACAATGTGACATAAAGGGAATAGGAGAATGTTATCTGTAACATGGTCCTAAACATGATAGACTGAGCGTTTAACATGATGGAATAATCCCACCCAATACTGGAAGAGGAACCAACTAATGTAGAATAATTCCATTCCTTGGTTTCTGTATATCATCATCATTGTATGTATTTGTCTATCTATCTATCTATCTATCTATCTATCTATCTATCTATCTATCTATCTATCTATCTATCTATCTATCTATCTATTTATCTATCTCTCGTGATCATATGTGTACTAATGCCGCGTACACACGATCGGAATTTCCGACAAGAAAAGTCAGATGTGAGCTTTTTTGTCGGAAATTCCGACCGTGTGTATGCTCCATCGGACTTTTGCTGTCGGTATTTCCGCCAAGAAAAGATTGAGAGCAGGTTCTCTATTTTTCCGACGGAAAAAATTCCTCGTCTGTAGCAATTCCGACGCGCAAAATTACGCATGCTCGGAAACAATTCGACGCATGCTCGGAAGCATTTAACTTCATTTTCTCGGCTCGTCGTTGTGTTGTACGTCACCGCGTTCTTGACGGATGAAATTTCAGAGAACTTTTGTGTGACCGTGTGTATGCTTGCCAAGCTTGAGCGGAATTCCGTTGGAAAAACCATACATGTTTTTTTCCGACGGAAACTCCGATAGTGTGTACGCAGCATTAGACTCAGAAAAAAATTAGATATCACCCAGTGATGAATAATAACAGTGAAAAAAAATAAAAATAAAATAAAAGTCCAAATAAACACAGTAGTGTAAAGTGTTCGTAAAATGCAGCCCATAATATCCCAATGATGTGACGTTATTATATCATCACACCGCAGCACGTGAGAGCATGCCACCTTCCCCATTAGGTTTAGACTCACCAGATGAATTTGCCTCACATTCTCATGTTTGGCAAATAGGCAGTTTACCCCACAGGGTTAAAGTGTTTCTAACTCTTAAAAAAAAAAAAAAAAAAAATGGATCCTGTTCCCTTAAAGCATTTTACCCCCTGTATCACCTAAAATACCTGGCTGATCTTGCCTGGTTCTGCCCCCCCTCCCTGTAAACTGACCACTGTATATCATGGTTTCTGAGCCCTGACCCTGTGGTCAGTTTACCTGCCTCCGTCATCCGCATCTCTCCTCTGTCCTCCTCACCCCCTCCCCTCCCTGCCTGTCAGCTCGTAACAGTGCCCGCCCCCTCCGCTCCTGCTTCTATCAAACCACAATGACATTCCTACAATCAGCTCTGCTATATTAAATAATGTCCCCAGTGTGTGTGTTTTGTTTTTTTTAAATGTCGCTGTGTACCTCATTTCATAGCGCCGCTCGGTGCTCACGTGACCGGCTGCCTCTCCCCTCCTTTTCTCTCCTCTTCCTGGCTGACAGCGGGGGTTTCTCAGCCCCCCCCCACTTTGCTGCCAGATCGAGAGAGGAGAGTGGTGGCCGGTCACGTGAGCGCCAAGCGGTGCTGTAAAATGAGGTACACAGCGGCATTTAAAAAAAAAAAAACACATACACTGGAGACATTATTTAATATAGCAGAGCTGATTGTAGGAATTAAGGAATGTCGTTGAGTGGCCTAAAAAACACTTTAAGTATTATCTGCAGCAATCTCCAGCTCATAAATGGTGAATCAAACCACTCATGTATAAAAAGAAAGGGGAGAGCTCCGATAGTGTTTCACATTAATTTATTGGCAAAAAATCTTCAAACATTCCACTCAAATAATTCCACAAATAAAAAGCATGTTATCTAACATCCAATGGTCCCGGCGGACACAACGCCCAATGGCTGGTATCTCACTCGACTGACGAACACTAGCCGGGACTTCACTTCCGGTTCTTCGCACTACGTCACTTCCAGTTGCCGTACAGCCACATACTGACGCATTTCATCATCATGACTTCGTCCAGGGATAGCAATCTTTTTATAGCATGCTTTTTATATGTGGAATTATGTGAGTGGAATATTTTAAAGAGTATTTAGTATCACACATTTTGCACTTTATTTTCTGTGGTGCATTGGTGGTATATGTTTATATAGATCACAGATCCTGGGATTTTTTTATGTATACTATCTATCTATCTATCTATCTATCTATCTATCTATCTATCTATCTATCTATCTCTCAATTTACTTACTGACCAATTGATCCTATCTATCTATCTAATTCAATATCTATATATCATTCTCTATCCATCTCTCCATCTATCAATATACAGTATCCATCTATCTATCTTTGTCTGTCTATCTATTTGTCGACCATTTAAATCATTCTATCTATCTATCTATCTATCTATCTATCTATCTATCTATCTATCTATCTATCTATCTAATTCAATATATATATAACGTTCTCTATCTATCTCTCCATCTGTCAATATACAGTATCTACCTATCTATCTTTGTCTGTCTATCTGTCTGCCATTTTATTCTATCTATCTATCTATCTATCTATCTATCTATCTATCTATCTATCTATCTATCTAATTCAATATATATATAACGTTCTCTATCTATCTCTCCATCTGTCAATATACAGTATCTACCTATCTATCTTTGTCTGTCTATCTGTCTGCCATTTTATTCTATCTATCTATCTATCTATCTATCTATCTATCTATCTATCTATCTATTTATCTATCTATCTATCTATCTATTTATCTTCCTCCTAATCTGTTATGTGAGTAATGTATAGTAATAACACCTGTGCCGTTCTTCTAGTCAGTAATGTTATGTAATAAATTCTTGTCAGAGATATGTGTTTCATTATTAGGATATTGTTGTCAGTCTGCCATGAACAGGAAACTGAGCCGTATCATCACACATTCCAAGGCTGAAACATTGCCGGTATGTTTTTATAATCTCTCTGCGGTCTGTATTTATTGGTGTTTTTCTTATATTGTGTGGCTGTGAATCAGATCCCTACCTGCACTGGAAAGTGACATTTGAGAAGTGAAAGTCTGAATGTAATTGGGTGGTGAGGGGTAACAAGCATTAAGCCAATTACTAAACTCTTGTTTAAAGTGATTCTAAAGGCTTATTTTTTTATTTTTTTAAAACAACAAACATGTTATACCTACCTGTTCTGTGCAAAGGGGTTGCACGGCTTAAAAGGGGAGAGAGGGTGGCATTTAGGGGCAGTAAACATGTGGCTCAACTGTTTTTATTGCTGACCACCCACAAGTGTTGGTCAATATATTATTATATATATAAATATTATCAGCATATGAAAAATTGGGGATGGAGACAGTTCCCCAATCTAGTCTCAGAAGAGCAAGAAAAATCTGGGTACCAATAGGACAAAGTACACATCTGGGTATCGCGGGCTCCGGTGCTGTGATTGGCCAGAGCCGTAATGACGTCATTCCCACGCATGCGTGCGGGAGCCGCCGGTAATAGCACGCTAACTGAGGCAACGGCACGAACGTGCCATTGCTTCAGTGCGCATGTGCCGATGATGTTGGCACATGCTGATACAGGAGATATCTCCTAAACCTTGCAGGTTTAGAAGATATCCGGGGTAGCTACAGGTAAGCCTTTTTATAGGCTTACCTTTAGTAAAAAAGTGGTCTGTAAGGGTTTACTACCACTTTACTGTAATATACTCCAAAAAATGGAGACAGAGGATTTAGTAGGTCCACACAGGTCATATAGTCCTCTACATGTTTCGCGGAGTGTTACTGCTTCATCCGGAGGATAATGTCTAAGATGAAATAACAAGTGTTACATAATAATCAAAAATACAGAGAACCAGGGCTTTTTTCAGCTGGGAAGTTGTGGAACTCAGTACCACCACCTCTGGCTCAGGCCTTCTTCTCCCTTCTCACCACTATCACTTGTAAACACAGAAGTCCAGCTCTTAAAGCAGCTACGACAGCTCGCCAAGGGGAGCCAACCTGCAGCAGTATAACTGCAGGGGCTGGTCCTCAAGCAGTTAAAGGTGACAGTACATATATGTAGCAAGGGGTTACTATTAAGAGTATCCTAAAAGACTACTTTTGTGTTCCTAACTAAGAGGTTGGCTCCCTCTGGTGTCTGTTTATGTTGTGCCATTGAAGTTTGTTCAGTTCCGTTGTATTATGGAATAAAGCATGGTGGGCATTATAGTGCGAGAGGAAGTGACTCTATTACCGTGGGTTGGATTGAGACTACAATACCCACAGTGCTACTGTGCTACCAGAAAACAGCCTGCTGGGGAATCTTATATAAGGACAAGCAAGGCCTCAGCACGCTCTCTCTGGACGCCATCTTTCAACAGGCAAGAGGCCTGCTGTGAGCGTGCCTAGGCCGTAGAAGCCTGGGCCTAAAGTTGGAGGGCGGATCGCCGACGAAGGGATCCTTGTGGACAGCATCGCTGACTGAGCCAGAGGGGGGACCGTCCTACACTCCACTCACATCTGACGCCATTCATCCACCTGCACCATGTAAGCGGCCGCGCGGTGAACCAGCGACATCTTGCCTGATGGAGATATCAGTGAGGAGAGGACTCTTAAGCCCTGTACACACGATCGGATAACCTATAGATTTTCAACCGATGGATTTGACCATCGGAAATCCGATGAAACTGTTTTTCATCAGTCTTGGCCACACACCATCAGTCAAAAAACCAAATAGGTTCCTTTAAGCTAGTGCATTGTTGGTTCACTTACCTTTTCCTTAGATTTACCTTCTAAATATTTTTTTTATTTGTTTTCTTTGTCTGAATTTCTCACTTCCTGTTTATCCTCAGTAAGCTGTTCAGTAAGCTGTTCTGATGACTCCACACCACTCGGATGATGGTGTGGAGTTCAGTGAGGAGAAACAGGAAGTGAGAAATTCAGACAAAGAAAACAAACATTTCGAAGGTAAATCAAAGGAAAAGGTAAGCGAAGCAACAATGCACTAGCTTAAAGGAACCTATTTAGAAAATAAAAAACGAACCTTTACAACCCCTTTAACCAGTTGTAAAGTGTTTACTTGGAAAAGAGTAGAACAATAGTTATACAGATAAAAATTACTGTACACAGATCCCTGCAAAGTCAATGAAACATAACTGGTTCAAGGTTTCTAAATCACAAGACCCAATTACCATAACCTGGGTCAGATGTGAGTAAAGCCCCGTACACACGATCGGTTTTTTATCCATCGGAAAATTTTAAAACAAGTTCTATTTTTTACAACCGATGAAAAAAAGACCGATGGGTACAATACATGATCGGTTGGTCTAATGAAAACCATCCATCGGACGGTTTTCATCAGTCAAATCGATCGTGTGTACGGGGCTTCAGTGTATCTAAATAGGTTCCTTTAAGCTAGTGCATTGTTGCTTCGCTTACCTTTTCCTTTGATTTACCTTCTAAAGGTTTGTTTTCTTTGTCTGAATTTCTCACTTCCTGTTTCTCCTCACTGAACTCCACACCATCATCCGAGTGGTGTGGAGTCATCAGAACAGCTTACTGAACAGCTTACTGAGGATAAACAGGAAGTGAGAAATTCAGACAAAGAAAACAAATAAAAAAAATATTTAGAAGGTAAATCTAAGGAAAAGGTAAGTGAACCAACAATGCACTAGCTTAAAGGAACCTATTTAGAAAATAAAAAACAAACCTTTACAACCCCTTTAAGTTACATCTTGTGTGAAACTCTATCTATTGCAACTGAGAGTCAGGTGACCAGTGTCAAGGTAATGGTAACTATACATATTACAGTGAGGTGTTGTTGTGGTCCCCTTTGCCATTGGGTCCCACATCCATATTGTTATCCAGTTGTGCCAAGGGGGGTTTGAGCCAAATTTCTGGGGTTGACATGCAGAGTGCAGACCCAAAACAAATAACCAGCAGCTCCTACGGGGGTAGTGCTACATATAAAAAAATGAAAATAACGGCATCCTTAAAATTCCCCTTTGACCCTTATCCAGGCTCGCAGCCTGGGTCACCAAAAAAGGGAGAGCAGCGAGCATGCCCCCCCCCCCCTATTTACCAGACCACATGCCTTTCAAAATTTAAAGTGTTTGTAAACCCTCACATATACCCAGTGAAGTGAACAGCCTCAAATGATACACAGGGATGAAACAAATCCTCCTACGTAAGATTTACTTGTGTAGCGGGTAGTTACATTTAGGGGAGGCATCTGAGTGATAACAGGCTCAGATGCAGCAATTGTTAGGGTTCATGGACCAATTTATGCCAGTGGAGGATATCAATGGTGTCCAGTTCCCTGCGGCCTATAGGTGGCGCTGTCGCCATAGGCCAGGGTTGAACCACCATTGGAGGTCTGTGCCTTTTTGTCCTCTCGCGGCAGTGGTACAGCGGGGCGGGGAGCCTGCTGTGCATGCTGGGAGAGGGGATAAAAGGGGCAGACATCTTCCGCTCGGGGCCCACGCCCAGGCACCTTCAGCCTGGGTGTGAGTGCTGGCAGTTCGGGCGCCCTCGGCCCGAGGATGGAGCTGCAATGCCACCCGAGACACCTTTAGTCTGGGTTGAGGTACTCTCTGGAAGCCTGGGGCCCAGTACCTTCAACTGGGCCCTGCATGGGATGGAGGATTCCTAGGGTGTCCTCCGGTGTTGGACACCCGAATCTAGGGCGAGGGGGACCAGAGAGGTGACCTTCCCGAAGATCCAGCGCAGCATTGGCTGGTGACGGTGGAGGCCTCTGGTGACCGTCCGGATGGGTGACTCCCCTGACAAGGGCCGCATCTCAAGAAGGTAGTCCACGTTCTCATGGTCGGTGGCAGCGACCCAACTGAAACCCAGGTCGGTGGCAGAGGCCTCAAGTCCAATTCACCCGGTCGGTGGCAGCGACCACCCTCACGGTCGGTGGCAGCGACCGAGCGCCAAGCCTGTTTGCGCATACTCAAACCGGAGAGTAACAAGTTCATGTTTGTGCCTGGACCTTCCTCACCACCTTGTCTGTTCGTTGTCTAACCAGTCTGCTCGCAAAGGACTATTTATTGCTCTAAAAGAATAAATAAGTGTTGGACTTTCAATGGTGTGGAACTTGGCTTTCTGGGAGTTAAAGGTCATTCTCAAGAGAAGTTTTGGCTCTAGACAGGGGCACAGGCCCGAAGGTAATTGGTTATAGCTCACACCTCTACACCCAAGAGGGTACGAGCTGGTGGTGCGTCACACTCTCCTCCCCGGTCCCCTAGACGAGAGCCATTGACATTGACAGAGAAGGAGGGAGTTAGAGGTGAGGTCGCTACACTTATCTATCTGCTGGCTTCAGCTTCAGCTTCAGCTTTCGAAAAATCGTCTAGTTTAAGCATACACTGTGTGTGAGTTGATTGGAGGAAAGGCACCCTCCTCCACATAGGCAGAGGAACGAATAAACTTGCAGAGCTGTACTGTGAATAAACAAGCTCTCTGCTTATCTATCTCTAAGTTACCTCCCTGACACAAATTTCCAACTGATTTTATATCCTGTGTCAGAGAACTTGTCAGAAGTTATCATGCTGATAACAGAGGAACAGAGCAGCAGAAAAACATGGGGCATAGGGCTTTGTCATGTTACAACCAAAAATGTAAATATATTTTATTGGGATTTTATGTGATCTCTTCATTCAATCTGACAGAGCTTGAAAACTGGAAAACGATCTCTTCACATCATCCTGAACACACCATCCCCACCGTGAAACATGATGGTGACAGCATCATGTTGTGGGGATGCTTTTCTTCAGCAGGGACAGGTAAGCTGGTCAGAGTTGATGGGAAGATGGATGGAGCCAAATACAGGGCAATCTTAGAAGAAAACCTGTTAGAGTCTGCAAAAGACTTGAGACTGGGGCGGAGGTTCACCTTCGACTTGCAGCTGTAATTGCAGCGAAAGGTGGTTCTACAAAGTATTGACTCAGGGGGGCTGAATACAAATGCACGCCACACTTTTCACATATTTATTTGTAAAAAATGTTGAAAACCATTTATCATTTTCCTTCCACTCCACAATTATGTGCCACTTTGTGTTGGTCTATCACATAAAATCCATTTATATTTTTGGTTGTAACATGACAAAATGTGGAAAATTTCAAGGGGTATAAATACTTTTTCAAGGCACTGTATGCATAGCTCCCAACTGTCCCTGATTTCAAGGGACTGTCCCTGACTTGGAGAAATGTCCCTCTGTCCCTCTTTCCTCCTCATTTGTCCCTCATTTGGTCTGATCTATATAGATGTATATAAAATGCACTTTTTATCTATCAAAAAGTGTTTCCCAGTGCTAAATCTTTCATCTGATTTCTAAATTGCTGCATTTGTAAATTCCAAAAGCCAATATAAAGGAATAGTAGTGGTAAAAAAGCACTTGTGGGTTTAACCAATCTTGTTTTTTTGTACAGTTCTCCTTTAACCACTTAAAGACCGAGCCTCTTTCTGAAATTTGTTGTTTACAAGTTAAGAACATTATTTTTTGCAGGAAAATTACTTAGAACCCCAAACATTATATATATATTTTTTTAACACCCTAGAGAATAAAATGACGCTGAGTAAATTGATACCCAACATGTCACGCTTCAAAGTTGCGCCCGCTCGTGGAATGGCGACAAACTTTTACCCTTAAAAATCTCCATAGGCGACGCCCACATCTGATGCCCCATGAAAGATGTGGGGGTAATATGGGGGGGACTTACTGTATTGTGGAATCTGAAAGACCCCTTCATAATCAAGGACATCCAGATATCTGCCCCTGCTGAATAAGTAGGTTTGTACTCCTTACCCATTCTCGCAAAGAGTTAAAAATAAAAATAAAGCCCAACATTGGAAAAAAAAATCTTTAATTACAATGTAGCGCCCCCCCCCAATATTTGGGGGCACTATGTGTCTATTTAGGGGTAGTCTGGGCCAGTAGTTGGGCTCAGACCAATTGATATTTCATTGTTGCTTCTGCTCTGGGTGGGATGCTGCCTGGCAGTAGTGTTCCCTGTTGCCTGTAGGTGGCACTGTCACCACCGGCATAGGTTGAACCACAGGGGGTATCGCAGCACCTTGGGTGTCCTCTCTCGGCAGCCGTGCAGTGGGCGTGGTGTACCTGCTGTGCATGCTGGGAGATGGTGCATAAGGGGCAGACGCCATTGGGTTGTGTTCGTTCCTGGGGACCCTCGTGCTCTGGTCCTGGGCACCTTCAGCTGCATCGCTGCTTCATAGGCCCAGCTCTGCTGGCTGGGGCCTATGTTTTAAGAAGGGATCGCAAAGCTATCCACCTGTGGGGAGCCACAGTTTAGGAAAGAAGTCCAGGGGAGGATCAGTCCCAGAGGAGATTAGCGACGGTACTGCTGTTTCGGGAAGAGGCCTGGAAACTCGCCTAAGGAGGGATCCATAAGTACAAGCCCTGCAATACGCCAATCTGGCATAAAAGGTTCTCTTCATTATTGCTTGGCTGGGAGGTTCGGGACTAGGGATGAGCTTCGTGTTCGAGTCGAACATACGTTCGACTCGAACATTGGCTGTTCGATCGTTCGACGAAGATCGAACGATTTGGGCCGTTCGCGCCAAATTCGAGTGACGCGAACGGCCCACAATGCACTACGCCATCGCAGTGTCATCCAGGCGCTGTGATTGGCCAAGCATGCACTGTGACCCCGCATGCTTGGCCAATCACAGCGCCGGCAGCGAGGAGAGCAATGATTGGCCACAGGCAGGATGCCTGTGGCCAATTATTGCTGAGGGTGTTTAGTACACGCCCCACACTATAAAAGGCCGCCAGCACGGCGGCCTAGTGTAGTGTGTTCCGGAGCAGGGATAGAGTAGCATAGGCAGGGACAGTGACTGTTATTTCTTTCTTGCTTAACCTGGATTCCTTTAGTTTAGGGAAAGAGAAGGATAGGTAGGGAGAGTGTCAGTGTGTTTTGTGCTTCTGCTATAGTGTGCTTAAAAAAAAACATTTATTCTAGGGACAGAAAACTCTAGGTAGGGACAGTGTCAGTTTCTTTCACTCTGCAAGTCCTTGTTTCCAGGGACCTGGAAGGACAGTGAGTGAATTGTCCTTTTGCTATATTGTGATTAAAAAAAACATTTATTCTAGGGACAGAAAACTCTAGGTAGGGACAGTGTCAGTTTCTTTCACTCTGCAAGTCCTTGTTTCCAGGGACCTGGAAGGACAGTGAGTGAATTGTCCTTTTGCTATATTGTGATTAAAAAAAACATTTATTCTAGGGACAGAAAACTCTAGGTAGGGACAGTGTCAGTTTCTTTCACTCTGCAAGTCCTTGTTTCCAGGGACCTGGAAGGACAGTGAGTGAATTGTCCTTTTGCTATATTGTGATTAAAAAAAACATTTATTCTAGGGACAGAAAACTCTAGGTAGGGACAGTGTCAGTTTCTTTCACTCTGCAAGTCCTTGTTTCCAGGGACCTGGAAGGACAGTGAGTGAATTGTCCTTTTGCTATATTGTGATTAAAAAAAACATTTATTCTAGGGACAGAAAACTCTAGGTAGGGACAGTGTCAGTTTCTTTCACTCTGCAAGTCCTTGTTTCCAGGGACCTGGAAGGACAGTGAGTGAATTGTCCTTTTGCTATATTGTGATTAAAAAAAACATTTATTCTAGGGACAGAAAACTCTAGGTAGGGACAGTGTCAGTTTCTTTCACTCTGCAAGTCCTTGTTTCCAGGGACCTGGAAGGACAGTGAGTGAATTGTCCTTTTGCTATATTGTGATTAAAAAAAACATTTTTTTCTAGGGACAGAAAACTGTAGGTAGGGAGAGTATTTTTTTTCTTTCACTCTGCAAGTCCTTGTTTCCAGGGACCTGTAAGGACAGTGAGTTAATTGTCCTTGTGCTATATTGTGCTGAAAAAAACATTTATTCCAGGGACAGAAAACTCTAGGTAGGGACAGTGTCAGTTTCTTTCACTCTGCAAGTCCTTGTTTCCAGGGACCTGGAAGGACAGTGAGTGAATTGTCCTTTTGCTATATTGTGATTAAAAAAAACATTTTTTTCTAGGGACAGAAAACTGTAGGTAGGGAGAGTGTTTTTTTTCTTTCACTCTGCAAGTCCTTGTTTCCAGGGACCTGTAAGGACAGTGAGTTAATTTTCCTTGTGCTATATTGTGATTAAAAAAAACATTTATTCTAGGGACAGAAAACTCTAGGTAGGGACAGTGTCAGTTTCTTTCACTCTGCAAGTCCTTGTTTCCAGGGACCTGGAAGGACAGTGAGTGAATTGTCCTTTTGCTATATTGTGATTAAAAAAAACATTTATTCTAGGGACAGAAAACTCTAGGTAGGGACAGTGTCAGTTTCTTTCACTCTGCAAGTCCTTGTTTCCAGGGACCTGGAAGGACAGTGAGTGAATTGTCCTTTTGCTATATTGTGATTAAAAAAAACATTTATTCTAGGGACAGAAAACTCTAGGTAGGGACAGTGTCAGTTTCTTTCACTCTGCAAGTCCTTGTTTCCAGGGACCTGGAAGGACAGTGAGTGAATTGTCCTTTTGCTATATTGTGATTAAAAAAAACATTTATTCTAGGGACAGAAAACTCTAGGTAGGGACAGTGTCAGTTTCTTTCACTCTGCAAGTCCTTGTTTCCAGGGACCTGGAAGGACAGTGAGTGAATTGTCCTTTTGCTATATTGTGATTAAAAAAAACATTTATTCTAGGGACAGAAAACTCTAGGTAGGGACAGTGTCAGTTTCTTTCACTCTGCAAGTCCTTGTTTCCAGGGACCTGGAAGGACAGTGAGTGAATTGTCCTTTTGCTATATTGTGATTAAAAAAAACATTTATTCTAGGGACAGAAAACTCTAGGTAGGGACAGTGTCAGTTTCTTTCACTCTGCAAGTCCTTGTTTCCAGGGACCTGGAAGGACAGTGAGTGAATTGTCCTTTTGCTATATTGTGATTAAAAAAAACATTTTTTTCTAGGGACAGAAAACTGTAGGTAGGGAGAGTATTTTTTTTCTTTCACTCTGCAAGTCCTTGTTTCCAGGGACCTGTAAGGACAGTGAGTTAATTGTCCTTGTGCTATATTGTGCTGAAAAAAACATTTATTCCAGGGACAGAAAACTCTAGGTAGGGACAGTGTCAGTTTCTTTCACTCTGCAAGTCCTTGTTTCCAGGGACCTGGAAGGACAGTGAGTGAATTGTCCTTTTGCTATATTGTGATTAAAAAAAACATTTATTCTAGGGACAGAAAACTCTAGGTAGGGACAGTGTCAGTTTCTTTCACTCTGCAAGTCCTTGTTTCCAGGGACCTGGAAGGACAGTGAGTGAATTGTCCTTTTGCTATATTGTGATTAAAAAAAACATTTATTCTAGGGACAGAAAACTCTAGGTAGGGACAGTGTCAGTTTCTTTCACTCTGCAAGTCCTTGTTTCCAGGGACCTGGAAGGACAGTGAGTGAATTGTCCTTTTGCTATATTGTGATTAAAAAAAACATTTATTCTAGGGACAGAAAACTCTAGGTAGGGACAGTGTCAGTTTCTTTCACTCTGCAAGTCCTTGTTTCCAGGGACCTGGAAGGACAGTGAGTGAATTGTCCTTTTGCTATATTGTGATTAAAAAAAACATTTTTTTCTAGGGACAGAAAACTGTAGGTAGGGAGAGTATTTTTTTTCTTTCACTCTGCAAGTCCTTGTTTCCAGGGACCTGTAAGGACAGTGAGTTAATTGTCCTTGTGCTATATTGTGCTGAAAAAAACATTTATTCCAGGGACAGAAAACTCTAGGTAGGGACAGTGTCAGTTTCTTTCACTCTGCAAGTCCTTGTTTCCAGGGACCTGGAAGGACAGTGAGTGAATTGTCCTTTTGCTATATTGTGATTAAAAAAAACATTTATTCTAGGGACAGAAAACTCTAGGTAGGGACAGTGTCAGTTTCTTTCACTCTGCAAGTCCTTGTTTCCAGGGACCTGGAAGGACAGTGAGTGAATTGTCCTTTTGCTATATTGTGATTAAAAAAAACATTTATTCTAGGGACAGAAAACTCTAGGTAGGGACAGTGTCAGTTTCTTTCACTCTGCAAGTCCTTGTTTCCAGGGACCTGGAAGGACAGTGAGTGAATTGTCCTTTTGCTATATTGTGATTAAAAAAAACATTTATTCTAGGGACAGAAAACTCTAGGTAGGGACAGTGTCAGTTTCTTTCACTCTGCAAGTCCTTGTTTCCAGGGACCTGGAAGGACAGTGAGTGAATTGTCCTTTTGCTATATTGTGATTAAAAAAAACATTTATTCTAGGGACAGAAAACTCTAGGTAGGGACAGTGTCAGTTTCTTTCACTCTGCAAGTCCTTGTTTCCAGGGACCTGGAAGGACAGTGAGTGAATTGTCCTTTTGCTATATTGTGATTAAAAAAAACATTTTTTTCTAGGGACAGAAAACTGTAGGTAGGGAGAGTATTTTTTTTCTTTCACTCTGCAAGTCCTTGTTTCCAGGGACCTGTAAGGACAGTGAGTTAATTGTCCTTGTGCTATATTGTGCTGAAAAAAACATTTATTCCAGGGACAGAAAACTCTAGGTAGGGACAGTGTCAGTTTCTTTCACTCTGCAAGTCCTTGTTTCCAGGGACCTGGAAGGACAGTGAGTGAATTGTCCTTTTGCTATATTGTGATTAAAAAAAACATTTTTTTCTAGGGACAGAAAACTGTAGGTAGGGAGAGTGTTTTTTTTCTTTCACTCTGCAAGTCCTTGTTTCCAGGGACCTGTAAGGACAGTGAGTTAATTTTCCTTGTGCTATATTGTGATTAAAAAAAACATTTTTTCTAGGGACAGAAAACTGTAGGTAGGGAGAGTGTTTTTTTTCTTTCACTCTGCAAGTCCTTGTTTCCAGGGACAGAGAAGGACACCTGAAGGTAGCCCTTATTGCTTTTTTCCCATCTCCCTGCAGGCCATCTATTAGAATGTCTGGAAGGCAAACAAGGAGAGGCAGACAGTCAGGAGGCAATAAAAGAGGGCAAGCAGGCTCTGTGTCTGGGGGCAACAGTGCTGGTCGTGGACGCGGTGCATTGTCATCAGCACATGGCCATGGGACACGCTTGTCCTTCTTTTCGGCAGCTGGACATGTTGAGCCACATCATGCCGAAGACTTGGTAGAGTGGATGACCAAGCCCTCCTCCTCCTCCTCATCCTCTCTCACCCAGGCTCAGGGTACTGGAAAAGCAGCTGCCAAAGCGTCGTCTTCCCTGGTATCAATGTCAGACAAATCATCAGTCACTCCTTCCCTAGACCCACCATGTCCTCCTCCTGAGGAGTCCCCCGAACTGTTTCAGCACAGTGTTGGGTACATGCTCCAGGAGGATGCCCAGCGTTTCGAAGGGTCTGATGATGAAACCCAGCTAGAGGAAGGCAGTAGCGTGAGAGCAGACAGAGGGGATGCTCAAGAAGGACACCAATCTGGCAGTCATGTTCCAGCAGCTGCAGCATACTGCCAGATTGGCTCCAGTGATGAGGAGGGAGGGGATGATGAGGTCAATGACTCCACGTGGGTGCCTAATAGGAGAGAGGAGGAGGAGGAGGATGAGGAGGAGGCACATCTCCAACGAGGCAGGATGCCCTTTGGTGGCCAGCGTAAGGGCAGTACACCGACGGAATCACACCGCAGAGCTCCGCCTGTGCAGGGCGCTGCCTCTGCCCGTCATTCAAAAAGTTCTTTGGTGTGGGCCTTTTTTGAGGCTAGTGCATCAGATCGCACAGCTGCTGTTTGCAACATATGTCTCAAGCGTATATCGCGTGGCCAAAACATCAGCCGCTTGGGTACCACATGCCTGACCAGACATATGTTGACCTGCCATGCAGCTCGTTGGCAAGCCTACCTCAAAGACCCACACCAAAGAACAAAGCGGACCTCTCCTTGCACCGCATCAGCTGGGATCTCCAACCCCACTATAACTTCAGTCCTCTCTGAAACATGCACTGAGAGGAATGAAGGTGTAGAATTAGGTGTGTCACAGCCAAGTACTTGCGCCCACTCTGCTAGCAGTACACCGACGTCCGATTCTAGCAGGCAAATTTCCCTGCCCCAGCTGCTGGACCGTCGAAAGAAGTTCACTCCCAGCCATCCACATGCCCAGCGGTTGAATGCTAGCTTGGCTAAATTGCTAGCGCTTCAACTGCTGCCTTTTCAGTTGGTAGACTCGGCCCCCTTCCGTGAGTTTGTGCAATGTGCGGTTCCTCAGTGGCAGGTTCCCAAACGCCACTTTTTCTCACGGAAGGCTATTCCGGCTCTCTACCGGCATGTGGAAGGCAATGTCTTGGCCTCGCTGGACAGGGCGGTCAGCGGTAAGGTGCATATTACCGCTGACTCATGGTCCAGCAGGCATGGACAGGGACGTTACCTTTCTTTCACGGCCCATTGGGTCACTCTTTTGGCAGCTGGGAAGGATTCAGGACAAGGTGCAGTAGTGTTGGAGGTTGTCCCACCGCCACGCCTCCAAAATGCTACTACTGGTTGTGACACACCTCTCTCCTCCACCCCCTCCTCTTCTTCTTCCTCCATGGCCTCTTCCTGTGGTTTGTCCTATGAACCAGCGGTGCTCCGTAGCCGTTCACGGGGCTACGCAAGTACGCAGGCAAAAAGATGCCATGCCGTGCTTGCGCTGGTGTGTTTGGGGGACAGAAGCCACACTGGGGCAGAGGTCCTGTCTGCTCTGCAGGGCCAGGCCGAGAGGTGGTTGACGCCACGCCAGCTTAAGCCAGGAATGGTGGTTTGCGACAATGGCACCAACCTCCTCTCCGCCCTCCGACAGGGACAACTGACCCATGTGCCCTGTGTGGCTCACGTCCTTAACCTGGTGGTGCAGCGGTTCTTGGGCAGGTACCCGGGCTTACAGGATGTCCTGAGGCAGGCCAGGAAAGTCTGTGTGCATTTCCGCAGATCTTATAATGCCAGTGCTCGCCTGGCTGAGCTGCAAAAGGAGTTGAACCTGCCCAAGAACCGCCTTATATGTGACATGCCCACCAGGTGGAACTCAACGTTGGCCATGCTGCAGCGGCTGCACACGCAGCAGAGGGCCATCAATGAGTACCTGTGCGACTACGGCACCAGGACAGGGTCAGGGGAGCTTGGTTTTTTTTCTCCACGCCAGTGGGGCATGATCAGGGATGCATGCACTGTCCTGGCACCATTTGAGGAGGCCACGAGGATGGTGAGCAGTGACAGTGCATGCATCAGTGACACTGTACCTCTTGTCCACCTGTTGGAGCACACGCTGCGTGGAATAATGGACAGGGCACTTGAGGCAGAACAGAGGCAGGAAGAGGAGGACTTCCTTGCCTCTCAAGGCCCCCTTTACCCAGACAGTGTTCCTTCTGTCCCACCCATCGCACAGGAAGAGGAGGAGGAGGAGGAGGAGGAGGAGGAGGATTGTGTCAGCATGGAGGTGGAGGCTGGCACTCAGCATCATCAGCAGCAGTCTTTTAGGGATGATTTACAGTCCCAAGAAACCAGTGGACTTGTACGTGGCTGGGAGGAGGTGGCTGCGGATCATGTCGTCCTTAGTGACCCAGAGGACTCCGGAGCGAATGCCTCAGCAAACCTACGCTGCATGGCCTCCCTGATCCTGCAAAGTCTGCGGAAGGATCCTCGTATTCTTCGGATCAAGGAGAGGGACCATTACTGGCTGGCCACTCTCCTTGATCCACGGTACAAGGGTAAGGTTGCGGACCTTATGTTACCGTCGCAGAGGGAGCAGAGGATGAGACAACTCCGGGAGGCCTTGCAGAAAGGTCTGTGCAACGCGTTCCCAGAGACTGGGAGGTTGCAAACTCCTGGTCCTGGACAACGAGTTGCTGAGGCTTCGGCCAGTCAAAGAAGGAGCGGTGGGGAAGGTGGCCGTCTGACCGATGCGTTCAGACAATTCTTTAGTCCGCAGCCCCAAAGTATGATTGGTTCCAGCAACCATCGCCAGCGTCTGATAAACATGGTGCAGGAATATCTAGGGGCAAGGTCAGACTTGGACACCTTCCCCACCGAAAATCCTCTGGCTTACTGGGTCTTGAGGATGGATCACTGGCCAGAGCTTGCACAGTATGCAATTGAGCTACTGGCCTGTCCTGCATCCAGCGTTCTTTCGGAACGCACATTCAGTGCTGCTGGAGGATTTGTCACGGATCACAGGGTGCGCCTGTCCACCGACTCGGTTGATCGACTGACTTTCATCAAGATGAACCAGTCTTGGATCACCACCAGCTACCACACACCTGATGCTGATATAACAGACTAATTGATTTTAAAATGTCACATCCCTTCAAGACTGATGCTGATGCTGAGTGCCTGTGCTGTTATGTTGACTGGCTATCCTCCTCCTCCGAGTCCTCAATGATACGATTGATGATGATAGCTTGGAAGATCATTTTTGTTTATGGGTGCCGCCACCAGTGCCTAACGCCCAATTTTTCAGCCCCTGTTTAACAGGGGCGTGTAATTACAATTTTTGAAGCAATACTTTGCAACAGGGCTCATTGCTGTGCTCCAAGTACAGTATCTGTGAGGAGTTGCAGTGTTGTGCCACCAGTGCCTAAGGCCCAATTTTTCAGCCCCTGTTTAACAGGGGCGTGTCATTACAATTTTTGAAGCAATACTTTGCAACAGGGCTCATTGCTGTGCTCCAAGTACAGTATCTGTGAGGGGTTGCAGTGTTGTGCCACCAGTGCCTAAGGCCCAATTTTTCAGCCCCTGTTCAACAGGGGCATGTAATTACAATTCTTGATCTAATAATTCACAGCAGGGCCCATTGCTGCACCCACCAAGAGTAACTGTCAGGGCTTACAGTGTTGTGGCACCAGCACCACCATCAAAGGCCCAATTTTTACTACCACTGTTCAACAATTATATGTAATTAAAATTCCTGATATAATAGTTGACAGCAGGGCGTTCCAGCACCAACCAAGAGTAACTGTGAGTGCTTACAGTGTTGTGCCAACACCAACAACTAAGGGGCCTATTTCTGCAGAGTATATACGGCAGGTCCCTACTTTCAAACATCCAACTTACAAACGACTCCTACTTGCAAACGCAAGAAGACAACAGGAAGTGAGAGGAAATCTACCACTAGGAAGGAAAATTCTCTCCTGTAAGAATAAATATGGGAGAAAGGTGTCTCCTCTGTACTGATGCTTTATCAGCAATCCTTGTTTCAAGAAAAACACCACATTTCAAAAACAGTTGTCATTGGGACGGAAAGTGAGGTGAAATGTTCTGAACAGGGGCACAGACAGCAAAACAAATGTTACAGGGGTGATAACCCTTACCTATGTTTTCCAAAAAGTTTAAAAATAGATTTTTGGGCTGGAGCTACACTTCAACAATGTACCTGTTCAAAATTACAAACAGATTCTACATAAGAACAAACCTACAGTCCCTGTCTTGTATGCACCGCCTGTATACGGCTGTTCAGAGTATATAGGGCCTTTTTTATTTTATGTGCGGGGTTCCCCTTAATATCCATACAAGACCCAAAGGGGCTGGTAATGGGCTGGGGTAGGGGGGGGGGGTCATGGGGTAGCTATGCCATTTTTCTTAAAGAATTTCATCCATATTACCGGGACCAGACATTACATTAAAGCCGCAAGCAGTTTTAAATGGCTTTTTTTTCCTTTAGAAGTGTCATTTTGTGCAGGGACAGTTCTAAACACGGGAAACACGTGGCACTTCACAGGCATACTTTAGACACCCCCCAGGTACGATATTTAAAGGAATATTTGACTTTTTTTTTTCACTTTATGCATCATTAAAATGACTGCTCCCGAAAAACGACCGTTTTTAAAACTTCTTTTTGCATTGATACATGTCCCCTGGTGCAGAACCCGGGTTCCCAAACCCTTTTTAGGACAATAACATGCATAATAGTTGTTATAATTAGCACTTTAGAATTCGAACGTTCGCATCCATTGTATTTAATAGGGTTCTAATGTTCGTTCGAACTTCCGGTCCGTTCGCGGGTTCTGGTGCGAACCGAACCCGGGGGTGTTCGGCTCATCACTATTCGGGACTTTTAATCCTATGGCAGAGGGTTCCTGATCGTATCCTTGATACAATACAAAGGAAAGATTGATTTGTGCTGCATTTAGGGTGACCACGTGTCCCGGATTGCCCGGGACAGTCCCGCATTTTGCAGGTCTGTCCCGGGCACATTCATTCCAGGACAATACAGTGTCCCGGAATCAAACTGACACAGACAACCCCCGGGCCAATCTGATGCCCCCAAAAAAGGCCGCCACATCATCGCTTTACTCACTGACAGTACTTGTCCTGGCCGGGAATGCCTGGAGGAGAACAATCCCGCCCCCTGCTTGTGATTGGAGAAATCATAAATCCCGCCTCTTGTGTCCAATCACTGTCAAGCTGATTTTTGGGAAGGGAGGGTGTCCCTGAATGGTAGTTTGGAAATGTGGTCACCCTAGCTGCATTCCGGCTGCTAGGACCACTAAATGGGACTATCCGGGTGAGCAATACCCACTCAGGCTTGAGTGGCGACGAGTGCTGTTTAAGTGTTGCGTGCCTGAACCTCCCCCTGTGTATTTCTCTCTCGTGTCCTATTCTTCCTCTAAAGTTCACTCAGCAATGATAAAAATAAAGCCTAATTGTTTGGGTTTTACATGGTGTGGACATTGACTTTTCTGAAGACCTTTCTTACACCCCTGACAACGGAAGCCATGAGGTAATTCGCAGACCCAACAAAATCCAGCAGCTCCCTTAATCTGGGTGTAAGTGCTACAACAATAAAACACGCACACAAAAAACATTACATTTTATTTAGTCCACGTCAATCACAGGGTCCAATGATGAAAACCCTCGTAGATCTTGATGACCTGATGCCTGCCTATGTTTACTCCAGCCAAGATCCCCAATGCCGTGGTCATGTTAACACGTCACCAGGGCTCCAGGCAGACGTCATTGACCAGAAATGGTAAAGGAAGTCCATTGTTAGGCTTTACATACACAGTATATTATTATATTATTACTGCTTCTAAATCTGCTTCTAAATCTGGTCTGGACAAAAAGGGTTAAAAAAAACCTGTTTCAACAAAGATTTACCCATAAACCTCCAGAGACGTACCACTGCCAGCTCCAACACATGTTTTGGTTTTACCACTATGTTCAGCTAATCGGCCTAAAGAGTTATCATTTCCATGTTACCACTGATGGATTGAAACCATACAGGAATATTTTTGGTCAGCGACAATTTTCCTTTACGTGCCGGGATGAGGTTAAGGTTCTTGGGCATGATATTTTCTTGTTTTCTGTTCCTCTTCAACGCACTAATACATTCGGTTGCCGTTTGTGCACAGATCGCTTGTCTTGGTCCAGTCAGGTCCGTCATGTTAACACAAATTTTCTTTCAGATATAAACCCGCAATGCATTTTGGATTGCGGGTTTTGTTACTGCCAGATGTCGTACGCTGCAGGAAAATAATAGCGGAACACGCGATTCCATTGAATTGGTCATGTGGTGTTGATTTCAGGAATGCTGCGGCTCCAAGTGTATCAGTACAATGATGGAGCTCTCCTTTAATGCAAAGAGTTTGAAAAGAGCCTGGAACGTTCTAATGCGGCGTACACACGATCGTTTTTCATGCCATTTTTTTAACCAACGTTTTTCTCGTCGTTTTTTTCCATGTTTCCTCTCAAGCCTGTCTTGCATCCACACGATCATTAGAAAAACCGCTCGAGCAAAGCGCAGTGACGTACAACACGTACGACGGCACTATAAAGGGGAAGTTCCATTCGAATGGCGCCACCCTTCATGTTAGTAAACTTTGTTGAGCGGCGATTCACGCTTTTCAGCCTCGTGCTTTTCAGTCCGTTACAGCGTGACGAATGTGCTATCTCCATTACGAACGCTAGTTTTACCAGAACGAGCGCTCCCGTCTCATACTTGATTCTGAGCATGCGCGTTTTTTTTCCCCTCGTAAAAGCATACACACTATCGTTTTTCACGTCGTTAAAAAAAACGACATGAAAAACAACGTGAAAAAATAGAGCATGTTCGAAATTTTTAATGGCCGTTTTTCACGCCGTTAAAAATGCTCTGGAGCATACACACGATCGGTTTTAATGGGCATTTTAAAAAATGGCATTTTTAACGGCATGAAAAACGATCGTGTGTACGCCGAATTACTCACCTGTAGAGTAAGGAACATCTACTGTACTGTGCTGTATATTCCTGATTAAGGATGAGCAAAATGGAGTTTTCTTTTTGCAGAATTTCTGGGGAAAATTAAAGCCAAAAGTGGAACTTCTGTTTATTTGTCAATTCCTTCCTTCCGGTGCCACATTTTACACCTTTCAGGGGGGAGACCAGTTACCTGTTTTTGACATTTACAATTCCCCACTTCCCGGACACTGTGCAGTGGCGCCGTCTCTCAGAAGTTCAGCCCCCCTGCTCCTTCCTCTGCCGCCGGGCCAATTAATAATCACAGCGCGCTTTGCGCATGCGCAGTAGGCAACCGGCTGTGAAGTTTCCCTTACCAGGAATGGTGGCGGCAACACCTGACAGCCGATCCGAAAATCAGCTGGGCTGCCAACATTGGATAGGCAAGTGTCCTAATATTAAAAGTCAGCAGCAGTAGTATTTGTAGCTGCTAACTTTAAAAAAAAAATTGTGGTGGAAGTTCCAGACCGCCTGCCGTCGTTATACGTCAGTACTTTGATGCTAAATGCCGTTGTTATGGTAGCAGATAGCTGAAACGGAAGGCGGTCTGCTTTAAGATAAAAGTGGTCTCTGCGGCGGATTCGCCGCAAAATCACTTTTATCAGCGGAGGGAGAGGTGCCCCCCCTCCCCCTTCCGCCGCACCCAGTCGTCCCTGCCGTTTACTGGATCCGTCAGTAGCGGCGGAGACCAGATGCGGTAACCAGAGCAATTCCAGCGCCGGTTCCCGCATCGCATCTCTCCCGCAAGCAGTTCACACTGCCCTCTGCGAACCGCTGCGGGTGTCAGTACAAAGTTAACCACTTAAGGACCGGGCCTATTTTTTACACTTTACAAGTAAAAATCTTTTTTTTTGCTAGAATATTACTTAGAACCCCAAACATTATATATTGTTTTTTTTTTTCTAACACCCTAGAGAATAAAATGGCGGTCATTGCAATACTTTATGTCACACCATATTTGTGCAGCGGTCTTACAAACAAATTTTTTAGGGAAAAAATACACTTTTTTGAATGAAAAAATAAGAAAACAGTAAAGTTAGCCCAATTTTTTTATTTTTTATATTGTGAAAGATAATGTTACGCCCAGTAAATTGATACCCAACATGTCACGCTTCAAAATTGCACCCGCTCGTGGAATGGCGACAAACTTTGACACCTAAAATCTCCAAAGGCGATGTTTAAAAAATTATACAGGTTGCATGTTTTGAGTTACAGAGTCGGTCTAGGGCTAGAATTATTGCTCTCACTCTAACGATCGTGGCGATACCTCAAATGTGTGGTTGGAACACCATTTACATAAGCGGGCGCTACTCACGTTTGCGTTCGCTTCTGCACGCAAGCTCGGCGGGACGGGGCACGTTAAAATATATATGTTTTTATTTTACTTTTTATTCTTAATTTTTACACTGTTCTTTGAAAAAAAAAAAAAAAAAATGTGTCACTTTAATTCCCTTGTAATAGAAAAAAAGCATGACAGGTCCTCTTAAATATGAGATCTGGGGCCATCTTCCCCTCACACAGCTCCATGACACACAGGGAGAAGGATCCGATCAACTCCGCCGGCAGGCTCCGGTATGCGGCGGAGGGCACCGGTGCGTGGCGGGGGCCCTCTCCCGCCACCGATAAAAGTGATCTTGCGGCGAATCCGCCGCAGAGGCCCCTATGTAAACAAGGCAGAGCCATGTCCTGCCAGTGGGGAAGTAATAGATTTTATTTTCCCGCAAAGCACGGAATAAAATCCTTTACTTCTACTAGTAAAAGCACCTCCCACTGTATATAAAACACTGGCTAGGCACACATTTAACCCTTTAATCACCCTAGATGTTTAACCCCTTCCCAACCAATGTCATTAGTACAGTGACAGTGCATATTTTTAGCACCGATCACTGTATTAGTGTCTAGACATGTGCACTGCCGAAAAAATTTAATGGTTTGGTTTCATTCATTTTGTTTTTACGGTTTTTCGGATCATTCGTTATGATCACAATTCGTAAATTCAAAAATTCATAAATTAGAAAATTAGAAAATCCTAAAAAAAGAAAGAATATCCAAAAATTAAAAAGAATAAACTAACTAACTAATAATAACTATCTATTAAATTATAGGTATTGGAATTTCTTTTCAGATTTGGCTGTTAGTGAATGTTGAGCCTCATACACACGATCGGACTTCCATCTGACTTTTCCGTGGATTTTTGTCCGAAGGGCGTGGCCCGTGAACTTGTTCTGCATACACACGGCAGAACTTTTTCAGCCAACTTTCACCAAATGTTTTTTCTGCTCTTAACCGCCACCCTGTGGGCAACATCTGCTATTGTTATCTGATCTTTGGCATTGGTTCTGAGCATGCGTGTTTGTACTTTGGACTTTAGTGTACACATGATCGGATTAGCTGACGTAGGACATTTGTTGCCGGAAAGTTTGTCTGTTCTCACAGCGAACATTTGTCCGATGAAAAAGTTTGTCCGATGGAGCATACACACGGTCGGATTGTCCGCTAAAACAGGTCCGTCGGACATTTGTTGTCAAAAAGTCCAATCGTGTGTATGGGCCTTAAAGCCTCATACACACGATCGGACTTCCAACCAACTTTTCCGTGGATTTCTGTCCGAAGGACGTTGGCCGTGAACGGCAGGACTATTTCAGCCAACAAACATGAACGTAGTGACGTAATTGACGTACTACGTGTTTTTTCTGCTCTTTAGTGCCACCCTTTGGGCAACTTCTGCTATTGCTGCTTGATCTTTAGCATTGGTTCTGAGCATGCGTGTTTGTACTTTGGACTTAAGTCCGATGGACTTGTGTACACACGATCGGATTATGCACCATCGGACTTTTGTTGCCGGAAAGTTTGTCTGTTTGCACAGCGAACATTTGTCCGATGAAAAACTAAAACGTTTGTCCGATGGAGCGTACACACGGTCAGATTTTCCACAAAAACAGGCCCGTTGAAGGTTTGTTGTCAAAAAGTCTGATGGTGTGTATGGGACTTAACACATACAAATTTATCTGAAGTTACGAATTATCCAAAATAACGAATGTCGCATCTAAACAAATTGATACTAAACAATAATAATACGTTTTTATTATTATTATTATTATTAATTCATTACGTTCTATTCACCTAGATACGGCATTCGTTATTTCGGATAATTCGTGACTTTGGATAAATTTGTATTTGTTACGTTTACTAACAGCCAAATTTTAAAGGAAAGTCCAATACCTATAATTTAATAGTTAGTAATAGTTAAGTTATTATTAGTTATTATTTCAGATTTTCAAATTTTCGGGTATTTGGATTTTCGAATTTTGAATTTGCGAATTTCTTAATTTTCCAAATCTATGAATTTACAAACTTTTAGAATTTTCGAATATTCAAGTTTACGAATATTCGGAAAAATTCGTTAAACGGGTTTTCGTAAATTCGGATATTTCCGATTAAACTAATTTGTCGAAATTAGTTAAAAAACAAATTCAGAACTAAACGAATTGCACATGTCTATCAGTGTCACTGGTTCCCAAAAAGTGTCAGTTAGTTGTCTGTCGCAATATCGCAGTCCCGCTATAAGTCGCTGATCACCACAATTACTAGTAATAAATAAGATAAAAATACAGAAAATGTCCTATAGTTTGAAGATGCCATAACTTTTGCGCAAAGCAATCAAACACGCTTATTGGGATTTTTTTTTTTTTTTTTTTACCAAAAACATGTAGCAGAATACATATTGGCTTAAATTTATCAAGACATTTGATTTTTTAATTTTTTTTATTGGATATGTTTTATAGCAGAAAGTAAAAAATACTCTTTTTTTTTTTTACAAAACCGTCAACTTTTTTTTTTTTAAAAAACAAAAACGCAAAGGTGGTCAAATACCACCAAAAGCAAGCTCTACTTGTGGGGAAAAAGGGACATTGATTTTATTAGGGAACAGCGTCGCACGACCGTTCAATTGTCAGTTAAAGTAACGCAGTGCCGTATCGCAAAAAATAACCTGGTCATTAAGGGGGGTAAATCTTCCGGAGGGCAAGTGGTTAATGAAGTAAATCTGAGGTTTTCTGCTGACAGCTTTGATTCTGAATGTATAATATAATACATCATGAGTGACATCATGGAAATGAAACATGCAGCATGTGGAATTGTTTGCAAACATCCAACCCCGATGTAATGTCTCCGGCAATCTTCAATGCTTATGTTGCAGTGACATAACTCTGTAGCCGACATGCAGAGAGAATACCTTTCCTCCATCGTCCACATACCAAACACATCCCTCCCGTCACATTCCATCCGCTGTCCTCCTCTTTGTGGAATGGCAATCCCAAGAACATCCATGATCTGGGGAATGTTGGCTGGATTGCTGTCTACACTCTGAAGATACGGGGCGACCGCGTGCTTTTATCTTGACTCCATACTTGACACAAAATTGTAGTCTTTTGGGATTTTTCTAGAAGACCTGCCAATCCTCACTTTACACTTAGAAATTAACCACCTCAATACCGGACACATTCAACACCTTCCTGCCCAGGCCAATTTTCAGCTTTCAGCACTGTCACACTTTGAATGACAATTGCGCGGTTGTGCAAACTAAATTTTTATCATTTTGTTCACACAACTAGAGATTTCTTTTAGTGGTATTTAATCACCACTGGGTTTTTTATTTTTTGCTAAATAAGCGAAAAAAAAAAAAAAATTCATTACAAAAAAAATGTGTTTTTCTGTTATAACATTTTGCAAATGAATAATTGTTCTTCATAAATTTAGGCCAAAATGAAATGTATTGTGCTACATTTCTTTGTTTAAAAATAACCCAAATCAGTGTATATTATTTTCTCTGTAGGAAAGTCCACAAACTATGGTATATATCTATAAATTTATCAATCCTGATGTACTGACGGCTGATCTCATTTCTTGAGACCCTAAAATGCCAGGACAGTACAGATATCCCCCAAATGACACGTTTTTGGAAAGTAGACAGTCCAAGGTATTTAGTAAGAGGCATGGTGCGTTTTTTGAAGCTGTCAATTTTTGTCATGAAGAAAAAAGTGTATATATATATATATATATATATATATATATATATATATATATATATATATATAAAGGGCTGTGTAAATTAACTATTAATTCCTCGATTAATCGATACATTTTTTTGATCGATCAAAATTCTTTTGATCGGTACTCACCTCTCCGCCGGCTTCCGGGTCTTCAGGGAGTTCTGTCGGAGATCCGGTGACGTCACGGACACCGGCGGGGCTTGCCGTGTCCATCTGAAGGGCTCCTTTGCTGTGCCTTCATATCTGCATGCCGGCGGGACCTTACTATCTGCCACACGCAAGGGCTGTTACACTTCCCTCTATCAACCTGGGATTCTACAGCCATCCACTGGGAGTTGTGATAGTTCCCTTCACGGGACATCTACATGCCGACGGACTGATGTTAACCCCTCCTCATCTGGATTCAGCAGTGGTATCGTTGTACACATTTTTTATACCAGTATCATACTTAGCTACATGTTTTTATGACTCTGTAGCGGCCTCACCCTCTCTCTATCTTTATCGGTTACACACCAACTCATGTCTAGGGGTTCCTGGGTTGTGAGAGTGAGATGCGCCACGGCCCATGTCCTCCCCATTGTAGTAGGGAGGTGAAGGCCACTTCCTGATGTTTCCTCGGGCCGGTGTGTTCTGTGAATGCACTGAGTCTGTAATTGCAAGCTCACCAGCCTCCCCTTTGCTTCCAGTAACTGGAGTTCACACACCGGAGAAAGGTCCAACACTTGTTTATTTGACACTTCAAATAGCAAAGCACAATAAACAGTTCTTTTGCAGCAAACTGGTTGGGACCTATAACCTTGCCAACGGTGGGGCGAGCAGATCGAGGCACTTCCTAAAGTTTAAGTTCTATGCCACTGTACTATGACCAGCGGCGCCTAAGCCAATCCGGCTGTTACAGAACAGGAAAGATGGGGTCTCTTCCAGCAACCCCTATGAACAGCAATGGAGCCCTCTTCGATGCGCTGTGGCCCCTATCAGGGGGATGTGTCCTCCCAAGAGAGTTCCCAGAGGCCCACTGTCACCGGGTTGGTGCTGCTCCGGGTCTCCAGTGGGTAACCTCCCCGGCCTCCTCACCTCAGGTACGAGTCCCTCCGCTCAGGGACCCTCGGACAGTCCACCCTAACGGGACCCAGTCGAAGGTACTGGGCCCCAGGCCTCCTCGATAGTACCTCACCCCAGGCTAAAGGTGCCTGGGATGGACGCCAACATGACTCCGGACCAGGCCATGGGCACCTGGACCAGACTCCTGGATCTCCAGCACCCAGGCCGAAGGTGCCTGGGTGCGAGCCGCAACCCTCCTCCTCCGAGGACCTCCTTCTCCGCAAGCCCACGTGGTAAGGGCGTCTCCCCCTTTTATCTCCTCCCATCAACGGCCCGGCGGGTTCCCCGCCCCAGCCATACCATCTCCGGGAAGGGACAAAACAGGGAGCACCGCGAAGATGATTCTACCTGAAGCCTGTGGGTACCCCGCCACCCACAGGCAAAGGAGAATATTACATCCTCCAATCCTCCACGAAACAAAAAGGGGTCTGAATCCTAACACAATTATACACCTGGGTCACACTATTGCCCAGGTGTATCCCATCAATTTGAGGACCCCGCTACAACTCCTTTTGCTGCCGTTTGGTATTACTCGCACCATTTTTACAGTTTATGTAGCTACATTGATTTTATCTCCAGTGCAATATTTATTTTGTTACCTACATGAAGACTATAAAAGTTTTAATGCTATTCCCATCGAGCACTGCCTTTGTGTGTTTTTTGTATCCTGCTATCCATTTTTCCAGTGGTTGGTAGCTACACTGGGAATAGGCCTGCAAAGAGATCAGCTAAAAGTAGTTGGATCTGTATGTGCATTATAATTAATCGAAATTAGATGATTAATCGATTTAAAAAAAATTGATTAATCGAACACGAAAATTTTAATCAGTAACAGCCCTAATATATATATATATATATATATATATATATATATATATATATGTATGTAGCGGGGTCTCCTTTAAGACTCTAGGACTGCATTTCCCAGAACCCGGTTTGGCACCCAGGGTGCAATGTTGCTACCGCAGAGACTTGTGGGTGGGGAGATAAAAGGAGGAGGCGAGGCTAAGCTCGGCCTCTTTGGACACCGCGCGGCTATCAACTGGTCTTCCTGTGCGGATCTGCTGGAGTATCAGGCCTGAAGCCTGGGGCCTGGTACAACTTCCAAAGAGCCTTCCACCTTGTTGCGAGCCTGGGTGGCATCTGACTTTCTTCAAGTTGCTGACATTCGTTGGATCAGAGACCCGATCGTTGAGACGCTGTGTGCGGAGACACAGTGGTGGAAGTCCCGGACTGGGATCGCGTCCGGAGTGGTGAGCGAGCACCTGCTCAATCCAATAGGCTGTACTGTTGCTAGGCCTAGAGACTGCCCTGGCCCCCCGGCCTTTATTTGCTATTTTACTGGAGACTAGTAGCGGAACTGAGTGAGTGGTCTCCAGTGAACTGTTCTTTTTGATTGCCTACTCTGTGGATTACAAGTGTTGTTTCCTGTATGTGCACCACCGTTCAAGTTGCATGCAAAGAAAGTGTTATTCTAAGGACTAAGTTAAATCTGTGTCAGGCCTGACCGGGGGGAGAATATTGTTTGGTGCGTCACAGGGCGCATAGATACTAATAGCTGCACGTGGTGTATAACCGCGCTGTGCTATTAGTGTATACTATATCAGGATCTGCAGGGCTCTGTAAGCAAGTTATGTGTTATGTTTTAACCTATGCCTTTTAACCAAAAGTAAAACAGTTATACTTTACCACTTGCTATCAGTGTGTTATCATTGCACATAGTGCTTGCCTCTTAATATAGTAGAAGTGTGTGTGTGTGTGTGTACAATCAGGTATAGATTGCGATAGATAACATCCCCTAGACTAACTGTGCCATAAGTGGGTTGAGTAGATTGCCGGGGGTTGGTGGAGCTGTACTCAGGGCCCAAAAATCAAACCAGCGGCTCTCTTAGCTGGGGGTAGCGCTACATAGAAATATACATATACATACAGTATCTCACAAAAGTGAGTACACTCCTCGCATTTTTGTAAATATTTTTGTAGCGACCTCACCCCATCTCTTTCTTCTAGGGGTATCACACACGACAGAGTGAGATGCGCTACGGCCCATGTCCTCCCCATAGCTATGGGTGAGGTGAAGGCCAGTATCAGATATTTCCTCGGGCCTGTGTGCTTCTGTAAAGGATTAAGTCCCGCTGTGTCAACACCTCCCTTTGTTCCCATTAACCAGAGTTCCACACACCGATCACAGTCCAACTCTTGTTTTATTGCATAACTCACAATAAACAGTGCTTCAGTAGCCAACTGGTTGCGACTTGATAACAGTTTGATACAAGGGGATGAGCAGGTCGAGGCATTGTCCTGATTGTCAGCTAAACCACTGCGATCTCACCAGCGGTTACTATAGCCTTGGCTAGAAAGGACTTAGAACTTGAGAGTCTCTACCAGCGACTCAAGAGAACGTAGATAGGAGTACCTCCGCTGCACTGCGGCCCCTGTCAGGGGAAGATGTCCCTCCAAGAGTTACCAGAGGCCCGTCCATCACTGGGTTGATGCTGCTCCAGACTCTCTGAATGGGTAACCTCCCCGGCCTCCTCACCTCAGACATGGGCCCCATCCACTTCAGGGACCCTCGGACTTCTCCACCCTTGCGGGACCCAGTCGAAGTCACTGGGCCCCAGGCCTCCTGGTTTAGTACCTCACCCCAGGCTGAAGGTGCCTGGGATGGACTCCAACTCCATTCCGGTCAGGCCTAGGGCACCTGAGCCGGAATTCAGAACCGCCCGCACCCAGGCCTAAGGTGCCTGAGTGCGTGATGAAGAACCTCCAGGAGAGCAAGACCTCGTGACCAGGGCGTCTCCCCCTTTTATCCCCTCCAACGACGCCACGGCAGGTTCCCCGCCCTCGCCGTGCCATCTCCGAGAAGGGACAAAAAGGACAGCACTATGGCAGTGAATCTACCCTGAGCCTGCGGGCACCTGCCACCCACAGGCCAAGGAGATTATTACACCGCCCAATCCTCCACGAATACAAATGGTCCATTACTCCCATATTTACACACCTGGACTTCCACCCAGGTGTACCTCACCTAAATTTAGAGACCCCGCTACATTTTATTATATCTTTTTATTTGACAACACTGAAGAAATGACACCTCCTGTATAATTCCAAACTGGTAACCTGTAAAGGCTTTTAAAGTTTTGCCTAAAGCGATGTTTAGTTTCTGTAATTGGTGTTCCATGGGTGTACGCAATTTTAAAGTATGACATGTTTGGTATTTACAGTATCTCACATAAGTGAGTATACCCCTCACATTTTTGTAAATATTTTATTCTATCTTTTCATGTGACAACACTGAAGAAATAAAATTTTGCTACAATGTAAAGTATTGAGCGTACAGCTTGTATAACAGTGTAAATTTGCTGTCCCCTCAAAATAACTCAACACAAAGCCATTAATGTCTAAACCGCTGGCAACAAAAGTGAGTACACCCCTAATTGGGCCCAATTAGCTATTTTCCCTCCCCGGTGTCATGTGACTCGTTAGTGTCACAAGGTCTCAGGTGTGAATGGGGAGCAGGTGTGTTAAATTTGGTGTTATCGCTCTCACTTTCTCATACTGATCACTGGAAGTTCAACATGGCACCTCATGGCAAAGAACTCTCTAAGGATCTGAAGAAATTTTTTTTTTGCTCTACATAAAGATGGCCTAGGCTATAAGAAGATTGCCAAGACCCTGAAACTGAGCTGGAGCACAGTGTCCAAGACCATACAGCGGTTTAACAGGAGAGGTTCAACTCAGAACAGGCATCGCCATGGTTGATCAAAGAAGTTGAGTGCATGTGCTCAGCATCATATCCAGAGGTTGTCTTTGGGAAATAGACGTATGAGTGCTGCCAGCATTGCTGCAGAGGTTGGAGGGGTGGAGGGTCAGCCTGTCAGTGCTCAGACCATATGCCGCACGCTGCATCAAATTGGTCTGCATGGCTGTCCTCCCAGAAGGAAGCCTCTTCTAAAGATGATGCACAAGAAAGCCCACAAACAGTTTGCTGAAGACTGCAGACTAAAGACATGGATTACTGGAACCATGTCCTGTGGTCTGATGAGACCAAGATAAACATATTATTTGGTTCAGGTGGTGTCAAGCGTGTGTGGTGGCAACCAGGTGAGGAGTACGAAGACAAGTGTGTCTTGCCTACAGTCAAGCATGGTGGTGGGAGTGTCATGGTCTGGGGCTGCATGAGTGCTGCCGGCACTGGGGAGCTACAGTTCATTGAGGGAACCATGAATGCCAACATGTACTGTGACATACTGAAGCAGAGCATGATCCCCTCCCTTCAGAGGCTGGGCTGCAGGGCAGTATTCCAACATGATAACGACCCCAAACACTCCTCCAGGACGACCACTGCCTTGCTAAAGAAGCCGAGGGTAAAGGTAATGGACTGGCCAAGCATGTCTCCAGACCTAAACCCTATGAAGCATCTGTGAGGCCTCCTCAAACAGAAGGTGGAGGAGCGCAAGGTCTCTAACATCCACCAGCTCCGTGATGTCGTCCTGGAGGAGGGGAAGAGGACTCCAGTGGCAACCTGTGAAGCTCTGGTGAACTCCATGCCCAAGAGGGTTAATGCAGTGCTGGGAAATAATGGTGACCACACAAAATATTGACACTTTGGGCCCTTTTTGGACATTTTCACTTTGGGGTGTACTCACTTTTGTTGCCAGCGGGTTTAGACATTAATGGCTGTGTGTTGAGTTATTTTGAGGGGACAGCAAATTTACACTATTCCACATTTTTGTCATGTTACAAACAAAAACAGAAATGTATTGTATTGGGATTTTATGTGATAGACCAACACAAAGTTGCACATACAGTAATTGTGAAGTGGAAGGAAAATTATAAATGATTTAAAAAAAAAAATATATGAATAAAGATGTGAAAATTGTGGGGTACATTTGTATTCAGCCCCCCTGAGTCAATACTTGTAGAACCACCTTTCTCTGCATTTACAACTGCAAGTCTTTTTGGGGATGTCTCTACCAGCTTTGCTCATCTAGAGAGGGACATTTTTGCCCATTCTTCTTTGCAAAATAGCTCAAGCTCTGTCAGATTGGATGGAGAGCGTCTATGAACAGCAATTTTTCATGTCTTGCCACAGATTTTTAATTGGATTTAGGTCTGGACTTTGACTGGGCCATTCTAACACATGAATATGTTTTGATCTAAACCATTCCATTGTAGCTCTGTCTGCATATTTAGGGTCGTTCTCCTGCTGGAAGGTGAACCTCCGCCCCAGTCTCAAGTCTTTTGCAGACTCTAACAGGTTTTCTTCTATGGTTGCCATGTGTTTGGCTCCATCCATCTTCCCAACATCTCTGACCAGCTTCCCTGTCCCTGCTGAAGAAAAGCATCCCAACAACATGATGCTGCCACCACCATGTTTCACGGTGGGGATGGTGTGTTCAGGGTGATGTGCAGTGTCAGTTTTCCGCCACACATAGCGATTTGCTTTTAGGCCAAAAAGTAAAATTTTGGTCACATCTGACCAGAGCACCTTCTTCCAAACGTTTGCTGTGTCCCCCACATGGCTTCTCACAAACTGCAAACTAGAATTCTTATGGCTTTCTTCTTGTCACTCTTCCATAAAGGCCAGATTTGTGGAATGCACGACTAATAGTTGTCCTGTGGACAGATTCTCCCACCTGAGCTGTGGATCTCTGCAGCTCCTCAAGAGTCACCATGGGCCTTTTGGCTGCTTCTCTGATTAATGCTTTTCTTTCTGTCAGTTTAGGTGGACGGCCATGTCTTGGTAGGTTTGCAGTTGTGCCATACTCTTTCCATTTTTGGATGATGAACAGTGCTCTGTGAGATGTTCAAAGCTTGGGATATTGTTTTATAACCTAACCTTGCTTTAAACTTCTCCACAACATTATCCCTGACCTTTCTGGTGTGTTCCTTGGCCTTCATGATGCTGTTTGTTCACCAAGGTTCTTTAACAAACCTCTGAGGGCTTCACAGAACAGCTGTATTTATACTGAAAATAAATTACACACAGGTGGACTCTATTTACTAATTAAGTGACTACTGAAGTCATTTGGCTCCACTAGATTTTAATTAGGTGTATCAGAGTAAAGGGGGCTGAATACAAATGCACGCCACACTTATTTATTTGTAAAAAAAATTAACAACCATTTAGCATTTTCCTTCCACTTCACGATTATGTGCCACTTTGTATTGGTCTATCACATAAAATCCCAATAAAATACATTTATGTTTTTTGTTGTAACATGATAAAATTTGGAAAATTTCAAGGGGTGTGAATACTTTTTCAAGGCACTGTGTGTCTTCCCCTGTATATATAATTACAAGCTGTTCATAGAAACAAGGGTTTTGAACATAATCACTTGAATAAATGATTCACGCTAAACTGATCACATGGACCTGTGTATCTAAAACTTGTATCGTTTCCCTTTAAATTGAAGGTTCAAAAAAATATGTTTCTTTTTAAACAAAAATTGATGACAGTTCTTCTTGTGCTCAGCGGTACAAATATCCTTTTGTGGCAGCACCTCCATCGTGTTTGGATTAAACTGAAGGAATGTACACTGTTTTTGCTCCCTTCCCATAATAAATTGAATCTATTGGATGTAATTCCAGCTGGAACACAAATACACCTTACGGGCACGACCCGGGCTGGGTATGGACTCCCAGCGGAGCAGAAGCCTAACGTACAATTAAGAGCTGCAAAGTCAAAATACCTTCACACTGAGAGCTAAGGAAATGGAGGTGTAAGAATGTAACTGAAGATTAGCCGGTGCTAAATCCAATTACCGAAGGCATGATCGCCATTTCCAAGTACAGCTAAAGGAGAGACAAGCAGAGGTTCTTAGGATGAGTGACAAGGGGCTGTGTCCATCAACCTAGGACAAACTCAAGATTACATTTGTCAGAATTTAATATAGTTAAGTTGGCCAAACATGACCATGACAGATTCCTCCATCCAGATTTCTCCATCCTCTTCCAAAGAGAATGGATGGAAGATAGACAGACATGTGCAATGACAAAAAATGTGTTTGTTTTCATTTCATTCGCTTTAGTTTTTTTTCTCAGTTTTTTCGTTTTTCGGGTTATTCCTTATGATCGCAGTTCATGAATTAAAAAATTCATAAAATTGTAAATTCGAAAATGTGAAAATGTGAAAATTTTAAAAATGTGAAAATTCGTAAATGAAAAAAATTTGAAAATCCGAAAATAAAGAAAATCCAAAAATTCAAAAGAATAACTAACTAACAAATGTAGCACTACCCCCGAAGGAGCTGCTGGTTTAGTTTGGGTCAGTACTCTGTTTTGCAACCCCTTTAACTGGCTCAGACCCTCCCTTGGCACAACTGGTGTAAATGGTAATTGTGAGTCCCACTGAATGCTGGGAACACAATTTGGCATGTATAACACAATAACATGTATAAGTAGCGTTGCCTTTCTCTGGTAGCAGTCCCTCTGGAAACAAAGATACTTCTACAGAATGTTTCACTTAACCAAGGGCAAACTTTACTTGGTGTGAGAACAAACACAGTAATACACTTATGTATACAGTTGACTATGCAGGGCCCTGCAAGAGTCAATATGAAAAAAGGTAAAAGGTTATCCAAAACAAAGTTAAGTTTACTTGCAATCTAGAAAACAGTCTATGCTCGTGAGCTCCCCCTAATGGGCAATACCACCCCGTGTCCCTCTAAGCCCTGTACACACGTTCGGATTTCCTATGGTTTTAAAAAAAATTAAGTTCAATGCTTCTGAGCATGCGTGGGTTTTTTATCCGATGGAGTTCCCCACAGACGATAGTAATTTGCTATCGGTTTTTTAACCATCGGATAAATTTAAAACATGTTCTATTTTTAAACACCGATGGAAAAAAGACCGATGGGGCCCATACACGATCGGTTTGTCCGATGAAAAAAGTCCATCGGACTGTTTTCATCGGTAAAATCTATTGTGTGTACACGGCTTAAGTGTTAGTTCCAGTCAGGCCTGACACAGATTACTGTACGAGTTCCTCAATGGTGGAAGTCTTCGCTAGCAAACGTTGGTGCACTTTATATTTGTAATCCAAAGGGAATTAAAGATGCAACTAAATTTCCGCAGATACAATGTTCATGGAAGTAAAACTCTCAGCTAGTATAACGCCAACTTAAACTGCGTAGTAATCACGCGCTGCACTATGTGCTTGGTGCGTGTGAAATACACTACTCTGGTGAGGGTGAGCCCTGAAGAGTCACAAGCCTAGGAACAGTTTTAGAGTCTGGGCAGGTGCCCGCTCACCTGAACAGGCCTAGTCCACCTGGGTATCCTCGCTGCTGGCACTTCGATCCGTGGCCTCTATGCAACGTGCAGTCTCCGGTCCCTCTCTTGGCAGCAGTAGATGTCAGCCGACAGACGACCCCGGTCTCTGGGAAGCGCGAGCTGGACACACAGAGAGAGATCACCCTCCTGGCTGGGTGATCCCTTCGCAAGGTTGTAGGCCTAGGCTTCGGGCCTAGTCGCTCTGGCAGCAGGCCTCACACAGACGTTTTGGAGGGAGGAGGTGAAGGTCCCAAGAGGCCGAACAAAGCTCCTCCCCTCTTTTAAGTAACCTCTCCCATAAAGCTGTGCGGGGATGCAATGCACTTTGGGAGGACAAATATAAATAAGTAAAGACTAAAGCGCTAATGAAATAATTAGTGAAAAAATTTAATAAAAAGATAACCAAATGGTGAAAGCTGCAATCAAAATAACAATATTCTGTGACCGTGAAGTGAATGATTAAACAAATTAATGATGCGCTAACCACCAACCTAATTATGGTGCACTAGTGACAAAATGCAACTCTCCGTGCTAAAAACAAGCTGTTCAGCCGTGAAAACAATGTATAACAAACCATACAAATCACCCAATTGTGTATGATATCCAGAGGCAGCATGGAATTCAATGTGGGCTGTAATAAATCCTTCAAACAGCTTGTCCCCAGTCCATATCCATTTAAACCACTGAACAATGCTTTCAAAATCCGTTTGCACCGCTAATGTTTAAAGCAATGGCTAGCTCCCAGAACAGGCTCCTTCTCATAAGCTCCAATTCCCAGGATAATTCCATATGCATATTAGCCCTGGTTCACACTGGTGCGATTTGACATGCGATTTGACATGTCAAATCGGCGAAATTTGCCGCAAATTGCGGGCAATGGCACCGTTCTAATCGGTGCGACGCCGCATCTGCGGCGCTGCACCGATTTCAAAAAGTAGTTTCTGTACTACTTTTTGCGATTTCAGACGCGATTTACATTGACATCTGTGTCAGATGTCTCTGTAATCGAGCTGAAATCGGGACTGACAGGCAGGAGTGAAATCGTGCGAGTTCAGCTGAACTCGCACGGCTTCACTCCCGCAGCCCTAGTGTGAACCTGGGCTAAAGGAAAAAAGAAAACAGATCATTGCGCAATAGCCATCCACAAGGCACACCTGTCACAGCTATGACCTGCACTCACATAACCTCAGGGATAATCAGCGTGTGTTCAGCTCAGTCGTTCCTGTGTTCCTCACTCGGACTGCCGCTTGAGCCAAAGTTACGCTCAAGCGGCAGTCCGAGTGCACCATAATTAGGTTGGTGGTTAGCGCATCATTAATTTGTTTAATCATTCACTTTGGGAGGACAACTGCACTGTGGGTACCATAGTCTTATTATCTACTTATGTCAATGGAGTCCCGTTCTCCTAGTACCGCAAGTTCCACAATGCATTGTTTCACAAGGTTAATGACAGTCTTATATTACACCACAAACCGCCACCCCGCTACACAAATAATAACTAACTATTACATTTTAGGTATTGGAATTTCCTTTCATATTTGGCTATTAGTGAACGTTACGAATTTATACGAAGTTACAAATTATCTTAAATAACGAATGCCGCATCTAAACAAATGGAACGGAACAAAATAATAATAAATAATAATAATAAAACATTTTTATTATTGTTACTGTAACTTATTATTTTTAATTCGTTATGTTCCATTCTTTTAGATATGGCATTAGTTTTTTCGGATAATTCGAAACTTCAGATATATTGGTATTTGTTACGTTCACTAACAGCCAAATTTGAAAGGAACTTCCAATACCTATCATTTAATGGTTAGTAGGGATGAGCTTCGAGTTCGTGTCGAACTCATGTTCGACTCGAACATTGCCGGTTCGCCCGTTCGCCGAACAGCGAACAAATTGGGGTGTTCGCTGCAAATTCAAAAAGTCTATGGGAGAAATCTAAAGTGCTAATTATAAAGGCTTATATGCAAGTTATTGTCCTAAAAAGTGTTTGGGGACCCGGGTCCTGCCCCAGGGGACATGTATCAATGCAAAAAAAAGTTTTACAAACTGACGTTTTTTCGGGAGCAGTGATTTTAATGATGCATAAAGTGAAACAATAAAAGTGAAATATTCCTTTAAATTTCGTACCTGGGGGGTGTGTATGATATGCATGTAAAGTGGCGCATGTTTCCCGTGCTTAGAACTGTCCCTGCACTAAGTGTCATTTCTGAAGGAAAAAAAGTCTTTTAAAACTGACTCGCGGCTATAATGAATTGTCGGCTCCCGGCAATACATAGAAAAGTCATTGATAAAAAAAAAAAGCATGGGGGTCCCCCCAAATTCAATTACCAGGCCCTTCAGGTCTGGTATAGATATTAAGGGGAACCCCGCCGCAAATTTAAAAAAAAACGCGTGCGGTTCCCCCCAAATATCTATACCAGGCCCTTCAGGTCTGGTATGGATTTTGAGGGGAACTCCACCCCAAATTTTAAAAAAATGGTGTGGAGTCCCCCCAAAAATCCATACCAGACCCTTATCCGAGCACGTAACCTGGCAGGCCTCAGGAAAAGAGGGGGGGACGAGAGAGCGCCCCCCCCTCCTGAACCGTACCAGGCCACATGCCCTCAACATGGGGAGAATGTCCACATGTTGATGGGGACAAGGGCCTCATCCCCACAACACTTGCCCGGTGGTTGTGGGGGTCTGCGGGCGGGGGGCTTATCGGAATATAGAAGACCCCTTTAACAAAGGGGACCCCCGGATCCCGGCCCCCCCCATGTGAATTGGTAAGGGGTACATTGTACCCCTACCATTTCACAAAGAAAGTGTCAAAAAAATGTTTAAAAAAAAACCACACAAACACCTTGAAAAAGGATAAAAAGAAACATTGTTTTGCTTTGTATTAGGGGTGTGGAAATTAACTATTAATTAATCGATTAATTTTTTTGATTGGTACTCTCCTCTCTGCCGGCTTCCGGGTCTTCAGGGAGTTCTGTCAGAGATCCGGTGACGTCACGGACACCGGCGGGGCTTACCCTGTCCATCTGAAGGGCTCCTTTGCTGTGCCTTCATATCTGCATGCCGGCGGGACCTTACTATCTGCCACACGCAAGGGCTGTTACACTTCCCTCTATCAACCTGGGATTCTACAGCCATCCACTGGGAGTTGTGATAGTTCCCTTCACGGGACATCTACATGCCGACGGACTGATGTTAACCCCTCCTCATCTAGATTCAGCAGTGGTATCGTTGTACACATTTTTATACCAGTATCATACTTAGCTACATGTTTTTATGACTGCTTTTGCTACTGTTTGGTATTACTCGCACCATTTTTACAGTTTATGTAGCTACATTGATTTTTATCTCCAGTGCAATATTTATTTTGTTACCTACTTGAAGACTATAAAAGTTTTAATGCTATTCTCATCGAGCTCTACCTTTGTGTGTTTTTTGTATCCTGCTATCCATTTTTCCAGTGGTTGGGAGCTACACTGGGAATCGGCCTGCAAGGAGATCAGCTAAAAGTAGTTGGATCTGTATGTGCGTTATAATTAATCAAAATTAGTAAATTCATCGATTAAAAAAAAAAAATTGATTAATCGAACGCAAAAATTTTAATCAGTAACAACCCTACTTTGTATCTTTCCATTTATTCAGCTACAGATCAAAGAGATATAGTTCAATCTTCAGATGAAGTCAGTTTAAAGTATAACTAAAGGCAATTTTAAATTTTGGGGGTTTTGGATAGAGTGCAGAGGGATTAGAACCCCTGTTCGTTTTTATTGCTGTCTGTGCCCCTGTTAAGGAGATCCCCCCTCTTAATTTGTCCTGTTTACCATTATCATTGAAAGTGAAAGTAAAATAAAAAATCCCAAGTTTTGGGTTGTCCTCAGAAAAGTAAAAGTAATAGTGGGGAAATCTTCCACTGAGGACACTAGTTCTGGTGAGCTGGGGGGGGGGGGGGGTCCTCTAGAAATTCCCTTTAAATTGAAGGGCTTTACGCTCACTTCCTGTTTGACTATGGGACAGGAAGTGGTGGGAAATCTCTGCAATGGGACACAGATGGCGAAAAAAAAAATCTGGCAGGGGTTATAACCTTACCTTGCTCTATCTAAAATAAAATGGTTTTGCCTATAGTTCTACTTTACAGCAATCTGTTGTTGTTGTTGTGTTCCTCTGTTTAACCCCATATTAACAATTAGTTTACTCAAATTATTATTTTCCTGCTGATTTTTTTTGTTCACTTCTGTGACGAACCCTTGTCCTTAACAGGACTATGTCCGCTGTAAATGCTTCCTCTGTCTAGAACCAGCACTATCCAAGACCCAGTCACCAGCCGTTCTTCAGTGTAGGGTGAAAAACATCAAACTCTTTTATTTCAAGCACATGTTACCACAAATATACAACTCACAGACACTCCCCCCCACCCTTGGATTCAGGGCGGGGTAAACTGTCCAATAACAATAGACACACAGGTCAGGTGTATTCACACTCCTCATCAGTAAACAGTCTTATCAGCAGAGGGGGCTGCTGGAGGAGTCCCCCCCCCTTCCACATAGACAAACATCCCATAATATACTTTTCTTCTAAGGCTGACAGACACAATAAAACAATGGAATACAACCACACCCCAAACAATACCAGCAAAGAGTCCACAACAGCATGAGACAACAAACATTATATACATATACAACAATCCAGTGTGGCTGTCACGTACCTGGTATCAGAGCCCAACCGTAGAAGGAGAAATCTCTTACAGCCCTGGCTTGGGGACCACTGGGGTTGCAACAGTGGTGACGAGAGCGCAGTGAGGTAGGAGTGCCTATAATATCCATGGGAGCTGACACAGATGAGTAGAGATGATCCACCGGAAGAACTGGACTGTAGAAGCAGTTGGAGGCGGTGGTTACAGGTGTAGGTCAGCGACCCCTGGATACTGGCAGAGGCGGGATCAGGAACAGGCTGGAGCAGAGTGAGACAAGCCGGGTCAGCACGGGTAACTGGTAGTTGATGCGGCAGGCAAAAGAGTAATCGGTAGACGGGCAGAGGTTTTGCAACAGGTGATTAACAGGTTCAGAAATAGCAGGGTCAAGGCGAGCCGGGTCAGGATAGGAGAAGGCAGCAGTAGTCAACAAAACAACAACAAAAGTGAGTACACCCCTAAGTGATTAAACCCACCCAAAGGGTATAGCATTTTAACAGGACAGGTTCCACTCAGAACAGGCCATAGTCTACCAGAGAAGTTGAGTGCACGTGCTCAGCGTCATATCCAGAGGTTGTCTTTGGGAAATAGAGGTATGATTGCTGCAGAGGTTGAAGGGGTGGGGGGTCAGCCTGTCAGTGCTCAGACCATATGCCGCACACTGCATCAAATTGGTCTGAATGGCTGTTGTCCCAGAAGGAAGCCTCTTCTAAAGATGATGCACAAGAAAGCCTGCAAAACAGTTTGCTGAAGACAAGCAGACCAAGGACATGGATTACTGGAACCATGTCCTGTGGTCTGACGAGACCAAGATAAACTTATTTGGTTCAGATGGTGTCAAGCGCGTGTGTGGCGGCAACCAGGTGAGGACTCGGAGTACAAAGACAAGTGTGTCTTGCCTACAGTCAAGCATGGTGGTGGGAGTGTCATGGTCTGGGGCTACATGAGTGCTGCCGGCACTGGGGAGCTACAGTTCATGGAGGGAACCATGAATGCCAACATGTACTGTGACATACTGAAGCCAAGCATGATCCCCTCCCCTTGGAGACTGGGGCGCAGGGCAGTATTCCATCATGATAACGACCCCAAACACACCTCCAAGATGACCACTGCCTTGCTAAAGAAGCTGAGGGTAAAGGTGATGGACTGGCCAATGTCTCCAGACCTAAACCCTATTGAGCATCTGTGGGACATCCTCAAACACAAGGTGGAGGAGCGCAAGGTCTCTAACATCCACCAGCTCCGTGATGTCGTCATGGAGGAGTGGAAGAGGACTCCAGTGGCAACCTGTGAAGCTCTGATGAACTCCATGCCCAAGAAGGTTAAGGCAGTGTTGGAAAATAATGGTGGCCACACAAAATATTGACTCTTTGGGCCCAATTTGGACATTTTCACTTAGGGGTGTACTCACTTTTGTTGCCAGCAGTTTAGACATTAAAGTGGTTGTAAACCCACTTGTTGGACTTCTACCTACAGGTAAGCCTAGAATAAGGCTTACCTATAGGTAGTGGAAAAATCTCCTAAACGTGCGCCGTTTATGAGATATTTCACTTGTAGTCGGCCGAAAATCTTAACTGCGCATGCGCAGGGAAGAAACTAAAGTGTTGTTTCTTCCCCAGCCTGTGCCGTGAATTGCGGCTCCCGTGCGCATGTGCGGGAGTGACATCACGTGGCTCCGGCGAATCACAGCGGCCCGGAAGGAAGAGGGGACAGAAGATGGACGCTGCCTACTGTGGGGACATCGCTGGATTCTTTTGCAGGTAAGTGGCACATAATGGGCTAGTATGCGATGCATACTAGCCCATTATGCTTTTCATTTGCAGGCTTTGCAGCGGACTAAAGAGGAAGTAAAACCCATCAGGGTTTACTTCCTCTTTAATGGCTGTGTGTTGAGTTATTTTGAGGGGACAGCAAATTTACACTGTTATACAAGCTGTACACAACTTTACATTGCAGCAAAGTGTCATTTCTTCAGTGTTGTCACATGAAAAGATAGAATAAAATATTTACAGAAATGTGAGGGGTGTACTTACTTTTGTGAGATATATATATATAAATATATATGTAGCGCTACCCCCAGTTAAGAGAGCCGCTGATTTGATTTCGGGCCCTGCACACAGTACCGCCAACCCTCGGCAATCTTACTCGACCCACTCTGGCACAGTCAGTCTAGGGTTAAACTCCTATCACTCTCAGGTGTATTATACTTAATAATCTCTAAACAGTCAGACAACACGCTGAGGCAAGAATATAAATATATATATCAGCTTTACTGGTAATGAAGGATTCAAGGTATAACATGCAACATATACATGGGCCTGCAGAGCCCTGCATCAATCAATGTACTAGGTGCAGCACAATAATATGGCGCCGCGCAGTGTCCACCACGCGGAGCTATTATGGCGTGCGCTCTCCTATGGCGTAGTAACACAAACTTTCTAACTCCCCGTCTAAGTCAGGCCTGACATGGAATGGAACTGAGTCTCTTTTCACTAAGGAAGGAAGGTTTCTTCACCGGCCAGCTTTCGTTGGTGCACTTGAAGAAATAACCATTTGTAATCCACATTGGGTGTTAACTTGAAATAACAGGGCAAACGGGAGGGGGGGTAGATTCTTCAACTCTGTCCCAGTACCGGACCCCCCAAGAAACACTGGTGAGCGAACAGTGGGCCTAGGCAGTCTATAGGCCTGAACACAACTCAGTCTATTGATATGGGCAGGTGCCCGCTCACCACTCCAGGCGCGATCCCAGCCTGGGACTTCCACCTCATGTGTGTCGCACACAGCGTCTGCTCCGATCGAGTCCTCGATCCAACTCACGTCCTATCACGACGGGTCAGGATCCACCCAGGCTCCACAGTATGGTGGAAGGCTCTTCGGACTTCAAGCAAGGCCTCAGGCTTCAGGCCTTGCCCCACAGCCGATCCGCACAGGATGACTTGCTGCTTGAAGCGCCGCATCCCAAGAGAGCGAGCTCCGCCTCGCCTCCCACTTAAGTAACCCCTCCCATGAGTCTCTGCGGTGGAACCTCCGCCCTGGGGCCAAATGGGGTTCTGGGTAACGTAGTCCTGGGGCAAGAAAAGAGACCCCGCTACATATATATACACAGTATTTAATTTGTAAATAACTTTTCAATTAGAGGAAATCCCTCCAAAGTGAAGGAATCCATAGTTGTCCCCACTGGAATATTTCCCCTCTATTCCTGTTCTGGTGACAACCCAAAATTGGGATTTTCCTTTTTCTTTCACTAGAGAAGGTGAATGTCCCTAAGACAGACAGCAACAAAAACTGTCAAGTGTTCTAATCCCTCTCCAATCTTTGTGACACTTTAACAGCTCATTTGAGAGTTTCTACTTTATTTACATTTTTTTTTTCACAAGAAAACTTTATTTAAATTTTACTTTGATAATTCCGCGGCAAAGATTTTTTTTTTTTCTGAATTCACTTTACTCATCCCCCTCCATGAAGCACACAATTTCCTTTTTTAATGCAGGAACGATACGCACCACATATACTTTAGCAATTAAACCCCAAATGTGCTATACAGCAATGTCCTTTTCTAGAACTGCGATATCTAAACCAGGACAGATTATAGCAATAAATAACTCCTCCTACCTGGACGCCTCTGACACCATTCTGATCTGTTCCATCCATTGTATCCAGGCCTTATCATAGCTGAACAATAAACAGGTCGGCGCACACTTCCCTCCCCGAAAATCTGTTAAACATTACGTCTAATGTGAAAGCTCTGGCGCGTGACATAATTAAATTTAGCACAATAAAACAATATTCCCTATCGACAGGAACGTGGGGCTGTGTGCTCCGGCTGTAAGGGGCCGGGCGAGCTCCATAGCTTAACCATGGGAAATGCTTTTACAGTATTACTGTTTGATATTACAAGCCTGATTCCTCGCACAACTATCCAGCTGTTTGAAAATAAAACTTGCAGAGATCCAGGAAGATGTCTGATGCGTGCGCTGATCCGGGGGCCCTCAGCGGGGTTCCCATTCTGCCACGTAAAGGAGAACTCTACTAGGTAAAAAAATCCATGCCTAGTAAACGAGAATACAACATTTAAGGAAAAAATTTATATATATGTTAACCACTTAAGGACCACCCCACATACATATAATTTGACAGGGCGGCCCTTAAGCGCAAAATCACGTACCTGTACGTGATTTCTTTCTTCGGGTCTCAGGTTCGTGTGCGTGCAGCTGGAGACCCGCTCCCGCTGTGATTGGACACAGCAGGAGGCAATCAGCGGGTTCCCTGCTGATCGTTCCCGAGGCTGGCAGAACGGCGGTCCTGCCTATGTAAACAAGGCAGTACGCTGTTCTTTCAGTGGTGAAGATGGAGATCTTGTGTTCCTGCTAAGATCTCTGTGTTCACCCAGTCAAAGCATCCCCTCCCCCCCCCAATTACAAAGCACTCCATGGGAACACATTTAATTCTTTGATCGCCCCTGATGTTTACCCCTTCCCTGCCAGTGTCGTTAGTACAGTAAAGCCTCGTACACATGACCGCTCGTGTGTGTATGTTTTCTCGTCGAGAAAACTGCCGGGAATCTCGACGAGAAAAATAGAGAACCTGCTCTCTATTTTCTCGTCAGGATTCTCGTTTTTCTCGTCGGGATTCTCGTCGGCCTGTTTCCCGACGAGAAAACCGGTCGCGTGTGTATGCTTTTCCTGAGTCTTAAAAAATCGCGCATGCTCAGAATCAAGTATGAGACGGGAGCGCTCCTTCTGGTAAAACTAGCGTTAGTAATGGAGATAGCACATTTGTCACGCTGTAACAAACTGAAAGCACGAAGACTGAAAAGCGCGAATCGTCTCTCCGCAAACTTTTATTAACACGCGGTAACACGAGATCAGCAAAAGCAGCCCAAGTGGTGGCGCCATTGGAATCGAACTTCCCCTTTATACTGCCGTCATACGTGTTGTACGTCACTGCGCTTTACAATGACGAGATTTGGAATTGACAGTGTGTATGCAAGGAAAGCTTGACAAGAATCTCGTCGAGAAAAACTGTTTTTTTATGATGAGATTCTCGGTCATGTGTACGAGGCCTGGCAGTGCATTTTTTTTAGCAATTAGTAAAAAAAAAATCTTTGGATCTGGGGCGCGCGTGCGCACCTGCCGGAGCCCCACTCCCACTGTGATTGGACACAACAGGAACCAATCAGCGGGTCCGGCGGAGGAACCCGCCAATCACTCTGAGGAGAGGCAGAACGCCGTTCGGCCAGAGGGGAAAATGGAGATCTTGTGTTTCTGCTAAGCAGAAAAACGGATCATTGTTTTCCTTAAGTCAAAGCACATCCCCCACAGTTAAAAAGCACCCCCTAGGGACACATTTAACCCTTTGATCACCCCTGAAGTTAAGCCCTTCCCTGCCAGTGTCATTAGTACAGTGACAGTGCATTTTTTTTAGCACTGATCGATGTAATAATGTCACTGGCCCCAAAAAAGTGGCAAAAGTATCAGTTAGGTGTCCGATTTGTCCGCCACAATGTCGCAGTCCCGCTAAAAATTGCTGATCACCACCATTACTAGTAGAAAAAAATATGAAATAAAAATTCCATAAAAAAATCCCATAGTTTGTAGACGCTATAACTTTTGTGCAAACCAATCAATATATGCTTATTGTGTTTTTTTTCCCAAAAATATGTAGCAGAATACATATTGGCCTAAATTAACCGCTTGCCGACCGTATCCTGCACATATACGTCGGCAGAATGGCACGGCTGCGCAAAGTAACGTATATATACACGTTTCTTTAAATTTTGCGCCGTGCGGGCACGCGCGCGCCCCTGCCGCGAGCTCCGTGATTGTGCCCTGGGGACCCGCGGACTCGATGTCTGCCGATGTCCCGCAATCGGGTCACAGAGCTGCAGAGCGGGGAGAGGAAAGTGTAAACAAGGCATCTCCTCTTATTGTGCCTAGTGACAGGACACCGATCGTCTGCTTCCTCTCATCGGGAGCAGCAATCAGTGTTGTGTCACAGTAAGCCCCGCCCCCACACAGAATCACTCCCTAGGACACACTTAACCCCTTCCTCGCCCCCTAATGGTTAACTACTTCACTGCCAGTCACATTTATACAGTAATCAGTGCATTTTTATAGCACTGATCGCTGTATAAATGTGAATGGTCCCAAAATAAAAAGTGTCCGATGTGTCCGCCATAATGTCGCAGTCATGATAAACATCGTTGATCGCCGCCATTACTAGTATAAAAAAAAAATTATTCATAAAAATGCCATAAAACTATCCTCTATTTTGTAGACGCTATAACGTTTGCGCAAACCAATCAATAAACGCTTATTGTGATTTTTTTTACCAAAAATATGTAGAAGAAAACGTATCAGCCTAAACTGAGGAAAAGATTTGTTTTTTTTATGTATTTTTTGGGGATATTTATTATAGCAAAAAGTAAAAAATATTGCTTTTTTTTTCAAAATTGTCGCTCTATTTTTGTTTATAGCGCAAAAAATAAAAACCGCAGAGGTGATCAAATACCACCAAAAGAAAGCTCTATTTGTGGGAAAAAAAGGACGTCAGTTTTGTTTGGGAGCCACGTCGCACGACCGCGCAATTGTCAGTTAAAGTCACTCAGTGCCAAATCGCAAAAAGTGGCCCGGCCATTTGGCAGCCAAATCCTCCGGGGCTGAAGTGGTTAATAAAGAAATTAGCTTTTTTTACTTTTTATTTTGGGATATGTTTTATAGCAGAAAGTAAAAAAATACCGTAGAGGTGATCAAATACCACTAAAAGAAAGCTCTATTTGTGGGAAAAAAAGAACATTATTTTATTTGGATACAGCGTCGCACCACCGCGCAATTGTCAGTTAAAGCAACGCAGTTCCGTATCGCAAAAAATGGCCTGGTCAGGAAGGGGGGTGCACTTTCCGGAGCTGAAGTGGTTAACAAGTACTAATAAATAAATGAAGGCAAACAAATAAATACATATGTGTGACTAAAAAGGACAATACAAACAAAATACTAAATAGTACTAATAAATAAATAAATGCAAATAAATAAAAATGGAAGAAATGCGATAGGATTTTAAAAGGAAAATGTTTTGTTCATATTTATTTAAATAAAAAAAAATAGCCAATAGATAAATTTGAAATTATTTCTCAGCATTGTGTGATAAATGTACTATTCAGTTGTTAACCACCTAATGACCGGCCAGTGTAAGGAAACGGCCGATCGGGGGCCCTACACCTAGGAATACTCAACCCAAGTGGACCTGTCATTAAAATTCACAGAATAATCAATAGGACACCTTCCTTACTAAATGACTGTTATTATTTTTGGTAAAATGTAACTCTTTCATGCTGGTATTACAAAATTGCTGCTTTTGAGTTCCCTAATGCAAACTAAAGCCTAGAGTCACTTGTTCTGTGGGTACCAGCATTGCGGGTGCTTCACATCATTAGACCACACAAGGAGCCTGTTGTTTTTAATAAGACTAACCCAGTTTGGTGGTCATTGATAAGGTTATTTGCATGAAAAAAAGACAATAAAGAAAACTTTTAATCACACATACTATACACTATATTGTCAAAAGTATTGGGACACCTGCCTTTACACGCACATCAACTTTAATGGTATTCTAGTGTAGCGCCCCTCTACTTTGAGGGGCGCTGTGTGCCTAAATTTCGGGGTTGGTCTGAGCTAGTAGCCAGGCTCAGACCGCTTTTATTGATAGGTTCTGTTATTTGTTTTTCAGGTGTTGTACTGGTGTTCAGTTCCCTGTGGCCTGTAGGTGGCACTGCCATGATAGGTCAGGGTGGAACCACTGGTAACAGTGCTGTGCCTTAGGGTGTCCTCTCTTGGCAGTACAGTGGGCGTGGTCAACCTACTGTGCATGCCGGGAGAGGATATATAAGGGGCAGACGCCACCTGGAGCGGGGTTATTCCAGAGTTCCGGAGTTCGGGTCACATGACCTGGCCCTCCAGGCCAGGGGTGCGCATATGCATCGGTCCCAGGCACCTTTAGTCTGGGGCTGCAACTTCGCCATTGGGCCCAGCACCTTTAGCTGGGGCTCAGCTCTAAGAGGAGGAATCCCAGGGTGCCCCGGGAGAGGGGACCCGCTCTAAGAAGAAGAGACCGGGGGAGGACCTTTCTGAGGGACCGGTGAGAGTTTCACGGTGAAAGAGAGGCCCGGTAAACTTCTGGAGGGATTCCGCTAGTCATCTAAGGCCTTGTAATATGCAGCAACTTGCACATGTTCTGAACACCGCTCACCCTCTTAAGAAGAAGGAACCTGGGCATTGTGGTACGGTGTGTCCCGCCTTGAGGAGGTAAGGCCAGGGATCTGTGTGCTACACTAGTCTTAGTCCGTAGGGTTCAATATTGAGTTGGCCCACCCTTTGCAGCTATAACAGCTTCAACTCTTCTGGGAAGGCTGCCCACAAGGTTTAGGAGTGTGTCTATAGGAATGTTTGACCATTCTTCCAGAAGCCCATTTGTGAGGTCAGGCACTGATGTTGGACAAGAAGGTCTGGTTCGCAGTCTCCGCTCTAATTCATCCCAAAGGTGTTCTATCGGGTTGAGTTGCAGGCCAGTCAAGTTCCTCCACCCCAAACTCGCTCATCCATGCCTTTATGGACCTTGCTTTGTGCACTGGTCCAAATCATTTGGAGGAAGGGGGATTATGGTGTGGGGTTGTTTTTCAGGGGTTGGGTTTGGCCACTTAGTTCCAGTGAAGGGAACTCTTAAGGCGTCCGCATACCAAGACATTTTGGACCATTTCATGCTCCCAACTTTGTGGGAACAGTTTGGGGATGACCCCTTCCTGTTCCAACATGACTGTGCATCAGTGCACAAAGCAAGGTCTATAAAGACATGGATGAGCGAGTTTGGGGTGGAGGAACTTGACTGGCCTGAACAGAGTCCTGACCTCAACCTGATAGAACACCTTTGGGATGCATTAGAGCGGAGACTGCACTTCTGGAAGAATGGTCAAACATTCACATAGACACACTCCTAAACCTTGTGGACAGCCTTCTCAGAAGAGTTGAAGCTGTTATAGCTGCAAAGGGTGGGCCAACTCAATATTGAACCCTACGGACTAAGACTGGGATGCCATTAAAATTCATGTATGTGTAAAGGCAGGTGTCCTAATACTTTTGATAATATAGTGTATATGATGACATGGAAGAAATGTATTCTTACAGGCTTGTAAGGTTACATGAAAAATCCAATTTATGGTGAAAAACTGATAGCCTCAAACCCGTGCTTGCTGAAATTAGAGGATCATTTCCCATGGAATGCTGAAATCTGGTCTGTTCCATCTGTTTAGTCCGGCCTTTGTAATCACTATCTCCTACATTTGTCTTGCCGGTCCGTCTCTCAATTTGCCCATCAATTCAGCAGTCATCAGCCATCCCGCCTCCATCATCTTCACCTTCCGCAGACCATTATCTCAGCTGAATCAGACAGTCTGTGTGACAATGTGTCAAGTGAAAGAGGAGAGGCGAGATATTATCCTATGTGAGATTATCGCCTGGCGTAATCTTAGATGCCTTCAAAGCCACGTCGCATTGTACTTAATGGTACCCCGTCATTTCATTGGGAAACATCAGAAAATATACATCTGGCTTTCATAGAGCAGAAGATAAGTGTCCACATTCCGGGAATGTCTACCATTGAAATCCCGTTTTACTGGAAATATGGATGAGTACAGATCATTTCAAGGGCTGCTGAACACAAATCCAATCATTTCCATTGGTTTATGGACAAGAGGCTTTAAAGCTGAACTCCAAGCAGATAGAAAGGACACACATTCATGCGGCTCTGTATTTAATGATATTTCTTTCAATTTATTCTTTTAAATCAAGCAGTCTAAGTACCTAAATCTGACCTGATACCTTTTGCAGTTCCCTCTACAGCAGAACCCAGACAGGGGGAGGGCGAAGCAGTACACAGAGGGGCTAATTTACTAATAACAGTGCGCTGCACTGGTTCTAACCTTAATTGGTGCGCCGGATAACTCCTTCACTTGGCGCAGGAACCAGCGGCGCACTGTTATAGTAAATCCAAATGTCAGCGGCGCTCTATTGAAAATGAATGGTTCCCTATGGGAGCCCATTGATTTGAATAGAGGTCGCCCGGGAAGTCGGATGAAGCGTATCCGACTCGCGGGGCGACTCGTGTGCCGGCTGACACAGGGACAGCGCGACTTTGCGAGGCGACTTGAACATGACCTGAGCGCGTGAAGCAGCCGCTCAAGTCGTGTCCTAGAGGCGACTAGCAGGCCGAGAATGTCTCCAGTAGGGATGAGCTTGGAGTTCGAGTCGAACTCATGTTCGACTCGAACATTGCCTGTTCGCCCGTTCGCCGAACAGCGAACAAATTGGGGTGTTCGCGGCAAATTCGAAAAATCTATGGGAGAAATCTAAAGTGTTAATTATAAAGGCTAATATGCAAGTTATTGTCCTAAAAAGTGTTTGGGGACCGGGGTCCTGCCCCAGGGGACATGTATCAATGCAAAAAGAAGTTTTAAAAACGGCCGTTTTTTCGGGAGCAGTGATTTTAATAATGCTTAAAATGAAAAAATAAAAGTGAAATATTCCTTTAAATTTCGTACCTGGGGGGTGTGTATGATATGCATGTGAAGTGGCGCATGTTTCCCGTGCTTAGAACTGTCCCTGCAAAAAATGTAATTTTTGAAAGAAAAAAAGTCTTTTAAAACTGACTCGCGGCTATTAATGAATTGTCGGCTCCCGGCAATACATACAAAAGTCATTGATAAAAAAAAAAAAAAAAGCGTGGGTGTTCCCCAGAATTCAATTACCAGGCCCTTCAGGTCTGGAATGGATATTAAGGGGAACCCCGCCGCAAATTAAAAAAAAATTGACGTGGGGTTCCCCCAAATATCCATTCCAGGCCCTTCAGATCTGGCATGGATTTTAAGGGGAACTCCACCCCAAATTTTAAAAAAAAATGGCGTGGAGTCCCCCTAAAAATCCATACCAGACCCCTTATCCGAGCACGCAACCTGGCCGGCCGCAGGGGAAAAGGGGGGGACGAGAGAGCGGTCCCCCTCCCTCCTGAACCGTACCAAGCCACATGCCCTCAACATGGGGAGGATGTCCCCATGTTGATGGGGACAAGGGCCTCATCCCCACAACCCTTGCCCGGTGGTTGTGGGGGTCTGCGGGCGGGGGGCTTATCGGAATCTGGAAGACCCCTTTAACAAAGGGGACCCCCAGATCCCGGCCCCCCCCTATGTGAATTGGTAAGGGGTACATTGTACCCCTACCATTTCACGAAGAAAGCGTAAAAAAATGTTTAAAAAAACACACAAACACCTTGAAAAAGTCCTTTATTAAAAAAAAAAAAAAAAAAAAAACATTCCAGCGGTGAAATCCAGTGTCCCGCGGCGATCCCGATGTCCAGCGCTGTCCTTCATTGGTTGTGCCTGAGCGGACCTGATGGGGAACTCCCTCTCAGTATTTTAAATGTATAGACCCGCCCCTTCTAAAGTTCCCCATCAGGTCCGCTCCCTCGGTATGTCGGACCCGCCTACGTCATTGGCTTGAGCGGGGAACTTCCTTCACTGTGTAATTTACATAGTGAAGGAAGTTCCCCGCTCAAGCCAATGACGTAGGCGGGTCTGACATACCGAGGGGGCGGACCTGATGGGGGACTGCTCTCACTTTGGTAATACATGTATAGACCCGCCCCTTCTCATGTTCCGCATCTGGTCCGCTGAGCGGACCTGATGGGGAACTTTAGAAGGGGCGGGTCTATACATTTAAAATACTGAGAGGGAGTTCCCCATCAGGTCCGCTCAGGCACAACCAATGAAGGACAGCGCTGGACATCGGGATCGCCGCGGGACACTGGATTTCACCGCTGGAATGTTTTTTTTTTTTTTTAAATAAAGGACTTTTTCAAGGTGTTTGTGTGTTTTTTTAAACATTTTTTTACACTTTCTTCGTGAAATGGTAGGGGTACAATGTACCCCTTACCAATTCACATAGGGGGGGCCGGGATCTGGGGGTCCCCTTTGTTAAAGGGGTCTTCCAGATTCCGATAAGCCCCCGCCCGCAGACCCCCACAACCACCGGGCAAGGGTTGTGGGGATGAGGCCCTTGTCCCCATCAACATGGGGACATCCTCCCCATGTTGAGGGCATGTGGCCTGGTACAGTTCAGGAGGGAGGGGGGGCCGCTCTCTCGTCCCCCCTTTTCCCCTGCGGCCGGCCAGGTTGCGTGCTCGGATAAGGGGTCTGGTATGGATTTTTAGGGGGACTCCACGCCATTTTTTTTTTAAATTTGGGGTGGAGTTCCCCTTAAAATCCATGCCAGATCTGAAGGGCCTGGAATGGATATTTGGGGGAACCCCACGTCAATTTTTTTTTAAATTTGCGGCAGGGTTCCCCTTAATATCCATTCCAGACCTGAAGGGCCTGGTAATTGAATTCTGGGGAACACCCACGCTTTTTTTTTTTATCAATGACTTTTGTATGTATTGCCGGGAGCCGACAATTCATTAATAGCCGCGAGTCAGTTTTAAATGCATTTTTTTCTTTCAAAAATGACATTTTTTGCAGGGACAGTTCTAAGCACGGGAAACATGCGCCACTTCACATGCATATCATACACACCCCCCAGGTACGAAATTTAAAGGAATATTTCACTTTTATTTTTTCATTTTAAGCATTATTAAAATCACTGCTCCCAAAAAAACGTCCATTTTTAAAACTTCTTTTTGCATTGATACATGTCCCCTGGGGCAGGACCCGGGTCCCCAAACACTTTTTAGGACAATAACTTGCATATTAGCCTTTATAATTAACACTTTAGATTTCGAACGTTCGAGTCCATTGTATTTAATAGGGTTCTAAAGTTTACACGAATATTTTGTCTGTTCGCAGGTTCTGGTGCGAACCGAACAGGGGGGTGTTCGGCTCATCCCTGGTCTCCAGCGCAATGGCATCGCGCTGGTTCTCGGCAGCCTCGCTGTCCCGTGTTTGGTATGAATCATGAAGGGAAACTCCACGCCGAATTTTAATGAAAAAAACGGCGTGGGGGTTCCCCTCCCGCAGCATACCAGGCCCTTAGGTCTGGTATGGATTTTAAGGAGAACCCCTAAGCCGAAAAAACCGGCGTGGGGGTCCCCCCAAAATCCATACCAGACCCTTAGGTCTGGTATGGATTTAAAGGGAAACCCCCCTAAGCCGAAAAAACGGCGTGGGGTCCCCCCCAAAATCCATACCAGACCCTTATCTGAGCACGCAACCTGGCAGGCCGCAGGGGAAGAGGGGGGGATGAGAGCGGCCCCCCTCCCTCCTGAACCATACAGGCCGCATGCCCTCAACATGGGGGGGTGGGTGCTTTGGGGCAGGGGGGCGACCTGCGGCCCCCCCCCCTGCCCCAAAGCACCCTGCCCCCATGTTGATGGGGACAAGGGCCTCTTCCCGACAACCCTGGCCGTTGGTTGTCGGGGTCTGCGGGCGGGGGCTTATCGGAATCCGGGAGCCCCCTTTAATAAGGGGGCCCCCAGATCCCGGCCCCACACCCTATGTGAATGAGTATGGCCTACCCATTCACCTGGTGGCAAAAAAAGGTAATAAAAAACACAACACAGGTTTTTGTTTTTTTTATTCTTTTTAATAGTTTTTAATACAATACAGTACAATGTAACTACATCCAAAGACACACATCTTACATAGAAAAAATATCCGGGTAGGCCACTTACCCACCCGGCATGTGCCATGCTTGGCTTTACTTACTCAGACTAACATAGTCCTCCTAATCTTCCTAAATCAGTATCTATAACCCCCCCCCACCCCCCTCCCGTCTTGACCAAAGCCCGGCAGTCGAGCAATTTAAGTATTAAACCTTAGAAATAAAAAATATTTTTTTTTTTGAAAAGAAAAGCCAGTATCTGCACCAAGTTCCACTCATTTCAACAATAAACATCAAAATATGCTTTATCCCCCCCCATACCCATTACACATTAGCAGTTGACATTGATATATTAATCACTAATACTCACAATTATGTCTTATGAAGTACTTTCGGCCAATTGTGAAAACGTAATTATAAAGAACTCCATACAACCCACTAACCTATATCAGTAATCAACCCACCGTTTCCGAGTCTAACCAGGCCCGCCAGATCTTCATAAACTTTTTTGCACAACCCCTAGTTTTGTAAGTGGCTTTATATAAATGGATAACGGAATTGACCAGGCCTTTCCAGAATGAGATAGTAGGGGCGCTAGGGTTCTTCCACTTTAATAAAATGGCCTTCCTACCATAAAATAACCCAATATTTAGCAAAGTTCGGAGAGCCAAAGACGGAACCACCTCCTCCACCAGCCCCAGGAGACAAACCCTAGGTGATAGAGGAACCGGGACACAGAGCACCTCCGACAGGCATCCCACCACCCCGGCCCAGAAAACCTGAACCAAAGGGCAGGTCCAAAAAATGTGTTCCGAGTCCGCCGGAGTGTGCGGACACCGCCAGCATTGACCACTAGAGGACGGATATATACGAGTAAGTCTAGCCGGGGTGAGGTACACTCTATGTAAGAATTTGAATTGAATTAGACGGTCCCTAGCCGAAACCAAGTGCCTAAAAGGATGGTCCCACATCTTTTCCCAATCCTCCCCTTGTATTCCTGGAATTTCTCTTCCCCACCTCTCCCTACATCTAATGACCCCCATGGGCGATTTAGTAAACAAGGATTTATACACCGTTGATAGAGGTTTGATCAGGTCCTCATCTTTTAGAAGGGTCTCTAGCGCTGACGGAAGTAACTCAATTCTCCGGCCATCAAACTGCGCCTGAAAAGCATGGCACAGTTGTAAATAGCGGAAGAAGAAGGAATTTGGCAGGTCATGTCTATCCTTTAATTGGTCAAACGAAATAAGTTCACCTTCCCTAGTAACATCCTCCAGTAATTTAACCCCCCTGCATGCCCATATCATAGGGTCGGGAAGCGAGCAAAAGTCTGGAAGGTTTGGGTTCAGCCACAATGGGGCCGAGGGCGACACTCCTGTATATGACGGGGACATTAGAAGGGTAGTAGCCCCCCATGCCCTAACCGTGGCCTTCATTGAGACTGTTAGAGGTAGACTAGACCTAGGACCCCTATAGAGAGCCAACCTCAGGCTCTCATATGATCCCAGATGTGCCGCCTCCAAGACTGTGGCCGCATCTCCCTCGTCCGCCAACAGCCATCGCCTGGCAAATACCATCTGGCCTGTGTCAGGGTCACCTGTGGCCAGGTGACAGATGCACACCGTAGGGGGACAGGAGTGCACCGCGAGGTAGTGAACCCTATGGCTGGCTTTTGTGGATAGGAAACTGGGTGGTTGTGGAAAGCGGGACCAGAGGAGCACAACCGGGATCCCAACGGAAGCGAGAGCCAAGATTCCCCAGGGCGCGGAGTCTAAGACCCAGCTGGTCTTCTCCAGGGCCTCTAGTGGTGAGGATGTTACGCTGCAGGCTGGGACCAGGTCGCGGCCCCTGGAGTTTCCTAGCTCACGCCCCGTAGGATAAGGGGAAGCAGCAGCACACGATAGAGAGAACCGAATAACAAGCCGAAGGTCAGGGGCCACAAGCAGACAAGGATAACGAAGAACGAGCCGAAGGTCAAGGGTCACGAGCAGACAGGGATGGTCAGGGACAAGCCAATAACGTAACAGAGAGACAGACGTAGCACACGGCAGGCAGGAACCCAAACACACAATGCCTAACAAACACGTTGATCAGCAAAGCAGGCTTGCAGTGCACAGGTTAATATAGTGTTCAGTGATAGGGCCTGGGGTGGAGTCAGGCTGGGAGGAGATTATAAAGGAAGCCAGGTGAAGGAGGTCTGGTCTCTAGATGAACACATGAGGAGGAAGGTAAGATGGCAGACAGACATTAATGCATATCCATGACAGTACCCTCCCTCTTACGAGGCCTCCCCCTTCCCCGCCTGGGCCCAGGTTTAGAGGGAAACTTCAGATGAAACTCCTTTAACAGACGAGGTGCAAAGACCTCAGATGCAGTGATCCAAGACCTCTCCTCAGGACCAAACCCTTTCCAATGAACGAGGTACTGAAGAACGCCTTTACAGAGTCGGGAGTCCAGAATTTGACTGATCTCGTACTCCTGATTATCCTCAGAGACAGGCGCCACGGTAGGAAGAGGACGAGAGAATTTATTGAGGACTAAAGGCTTTAGAAGAGCAACATGAAAGGAGTTAGTGATTTTAAGGCTCTTAGGAATCTGGAGTTTGAAACAAACCGGATTCAGTTTAGCAGTTACCGTGTATGGACCGATGAATCGTGGAGCAAACTTCAGAGAAGGAACTCGGAGCTTGATGTTCCTGGTAGAGAGCCAGACTTTGTCCCCTGGCTGAAGAGAAGGCGGTTTACGCCTGCGGCGGTCGGCAAAGCCTTTGAATTTTTCAGCAGCTGCCCGGAGGGAATCATGAACGTGACCCCAAACGGAATTGAGAGACTCCTGAACCGAAGCCAAAGCTGGAATGTCTGGAGAACAGATCATAGGAAGAGGAAGTTGAGGGTGTTTTCCATAAACTGTGAAAAAGGGTGTCTTCTGCGAACTGGTATTCACATGATTGTTATGGGAGAATTCTGCCCACGGGAGTAGAGAGGACCAATCGTCATGGTGAGAAGACACAAAGGTGCGAAGAAAGACCTCTAACTCCTGATTAACCCTCTCAGTCTGTCCATTGGATTGGGGATGGTAAGAAGAAGAAAAATCCAAGACAATATTGAGGGATTTGCAAAAGGCTCTCCAAAAACGAGACGTGAATTGGACTCCCCTGTCGGAAACAATATGAGAAGGGACCCCATGTAGGCGGAGAATTTCTCGAATGAAAATGGGAACCAAGGCAGGGGCAGAAGGAAGACCAGGAAGAGGAACAAAATGAGCCATCTTGGAGAATCGATCGATTACCACCCAAATGACTGTATTATTCTCAGACAGTGGGAGATCGGTGATAAAATCCATGGCAATATGGGCCCAGGGTTCCTTAGGAATAGGCAAGGGCATAGGCAAGGGCATGAGGAGACCAGCAGGAGCTTGTGTGGAGGATTTGGACTGAGCACAGACATGACAAGCTTTAACGTAGTCTTTGACGTCTGAAGGACCGGAGGAATCCAGAATGCCCTGCCACCTTGGAATCATGTCCCCAACGAAGGATCTTAGCTCTTAGCTCAGTGGGGACAAAGGTCTTACCAGGCGGAATTTTAGACTTCAGGGTGGTAGAGTGGGCAACAATGCATGAGGTGGGAATGATCGGCTCAGGTTCAGGGGCGGACTCCTCGTCCAAAGTGTCAAATGACCTAGAGAGCGCATCAGCCCGACCGTTGCAGGAACCAGGTTTGTAGGTAATCGTGAAATTAAAACGGGCAAAGAAGAGACTCCACCTGGCCTGTCTAGGATTCAGACGTTTAGCATTCTGTAGATACTGTAAATTCTTGTGATCGGTAAAGATCGTTATGGAGTGAGGGGAACCCTCCAAGAGATGACGCCACTCCTCTAACGCCAATTTAATTGCGAGAAGTTCCCGATCACCGATGGCATAATTCCTCTCTGCCTGAGAAAATTTTTTGGAGAAGAACGCACATGGTTGGCGTCTCTTCTCAAAGATTTGAAGAAGCACAGCTCCCACCCCCATTGAGGAAGCGTCCACTTCAATAAAAAATGCATTCCCAGGATTTGGTCTCCTCAAGAGGGGGCCAGAAACAAAGGCCTGTTTCAGGTTGTGAAATGCAGAGACAGCTTCGGGAGGCCAGTCTCTGGCATTCACACCCTTCTTGGTCAAAGCGATAATGGGCGCGGCAATGGAAGAGTAATTCCTTATGAACTGCCTATAATAATTAGTGAAGCCAAGAAAGCGCTGTGTGGCCTTGAGGCTAGCAGGAAGAGGCCAGTTGGTGATAGCCAAGACCTTCCCAGGGTCCATACGAAGCCCCGAACATGAGACAAAGCACCCCAAAAACAGGACCTCAGAACATTCAAAGGAACATTTCTCCAGCTTGGCATAGAGATTGTTCTCTCTAAGACGTTGAAGTACAGTGCGGACATGGTTTCTGTGGACGAGCAGATTTTCAGAAAAGATCAGAATGTCATCCAGATAGATGACAACAAACTGGTACAGCAGATCTCTGAAGATTTCATTGACAAAGTTTTGAAACACGGCTGGAGCATTACACAGACCAAAAGGCATCACCAGATATTCGTAATGCCCGTCTCTAGTGTTAAATGCAGTCTTCCATTCGTCACCCTCCTGTATTCGAATGAGATTGTACGCGCCTCTGAGATCCAACTTGGTGAAAATGGAGGCACCCTTCAACCTATCGAATAGCTCAGATATTAAGGGTAAGGGGTATCGATTTTTAATAGTAACCGCATTTAAACCCCGATAATCGATGCAGGGTCTTAAGGTACCATTCTTTTTGGCAACAAAAAAGAACCCTGCCCCTGCAGGCGATGAGGATTTCCGGATGAACCCTCTCTCCAGATTCTCTGCTACATACTCCGACATGGCCTGGGTCTCTGGGATGGACAGAGGGTAGGTACGACCCCTGGGTAGAGTTGCTCCGGGGACAAGATCAATAGCACAGTCAAAAGACCTGTGGGGAGGAAGCACCTCAGCTGATTTTTTACAGAACACATCCCGGTAATCGCTGTATGCGGCGGGAAGATCAGAAGAAACAGAAGTGGCAGCAACCGGAAGACTCTCCTTGGGGGTCACCTTGAGAAGACACGACGAGAAACATGAGGAACCCCAGGCCAGGATCTGCCCAGTCCACATGTGGAGAGTGGAGCTGTAGCCAAGGGAGGCCCAATACAACTGGGGTAGAGGCCTTGGGTAGAATAAGAAAGGATATCCACTCCTGGTGGAGAATCCCTACCGACATCCTAATGGGTAGCGTCTGGAAGCGAATAGGGCCCCCTGGGAGAACAGTGCCATCAATTGCCGAGACTACCAATGGGGTAGTGAGAGGTGAAAGGGTAAGCTTCATAGAAGAAGCAGTTCTCCAATCCATGAAATTGCCGGCAGCCCCGGAATCCAGGTATGCAAGGGTTGACTGAGGAGAAGTGCCTACATGAAGGGACACCGGCAAGAGCAGGCGAGAAGGTGATGTTTCTGGGTCCAATACTCCACCTTCCAAATGTATTAGACCCGAGCGTTTCCCGGACGAAGCGAGCAGGAGTCACGAAAATGACCCTTGCCCCCACAATAGAGGCACAAGCCCAGAGTTCTGCGCCTAGCACGTTCTTCGGGGGTTAGTCTGGTCCGGCCCAGCTGCATAGGTTCTTCAGCAGGTAGAGGATGCTCCACGGAATGAAGGGAGGGGAGCTCAGACTGGCTAGGACCCAGAGAGTGCTGGCGTCTTTTTTCTAAGGACCTCTCTTGAAAACGAATGTCGATCTGGTTGCATAATGAAATTACATCGTCCAGACCGACGGGAATGGCTCTTCCCGCTAATTCGTCTTTCACTCGGTCAGAGAGGCCATGTAAAAAGGTAGCGACCAGGGCCTCATTATTCCAGCTCAATTCAGCTGTGTGGATACGGAACTGAAGAGCATATTGCCCCACTGAACTAGATTCTTGGCGAAGACGTAAGACAGCACTAGCCGCTGAAGAAGCCCGAGCCGGCTCTTCGAAGATATTACGAAAGAGCTTCAAGAATTCGGACAGACTGGAAACCACCGGATCGTTCCTCTCCCACAGGGGGGCAGCCCAGGCCAAAGCTTCACCGGAGAGGAGGGAAATGATATAGGCTACCTTAGCCCGGTCAGATAGGAAGCTTTGAGGCTGAAGCTCAAAATGAATAGTGCATTGGCTGAGAAACCCCCTGCAGGCCTTGGAGTCCCCAGAGAAACGGAACGGAGCTGGCAATCTTAGTGAGTGTGAGGCTGCGACTGGTGCGATAGGTACAGCCGCTGGTTGTACTTGGGGTTGCGGATTCGGGGTTCCCAAGGAGACCTGAAGCTGCTCGAATCGAGAAGCCAGATCCTGGAGGAATCGCATCACCTGGGTCTGATTTGATTCCTGGGTCTCAAGTCTGCGAACTATGCCCTGCAATGGATCATCCGCGGGAAGCGGGATGTCAGCCGGGTTCATGGCTGATCAAACTGTCAGGGTCACCTGTGGCCAGGTGACAGATGCACACCGTAGGGGGACAGGAGTGCACCGCGAGGTAGTGAACCCTATGGCTGGCTTCTGTGGATAGGAAACTGGGTGGTTGTGGAAAGCGGGACCAGAGGAGCACAACCGGGATCCCAACGGAAGCGAGAGCCAAGATTCCCCAGGGCGCGGAGTCTAAGACCCAGCTGGTCTTCTCCAGGGCCTCTAGTGGTGAGGATGTTACGCTGCAGGCTGGGACCAGGTCGCGGCCCCTGGAGTTTCCTAGCTCACGCCCCGTAGGATAAGGGGAAGCAGCAGCACACGATAGAGAGAACCGAATAACAAGCCGAAGGTCAGGGGCCACAAGCAGACAAGGATAACGAAGAACGAGCCGAAGGTCAAGGGTCACGAGCAGACAGGGATGGTCAGGGACAAGCCAATAACGTAACAGAGAGACAGACGTAGCACACGGCAGGCAGGAACCCAAACACACAATGCCTAACAAACACGTTGATCAGCAAAGCAGGCTTGCAGTGCACAGGTTAATATAGTGTTCAGTGATAGGGCCTGGGGTGGAGTCAGGCTGGGAGGAGATTATAAAGGAAGCCAGGTGAAGGAGGTCTGGTCTCTAGATGAACACATGAGGAGGAAGGTAAGATGGCAGACAGACATTAATGCATATCCATGACAGCCTGCCATATAATATTTCTGCCAGTCCGGAAGTGCCAACCCACCCTGCCCCCATGGCTCCTGCAGGACCGCTATACTGATACGAGGTTATTGCGGGGACCACAAAAATGATCCTACTATTCCATTTAATGTAGTAAAAAAATGCTTGGGGATCCAAACTGGGGAGTGACGCAGGAAATATAGAATCACTGGGAGAAATTTCATTTTAATAAGACTAATTCGTCCAATCAACGAGAGAGGGAGCTTCCGCCATACCTGTGTCTTTTGTTTGAGACTTGACACCAGTGGAAGAAGGTTAAGGGTCAAGTAATCATTAATTTCTGCTGTGACCCTGACACCTAAATAAGTGACAGAGGTCACCCACTGCAATGGCAACTCATTATCCCTTAATGACTGAGCTTCCGGACCCAGCGGCAGAATGGAGGACTTGCCCCAATTCACCCGTAAGCCCGAAAAGGAGGCAAATTGATTCATAATTTGTAAGGCGGCTTTGAGAGAAGGTCCCGGGTCCCTGAGGAACAGTAGCAGGTCATCTGCGTAGAGGGCCACACATTCCCTAATGGAGCCGACCTGTATACCCCCCACTCCGTTGGATTGTCTAAGAGCTCTGGCAATGGGCTCCATCATCAGCGCGAAAATAAACGGTGATAGCGGACACCCCTGTCTGGTACCCCTGCCCAAGGGAAAAAACTTGAGACTGTTGCACCCAGCCGAATCGCCGTCCGAGGATCCCCATATAGCATAGTGATCCACCGACGAAAACCAGGTCCGAAACCCATTACCTCCAACACCCTGTGCATATAGTCCCAATCCACGGAGTCGAAAGCCTTTTCTATATCGATCGTAGCAATTACTTTGGCAGGGGCATCCGTTGCATCAATTTGGAGATGCGTAAACAATCTCCTCAGATTGGTGTCTGTGGACATGCCCGGGATAAAACCTGTTTGGTCAATGTCGACCAGAGTTGAAATAACCCCGGCCAACCTTGACGCCAGCACCTTTGCAAGGATCTTCAGATCTGCATTCAAAAGTGCTATGGGGCGATATGACGAGCATTCCAGGGGATCCTTCCCCGGCTTCAAGAGGAGGACCATGTAAGCCTCCATCATCGAGGCCGGTAAGGCCCCATGCTCCCAGCAGTGCCGGAAGAGAACATTGAGCCTAGGGGCCAAACGAGACCTAAAAGCCCTGTAGAAGTCCGCCGGGAATCCATCAGGCCCCGGCGCCTTCTGTGGAGGGAAAGAGAGCATGGCTGCTTCAATTTCCAGGGCAGTAATGGGTTCATCTAAAGCTGCCATATCAGTATCCGACAATTTTGGCATAGACAAGGACCGCAACAATTCCTCCAATTCTAGAGGGTTGTAGGGTGGAATGGGCGAGTATAGTGTTGAATAGAATTGTACAAATTCCTCCAGTATCTCCTTGGGGTCAGTGACTAAGGATCCCCCCTTATTCCTCACCACCGGTACACAGACCGGTGTCTTACAATCAGCAGCAAGGTTAGCCAGCAACTTACCATTTTTACCCCCTCCGCAAACACCACCTCCGACCTTTGCCGTATCTCAGTGTGTGCCAAGTTTGTAAAGTGCAATGCCACCGAACGTTGAGCCTCCAATAAGGAAGCATAATTGACCTCCGAGGGCGATTCTGCCTGCCTCTTTGCCCTCTCTCGTTCATGGGCCATAAGAAGCGCACTCTCCTGTCCATGCTCCTTTCGGACCGCCTGAATGGCAGAGATGCACTCTCCCCTCGCCACTGCTTTAAAAGCATCCCATACCACCGGGGGCTCAGCCGAGCCCTCATTATCTTCCCAGTAGGCGGACATTAACGTTTGCATCTGTGCAACCACCTGATCCTCCAGCAACCAACCCGGCGCTAATTTCCAACCTCCCTTCCTACCCCCTGCAAGAAAGGCTAGAGTGACTAGAAGTGGATTATGATCCAACGCTCCCCCAGGTAAGTAGTCAGACTCAGATACCAACGGAAGGACCAGAGAATTACCAAACGCCAAATCGATCCTAGCTGAAGATTTGTGAGTAGAAGACAAATGAGAGTACGACACAGTATCCGGGTGCTTCCATCTCCAAAGCTCAGTCAGGCCCGCCAGTGACGCCCAGGAGCTGAGGTCCCCCGACGCCGATCTACCAGCGTTGGAGGAATCCAGCACCGAGTCTAAAATGGCATTGTAATCCCCCAGGAGAATCATTGGGAGATGGAGATGGGGCGCCAGTCTAACCAACAAATCACACAGTAGGGTCACCTTGAACGGAGGGGGTAAATACACATTGACCAGCAGCAATTTATGAGAATATATATCCAAGAGGACTGCCACATATCGACCTCCCGGGTCTGTAAATACTTTGTGAATGTTGCATGGGATTAATTTGCTTATTAGAATGGATACCCCTCTAGCGTACGTAGAGTACGTAGAGTGCATTGCCCTTTGTATCCAGGGCCTGCGCAAGGACAATATTTTACTCCCCTCCAAATGTGTCTCTTGCAGGAGGACGATATGTGGTTTGACCTGCTTGAGGTACTGAAATACTGCCGCCCTCTTAAATTTGTTATTTAAACCCCTGACATTCCAGGAAAGTATTTTAAGTTTGCCAGGGGTTTAGTTTCTTCAATTGAAGAAAACAAAAAAATAGGAAACCCACATAATTGTAAGTACCGGAGGAGGGGTAGGCGGGGTTAGCACACATTTCAATAGTAACAGTATATTCAGTGGTGGTACAGAACAAATATAACCCCCATGGCCTTGGTCAAGAAAACAAAAAAACTCCCCTGCTGTCATACCAGAAACCACTAAACTATTAAAAAACTGGAGCACAAAAACTAAAAATTCAAAAAAACAACAACTTGTCCGGTATGCAGCTTGATCCCTGAAACGAACAACCCCGTAGAGGTTCAGCCTGACGTGTCGATAGTCCGGTATTCGAAAAAAAGAAGAAGAGAAAAAATAAAAAAGTAAAAGTACAAAGTTGGCCGTGTCTGTCACACCAGATTCCCGACCTTTCTATGACAGGATGCGTGCAGCTAACCTTGCACTGGGAACCACATACCGCGATAACCTAAAACAAGGAGTGCACTATAGTACTAGTTACCACTGCACCAATTCAGAGTTAGTAATCCATTGAAACAGCGAGTTATTCCCCAAAAGGAAAAAACAGGTTTCAAACAAAAGGATATCACTCCAAGGGAGAACCCCAGTCCGGATAGTACTGAAAAGTTTAAGGCTATTCCATAGTAAGAGAGGAAAAAATAATAAAGTACAAAAGCAAGAAGCAAAACCATAAATGGGTCAATCAGATCCACCCGGCAACCTTCAGGAACCACTGTGAAAGAAAGATTTTTCGTGTACAGCAACATCACTGGGCACGATCAAGCCACTCACAGGCATCGTGTGGAGTATCAAAAAACTTCACGGATCCCTTGTATTGCACACGGAGACGGCTGGGGTACAGCATACTGTATTTCAGCTCCCTCTCACGGAGCCTCTTTTTCACGTCTGTGAATGAGCGACGCCTCCTCTGAGTCTCCGCCGAGAAGTCCGGAAACAGCATGATGCGGGCGTTCTCATACTTCAGGTCTGGATGCTTCCTTGCTTCAGCCAGCAGCATGTCACGGTCCCTATAGTTTAGGAACCTGACCAGGAAGGGACGCGGTGGGGCGCCCGCTTTCCAAGCTCCAGTGGGCACTCTGTGAGCCCGTTCAGCTACATAAGTGGGGGGGAGGTCACCCAGGCCTAATAGAGTTTTGAAGAACTGTTCAGCAAAAGTAGTTGTGGCAACCCCTTCAGCTCCCTCAGGTAATCCCACCACTCTTACATTATTCCTCCTTTGGCGGTCCTCGGCATCGTCCGCTCTGTGTTGCAGCATCCGGACCACGCTTTCCAGCTCTGACAGCTGTGAGCCCTGGGTGTGTGTAACATCTTCCACCCCCGATATGCGATCTTCCGCAGTAGTCAGGCGGCCTCTGATCTTATCCAGATCATGTCGGATGAGACTACATTCCGAGGCCAGGCAGTCAATACGGGTCACGAGTTCCGCCTTGGACGCCGCTATGGCCTCGAGAATCGGACCTGTTATAGCCGCCGCGTCCACCTCGATCTCGGGCGTGAGGAGTGTAGGGGCCCCAGAGACCCGCGGAGCCGCATCAGCCGCCTGCGCCATCTTGGAAGCAGCGCGCGAAACCGCAGGAAGCAAGAAGGAGTGGGCGGAGTCAGCCGCCATGCTGGTCTGAGAGCAGAGCTGTCTCTGCTCCATCTGTGGCTGGTTAAGGAGTTTCAGGAACTTCTTGGAAGCCGAGGATGGCATAATTACGTGCCTCGTCTGTTCCCCCAGGTCTGGTAGTATGTGCAGCGGTTGTCAGAGCGTACGGTCAGCCGCTATCAGGAGAATAGACCGGAGATAAGCCGGAGCTCTGGGAGAACACGTTCTACCGCGATCACATCCGGCCACGCCCCCACACAACACAGGTTTTTAAAGTAATTTATTAGGCAGCTCCGGGGGTCTTCCTGCCAGGCGCCCCGCTATCTTCTTCCAGCTCTTTTGCTAGCGGGGTCCCGGGCTTCCTCGTCGTCTTCGGGGGTCTTCCTGCCGGGCGCCCCGCTATCTTCTTCCAGCTCTTTTGCTAGCGGGGCCGGTCTTCTTCGTCGCCTTCTTCCCTCTTCTCTTCGCCCGATGTTGCCTCGTCGCTGTCCACCGCTGCAATGATCTGTCCGAGCAGCGGTGCCACTTTTATTGGCATGGGGCGTGGTCACCGGCTGATGCCACCGCTGACCCCGCCCCCGTATGATGTCACAGTCCCGGGGAATGATGGGACTGTGACGTGAAATGGGGGCGGGGTCAGCGGTGGCATCAGTCGGTGACCACGCCCCATGCCAATATAAGTGGCACCGCTGCTCGGACAGAGCATTGTAGCGGCAGACAGCGACGAGGCAACATCGGGCGAAGAGAAGAGGGAAGATGAAGAAGACCAGCCCCCAATAGCAAAAGAGCTGGAAGAAGATAGCGGGGCGCCCGGCAGAAGGCAGAAAGAACCGGAGATCGTGGAGAAGACACCGGAGAGCGAGAGAAGAACCGGAGATCGTGGAGAAGGCACCGGAGAGCGGGAGAAGAACCGGAGATCGTGGAGAAGGCACCGGAGAGCGGGAGAAGACGGCGAGGAAGCCCGGGACCCCTGCTAGCAAAAGAGCTGGTAGAAGATAGCGGGGCGCCCGGCAGAAAGACCCCCGAAGTCGGAAGAAGACCACCGGAGCTGCCCAATAAATTACTTTTCAAACCTGTGTTGTCTTTTTTATTGACTTATTTTGCCACCAGGTGAATGGGTAGGGGTACGATGTACCCCATACTCATTCACATAGGGTGGGGGGCAGGTATCTGGGGTCCCCCTTATTAAAGGGGGCTCCCGGATTCCGATAAGCCCCCCGCCCGCAGACCCCGACAACCAACGGCCAGGGTTGTCGGGAAGAGGCCCTTGTCCCCATCAACATGGGGGCAGGGTGCTTTGGGGTGGGGGGGGGCCGCAGGTCGCCTCCCCTGCCCCGAAGCACCAAACCCCCCATGTTGAGGGCACGCGGCCTGGTACGGTTCAGGAGGGAGGGGGGCTGCTCTCTCTTCCCCCCCTCTTCCCCTGCGGCCTGCCAGGTTGAGTGCTCGGATAAAGGGTCTGGTGTGTATTTTTAGGGGACCCCACGCTAATTTTTTTTGTTTTTGGCGCGGGGTTCCCCTTAAAATACAAGCCAGACCTGAAGGGCCTGGTATGGATTCTGGGGAGACCCCCACGCCATTTTTTTTTTCATTTTTGGGGGGGTCCCCTTTGAATCCATACTAGACCCAAGGGCCTGGTATGGACCTGGGGGGGGGACCCCACACTGTTTTTTTTCTAGGTTTTTTTTTTTTGAACCGGCATTTTTTTTTTTTACATTTCCTTTAACAACCAGCTATAAACACGTAAAACAAAAAATCGCCGCAAAATTGCAGTACTTGCGTTTTGGATGCGGGTCCATTGAATTCTTTTACATCCAAAACACTGTTTTTGGCCTGGCAAAAAAAAAATCTGCAGTTGCGTTTAAAATCGTTTTTCACAAAGCCTAAAAAAATGCCTTCAGACGCCAAAGATTTCCACGTTTCAGACGCGGTACCAGCATTTAGCCGCATTTTAGTTTAGAAGTGTTTTTAAAGGTGACCTATTTTTTTTTATATTGATAAACTCCAAATTTATGGCAAATGAGGAAAAACCAAAAAAATATATATATATATATAAATGAAATTGCTTCCATTGCATTGTGAACAATCCACAACTTGGGGCAGCTGACGTGGCAAGTGGACAATCCACATCTTGTGGCAAGTGATGTGGCAAGTGACACGCTAAAAACAACTACACTGCTGCTCTCAGCTGCTGATATCACTCTGGTCTCACAAAATAGCTAAAATCGTAAATAATACTGTTTTTGGAGCTTAGGGCGGCTCCTTATCATATACACGCAAATGTGGTAAAACACGGCATGCAAACGCCACAAAGCGCGCCTTTCTAAACGCCACTTTCAACCTTAGTTCTGAACACTTTGCACCAGCGTCCCGTCTACATGGGGCCTAAAAACGCCTATGCCATTTACAGCTCAAAAACGCCATGGTGGCCATGAGGCCATAGGCTAACATGGAGAGATGTTTTTAAGCTGCAAAAAACGCTCAAACAAGCGGCTTGAAAAACGTCCGTGTGCATGTAGCCTTATATTAACCACTTGCGCACTGCCCAGACCAAGTTTCACATTTCAGCGCTGATGCACTTTCAAATGACAATTGCGCGCTCATACAACACTGTAACCCAATGAAAATGTATTATTTCTTGGCACACAAAGAGCTTGCTTTTGGTGCCATTTGATCACTTTTGTGTTTTTTTTTTTTTCCTATAAATACAAAAGACCGAGTTTAAAAAAAAAAAAAATGGATATTTTAACCACTTCAGCACTGGGCCTATTCTGGCACTTCTCTCCTTCATGTAAAAATCATAAATTTATGGCTATAAATTTACTTCAAAACACCAAACATTATATATGTTTTTGGAGCAGACACCCTAGGGAATAAGATGGCAGTCATTGCAAATTTTTATCTCGCTCGGTATTTGCGCAATAAATTTTCAAACGCCTTTTTTTTGCAAAAAATATTACAAAACAGTAAAGTTAGGCCAATTTTTTGGTATAATGTGAAAGATGTTGTTATGCTGAGTAAATAGATACCTAACACGTCACGCTTTAAAATTGCGCACACTCATGGAATGACACCAAACTTCAGTAATTAAAAATCTCCCTAGGCGATGCTTTAAATTTTTTTACACGTTACCATTTTGGCATTACAGAGGAGGTCTAGTGCTAGAATTGTTGCACTCGTTCTAACGCACGCAGCAATAACTCACATGTGTGGTTTGAACGGCATTTACATATGTGGGCGGGACTTACGTGTGTGTTCGCTTCTGAGCGCGAGCTACCGGGGACATGGGCGTTTTTTCTTATTTTTGCTTATTTTTTTTATTTTGTTTTTTTTAACTTTTTTGTATTTCTTACTCTTTTTTTAATTTTTTTTTTTTTGGATCACTTTTATTCCTATTACAAGGAATGTAAACATCCCTTGTAATAGGAATGTGTGTGACAGGTCCTCTTTATGGAGAGATGCGGAGTCAATAAGACCCCACATCTCTCCTCCAGGCTGGAAAGCATGATATTGGTAAAAAAAAATCACCAATCTCATGCTGACAGCCGAGATCACGGCTTGGTTAACATACAGGAACACGGCGTGATGTCCCAACGTCGCGCCCGGGCCTCCGACGGTCATAGAGATGACTGGTGACCATATGGTCACCAGTCATCTCCAAATCGTTCTCCGAGCCCAAGATGGCACGGGAGAGCCCGGAGAAGCACCGAATGGCGGCAAGAGGGGGGGGGGAACGTCCCCTCCCGCCGCCTATAAGAACGATGAAGCGGCGGAACTGCCACTATGATCGTTTTTATTGTGCACAGAATCGCCGGCTGAAAAGAATGATATCTGAATGATGCCTGCAACTGCAGGCATCATTCAGATGTCACCGCACAAAGCCAAGGATGTCATTTGACGGTGGGCGGTAGGAAACTGGTTAATATTTTTAAAAAAGGTAATTTTTCTTCTTCATTGATGTACACTGATGAGAATGCACTGATGGGCACCGATAAGGTGGCAAGGGTGGGCACTGAGAGGTGGCATTGCTATTTGGCACTGGTGGGCAGTGAGAAGTGGCACTGCTAGGTGGCAATGATAGTTGGCAGTGATGGGCACTGATAGGCAGCACTGCTAGGTGCCACTGATTGGCACCAGTGGTGGGCATTTATGGGTGGCACTGGCAGGGGATACTAATTGTCACAGATGACGCAGAATTGCCTCTTCCTCTTCGGGCCCCATGTCCCTTGCACATAAGCCGGTGATTGCCTTTTTTTTATGCTCACGCTGTCAGCACAAGGAGAAAACAAAAACCATTACCCAGCTTTTGTTTACATCACGTGATCAGCTTTCATTTGCTGACAGCTGATCACATGGTAAAGGGCAGGGATCGGCCCCTTACTCGGATCTGTCATAACCAGAGTCTCAGGGACTCAGTGACCACAGCGCGCGCGCACAAAGGGGAGGACGTTTATTGACGGACTCCCGGCAATTGAGGACCATGCTGTGGCCGTCGATCAGTTATAGCGCTGATCTCAAGTGATTAAAGAGGGTCTAAATGGGCCATTGACATGCATCACAATTCAACTTAGGAATGAGTCTTTGAAAAGTTAAACTAAATAATTTGGCCACTTTATCCTTCCAAAAAATTCACTTCCTGTCACATAGCCACACAGGACGTGAGGGAAAATCCCTAACAATGTCTTTCCTTGGGGACACACAGGTCAATCTAAATACTTTCCCCATTATGCACATTGCGGGGTACACCACAAATTATTATTAGGTAGTTTGGAATGTGGGGTTTATTTACTAAAAGCAAATCTACTTTGCACTACAAGTGCACTTGCTGTATATCTGAGGGGGACATGCAAGCAAAAAAAAAAACACCATCTTTGCTTTTACATGATTGTAACATCCAATCACCAGTACTTTCCCTCAGATTTTCAGCAGCTACACTTTTACTGCAGAGTGGATTTGTCTTTACTAAACCCCAAACTATACAATGATTTGGGGTGTACACAACAAAGTGCTAGAGTGCAATTTTCTTAATGGGGACACTAGTGAGATTGATCTGTGTGTCCCCAAGAAAAGCCATTGGTAGGGTTTTACCTTCACTTCCTGTTTAGCTGTGTGACAGGAAGTGAAGCCAATTTGAAGAAAAGGAGACACAAAGGCCAAACTACAAAAAAAAAAAACACAAGCAGGGGTTCTAACACTTACTTTGTTTCCCTCAAAATGCCCACAATTAGAATTGTATTTCCTTGAGCTATTTTTAAGTGCAGTGCTCTAAATCAGTGCTTCTCAATTACCCCCAACAGGCCATGTTTGCAGGTTTTCCTTCATCTTGCACATGTGCTTTAAATCACAGTCAATGGTTTTGATTTTTGAACAGCAATTCTCGATAAGATAAATTCACAAAACATGTCCTGTTGGGGGTACTTGAGGACTGAGGCTGAGAACCACTGCAGTAAAAAAGGAAAATTGAATACTTACCGCTCTGTATTTTTCATTTCCTGGTGACGCTCCATGGCAGCACACAATACATGCATATGCTAGCATGAAGGCACCAGGGTAGACAAATCACACCTGTTTTGTTTTGACATGCCAATCAGCTGTCACATTTGTTGCAAAGAAAACACAAAACAAACATCAAAACTTTGCATCAAATTTTATTGGTCAACAAAACAAAAGGGAAGGCAAAATAAAAAACATGGTCAATTTGAAACAGTTACAGACTCAACATCTTGAGAAATTTTTGGCCAAAAAAATGCAGCACAGACAATTAAATCAAAGTGAACAAACAACACACATTAACAACATCAGAATTATTTCAGGGGAACATTTCCCCCACACAAAAAAATACAATCCACAAAAGTTAACCAATCACCTGTTTTGCAAAGACATAACAAATAAAATACATGTGTTACAAACTCGATAAGGACACCAACATGTACATTTTGCCCCACACACGCACACACTTGCCTCTTCTCAGGGCAAGCGAACGAATGTTCCCTCTGAGCTTTATATAACATAGGTTTGTGTGCTAATGAGGCAATTGAAAACACATGCACAGTCCATGAAACACCCAAAATGCAAGTTCTCCCAATGTAGAGACTGAAATTCAAAGTGGCTACACCTGTTAAGGATGTCCTTCAATTACTAACCCATAAAAACACTCTCTGAGTGAGCATGCCCAGAAATATCCAGGCACTGTTCACACACAAAAAGCACCAAAAAAAAAACTAACTGGCTGGGCATGTGCAGAACAACACCAATGCAGCTAGCAAAAAATAACCCCACATCATCCAGCATGCTACAAAATTAGAGATGGGACAATCACCCCCCCCCCCCCACCAACAAATACCATTGCAGTCTATGGGAACTGACTTGTTGATTTTGCTAGTCCCCACTTGGCTGGCTTATCTTCTAGTTATTGGCCTTAAAATGGGGGCCCAGGTCCCATCCTAAGGGACATATATCAATGTCACCAATTTGGAAAACACCAAAAACAAAACAAAGAGAAGTGCCTTTAAATATGCCAAATTGCTTAAGGGCCATTTCACACCACATGCAGTGCATTGCGTTTTTTATGCATCCAAAATGCATGGAAAGTTGGTTATATGGTTCTAAATGGCAGTGTTTGTTCCAGTGCGTTCCAGCTCCACCAAAAAAGTAGAACATGCTGCATTTTACCTGCACTGGACTGTACTGGAACGCATCAAAACACATCATAAACGCACTGGAACGCACAGGAACACACCTAAATGCACCAAAAACGCACTGGAACACACTTGACTTATTTTGCCACCAGGTGAATGGGTAGGGGTACGATGTACCCCATACTCATTCACATAGGGTGGGGGGCAGGTATCTGGGGTCCCCCTTATTAAAGGGGGCTCCCGGATTCCGATAAGCCCCCCGCCCGCAGACCCCGACAACCAACGGCCAGGGTTGTCGGGAAGAGGCCCTTGTCCCCATCAACATGGGGGCAGGGTGCTTTGGGGTGGGGGGGGCCGCAGGTCGCCTCCCCTGCCCCGAAGCACCAAACCCCCCATGTTGAGGGCACGCGGCCTGGTACGGTTCAGGAGGGAGGGGGGGCTGCTCTCTCTTCCCCCCCTCTTCCCCTGCGGCCTGCCAGGTTGAGTGCTCGGATAAAGGGTCTGGTGTGTATTTTTAGGGGACCCCACGCTAATTTTTTTTGTTTTTGGCGCGGGGTTCCCCTTAAAATACAAGCCAGACCTGAAGGGCCTGGTATGGATTCTGGGGAGACCCCCACGCCATTTTTTTTTTCATTTTTGGGGGGGGTCCCCTTTGAATCCATACTAGACCCAAGGGCCTGGTATGGACCTGGGGGGGGGACCCCACACTGTTCTTTTTCTAGGTTTTTTTTTTTTTGAACCGGCATTTTTTTTTTTTACATTTCCTTTAACAACCAGCTATAAACACGTAAAACAAAAAATCGCCGCAAAATTGCAGTACTTGCGTTTTGGATGCGGGTCCATTGAATTCTTTTACATCCAAAACACTGTTTTTGGCCTGGCAAAAAAAAATCTGCAGTTGCGTTTAAAATCGTTTTTCACAAAGCCTAAAAAAATGCCTTCAGACGCCAAAGATTTCCACGTTTCAGACGCGGTACCAGCATTTAGCCGCATTTTAGTTTAGAAGTGTTTTTAAAGGTGACCTATTTTTTTTTATATTGATAAACTCCAAATTTATGGCAAATGAGGAAAAACCATAAAATATATATATATATATAAATGAAATTGCTTCCATTGCATTGTGAACAATCCACAACTTGGGGCAGCTGACGTGGCAAGTGGACAATCCACAACTTGTGGCAAGTGATTAGGGATGAGCTTCGTGTTCGAGTCGAACATACGTTCGACTCGAACATTGGCTGTTCGATCGTTCGACGAAGATCGAACGATTTGGGCCGTTCGCGCCAAATTCGAGTGACGCGAACGGCCCACAATGCACTACGCCATCGCAGTGTCATCCAGGCGCTGTGATTGGCCAAGCATGCACTGTGACCCCGCATGCTTGGCCAATCACAGCGCCGGCAGCGAGGAGAGCAATGATTGGCCACAGGCAGGATGCCTGTGGCCAATTATTGCTGAGGGTGTTTAGTACACGCCCCACACTATAAAAGGCCGCCAGCACGGCGGCCTAGTGTAGTGTGTTCCGGAGCAGGGATAGAGTAGCATAGGCAGGGACAGTGACTGTTATTTCTTTCTTGCTTAACCTGGATTCCTTTAGTTTAGGGAAAGAGAAGGATAGGTAGGGAGAGTGTCAGTGTGTTTTGTGCTTCTGCTATAGTGTGCTTAAAAAAAAACATTTATTCTAGGGACAGAAAACTCTAGGTAGGGACAGTGTCAGTTTCTTTCACTCTGCAAGTCCTTGTTTCCAGGGACCTGGAAGGACAGTGAGTGAATTGTCCTTTTGCTATATTGTGATTAAAAAAAACATTTATTCTAGGGACAGAAAACTCTAGGTAGGGACAGTGTCAGTTTCTTTCACTCTGCAAGTCCTTGTTTCCAGGGACCTGGAAGGACAGTGAGTGAATTGTCCTTTTGCTATATTGTGATTAAAAAAAACATTTATTCTAGGGACAGAAAACTCTAGGTAGGGACAGTGTCAGTTTCTTTCACTCTGCAAGTCCTTGTTTCCAGGGACCTGGAAGGACAGTGAGTGAATTGTCCTTTTGCTATATTGTGATTAAAAAAAACATTTATTCTAGGGACAGAAAACTCTAGGTAGGGACAGTGTCAGTTTCTTTCACTCTGCAAGTCCTTGTTTCCAGGGACCTGGAAGGACAGTGAGTGAATTGTCCTTTTGCTATATTGTGATTAAAAAAAACATTTATTCTAGGGACAGAAAACTCTAGGTAGGGACAGTGTCAGTTTCTTTCACTCTGCAAGTCCTTGTTTCCAGGGACCTGGAAGGACAGTGAGTGAATTGTCCTTTTGCTATATTGTGATTAAAAAAAACATTTATTCTAGGGACAGAAAACTCTAGGTAGGGACAGTGTCAGTTTCTTTCACTCTGCAAGTCCTTGTTTCCAGGGACCTGGAAGGACAGTGAGTGAATTGTCCTTTTGCTATATTGTGATTAAAAAAAACATTTATTCTAGGGACAGAAAACTCTAGGTAGGGACAGTGTCAGTTTCTTTCACTCTGCAAGTCCTTGTTTCCAGGGACCTGGAAGGACAGTGAGTGAATTGTCCTTTTGCTATATTGTGATTAAAAAAAACATTTATTCTAGGGACAGAAAACTCTAGGTAGGGACAGTGTCAGTTTCTTTCACTCTGCAAGTCCTTGTTTCCAGGGACCTGGAAGGACAGTGAGTGAATTGTCCTTTTGCTATATTGTGATTAAAAAAAACATTTATTCTAGGGACAGAAAACTCTAGGTAGGGACAGTGTCAGTTTCTTTCACTCTGCAAGTCCTTGTTTCCAGGGACCTGGAAGGACAGTGAGTGAATTGTCCTTTTGCTATATTGTGATTAAAAAAAACATTTATTCTAGGGACAGAAAACTCTAGGTAGGGACAGTGTCAGTTTCTTTCACTCTGCAAGTCCTTGTTTCCAGGGACCTGGAAGGACAGTGAGTGAATTGTCCTTTTGCTATATTGTGATTAAAAAAAACATTTATTCTAGGGACAGAAAACTCTAGGTAGGGACAGTGTCAGTTTCTTTCACTCTGCAAGTCCTTGTTTCCAGGGACCTGGAAGGACAGTGAGTGAATTGTCCTTTTGCTATATTGTGATTAAAAAAAACATTTATTCTAGGGACAGAAAACTCTAGGTAGGGACAGTGTCAGTTTCTTTCACTCTGCAAGTCCTTGTTTCCAGGGACCTGGAAGGACAGTGAGTGAATTGTCCTTTTGCTATATTGTGATTAAAAAAAACATTTATTCTAGGGACAGAAAACTCTAGGTAGGGACAGTGTCAGTTTCTTTCACTCTGCAAGTCCTTGTTTCCAGGGACCTGGAAGGACAGTGAGTGAATTGTCCTTTTGCTATATTGTGATTAAAAAAACCATTTATTCTAGGGACAGAAAACTCTAGGTAGGGACAGTGTCAGTTTCTTTCACTCTGCAAGTCCTTGTTTCCAGGGACCTGGAAGGACAGTGAGTGAATTGTCCTTTTGCTATATTGTGATTAAAAAAAACATTTATTCTAGGGACAGAAAACTCTAGGTAGGGACAGTGTCAGTTTCTTTCACTCTGCAAGTCCTTGTTTCCAGGGACCTGGAAGGACAGTGAGTGAATTGTCCTTTTGCTATATTGTGATTAAAAAAAACATTTATTCTAGGGACAGAAAACTCTAGGTAGGGACAGTGTCAGTTTCTTTCACTCTGCAAGTCCTTGTTTCCAGGGACCTGGAAGGACAGTGAGTGAATTGTCCTTTTGCTATATTGTGATTAAAAAAAACATTTATTCTAGGGACAGAAAACTCTAGGTAGGGACAGTGTCAGTTTCTTTCACTCTGCAAGTCCTTGTTTCCAGGGACCTGGAAGGACAGTGAGTGAATTGTCCTTTTGCTATATTGTGATTAAAAAAAACATTTATTCTAGGGACAGAAAACTCTAGGTAGGGACAGTGTCAGTTTCTTTCACTCTGCAAGTCCTTGTTTCCAGGGACCTGGAAGGACAGTGAGTGAATTGTCCTTTTGCTATATTGTGATTAAAAAAAACATTTATTCTAGGGACAGAAAACTCTAGGTAGGGACAGTGTCAGTTTCTTTCACTCTGCAAGTCCTTGTTTCCAGGGACCTGGAAGGACAGTGAGTGAATTGTCCTTTTGCTATATTGTGATTAAAAAAAACATTTATTCTAGGGACAGAAAACTCTAGGTAGGGACAGTGTCAGTTTCTTTCACTCTGCAAGTCCTTGTTTCCAGGGACCTGGAAGGACAGTGAGTGAATTGTCCTTTTGCTATATTGTGATTAAAAAAAACATTTATTCTAGGGACAGAAAACTCTAGGTAGGGACAGTGTCAGTTTCTTTCACTCTGCAAGTCCTTGTTTCCAGGGACCTGGAAGGACAGTGAGTGAATTGTCCTTTTGCTATATTGTGATTAAAAAAAACATTTATTCTAGGGACAGAAAACTCTAGGTAGGGACAGTGTCAGTTTCTTTCACTCTGCAAGTCCTTGTTTCCAGGGACCTGGAAGGACAGTGAGTGAATTGTCCTTTTGCTATATTGTGATTAAAAAAAACATTTATTCTAGGGACAGAAAACTCTAGGTAGGGACAGTGTCAGTTTCTTTCACTCTGCAAGTCCTTGTTTCCAGGGACCTGGAAGGACAGTGAGTGAATTGTCCTTTTGCTATATTGTGATTAAAAAAAACATTTATTCTAGGGACAGAAAACTCTAGGTAGGGACAGTGTCAGTTTCTTTCACTCTGCAAGTCCTTGTTTCCAGGGACCTGGAAGGACAGTGAGTGAATTGTCCTTTTGCTATATTGTGATTAAAAAAAACATTTATTCTAGGGACAGAAAACTCTAGGTAGGGACAGTGTCAGTTTCTTTCACTCTGCAAGTCCTTGTTTCCAGGGACCTGGAAGGACAGTGAGTGAATTGTCCTTTTGCTATATTGTGATTAAAAAAAACATTTATTCTAGGGACAGAAAACTCTAGGTAGGGACAGTGTCAGTTTCTTTCACTCTGCAAGTCCTTGTTTCCAGGGACCTGGAAGGACAGTGAGTGAATTGTCCTTTTGCTATATTGTGATTAAAAAAAACATTTATTCTAGGGACAGAAAACTCTAGGTAGGGACAGTGTCAGTTTCTTTCACTCTGCAAGTCCTTGTTTCCAGGGACCTGGAAGGACAGTGAGTGAATTGTCCTTTTGCTATATTGTGATTAAAAAAAACATTTATTCTAGGGACAGAAAACTCTAGGTAGGGACAGTGTCAGTTTCTTTCACTCTGCAAGTCCTTGTTTCCAGGGACCTGGAAGGACAGTGAGTGAATTGTCCTTTTGCTATATTGTGATTAAAAAAAACATTTATTCTAGGGACAGAAAACTCTAGGTAGGGACAGTGTCAGTTTCTTTCACTCTGCAAGTCCTTGTTTCCAGGGACCTGGAAGGACAGTGAGTGAATTGTCCTTTTGCTATATTGTGATTAAAAAAAACATTTATTCTAGGGACAGAAAACTCTAGGTAGGGACAGTGTCAGTTTCTTTCACTCTGCAAGTCCTTGTTTCCAGGGACCTGGAAGGACAGTGAGTGAATTGTCCTTTTGCTATATTGTGATTAAAAAAAACATTTATTCTAGGGACAGAAAACTCTAGGTAGGGACAGTGTCAGTTTCTTTCACTCTGCAAGTCCTTGTTTCCAGGGACCTGGAAGGACAGTGAGTGAATTGTCCTTTTGCTATATTGTGATTAAAAAAAACATTTATTCTAGGGACAGAAAACTCTAGGTAGGGACAGTGTCAGTTTCTTTCACTCTGCAAGTCCTTGTTTCCAGGGACCTGGAAGGACAGTGAGTGAATTGTCCTTTTGCTATATTGTGATTAAAAAAAACATTTATTCTAGGGACAGAAAACTCTAGGTAGGGACAGTGTCAGTTTCTTTCACTCTGCAAGTCCTTGTTTCCAGGGACCTGGAAGGACAGTGAGTGAATTGTCCTTTTGCTATATTGTGATTAAAAAAAACATTTATTCTAGGGACAGAAAACTCTAGGTAGGGACAGTGTCAGTTTCTTTCACTCTGCAAGTCCTTGTTTCCAGGGACCTGGAAGGACAGTGAGTGAATTGTCCTTTTGCTATATTGTGATTAAAAAAAACATTTATTCTAGGGACAGAAAACTCTAGGTAGGGACAGTGTCAGTTTCTTTCACTCTGCAAGTCCTTGTTTCCAGGGACCTGGAAGGACAGTGAGTGAATTGTCCTTTTGCTATATTGTGATTAAAAAAAACATTTATTCTAGGGACAGAAAACTCTAGGTAGGGACAGTGTCAGTTTCTTTCACTCTGCAAGTCCTTGTTTCCAGGGACCTGGAAGGACAGTGAGTGAATTGTCCTTTTGCTATATTGTGATTAAAAAAAACATTTATTCTAGGGACAGAAAACTCTAGGTAGGGACAGTGTCAGTTTCTTTCACTCTGCAAGTCCTTGTTTCCAGGGACCTGGAAGGACAGTGAGTGAATTGTCCTTTTGCTATATTGTGATTAAAAAAAACATTTATTCTAGGGACAGAAAACTCTAGGTAGGGACAGTGTCAGTTTCTTTCACTCTGCAAGTCCTTGTTTCCAGGGACCTGGAAGGACAGTGAGTGAATTGTCCTTTTGCTATATTGTGATTAAAAAAAACATTTATTCTAGGGACAGAAAACTCTAGGTAGGGACAGTGTCAGTTTCTTTCACTCTGCAAGTCCTTGTTTCCAGGGACCTGGAAGGACAGTGAGTGAATTGTCCTTTTGCTATATTGTGATTAAAAAAAACATTTATTCTAGGGACAGAAAACTCTAGGTAGGGACAGTGTCAGTTTCTTTCACTCTGCAAGTCCTTGTTTCCAGGGACCTGGAAGGACAGTGAGTGAATTGTCCTTTTGCTATATTGTGATTAAAAAAAACATTTATTCTAGGGACAGAAAACTCTAGGTAGGGACAGTGTCAGTTTCTTTCACTCTGCAAGTCCTTGTTTCCAGGGACCTGGAAGGACAGTGAGTGAATTGTCCTTTTGCTATATTGTGATTAAAAAAAACATTTATTCTAGGGACAGAAAACTCTAGGTAGGGACAGTGTCAGTTTCTTTCACTCTGCAAGTCCTTGTTTCCAGGGACCTGGAAGGACAGTGAGTGAATTGTCCTTTTGTTATATTGTGATTAAAAAAAACATTTTTTTCTAGGGACAGAAAACTGTAGGTAGGGAGAGTGTTTTTTTTCTTTCACTCTGCAAGTCCTTGTTTCCAGGGACCTGTAAGGACAGTGAGTTAATTTTCCTTGTGCTATATTGTGATTAAAAAAAACATTTTTTCTAGGGACAGAAAACTGTAGGTAGGGAGAGTGTTTTTTTTCTTTCACTCTGCAAGTCCTTGTTTCCAGGGACAGAGAAGGACACCTGAAGGTAGCCCTTATTGCTTTTTTCCCATCTCCCTGCAGGCCATCTATTAGAATGTCTGGAAGGCAAACAAGGAGAGGCAGACAGTCAGGAGGCAATAAAAGAGGGCAAGCAGGCTCTGTGTCTGGGGGCAACAGTGCTGGTCGTGGACGCGGTGCATTGTCATCAGCACATGGCCATGGGACACGCTTGTCCTTCTTTTCGGCAGCTGGACATGTTGAGCCACATCATGCCGAAGACTTGGTAGAGTGGATGACCAAGCCCTCCTCCTCCTCCTCATCCTCTCTCACCCAGGCTCAGGGTACTGGAAAAGCAGCTGCCAAAGCGTCGTCTTCCCTGGTATCAATGTCAGACAAATCATCAGTCACTCCTTCCCTAGACCCACCATGTCCTCCTCCTGAGGAGTCCCCCGAACTGTTTCAGCACAGTGTTGGGTACATGCTCCAGGAGGATGCCCAGCGTTTCGAAGGGTCTGATGATGAAACCCAGCTAGAGGAAGGCAGTAGCGTGAGAGCAGACAGAGGGGATGCTCAAGAAGGACACCAATCTGGCAGTCATGTTCCAGCAGCTGCAGCATACTGCCAGATTGGCTCCAGTGATGAGGAGGGAGGGGATGATGAGGTCAATGACTCCACGTGGGTGCCTAATAGGAGAGAGGAGGAGGAGGAGGATGAGGAGGAGGCACATCTCCAACGAGGCAGGATGCCCTTTGGTGGCCAGCGTAAGGGCAGTACACCGACGGAATCACACCGCAGAGCTCCGCCTGTGCAGGGCGCTGCCTCTGCCCGTCATTCAAAAAGTTCTTTGGTGTGGGCCTTTTTTGAGGCTAGTGCATCAGATCGCACAGCTGCTGTTTGCAACATATGTCTCAAGCGTATATCGCGTGGCCAAAACATCAGCCGCTTGGGTACCACATGCCTGACCAGACATATGTTGACCTGCCATGCAGCTCGTTGGCAAGCCTACCTCAAAGACCCACACCAAAGAACAAAGCGGACCTCTCCTTGCACCGCATCAGCTGGGATCTCCAACCCCACTATAACTTCAGTCCTCTCTGAAACATGCACTGAGAGGAATGAAGGTGTAGAATTAGGTGTGTCACAGCCAAGTACTTGCGCCCACTCTGCTAGCAGTACACCGACGTCCGATTCTAGCAGGCAAATTTCCCTGCCCCAGCTGCTGGACCGTCGAAAGAAGTTCACTCCCAGCCATCCACATGCCCAGCGGTTGAATGCTAGCTTGGCTAAATTGCTAGCGCTTCAACTGCTGCCTTTTCAGTTGGTAGACTCGGCCCCCTTCCGTGAGTTTGTGCAATGTGCGGTTCCTCAGTGGCAGGTTCCCAAACGCCACTTTTTCTCACGGAAGGCTATTCCGGCTCTCTACCGGCATGTGGAAGGCAATGTCTTGGCCTCGCTGGACAGGGCGGTCAGCGGTAAGGTGCATATTACCGCTGACTCATGGTCCAGCAGGCATGGACAGGGACGTTACCTTTCTTTCACGGCCCATTGGGTCACTCTTTTGGCAGCTGGGAAGGATTCAGGACAAGGTGCAGTAGTGTTGGAGGTTGTCCCACCGCCACGCCTCCAAAATGCTACTACTGGTTGTGACACACCTCTCTCCTCCACCCCCTCCTCTTCTTCTTCCTCCATGGCCTCTTCCTGTGGTTTGTCCTATGAACCAGCGGTGCTCCGTAGCCGTTCACGGGGCTACGCAAGTACGCAGGCAAAAAGATGCCATGCCGTGCTTGCGCTGGTGTGTTTGGGGGACAGAAGCCACACTGGGGCAGAGGTCCTGTCTGCTCTGCAGGGCCAGGCCGAGAGGTGGTTGACGCCACGCCAGCTTAAGCCAGGAATGGTGGTTTGCGACAATGGCACCAACCTCCTCTCCGCCCTCCGACAGGGACAACTGACCCATGTGCCCTGTGTGGCTCACGTCCTTAACCTGGTGGTGCAGCGGTTCTTGGGCAGGTACCCGGGCTTACAGGATGTCCTGAGGCAGGCCAGGAAAGTCTGTGTGCATTTCCGCAGATCTTATAATGCCAGTGCTCGCCTGGCTGAGCTGCAAAAGGAGTTGAACCTGCCCAAGAACCGCCTTATATGTGACATGCCCACCAGGTGGAACTCAACGTTGGCCATGCTGCAGCGGCTGCACACGCAGCAGAGGGCCATCAATGAGTACCTGTGCGACTACGGCACCAGGACAGGGTCAGGGGAGCTTGGTTTTTTTTCTCCACGCCAGTGGGGCATGATCAGGGATGCATGCACTGTCCTGGCACCATTTGAGGAGGCCACGAGGATGGTGAGCAGTGACAGTGCATGCATCAGTGACACTGTACCTCTTGTCCACCTGTTGGAGCACACGCTGCGTGGAATAATGGACAGGGCACTTGAGGCAGAACAGAGGCAGGAAGAGGAGGACTTCCTTGCCTCTCAAGGCCCCCTTTACCCAGACAGTGTTCCTTCTGTCCCACCCATCGCACAGGAAGAGGAGGAGGAGGAGGAGGAGGAGGAGGAGGATTGTGTCAGCATGGAGGTGGAGGCTGGCACTCAGCATCATCAGCAGCAGTCTTTTAGGGATGATTTACAGTCCCAAGAAACCAGTGGACTTGTACGTGGCTGGGAGGAGGTGGCTGCGGATCATGTCGTCCTTAGTGACCCAGAGGACTCCGGAGCGAATGCCTCAGCAAACCTACGCTGCATGGCCTCCCTGATCCTGCAAAGTCTGCGGAAGGATCCTCGTATTCTTCGGATCAAGGAGAGGGACCATTACTGGCTGGCCACTCTCCTTGATCCACGGTACAAGGGTAAGGTTGCGGACCTTATGTTACCGTCGCAGAGGGAGCAGAGGATGAGACAACTCCGGGAGGCCTTGCAGAAAGGTCTGTGCAACGCGTTCCCAGAGACTGGGAGGTTGCAAACTCCTGGTCCTGGACAACGAGTTGCTGAGGCTTCGGCCAGTCAAAGAAGGAGCGGTGGGGAAGGTGGCCGTCTGACCGATGCGTTCAGACAATTCTTTAGTCCGCAGCCCCAAAGTATGATTGGTTCCAGCAACCATCGCCAGCGTCTGATAAACATGGTGCAGGAATATCTAGGGGCAAGGTCAGACTTGGACACCTTCCCCACCGAAAATCCTCTGGCTTACTGGGTCTTGAGGATGGATCACTGGCCAGAGCTTGCACAGTATGCAATTGAGCTACTGGCCTGTCCTGCATCCAGCGTTCTTTCGGAACGCACATTCAGTGCTGCTGGAGGATTTGTCACGGATCACAGGGTGCGCCTGTCCACCGACTCGGTTGATCGACTGACTTTCATCAAGATGAACCAGTCTTGGATCACCACCAGCTACCACACACCTGATGCTGATATAACAGACTAATTGATTTTAAAATGTCACATCCCTTCAAGACTGATGCTGATGCTGAGTGCCTGTGCTGTTATGTTGACTGGCTATCCTCCTCCTCCGAGTCCTCAATGATACGATTGATGATGATAGCTTGGAAGATCATTTTTGTTTATGGGTGCCGCCACCAGTGCCTAACGCCCAATTTTTCAGCCCCTGTTTAACAGGGGCGTGTAATTACAATTTTTGAAGCAATACTTTGCAACAGGGCTCATTGCTGTGCTCCAAGTACAGTATCTGTGAGGAGTTACAGTGTTGTGCCACCAGTGCCTAAGGCCCAATTTTTCAGCCCCTGTTTAACAGGGGCGTGTCATTACAATTTTTGAAGCAATACTTTGCAACAGGGCTCATTGCTGTGCTCCAAGTACAGTATCTGTGAGGGGTTGCAGTGTTGTGCCACCAGTGCCTAAGGCCCAATTTTTCAGCCCCTGTTCAACAGGGGCATGTAATTACAATTCTTGATCTAATAATTCACAGCAGGGCCCATTGCTGCACCCACCAAGAGTAACTGTCAGGGCTTACAGTGTTGTGGCACCAGCACCACCATCAAAGGCCCAATTTTTACTACCACTGTTCAACAATTATATGTAATTAAAATTCCTGATATAATAGTTGACAGCAGGGCGTTCCAGCACCAACCAAGAGTAACTGTGAGTGCTTACAGTGTTGTGCCAACACCAACAACTAAGGGGCCTATTTCTGCAGAGTATATACGGCAGGTCCCTACTTTCAAACATCCAACTTACAAACGACTCCTACTTGCAAACGCAAGAAGACAACAGGAAGTGAGAGGAAATCTACCACTAGGAAGGAAAATTCTCTCCTGTAAGAATAAATATGGGAGAAAGGTGTCTCCTCTGTACTGATGCTTTATCAGCAATCCTTGTTTCAAGAAAAACACCACATTTCAAAAACAGTTGTCATTGGGACGGAAAGTGAGGTGAAATGTTCTGAACAGGGGCACAGACAGCAAAACAAATGTTACAGGGGTGATAACCCTTACCTATGTTTTCCAAAAAGTTTAAAAATAGATTTTTGGGCTGGAGCTACACTTCAACAATGTACCTGTTCAAAATTACAAACAGATTCTACATAAGAACAAACCTACAGTCCCTGTCTTGTATGCACCGCCTGTATACGGCTGTTCAGAGTATATAGGGCCTTTTTTATTTTATGTGCGGGGTTCCCCTTAATATCCATACAAGACCCAAAGGGGCTGGTAATGGGCTGGGGTAGGGGGGGGGGGGTCATGGGGTAGCTATGCCATTTTTCTTAAAGAATTTCATCCATATTACCGGGACCAGACATTACATTAAAGCCGCAAGCAGTTTTAAATGGCTTTTTTTTCCTTTAGAAGTGTCATTTTGTGCAGGGACAGTTCTAAACACGGGAAACACGTGGCACTTCACAGGCATACTTTAGACACCCCCCAGGTACGATATTTAAAGGAATATTTGACTTTTTTTTTTTCACTTTATGCATCATTAAAATGACTGCTCCCGAAAAACGACCGTTTTTAAAACTTCTTTTTGCATTGATACATGTCCCCTGGTGCAGAACCCGGGTTCCCAAACCCTTTTTAGGACAATAACATGCATAATAGTTGTTATAATTAGCACTTTAGAATTCGAACGTTCGCATCCATTGTATTTAATAGGGTTCTAATGTTCGTTCGAACTTCCGGTCCGTTCGCGGGTTCTGGTGCGAACCGAACCCGGGGGTGTTCGGCTCATCACTACAAGTGATGTGGCAAGTGACACGCTAAATACAACTACACTGCTGCTCTCAGCTGCTGATATCACTCTGGTCTCACAAAATAGCTAAAATCGTAAATAATACTGTTTTTGGAGCTTAGGGCGGCTCCTTATCATATACACGCAAATGTGGTAAAACACGGCATGCAAACGCCACAAAGCGCGCCTTTCTAAACGCCACTTTCAACCTTAGTTCTGAACACTTTGCACCAGCGTCCTGTCTACATGGGGCCTAAAAACGCCTATGCCATTTACAGCTCAAAAACGCCATGGTGGCCATGAGGCCATAGGCTAACATGGAGAGATGTTTTTAAGCTGCAAAAAACGCTCAAACAAGCGGCTTGAAAAACGTCCGTGTGCATGTAGCCTTATATTAACCACTTGCGCACTGCCCAGACCAAGTTTCACATTTCAACGCTGATGCACTTTCAAATGACAATTGCGCGCTCATATAACACTGTAACCCAATGAAAATGTATTATTTCTTGGCACACAAAGAGCTTGCTTTTGGTGCCATTTGATCACTTTTGTGTTTTTTTTTTTCCTATAAATACAAAAGACCGAGTTTAAAAAAAAAAAAAATGGATATTTTAACCACTTCAGCACTGGGCCTATTCTGGCACTTCTCTCCTTCATGTAAAAATCATAAATTTATGGCTATAAATTTACTTCAAAACACCAAACATTATATATGTTTTTGGAGCAGACACCCTAGGGAATAAGATGGCAGTCATTGCAAATTTTTATCTCGCTCGGTATTTGCGCAATAAATTTTCAAACGCCTTTTTTTTGCAAAAAATATTACAAAACAGTAAAGTTAGGCCAATTTTTTGGTATAATGTGAAAGATGTTGTTATGCTGAGTAAATAGATACCTAACACGTCACGCTTTAAAATTGCGCACACTCATGGAATGACACCAAACTTCAGTAATTAAAAATCTCCCTAGGCGATGCTTTAAATTTTTTTACACGTTACCATTTTGGCATTACAGAGGAGGTCTAGTGCTAGAATTGTTGCACTCGTTCTAACGCACGCAGCAATAACTCACATGTGTGGTTTGAACGGCATTTACATATGTGGGCGGGACTTACGTGTGTGTTCGCTTCTGAGCGCGAGCTACCGGGGACATGGGCGTTTTTTCTTATTTTTGCTTATTTTTTTTATTTTGTTTTTTTTAACTTTTTTGTATTTCTTACTCTTTTTTTAATTTTTTTTTTTTTTTGGATCACTTTTATTCCTATTACAAGGAATGTAAACATCCCTTGTAATAGGAATGTGTGTGACAGGTCCTCTTTATGGAGAGATGCGGAGTCAATAAGACCCCACATCTCTCCTCCAGGCTGGAAAGCATGATATTGGTAAAAAAAAATCACCAATCTCATGCTGACAGCCGAGATCACGGCTTGGTTAACATACAGGAACACGGCGTGATGTCCCAACGTCACGCCCGGGCCTCCGACGGTCATAGAGATGACTGGTGACCATATGGTCACCAGTCATCTCCAAATCGTTCTCCGAGCCCAAGATGGCACGGGAGAGCCCGGAGAAGCACCGAATGGCGGCAAGAGGGGAGGGGGGAACGTCCCCTCCCGCCGCCTATAAGAACGATCAAGAGGCGGAACTGCCACTATGATCGTTTTTATTGTGCACAGAATCGCCGGCTGAAAAGAATGATATCTGAATGATGCCTGCAACTGCAGGCATCATTCAGATGTCACCGCACAAAGCCAAGGATGTCATTTGACGGTGGGCGGTAGGAAACTGGTTAATATTTTTAAAAAAGGTAATTTTTCTTCTTCATTGATGTACACTGATGAGAATGCACTGATGGGCACCGATAAGGTGGCAAGGGTGGGCACTGAGAGGTGGCATTGCTATTTGGCACTGGTGGGCAGTGAGAAGTGGCACTGCTAGGTGGCAATGATAGTTGGCAGTGATGGGCACTGATAGGCAGCACTGCTAGGTGCCACTGATTGGCACCAGTGGTGGGCATTTATGGGTGGCACTGGCAGGGGATACTAATTGTCACAGATGACGCAGAATTGCCTCTTCCTCTTCGGGCCCCATGTCCCTTGCACATAAGCCGGTGATTGCCTTTTTTTTATGCTCACGCTGTCAGCACAAGGAGAAAACAAAAACCATTACCCAGCTTTTGTTTACATCACGTGATCAGCTGTCATTTGCTGACAGCTGATCACATGGTAAAGGGCAGGGATCGGCCCCTTACTCGGATCTGTCATAACCCGAGTCTCAGTGACTCAGTGACCACAGCGCGCGCGCACAAAGGGGAGGACGTTTATTGACGGACTCCCGGCAATTGAGGACCATGCTGTGGCCGTCGATCAGTTATAGCGCTGATCTCAAGTGATTAAAGAGGGTCTAAATGGGCCATTGACATGCATCACAATTCAACTTAGGAATGAGTCTTTGAAAAGTTAAACTAAATAATTTGGCCACTTTATCCTTCCAAAAAATTCACTTCCTGTCACATAGCCACACAGGAAGTGAGGGAAAATCCCTAACAATGTCTTTCCTTGGGGACACACAGGTCAGTCTAAATACTTTCCCCATTATGCACATTGCACTCCAGCATATTGCGGGGTACACCACAAATTATTAGGTAGTTTGGACTTTGGGGTTTATTTACTAAAGGCAAATCTACTTTGCACTACAAGTGCACTTGCTGTATATCTGAGGGGGACATGCAAGCAAAAAAAAAAACACCATCTTTGCTTTTACATGATTGTAACATCCAATCACCAGTACTTTCCCTCAGATTTTCAGCAGCTACACTTTTACTGCAGAGTGGATTTGTCTTTACTAAACCCCAAACTATACAATGATTTGGGGTGTACACAACAAAGTGCTAGAGTGCAATTTTCTTAATGGGGACACTAGTGAGATTGATCTGTGTGTCCCCAAGAAAAGCCATTGGTAGGGTTTTACCTTCACTTCCTGTTTAGCTGTGTGACAGGAAGTGAAGCCAATTTGAAGAAAAGGAGACACAAAGGCCAAACAAAAAAAAAAAAAAAACACACGCAGGGGTTCTAACACTTACTTTGTTTCCCTCAAAATGCCCACAATTAGAATTGTATTTCCTTGAGCTATTTTTAAGTGCAGTGCTCTAAATCAGTGCTTCTCAATTACCCCCAACAGGCCATGTTTGCAGGTTTTCCTTCATCTTGCACATGTGCTTTAAATCACAGTCAATGGTTTTGATTTTTGAACAGCAATTCTCGATAAGATAAATTCACAAAACATGTCCTGTTGGGGGTACTTGAGGACTGAGGCTGAGAACCACTGCAGTAAAAAAGGAAAATTGAATACTTACCGCTCTGTATTTTTCATTTCCTGGTGACACTCCATGGCAGCACACAATACATGCATATGCTAGCATGAAGGCACCAGGGTAGACAAATCACACCTGTTTTGTTTTGACATGCCAATCAGCTGTCACATTTGTTGCAAAGAAAACACAAAACAAACATCAAAACTTTGCATCAAATTTTATTGGTCAACAAAACAAAAGGGAAGGCAAAATAAAAAACATGGTCAATTTGAAACAGTTACAGACTCAACATCTTGAGAAATTTTTGGCCAAAAAAATGCAGCACAGACAATTAAATCAAAGTGAACAAACAACACACATTAACAACATCAGAATTATTTCAGGGGAACATTTCCCCCACACAAAAAAATACAATCCACAAAAGTTAACCAATCACCTGTTTTGCAAAGACATAACAAATAAAATACATGTGTTACAAACTCGATAAGGACACCAACATGTACATTTTGCCCCACACACGCACACACTTGCCTCTTCTCAGGGCAAGCGAACGAATGTTCCCTCTGAGCTTTATATAACATAGGTTTGTGTGCTAATGAGGCAATTGAAAACACATGCACAGTCCATGAAACACCCAAAATGCAAGTTCTCCCAATGTAGAGACTGAAATTCAAAGTGGCTACACCTGTTAAGGATGTCCTTCAATTACTAACCCATAAAAACACTCTCTGAGTGAGCATGCCCAGAAATATCCAGGCACTGTTCACACACAAAAAGCACCAAAAAAAAAACTAACTGGCTGGGCATGTGCAGAACAACACCAATGCAGCTAGCAAAAAATAACCCCACATCATCCAGCATGCTACAAAATTAGAGATGGGACAATCACCCCCCCCCCCCCCACCAACAAATACCATTGCAGTCTATGGGAACTGACTTGTTGATTTTGCTAGTCCCCACTTGGCTGGCTTATCTTCTAGTTATTGGCCTTAAAATGGGGGCCCAGGTCCCATCCTAAGGGACATATATCAATGTCACCAATTTGGAAAACACCAAAAACAAAACAAAGAGAAGTGCCTTTAAATATGCCAAATTGCTTAAGGGCCATTTCACACCACATGCAGTGCATTGCGTTTTTTATGCATCCAAAATGCATGGAAAGTTGGTTATATGGTTCTAAATGGCAGTGTTTGTTCCAGTGCGTTCCAGCTCCACCAAAAAAGTAGAACATGCTGCATTTTACCTGCACTGGACTGTACTGGAACGCATCAAAACACATCATAAACGCACTGGAACGCACAGGAACACACCTAAATGCACCAAAAACGCACTGGAACACACTTGTCCTTATCTATGGTTAATAAAAAAGAGGGGTGAAAAAAAGCACTGGGCTGCATCAAAAACGTACCAAAAATGCACTGGAACGCATGAAAAACGTGCATGCAGAAAAGCACCTGGAATGCATCCTGGATTGCGTTTCTATGGTGTGAACTGGCCCTAGTTCACACTATAGAAACGCAGTCTGGGTGCGTTCCAGGTGCTTTTCTGCATGCACGTTTTTGACACATTCCAGTGCATTTTTGATGCGTTTTTGATGCAGTCCAGTGTTTTTTTCCCCCTCTTTTCACTTAGGACAAGTGTGTTGCAGTGCGTCTTTGGTGCATTTAGGTGCGTTCCGGTGCATTCCAGTGCATTTTTGGTACGTTCCGTTGCGTTTTTGATGTGTTTTACTGGGGTCCAGTACAGTTTTGTACCTAAAAAATGCAGCATGACCATTTTTTTTTTTGCTTTCTGAAGCGCACTGGAACGGACTGCAGTGGTGTGAACTATGCCATTGGCATTAATGTGATCAACTTTCTTTGCGTTTTTCATGCATCAAAAAAACGCACTGCACTGCATCCGGTGTGAACTGGCCCTAAATATCATACCCGGGGGTGTCTATAGTATGCCTGTAAAGTAGCACATGTATTCCATGTTTATAACAGTTGGAGAGCAAAATGACATTTCTAAAGTAAAATAATAATCATTTAAAGTCCTTGCGGCTGTAATGAATTGCTGATTCCCGTCAATACAGATAAAAGTAATTGAAAGTCTTTGATTACACAAAAAAAAGCGTGGGGGTCCCCCAAATTCCATTACCAGGCCCTTCAGGTCTGGAATGGATATTAAGGGGAACCCCGCTGCAAATTTTTTAAAAAAATGACGTGGGGTTCCCCCCAAATATCCATACCAGGCCCTTCAGATCTGGCATGGATTTTAAGGGGAACTCCACCCCAAATTTAAAAAAAAATGGCGTGGAGTCCCCCCAAAAATCCACACCAGACCCTTATCCGAGCACATAACCTGGCCGGCCGCAGGAAAAGAGGGGGGGACGAGAGAGCGCCCCCCCTCCTGAACCGTACCAGGCCACATGCCTTCTTTCTTCTTCGGCTGCTCCGTTTGAATTGGAGGTTCCCGCTGTGCGACGCTTCAGTTCTTCAGTTCTCCTCTGGGTCCGCTTACACCCGGTGACCCCGCCCCCCTCTGACGCACATGGATTTCACGGGGACTTTCCCCGTGGTGTCAGAGGGGGGCGGAGCCACTGGGTGGCAGCGGACCAAGTGGAGAACTGAAGCGTCGCACAGCAGGAACCTCCAATTCAAACGGAGCGGCCGGAGAAGAAAGAAGAATGGAAGACGCCGGAGCAAGATGCGGACGAGAAGACCCCTTGCACTGATTGACTCTGGGGATGATTTACGAAACATGGTACCAGGGCCGCGCACAGCGTTTTGGTACAACGCTCTGTGTTCTGCTGTGTCCAGTGGACCACCGTGGGCCACAGATCATGCCGATGCAAGGTGAGAGAATGGGAGGAGGTTATATGATCTCCTCCCGGAATAAAAGTGCTCCTGCTCTGGACTTTTTTTTATATCATATAATATTATATATATTATACAGTATATATTATTATTTTATACTACAGGTCGGGCGGGAAGTGGTTAAAGTGGGACTAAACTCAGTGCAACAACCTTTTTTTTTTTTTTTTTTATCCATCCCCCTTCTTTCTTTCACTTTCAGGGTTCAGGCCTAGACTGGGACCCACTGCCTCTTGGGATTGCTATAACACAGCTATCCTAGGAGGCAGCATGTCACTATACTGCATCTGTGCGGCGCGTGTGCTCATCATGCGTGGAGGACCTGGTGGGTGGTGTAATGGGAATCTTCCAGAAGCTGGCAGGTCTTTACCAGGTCCTAGATACCTTGGAAGTCACTGGAAGCCATATGCGCTCTAGAGTTTTTAAGATTGGCAGCAGGGAAGAGAGGCGGGGGCATTCTGGCCTTCACCCAAAAATGGAACTTCCGCTTTAAGCACTCCTCGCCCCCTGACATGCCACATTTGGCATGTCATTATTTTGGGGGGGGGCAACATCTTTTTAGTGGGAATTTCTGTCCCACTTACTCCTTCCTATCTTTGGCCACCTAGACGACTCCTCCTCTCGCCCTAGGCGGCCCCTCCCTGCCAGTGATCTTCCGGGACACAACTCAGGTCCCAGAAGATCGGCTGGCCAATAGGAGAGTGCGGCACGACTTGCGTATGCGCAGGGCGCGCCCGGCCGTGAAGCCATAAGCTGTCATGGCCGAGTGCCCACAGTTATGATGACAGCGCCGAGGAGAGGAGGGAAGAGGAGCGAGCCTCCGGGCAGCCGCATCGTTGGACCGTGGGGCAGGTAAGTGTCGGTTTATTAAAAGTCAGCTGCTATACTTTTTGTAGCTACTGACTTTTAATAAACGAAAACACGATTGGAACTCCGCTTTAAATGTTTCGTTTTGATTTAACTGCAGGAAAGAAAAAATGGGCTCTCCTATTCTGCCAGACAAAGCTGTGCCATATGTTGGGTTGCCACCTCCTCCCTTTAAAACCAAACACATATGAATTACACAGGTTCTGTGGCTAATTAACGTGATAATTAAACTTGCTTAGTGCCTTATGTGCATTAAATTAGCCTCAGAACCTGTGTAATTCAGATGTGTTCGGGTTTAAAGGGATGAGATGGCAACCCTAACCATATGGCTTAGCTGTGTAAATCCAAGGACTGGATGGTCAGATACAAAGAACAAGTACAAGTGCACCCCAAAATGTGTGGGGAGAATGGGGGAGAGGTACTGAATACCATGCCACCCTCATTTCCCCAGAAACTACAAGTCAGTATCATGTACCTGGCATAGCCTGAAGAGATGAGGGAGACCTTTCATACCTCCAGCTCAGGGCCCCTGTTAGAGCAAATAAGGGGACTGAGTGGCACGAGTGCCCAGTAGTTCTTACTAAATGATGATGCAGGAGGACAGGCGTCCTTGGATTGGACAGCGATTTGTAGCCTCCCCTCAGGGGATGGCGGACAGGAGACTGGGCAATAGAATAGCAAGCAGGAACATGACAGCCAAGAGTGACAACCCCAGGATCAGCGGACAGCCAATGGACTGATGCATCAGCTGTGGAGCTCTAGCAGGTGTATAGGCTGGAGCATCAACTGAGAGACGGCAAGCTGGTGTTTAATGGTGGTACAGGAACTCAGGACTGGTGCCAAGTCAGGCAAGCCAGGCTCAGATCAGAAACAGTATAGCCAGCAGAAGTGAGGTCGGGTTCAGGCAAGGGCCTGTAAAAGATGAACAGGTCAGGAACAGAAGAAGGAGGCGAAGGCGAAGACCAGGAGCAGGTGGATAGCAGGAGCAGATCAGGGCAGGTAGTCAGGCATAAAGCCTTAGATCATAGATTCCCGGGTAATGCTGTAGACAATATATATATAAAATTAAATTCTGCGCTTACCCAAAAAATAATGCGATTGGAATGTGAGTGCTGCTATTCCAGAATCTCCAATTCAAACGATATATACAAAAATAAGTGTGCAATCTAAAATAAATAGGTGTCCACTATAGTGATTAATTGTGACTCTAGAAAAAACAAATGTCCATAGGTTCCTTAATATGGAATCTTGAAAACTCCAAGCTTTTATGCAGTGTATACGATGTATAACAAACAAAGCCTCTTACCAGAAGAGGTGGATCCCAAATTATTGGGATCAAAAGCGCTTGATTCAAATGTGATCAGCTGCAGTGCTCCATCCCATCAGCTCTATCAGCAAACCTGGTAATGTTGGTTGCTTTGCCTGTATATGGAAATGCTTCCAATATATATCCAAATTTTCCAAACTCCAATGGTTGCCCAGCTGAATGCTCACCAGCACAATGAGACATCAAATAAAGAACCATTGCAATGTACAGAGTAAACAAAAGACTTCAGCAAAAAAAACACAGAGCTGCAGACCTTGTCCTGCAGGCTTGAGCGTGGTGATGTCGCAGATAGTAGCTCCACCCAACGCGTTTCCCTGTAAGAGGCATCGACTGGGACTATTTTTGTATATAATGCTGTAGAGACAGCACTGGCTATGTGCAGCTGACCAGTTTAAACAGCCTGTTAGGCACGTGTGTATCCATACGCGCATATGCATGACCAGAAGCAGCCCCTTATGTGCAAACCCCTAATGAGACTGTTGGTCCATCAGTCCCTACTGTATTTTTACATTGGGATGCAATTTGGAACGAATGGCACTGTAATGAACTGCACAGTGGCATACGTTAGGACGTGTTACGTTAACATACAGTAAAATGCTTTGCACATTAATGCAACACATAGGTGGGAAGGAGGTCTACAAGTATTTGTTTTACTACAAGCAGTATAATGCCGCGTACACACGACCGTTTTTAATGACGAGAAAAATTTTATTTTTTTAAATGGTCATCAAAAATGATCGTATGTGGGCTTTCCAGCATTTTTCCCGACGAGAAAAATGCAGAGAATCACGACGAGAAAAATTGGAACATGCTCTAATTTTTCTCGTCATGAAAAACGCCCGTGTGTGGGCTTTAACGACGTGAAAAAAAATGTGCATGCTCAGAAGCAAGTGATGAGATGGGAGCGCTCGTTCTGGTAAAACTAGCATTCGTAATGGAGATAGCACATTCATCACGCTGTAACGGACTGAAAAGCACGAGGCTGAAAAGCGTGAATCGTCTCTCACCAAACTTTACTAACATGAAGGGTGGCGCCATCCGAATGGAACTTCCCCTTTATAGTGCCGTTGTACGTGTTGTACGTCACCGCGCTTTACTCAAACATTTTTGTTTCGTCATCCTGGCTTCTTCAGGAAATGCGTGATCGGAATACTGATAAGCAAAGTAAAAAAAAAAACAACGCAAAGAATCAAAAAAATCAACATGCTGAAAAATAATAGGATTTTTGTACTCACCGTAAAATCCGTTTCTCTGGCATCCATGGACTGACACAGCGTGTCTTATACACCTTTACACGTGGGTTATGTCCCTGCTTGCAGGAGAAGACCTAGGCAGAATGTGAGATGTTATACATACATTCTAAACAGCCAGAGCTGAACAGCCCCGCCCAGGGGGGCGGTCCCTCCGGGCATAACCCTCCCACTGCAGTCAGCAGACCTCAGTTCGTAACAAAGCAGTACAAACTTAAAAAGAAGGGTGGGTGCTGTGTCAGTCCATGGATGCCAGAGAAACGGATTTTACGGTGAGTACAAAAATCCTATTTTCTCTTGTCATCCATGGACTGACACAGCGTGTCTTATACACCTTTACACGTGGGATGTCCCAAAGCAGTGTCAAGAGGGATGGGAGCAGTATAAATGGAAAACCAAAAACTTCACTCCAAACAAGGCAGAGCTCCTCAACGGAGGAGTTGCAACATCAAACAGCGGCCTGCAACACCTTGCGGCCGAAGGAAGCATCCGAAGATGCAGGCACATCAACCTTATAAAACTTAGAAAAGGTATGAACAGACGACCAGGTCGCCGCCTTGCACACTTGTGCAACCGACGCTTGATGTCGGAAAGCCCAGGAAGCACCAATTGCCCTGGTGGAATGTGCCGTAACCGGAAAGGGAGGCGCCCGCCCCTTGAGAGCATAAGCTTGAATGACGGTTTGTCTGATCCACCTAGAAATGGTGGCAGACGAAACCGCTTGGCCCTGTTTTGGCCCAGAGACAGCCACAAATAGTGAGTCAGACTTCCGAACAGAAGCAGTAGCAGACAGGTACACCCGCAAGGCTCGTACCACATCCAAAGTGTGTAGCGCAAACTCTCTGGGATGCGATGGGTGAGGACACAAGGACGGGAGGACAATGTCCTCGTTTAAGTGGAAGGCCGAGACCACCTTTGGCAGAAAGGAAGGTCGCGGACGTAACACCGCCTTATCCTTATGGATGATCAAAAAGGGCGACTTGCAGGACAAGGCCTCCAACTCAGACACTCGTCTAATGGAAGTAATGGCCACCAAGAAGGCCACCTTCTGAGACAAAGTCAAGAGGGGAATATCTCTAATATTTTCAAAGGGAGGTTCCTGGAGGACCGAGAGCACCAAATTCAGATCCCACGGGGGGAGAGGAGGCTTGACAGGGGGGAGCACATGGCGAACCCCCTGCACAAAGGTGCTAACCAAGGGATGACCCGCCAGCGGTCGCTGAAAGAAGATGGCCAAGGCCGAAATCTGACCCTTAATGGTACTCAAAGCGAGCTTTTGGGTCACGCCACGCTGCAGAAAATGCAGGATTCTGGGAACGGAATACGTTCGTGGGCGCCAGTCCAGCTCTTCGCACATGGCGATGTAAGCTCTCCAAGTACGGTGATAGATCCTTCTGGAGGAAGACTTCCGTGCCCTTAACATGGTCGAAATGACCGAATCCGAGAGACCTCGGTCACTCAGCACCTGGCTTTCAATAACCATGCTGTTAAAACCAGAGACTGTAAAGCAGGATGAAATATAGGACCTTGAGACAGAAGGTCCCCCCGTATCGGTAACCGCCAGGGAACGTCTGCGACGAGACGTACCAGATCGGCGTACCAGTGACGCCGAGGCCAATCCGGAGCAATGAGGATCACCGGAATTCCCTCGGTCGCTACCCTGCGGAGCAGGCGAGGGAGCAACTGCAGCGGAGGATAAACGTATATCAGGCGATACTGACCCCATGGGGCCACCAACGCATCCGAGGCATCCGCCCAGGGATCCCTGGATCTGGCCACAAACCTCGACACCTTGCGATTGAGTCGAGAAGCCATCAGGTCCACATCCGGCGTGCCCCACCGTCTGCAAAGGAGTTGAAAGACCTCCGGGTGCAAGGACCACTCCCCCTGGTCCAGCGTCTGGCGACTTAGATAGTCCGCCTGCCAATTGTCTACGCCCGGAATGTAGACGGCCGACAGAGCCGGAACGCTTCTTTCGGCCCACCTCAGAATGCGGGCGACCTCGGAAGCCGCAGCTGAGCTCCGAGTCCCCCCTTGATGGTTGACATACGCCACTGCTGTGGCGTTGTCCGATTGTATCCTGATGGAGTGACCCTGTAGTTTCTCCGACCATGAGGAGAGGCACAGTCTGATTGCCCGTATCTCCAGCACATTGATCGGTAAGAGGGCTTCGTCCGGAGTCCAAAGCCCTTGGGCCGACAGGACTCCCCAGACTCCCCCCCAGCCCGTCAGGCTGGCGTCCGTCGTGATCACCGTCCATTGGATGGGGAGGAACGACTTCCCGGACCGAAGAGCCGGGGACCTCAACCACCACGTCAGGGACGCCCTGACCAGGTGACTCACCTGGATCTGAAGATCCAAGGACAACTGGGATTTGTCCCAAGTGGACAAGATCTCTTTCTGTAAGGCCCTGGTGTGCGCTTGGGCATTGGGAGTATAAACTTTTACAGATGATGGCTGGCAAAATAATACTTCCCAAGATACATTTAACCACTTCCCTACCCAGCCATAGACAAATGACGTCCACAGATGGGATCTCCCATCCTGGGTGGACGTCATATGACGTCCTCGGCTTTGTAGGGGGATATCTGAATGATGCCTGCAGCTAGAGGCATCATTCAGATATCCTTTTGAAGTGCCGGCGATTCTGTGCACCATAAGAATGATCATAGCGGCGGTTCCGCCGCTTGATCGTTCTTATAGGCGGCGGGAGGGGACACCCCCCCTCCCGCCGCCATCCGGTGCTTCTCCGGGCTCTCCCGTGCGATCAGGGGACCCGGAGCGGATCTTCCGGCATCGTTGGTGGAGTCACGTGATGAGCATAGAGATGACTGGTGACCAGATGGTCACCAGTCATCTCTATGATCGTCGGAGGCCCGGGCGCGATGTGATGACGTCACGCCCGGGTCTCAAATGTAAACAAAGCCGCCATTGCGGCTGTAAGTATGAAATCAGTGAAAAAAATTTCACTGATCTCATGCTTTTCAGCCTGGAGGAGAGATGTAGGGTCTTATTGACCCCGCATCTCTCAATAAAGAGATCCTGTCACACACATTCCTATTACAAGGGATGTTTGCATTCCTTGTAATAGGAATAAAAGTGATCAAAAAAAAAAAAAAAAGTTAAATCATTGTAAAAAAATAAATAAATAAGTAAAATAAATAAATAAATAATAATAATAAAAAATAAAACGCCCCTGTCCCCGGTAGCTCGCGATCAGAAGCGAATGCACACGTAAGTCGCCCACATATGTAAACGCCGTTCAAACCACGCATGTGAGATATCGCCGCGTGCGTTAGAGCGCGTGCAACAATTCTAGAACTAGACCTCCTCTGTAATTCTAACCTGGTAACCTGTAAAAAAAATTAAAGCGTCGCCTATGGAGATTTTTAAGTACCGAAGTTTGGCGCCATTTCATGAGTGTGCGCAATTTTAAAGCGTGACATGTTAGGTATCTATTTACTCGGCGTAACATTATCTTTCATATTTTCCCAAAAAATTGGGCTAACTTTACTGTTTTGTTATTTTTTAATTCATGAAACCATTTTTTTTTTTAAAAAAGGTGTTTGAATAATTATTGCGCAAATATTGTGCAAGAAAAAATGTTGCAATGACCATCATTTTATTCCCTAGGGTGTCTGCTAAAAAAACATGTATAATGTTTGGGGGTTCTGAGTAATTTTCTAGCAAAAGAATGATGATTTGTACATGTAGGAGAGAAATAGGCCCGGTATTGAATAGGTACAAAAAGCCCTGTATTGAAGTGGTTAATAAAAGAGAGTTTTTTTTTTTTTATTATGATATATTATAGCATCGTTTATTTGTATTATTTTTTTATACGTTTTTATATTGTTTTATATTATTTTTGTATGCAGGGGCCCTTCTGTCAGGGGGCAAGGGTAGTTGCCCATTTTGCTTCCTTATAAATACAGCACTGAAGACATGTAAGTGTTGCTGAACTGCAGCAGAGAAAAATCAGGTCAGGGCTGTGCTATGTGGCAGGGCTGTGTAAATCTCAGGAGGGGATTGACAGAAGTACAAATCCTTTTGGCAAGTATAACAGCTCTGTTATATGAATTTCATCTGTGTATTTATCTGTCTGTCTGGAGTTCAGCTTTAAGTCAAGCGAATATGACTAATGATGTGTTTATGTTCTCTGAGCATTGACTGCATGGCCTGTCAAGTACAATGTTTAACCAAAGCACGAAAAAGTCACCCAAAACCCTCTTAAGCTGCCACGCCATTGTCTGTGCTGATGGAAAGGCCGCAGGAGCACACCGAGGCCGGCCTCTCCTCCTGACCCTTCTAGACATACATGAAGGTCCTCTTATATGACCCACACCGACACACCATAACACCGGGCTCTCCCATTTAGTCTGTGAAAGTGACAGCATGTTTGAGCTCAGTTACCAAAAATAAAGAAATGTAAATCATTGCTGTAGTTTACTAAAAATATCGAACACTCCCTCTGCGGCCAAGATTGTTCTCAGTAGGAGTGTGTCTGTTATGCTGGTATGGCTCCGCAGTCTACATTAAAAACATATAGTGAGTATGGAAACACCTACCGGGTAGGGTGACCACGTGTCCCGGATTGCCCGAGACAGTCCCGCATTTTGCAGGTCTGTCCCGGGCACCTTCATTTCAGGACAATACAGTGTCCCGGAATGAAACTGACACAGCCACCCCCGGGCCAATCTGATGGCCCCAAAAAAGGCCACCACATCACCGTTTTACTCACTGAAAGTACTTTTCCTGGCCCGGGAATGCCTGGAGGAGCACAATCCCCGCCCCCTGCTTGTGATTGGAGAAATCATAAATCCTGACTATTGTGTCTAATGACTTTCCTATGATTCGTTACAGCACAAGCTAATTTTTGGGAAGGGCGGGTGTCCCTGAATGGTAGTTTGGAAATGTGGTCACCCTAGTACCGGGAGACAAAATACTCAACTGTGGATTGTGGGTTTTTTCCTGGAATTGTTGATATATGCCAGGCCTCTGATGTCTAATATTGTCTCTGCTTTCCTTTATCTATCTTCTCATTTCACTTGATCTTCTGTAGCTATCTATGAATTTAATTCAGTTCAGATCATTTTAATGCAATCAACTGAGCTTCACTGGTAAGACCAAATACATTTTAGCATTGCCAGAACAATTGAGGGGTTATTATGTGTTGGATTGGCCCTTACAGCTGTTAGGCCATACATTGTTAGATTTCTCCATCCACGCTAAACAGTGCAGATGAACGAATCCTTCTGTTAGGCTATTGTATTCTGACAGCTTGGGGCACCATAGGATAAGGTGACCAGATTTTTAAAATGAAATCCAGGGACATATTTTTTTTTTACTAGTAGTGGCGGCAATCAGCAACTCTCTGCCCCTTAGGCTCCCGCCTCACAGCCTGTCCAGTCTAACGCCCCATACATACGGTAGGACTTTTTGACAACAAACTTCAAAATGAGCAGGTTTTCAAAACAATCCTACCGTGTGTACGCTCCATAGGACAAACTTTTTTTTTTTTCGGTTTTCATCGGACAAAAGTTCGCTCTTCAAACGGACAAACTTTTCGGCAACAAAAGTCCTACGGTGCAAAGTCCTATCGTGTGTACAGAAATCCATCGGACTTTTGTCCAAAGTACAAACACGCATGTCCAGAACCAATGTTAAAATCAACCAACAATAGCAGAAGTTGACCAAAGGGTGGTGGTAAAGAGCAGAAGAACCACAAGATTTTGGGAAAGTTTGCAGAAAAAGTCCTGCCGTGTGTATGCTATGGGCGTTCCCAACCAACGCCCTTCAAACAAAAATCCACGGAAAAGTTTGTTTGAAGTCCGATTGTGTGTATGAGGCTTTACTCTCCGGGCCTCGGCTACTACTGGGTGGGGAGTGGAGGAAGTTTGCTCCGCCACGGGAGGCAAGGAGATAAGCAGGCAGGCGGCTGGCCGGGACTTGATCCAAGGCAGAAGAACATGTGAGCGGAGCTGAATGGGCATGCACCCAAAACTGAAGAAATATTCCCTCTGCTCCGACCAACACATGATCATCAGAAAGGGGCACAGATAATGGAAAAAAATCCAACCCCCTTAAGCTAGTATGAGCGGCGGAGCGGGGGTGTGTAATTCAGATTTTGTTTTAAATTCTGCACTGTCTTTGAAATTGCCCCAGCCCCTGTTCAAATCCAATCCGGGGACAAAACCGGGGACAGACTTGGTCCCAGGACAGTGTCCTCAATCCGGTGACTGTCCCTGAAAACCGGGGATGTCTGGTCACCCTACCATAGGAGGACCTGAGCCTCATCCTTCTGCCTGGACACACCTCTGGCACGGTCTACTCTCCTTGGGTTTGAAGATCTTCCTGTGCCACCCTGATTCAATTATTGCCTGTACAGACTCAGGGTCTTTTCTGTTTTTGGGGTCTTGTAAAATCTCCAATATGAAGCAAGTTTGTAGTGTCTCTTTAGTAACTGGTATGTCGTTTTTGCAGGGCCCTCTTTAGCGCAGGGCAAACGAGGCACTTGCCCTGGGCCCAATCTTTTGTAGGGGGCCCAGCGCTACCCGTGAATTAGGGCCCCAATGACAGCTTTGCAGATTGCACAGAGGACACGGGAGGCTGTATTCTTGATCAAGCCAGCAGTGAGGGGGCGGGGCCGGGAGCTCCACTGATGCGATGACCCCGCCCCATGTAGCCTGTATGATCGGAACAGAGTGGCTGTAGTTAGAGCAGTGATCGGAGTGGGCGCGTCAGTGGAGCTCCCAGCCCCGCCCCCCTCTATACTGGCTGGGGAATACAGAGGTCCGGGGGCGGGACCGGGAGCTCCACTGACGCGGCCACTCTGATCACTGCTCTCACTACAGCCGCTCTTTTCTGAGTGGAGCTCCCGGTCCCGCCCCCTCTCTGCTGGCTAGCACGTGAATACAGCCTCCTGTGTCCTCTGTGCACTCTGAAAAACTGTCATCGGGGCCCCAATTCACGTAATCACAGGTAATCTCATGCAGTAAGTCACAGTCTCTGGTAATCTCATGCAGTAAGTCACAGTCTCTGGTAATCTCATGCAGTAAGTCACAGTCTCTGGTGATCTCATGCAGTAAGTCACAGTCTCTGGTAATCTCATGCAGTAAGTCACAGTCTCTGGTAATCTCATGCAGTAAGTCACAGTCTCTGGTAATCTCATGCAGTAAGTCACAGTCTCTGGTTATCTCATGCAATAAGTCACAGTCTCTGGTAATCTCATGCAGTAAGTCACAGTCTATTTTTAATCTCGTGCAGTATGTCTGCAGTCTCTCGTAATCTCGTGCAGTATGTCTGCAGTCTCTGGTAATCTCATGCAGTATGTCCACAGTCTCTGGTAATCTTGTGCAGTATGTCCGCAGTCTCTGGTAATCTCGTGCAGTATGTCTGCAGTCTCTGACCCTCTCCTGTAGTATGTGTATTAATGTTTACTTGCTCAATTATTTGGGATTGCTCCACTGCTCAGTGAGTGGTAATGATGTACATTAACCTATAGCAACCAATCAGTGAGCGCTAATAATGTGCAGTAACCTCTAGCAACCAATCAGCAAGCAGAAATTATGTGTTAAAACCTCACGCAACCAGCCAGTGAGCGGTAAGGATAGGCTGTAACCTCTGGCAAACAATTGCAATCGCTGCGTGATCTGCTGCAGTAAACTGATTTTGAGTCTATCTGCTATTTTTTTGTAGGTCTCAGAATGGGGGGGGGGGGGGCCCAAAAAAATGTTTGCCAGGGCCCAACCAAAATTACAGACGGCCCTGAGTTTTTGGAGTTTTTATTTTCCATTTCTTCATTGTCTAAGGTATTTTTGGAATTGTTCATTATGTCTGAGATTTTGTCTCAAGGACTCATTGTTGTAAGTTCTGGATGGTAAAGGTGCTGATGAGTTTTTGCAGGGCGCATGGTTTGGCTTGGTCCTTGTTGGCTTAATGGTGGTCATATGAGTTGGAGACCCTGTTTTGTAGGTGGTCCCTCTTTTGCAAGCAGTAATGGGAATCTGCTCAGCATTGCTGCACAAGCATCTTTGGAGGTACTCCAATTGGACTCGAAAAAGATGTTTGCAGAATTCCAGGTGGAAGATTTCTATTGGGCTGCAGTCCCATTTGGGTTAGTCTGGGTAGGTGACAGGGCCCCAAACTTTACTTTCTTAAAAAAGAACTTAGGCAATGAAACAATGTTAACATTTTAAAGTCAGGTTCTCTGTTGGTTTTAGCTAGTACAGAAGTTTCTTCATGCCTGGCCTTTCAGAGCTTTTATGGCTGGCTTGAAACTTTGGATTAGTTAACTTCAAAGCCAAAGTACATGTAGATGTTAGTTTCTGCAGTGCAGTTGTTTAATGTAAAGGAATTACTTGTGGTTTGTTTGGTGTTCTTTTTTATGGAGGGGGGTGGGGTGTGGGTTGATGGGTAATGCCCATGTTTCACTTTATTTTTCCAGCATCTTCAGGTTGGCTTTTAGACATTCCTCTGTTGGTGAAAGTAATAGGCAGTGATCCGCATACAGCAGGGTGTCATGTAGAACTAGTCCTGGGACTGAGGTGGTTTCTAGAGCTGCAGTCAGTTCATTGGTGTATATATTGAAGAGAGTTTGACTGTCTATCTCCATGGGCTTAAAACAAGTATTATGTCCTTTTCTCTATCACCTTTACGTTGCAGCGGTTCTCAGTTTATAAGCTCTTGATAACATCATATTTTTCCCTCATATTACACCTTTCAGTGTTTGCAGATAGAGAGTGATCCCAGTAGGCAAGTGTTCCCCTTTAATGTGTGGCCACTCTCCTTAGGGGGTGTGTCCTCTGTACTAGCCCAGCCCCTCGGTTCCGCAGGCCCCCTCCGATGCTTCCACTGGCTTGGGCAGTAAATACTATAGATATACTCCTGGAAGCCCTATTTGTAGGTAGTGTTTCAACAACATGTTTGGCCATGTGAGTCAGAGCTGGGCAGCCTGCCTCCACTTGGGAGAAGGTTTACTAAAACTTGAGCACTAAGGGTCTGGTGCAGCTGTGCATGGTAGCCAATCAGCTTTTAACTTCAGCTTGTTCAATTAGACCGGGTTCACACTGGTACAACACAACAGTCGTTCTACTTTGAATCCGACTTTGCCCTGCGACTTGAAGTCCGACATGCGTCCGACTTCAATGAACAGGGATCCGACTTCGATCCCCGACAAGCAAGCAAAAGAGCGGGCAAAAGAGCAGAAGATAGCGGAGGAGACCCGGCAGAAGACACCAGACAGAGGGAGAAGAACCGAAGAGAGAGTGAAGAAGAGCCGGAGAGGGGAGGAGACATCAGCAGAGGAGGCAGAAGAGCCGGAGAAGAAGTCGGAAGAGACCCCCGGAGCTGCCTAATAAATTACTTTAAAAACCTGTGTAGTGTGTTTTATTTTTGACACTTTTTTTTTTTCCAGGTGAATGGGTAGGGGTACAATGTACCCCATACTTATTCACATAGGGTGGGGGGCCCGAATCTGGGGGCCCACTTATTAAAGGGGGCTACCAGATTTTGATAAGCCCCCCGCCCGCAGACCCCGACAACCAACGGCCAAGGTTGTCGGGAAGAGGCCCTTGTCCTCATCAACATGGGGACAAGGCGCTTTGGAGTGGGGGGCCCCCCTGCCCCAAAGCACCTACCCCCCATGTTGAGGGCATGCGGCCTGGTACGGTTCAGGGGGGGGGGCGCTCACTCCTCCCCACCCCCTTTCCTGACTGGGCTGTGTGCTCAGATAAGGGTCTGGTATGGACTTTGGGGGGACCCCCACGACGTCTTTTTGGCATAGGGGGGGTTCCCCTTAAAATCCATACCAGACCAAAGGGTCTGGTATGCTCCTAGAGGGGGAACCCATGCCGTTTTTTTTTTTAAATTTGGCGTGGAGTTCTACCTAAAAATTCATACCAGACACAGTGCCTGGTATTGTCGGGGATCGAAGTCAGATCCCTGTTCATTGAAGTCGGACGCATGTCGGACTTCAAGTCGCAGGGCAAAGTCGGATGCAAAGTAGTACGACTGTCGTGTCGTACCAGTGGTAACCCCGCCTAAAACCTGTAAGCCATTTTTTTTTTATACAGAGCTGCACCAGATTCTGCACGCTCCATTTTAGTTCCAGTGTAGATTGCAGAATTCACTGCTCCAGTTGGCTAAAGCATAGGACTGAGGAGTGGCAAGAACTTGTTTTGTGAAGGACTAGACACCAAATTAGGAAACAGAAGGTGGGGCATTATAAGTTGCTGTTCAAAGCAGAGCATGTGGAGTTAAAAAAGAAGTATGGGTTTCCTTTTTTTTGCTTACATCTATTCTATGTGAGCTGCTGATATCTATAAACCCTCCCAGCCCTCTCAGAAGTGCCCCCATTCTGTTAAAATCAAGATAAATACCTGTGGGAGGTTCTACAGTCTTTCATACAGCATCATCCTGACAATGGTCTAGACATGAAGTCTGGATCCACCCCCTTCCCTGTCATTTTGCTTGATTGATGTCGGCTCTTCTCCCTCTTCTAGTTCCTGAGACTTCACAGAGCATAGCTTCTCCCTCCTCTCTCCTCCCCCTCCCTCCTCCTCTGCAGTGTAATGTGAGTGTAATGTGAGAGAAGTCACTGATAGTGCTGTGTATGAGAATCTACACTATATATTTCTATCTATCAGCACAGCCACGTCTCTTAGGGGAGGGGGAGATAGAAGAAGGGGGTGTGTTGGTGTGTTGGTGAAGATGTACACACCCTCTGAAACTTTTCAAACTGAAAGTGGACCGTTTTTGCCAGCTGAAGGAAAGTTCATGTGCACATGCTGTAAAAACTAAAAGAGGTATGGAAAAAAAGATCAGCTGATATGTGACTAATGTGATATGTACTAGTTATTTAACCCATCCCATACTTTTCCTTTAAGCATGGAAGAAATGGCTGCTGAAGAGCTGGTCCTGGATAGTGGTCTCCGGTTTCGACCTGAGGAGACCCTTGCCCTGTACTGGGATGGAGCAAAGGACTTTCTGTTACCAGTTTGTGGGACTTGCATCCTTAGTAGGGTGACCACGTGTCCCGGATTGCCCGGGACAGTCCCGCATTTTGCAGGTGTATCCCGGGCACCTTCGTTCCAGGACAATACAGTGTCCCGGAATGAAACTGACACCGCTACCCCCCCGGGGCAATCTGATGCCCCCAAAAAAGGCCGCCACATCACTGCTTTACTCACTGACAGTACTTGTCCTGGCCGAGAATGCCTGGAGGAGCACAATCCCGCCCCCTGCTTGTGATTGGAGAAATCATAAATCCTGCCTCTTGTGTCCAATCACTGTGTTGTGATTCATTACAACACAAGCTAATTTTTGGGAAGGGGGGGGTGTCCCTGAATGGTAGTTTGGAAATGTGGTCACCCTAATCCTTAGATGCTGGACCATGGACACATTGCAAGACCTGTGTGGTGTATTTGTTTGAACTGGTGCCAGACAAAAGATCAGCCGGTGTCCTGATGTGCAGGGCTATGGAGGTCAGGCAGACACAGTGTCCTTCTCCACTGGTGGAGAGTAGACCAGATGGAGCATATCGCCTGAGCCCCAAAAACTCTCTTCTGGACTTTGTACCAGAGTCCATAAAGGAACCACTCAAAGAATTGAAGGAGGCTGTGGAACTGCAGGGCTGGGCTAGTACAGAGGACACACCTACCGAGAACAGTGACCACACATTAAAGGGGTTCACCTGCTTACAAGCTGGCAATTTATTTCCAAACTCAGTGTACTAAAACCTGGTGAAAAGTATAGTTCATTGCGCAAAATATGCTATTTTGTCACCACCCGGAAAAATAATTGAAAATGGAAAAAAAATGGAAATACATATCCTGTGCCTTTTGCTGTCTTAAATAGCTACTTCTGCTGAAAATTCTTCACCAAATGCGAAACACTACAGGAAAATACCACTTTAAGGCCATTATATGGAGCTGGCAATCATAAGAAATAAACATATTAGACGCATTAGGGGGATTATTTGCAACACACCTAATTGCTAAGATGCTTGCTGATACCAATTCAAATTCAGATACCTTCACTGCTTGCATATATTAATGAATATAGAGCTGCAATCATGTGTGTATTTTATATCTGCCTGGAGTTTTCAACTTTGTAAAAAAAAAAAAAAAGAAGTCCCAAACCCATTATAATTTCCTTTTAACAAAACATCTGCTGTTTTTTATCAACAGTAGTAAAAACGAAAAAAAAAAAAAAGAATTAACGCCTTGTGTAAACTATCTATCCTGTAAACTGTTCTGACAAGCTTTACAGATCTCAGTCACTGAACGATGAAGAAAAATTCTGCTGCTGATCAGAACAGACAGCCGAAAATCTGACATGTCGGCGTTTTCACAAAGCAACACTCCGCTACTAAAACAATTAGAGGTGTTGGAAACTGTGCAGACGCAGAAAAGGGAGCAGCTGCTCAACCCTCGCACCATTACTCCGCCGCCGGGGTCACCGAAACACCGGCTCCGGCCGGCAATTATCCACTATCACGTGAAATCATGGTTTTCTTAGCCGCGGCCTAACTCTTCCAGAGTATGTCAGACTCAATCTGTCCACGTCTCAAAACATCGGCTAATGAGTGACATGACAGCGAGGGTGTGCTGCTTTACACCCTTTAATTCCTTAACACGGAGGGAACCTGATTCCCTTACTGATGAATTTCACACTTCAGCTTACGCCCTGGCAATCTGACCTCTGCGTACAGATGGGCACAGGCAGACCCCCTGATTATTATTTTTATTATTTTTTTGTTAAATAAAACCTGTGCTGAAAGAAATATGCAGCCTGTCTGAAAATGCTAGATCCATGACTGGATTTGGCTTCAATGCGTCACTGGATCAGAAAAAGTCTCCCTGAGCCCCCAATTTCCATATTTCTCTTAAAACAGTGACTTACGCTGGCCATACACTATACGAAAAATCGGGCGAAAATCGGTCGTTCAGACAGTTCTTTCGTTTTTCGGACAGTTAATGGGCACAAAATCGATAATCTTTGGGACGTTTTTGAGCCGAAAAAACGAAGGACAAGTTTGGAAATTTTCTGCCGAACGAACGATAAATCGGAAGGTTAATGTGTTTCCCGTCCGAACTTTCTGCACTAGGTATATGTAAAAAAATAATTTTTTTTATTTATTTATTTATGTCCACTGAACGATTTATCGGTCATTACATGATGGCACTATCGTTTGCGCTCACGAATGAACTTTCGTTTTTCGAAAGTTCCTTCGGACGATTTTTCGTATAGTGTATGGCCAGCATTAGGCCGGGTTCACACTGGTGCGACACGACAGCCGTCCTACTTTGGATCCGACTTTGCCCTGCGACATGAAGCCGACATATGTCCGACTTGGATCCCTGCCAATAGCAGGCACTGTGTTTGGTATGAATCTTGAGGGGGAACTCCAGGCCAAATTTTAAATAAAAAACCGGCATGGGTTCCCCCTCCAGGAGCATACCAGGCCCTTGGGTCTGGTCTGGATTTGAAGGTGAACCCCTACGTCGAAAAAACGGCGTGGGGGTCCCCCCCAAAATCCAAACCAGACCCAAGGGCCTGGTATGCTCCTGGAGGGGGAACCCATGCCGGTTTTTTATTTAAAATTTGGCCTGGAGTTCCCCCTCAAGAGCAGCACAACACAAGTCACATGCCAAAGTCGGATCATGCAAGACTGCGGTCCGACTTTGATCCGACTTCAATGATAGTCAATGGGCTGAAGTTGGATCAAAGTCGGACCGAAGTAGTACAGGGAGCATTTTCAAAGTCGGACCAACATGTGTCGGACCAGTTAAGACGGCTTCCATAGGGAAACATTGATTTTCACACGTCATGCGACATGAGCTCCCAATGTCGGAGTGTTTGTCGCCCCAGTGTGAACCCGGCCTAAGTGTTGAAGCCAATCGCTCAGCATGACAGCCAGGAAACTGACACTTAGCCTAGTCTCGCACCTTTTCATCTGCATTTTTCATACTTTTTTTGGTGCATTTTTGATGCTTTTTCATGCGTTTTAGCCTAGGTTCACATTGGAGCAATTTGGCATGCATTTTGACATGTCAATTCGCATGCCAAATCAGCAGCAATTGTCGGCAATGGCACCGTCTGAATCGGAGCGACGCCGCATTTGTGGTACCACACCTATTCCCAAAAGTACTTTCTGTACTACTTTTGGCGACTTCGGGGTGCGATTTCAATAGACATCAATGCAGAAACTCACACAGATGTCTCTGAAATTGGGACTGACATGCGAGAATGAAATTGTGCGAGTTCAGCTAAATGTGTTTTTATGTGGTTTTCTGCCAATTCTCCTGTCTTTCTAGGGAAGGAACCCTGTTCTAAACATTTCCCATAGGTTGACCACATTTCCAAAGTGCCATTCAGGAACACCCCCCCCCTGTAGTTCTTCACTAATTGTGGGGAGGCAGGCACGGGCATCCGCTCCATAGGGCAAGGGGGGTCGTTTGCCCCCCTGGAATCGAGAAGGTGTTGGCCAAATTGGCAGTGTTCTACACCCTCCGCCGCCCTTACACCTACTTCCAGCCCCGCACAGAGCTGCACCGCAGCACATGTACTCCCTCCTCCTCCCTGTCGCCGCTTTAAGGCGGCCGCATCTTGTGGTTTGGCAGCGCTGACTGGGCTGGGCCTCGTGCTGCAACCCGATTGGCCCCGGCTCTTCTTGTTCTCCCGGGCACAGGCCGGCTCCGCCCATGGCCCTTGGACTGTGCAGCGCGCCCAGGGAGAGAAGAAGAAAAAGAGCCAGGGGGAGGTGGCGGAGCGGAGGGTGTCTCGAGTCGGTGGTGGTAGTACCTCGGGGGCCTGGCCTCCTGTGGGGCGGCCTGATGCACACACCCGCTGGACCTGCTGAAGGTGAGCAGGAAGGAGAGCCGGGCTGTGTGTGCGGTGTGGAGGGAGGAGGAGATGTCCTACAACACGTGTGTGTGTGTGTGTGAAAGGAGTGCAGGGTGCTGTGTAATGTAAAGGGGTCCAGTGATGCAGGATGCTGTGTAATGTAAAGGGGTGCAGGGTGCTGTGCAATGTAAAGGGGTCCAGAGGTGCAGTTGTGGAGAGCGGGTACACAGTAGTGACAAAGAGATATTTAAAGATGCAGGGGGCACAGTGGAGTGTTTTTACATTTTAACGTGTGGGGGGGGCGCTTTTAACCCCCGCTAGCGGTCGAAGAAAGGGTAAAATACGAATGTTTATCGCCGCTGCTGAAGCGCCCCCCCCCTGAAAAAATTTCAGCGGACGCCTATGGAGGCAGGTGGTGTCACATCTTCAGCTCTGAGGGGTTCATGCTGGAACCTGTAGTCCTTCACTTTTGGGGGTCACATCCTTAAAGCGGAGGTCCGCCTAAAAAACTGAAATATTAAAAGTCAGCAGTATTTGTAGCTGCTGACTCAGCAGCTACAAATACTGCAGCTGCTGACTTTTAATAATCAGACACTTACCTGTCCCAGGGTCCAGCGATGCGGGGGAACGAAGCCCCACTCGTCTCCCCCTAATCTCCACGGCGCTGGCATTGTCACTATTGGCGCCCGTAGTCCTTCACTTTTGGGGGTCACATCCTTAAAGCAGAGGTCCGCCTAAAAAAAAAAAATTCAAAGTCAGCAGCTGCAGTATTTGTAGCTTCTGACTCAGCAGCTACAAATACTGCAGCTGCTGACTTTTAATAATCGGACACTTACCTGTCCCAGGGTCCAGCGATGCAGGGGAACGAAGCCTCGCTTGTTTCCCCCTCCTCTCCGCGGCGCCGGCATTGTCACTATGGGCGCCCGGCTGTGGCTTCACAGCCGGGCACGCACTGCACATGCGCGAGCCGCGCTGCGCACCGTGATTGGCGGAGCAATCACCTGGGACCTGTGACGTGTCCCAGATGATTGCGGAGAGGGAGGGGGAGAGGTGACTTACTTCCAGTCGCCTAGGCGACCTAGGGAGGAAGTGGGAGCTGGAACCCTCTAAAAAGAGGGTTTCCGCTCCCCCCCAAAAAAAATGACATGCCAAATGTGGCATGTCAGGGGGTCACCTTTCTTTAAAGTGGAAGTTCCATTTTTGGGTGGAACTCCACTTTAATGAGATCTGGGAAGCAAGAGAGGCTTGGGCCTGGTCTGCTGATCCTTTTATAGCCTCTCCCAGAGTCCTCTCGCTGGAGCAGATGGCCCACTGGGAGGTGTAGTTCATGGGTAGTATTGCAGATCAAGGATGTCTGTTCCGGAAACTAGAGTTCCCACAATGCTCTCTGCTTGGCTCAGAAGTATGTTGCAGGTAATCTGAGCCCAGCACTAGGGGAATACAGAGACAGTCTAAGATAGGGTGACCAGACATCCCCGGTTTCAGGGGACAGTCCCCGGATCGAGGACACTGTCCCCGGACCAAGTCTGTCCCTGGTTTTGTCCCCAGATTGGATTTGAACAGGGGCTGGGGCAATTTCAAAGACAGTCAGTGAAGAATAAAAAAAAGAAATCTGAATTACACACCCCCACTCCTATTAGCTTAGGGGGGTGTATTTTTTCAATTATCTGTGCCCCTTTCTGATGATCATGTGCTGGTCGGAGCGGAGGGAATATTTGTTCAGTTTCGGGTGCATGCCCATCCAGCTCCGCTTGCATGTTCTTCTACTTTGGCTCAAGTTCCGGCCAGCCGCCTGCCAGCTTATCTCCTTGCCTTCCCTGGTGGAGTGATCTTCCTCCACTTCCCACCCAATAGTAGCCGGGGGCCCGGAGAGTAAGACTTGACAGGCTGTGAGGCGGGCGGCGACGGGCAGAGAGTCGCTGATTGTCGCCATTACTAGTAAAAAAAAGAAAAAAAAATGTCCCCAGATTTCATTTTAAGAATCTGGTCACCTTAGTCTAAGAAGGCAAGAGGGTAAGTCTGCAGTGCCAGATAACTGTAGTCCGCTGTCGGCTACACCTTTGTAATAGAAGAATTATTCCAAAAATGGATGAAAATATAATTTTTCTCAATGGTTTAGACCGCTATTTGTCCTCCAATTTCTGTGGGCAGAGCCTAGAGCTGACTATTGGCAAAATAAATGACATTGAGGCTTTGTGCAGGAGCTGACGGGAGCATTACCAGGCACAGTAATCAGCAGACACAGTTTTTTTGTTAAAGTGATCCAGAGTATCAGTGTTGCCAACCGCCTGTTAATTTACGGGCAGCCCGTGAATTTCAGACCATTTTTAGGCTGCCCGTGAATGCCCGTTACGGGTAGCGTTTCCAGTAAAAATGATGGCTGCTGGCCGACAGTGCTACTGCGCATGCGCCATCCCGAAGCCTGCTAGGCTCGGGAAATCTCGCCTATTTTCGGCCGGGCGAGGGAGAAAAAAAAACGCGCATGCTCAGAATCAAGTATGAGACGGGAGCGCTCGCTCTGGTAAAACTAGCATTCATAATGGAGATAGCACATTCGTCACGCTGTAATGAACTGAAAAGCGCGAAGACTGAAAAGCGCGAATCGTCTCTCACCAAACTTTATTAACACGAGGATCAGCAAAAGCGTCCCAAAGGGTGGTGCCATTCGAATGGAACTTCCCCTTTATAGTGCCGTCATACGTGTTGTACGTCACTGCGCTTTGCTCAAGTGTTTTTTTTTCATGAACGATTGTATGCAAGGCAGGCTTGGGAGGGAACACGAAAAATCACGTAGAGAAAAGCGTTGTTTTTTTCCATGACATGAATAACGGTCGTGTGTATGCGGCATTAGAGCTACTCTCATCAGGCTGCTTCTTTCAGTGGAACCAATCCAGTAAGTCCCACTACTTTACTTTATTTTTTACATTTTTTTAAAACAGTTAACTCCATGTTGTCTGCTTCCCGTTCCACCCAATCATGTAGGCCCAGCATGTTTTTTCGTTCCTTCATAGCTATAGGTGTTTCTGTGTGAAAGTCGATCTTTGGAGATCTAACTTCCACAAAAGCAATACTTTCAAGAATTTAGCAGTTTATTGGTAATTCTTAAAGCGTAACGCCACTTTTGTTGAAAAAAACATTCCCCTCTGAGTGATCTATGTATATTGCAAGGATTATAACAACCTTTGTTGCAGATTCCTACCTTTTTGTTATTCTGAAGAAATCCATGTGTGTTTGTCTGTGCCTCTGTGCCAAGTAGGTCTAATGGGAATGAGGAAAGCTGCTGGGCCTGCATCCCTTTAGACGTGTTCCTATTGGAAATATTTCACCAAAAAAGTAGCTTGCCAAAAAAGACATTTTTGATGCAGGGGATGCCTGAAATCTGACTTGTAGCTTAGGCAGACTTCTGTGAAAATTGGTGAGCCAATCACACATGCTGGAAATGATGTTTCTGGGGAGTGGTCAGTACACATTCTGTGTACAGAACAACTCCATGTAGCCATATTGCTTTGCATTTATAGAAAATTACAGCGTCTGCAGATTAAAAAGGAAAGGTAATTTTTAATAACACTCAAGTACAATATGACTTGTATCGCAATTGTACACGCTATATTATTTTTTCTTTATTTGCTATTTTTTTTCCCCACGAAAGTGGAGTTACCCTTTAATGAAGAACAGATTTGGTGAGGCTTGTCAAGGAAAGGGACTGAAGCAAACCGTAGCCGGCTAACAAAAAGGTAATCAATGTAATGCAGAATTATGGCGGTGAACCAAGTTGTTGGCATTTGGTTACTCTGAACAGAAATCTACGACTGTAAACAGCCATGAGGATTTGTTCCGCTGGCCATCAAGCAAATCCGGTTCTGCCTTCTGTTGTGCCGGTTGAATTATTTGTGTAGATTGCCATCTAGGATTGAACTAGTAGAAGAGTCTTTTAGATCCATTGCCAGTCCAATTCCAAATTTGGGGTTTTGTTTCAGAGTGTAGCTCTTAGCTGACCATGTGAATGGGCCAATGGGTGTTCTATTATATAAATAATGGCTTCTGATTGGGGATGTATTGGTGAATGCCTGTAATCTTTAGCAGTATATTTAAAGCCAAAACCTTTTTTTTGTGATGTATAGAGTAGGGAATGAATAAAACCTCTGAGTATTTTTCTTTTGCTAACTGTGTCCCATTTTAGATATTTTGCATCCTATGCTATGGACATAACAAAAACTGAGAGGAAACCTCTCCAAAGTTTGTTAACTGATTGAGGACCGCCGCACGCCAATGTACGTCGGCAGAATGGCACGGCTGGGCACATGGACGTACAGGTACGTCCCCTTTAAGAGCCCAGCCGTGGGTCGCGAGCGCACCACCGGCGGCGCGCTCGCGACCCGGTCCTCTTCTCCGTGACCGTCCCAGCGAGAAAAGCGAACCCGATCACCGCTGGTGTCCCGCGATCGGGTCACAGAGAGGAAGAACGGGGAGAGGTAAGTGTAAACAAACCTCTCCCCGTGCTTCCTAGTGAGCCGTCACTGATCGTCTGTTCCCTGTAATAGAGAACGACGATCAGTGATGTCACACGCTAAGCCACGCCCCCCCCACAGTAAGAAACACAAATCAGGGCACACTTAACCCATACAGCGCCCCCTCCTGGTTAACCCCTTCACTGCCAGTGTCATTTTTACAGTAACCAGTGCATGTTTATAGCACTGGTCGTTGTAAAAATGACAATGGTCCCAAAATAGTGTCAAAAGTGTCCGATGTGTCCGCCATAATGTCGCAGTCATGATAAAAATCACTGATCGCCGCCATTACTAGTAAAAAAAAAAAATCAATAAAAATGCCATAAAACTACCCCCTATTTTGTAAACGCTATAACTTTTGCGCAAACCAATCAATAAAAGCTTATTGCGATTTTTTTTACCAAAAATATGTAGAAGAATACGTATCAGCCTAAACTGAGGGAAAAAAAAAACGTTTTTTTATATATTTTTGGGGGATATTTATTATAGCAAAAAGTAAAAAATATTGAATTTTTTTCAAAATTGTCGCTCTATTTTTGTTTATAGTGCAAAAAATAAAAACCGCAGAGGTGATCAAATACCACCAAAAGAAAGCTCAATTTGTGGGAAAAAAAGGACGCCAATTTTGTTTGGGAGCCATGTCGCACGACCGCGCAATTGTCAGTTAAAGCAACGCAGTGCCAAATCGCAAAAAGGGGCCTGGTCCTTATGCTGCATATTGGTCCGGGTCTTAAGTGGTTAAATCTCCCTTTTAAAAAGTTGTCACCTAAACAAGTTTCCTCATGCAAGATTTCCCCTTCTTGTTCCAGTGACAACTCAATTTTCTTATTTTCTCACACGTTCTCTACCAATGACAATGGCCACCAGGACAAATAGCACAAGTAAATCCCCCTAGCAACGACAGACAGCAAAATAAATAATTAAAAGCTCAGTATACATGCATTCAATTCTTCGATTATTAATTTCCGTTGTGAATGACATTAATTAAAGTGGTTGTAAAGGTTCGATTTTTTTTTTTTTTTTAAATAACAAACATATTTTCTTTCTCGTACATCACGGGACACAGAGCGACATAGTCATTACTAATGGGTTATATAGATACCGTCAGGTGCTGGCACTGGCAACTTCCAAAACCGGAAGTACCCTCCCCTATATAAGCCCCTCCCATCCGGGAGCACCTCAGTTTTTTGCCAGTGTCTAAGGTGTTGGCCAAGAAGAAACATGTGTTTTTCACTGAGCTTGCGTACAGGTTCTTTTGGGCCTCAGTAAGCTATTCCGGATCCGACCAAAAAAGCTTCATAGCTAAACGGTCGGTACCCGGGCCTTGCAGAGAAGAGCAAGGTTCTGCCTGTAATGCTTCTCTTAGGAGAGCTGGACCCTGGGATCCAGAGCTCTGGTCATACCCACGACCAAGATGTTTTCTGTGCAGGGTGCTATACAGGTCCAGGGGAGTGGAATCCTTGGGAACCCGGTCCCTGAAGGTTTGATTACAATGCCTGCCGTGATAGGTGAAGTTTGGGCTTTTGTGGACCAAACAAAGTCCTGCGGCGGGGAACAGGTAAGTGGGGGCCCCCAGGAACTTGGTTCTATTGGGGGACCCCCAAGCCTAATTTGTCTTTCTGTCTGTTACCTAATGGTATTCCCGCAAAATTCTGTGCATGCCTGTAACTACTAAAAAAATGTAATAATTTTTAATGGTGGTCAAGAAAAAAAAAAAAAAAAAAAAATTTTTTATATATATTTAATATATTAGACTGCGGTACCTGTGTTTGTCCACTAGAGGCCGCTGTGGAATGTTTTCTTGTCATGTGGACTAGCTTCTTCTCAGCAGAGCAAAGTCCAGGCAGATGGTGAGTTCTCTTATAGGAAACTGCTTCCTCTGCCATGTTGCAGTGCTCGTCCATCCCCCGGCCTGCGGCAAAGAGGGGCCCTGGCTCCTGTCCCTTGTTACCATATTTGAAATTAGCGCCGAAGGCGCACGTGCCCGTGCGCGTGCGCGTGCACGCGCCTCTATATATAGAGGTGAGCCGGGGAAAGGGGGCGGAGCCTGGGGGATGACGCTCTGTGCGCGCCGCAGCGCTTCTGCGCATGTGCGGGCGTCCCAGCAGTTTAAAAAAAACACAATATTGTAGTGAGCTGGCTATGAAGTACAGAGACAGAGCTGGCAACATTTAAAGGCATACAGCAAGCGGTTGATACAGGCATCCCCTAGAAAGGCACATTAGTAGACACCAACTGTGATATAGCAGCAATTGTGCTAGACTATTCTCAGTAAAAGTGGTGTATTACGGCTGGAATACCTCAGCTTTAGGCTTAGGAATATGCCGTCCAGAAGCTCCGGAACTGAATCTTCCAGGAAGCGAAGGGGGTCTCATCGGGCTCGGAGGATCTTGGGCATACTCCTGCTGCACCAGTCTCCCCTGAAGTTCAGAGGTAAGTGACCGTAGAGACCCCGCAGGGTACTTGGTACTGTGGCTGTCCTCAGTTCACCTGCTCCTGTGTATGTAACAGAGGAGGTTTTTTCCTCAGCTCTGGGAGGATTAGAGAGAGATTGTCAACATTTATCGCTGCCTCCCTGTCAGGGAAAGCACGCCCGATCTCCGTCTCCTCCTTCAGAGTGCCTGTTAGCAGAGCAACAGTCCCATACAGGGATCGACCTGCCTGAAGGGGATCAGGATGAGGTTGATTCTGTTATAGAGGAATCAACAGTGGGGGAACCTTTTCTCAGCATCTTAAGCTGAAAGATTATGGGTTCAGTCTCTGACTAACATGGTCCGATCAGCATTTAAAAATGCACCTTGCGGAACCATCAACCACTACTGTATCCTCGTTGGGGTCGCTAGAAGCCCCCAGACTGTTTGTTCTTTTCCACTTCACCCTTTACTGAAAGGGCTCATTTACCAGGATTGGGAACGTCCTGAGAAAATATTTATTCCCCCAAGAGATTTCCGGTGGTCTATCCCATGGAGGATAAGTTCATCAAAAAAAAAAAAAAAAATGGAAGGTCCCTACAGTGGACGCAGCCATCTCTTGTATGTATAAATCACTGACATGTCCAGTGGATAATGTCCAAATGTTCAAGAACCCAATAGATAAAAGATTGGAGTCCTTATGAAAATCTGCTTGGTGATACAACCAGCAGTAGCAGCTATTGGGGTCTGCTAAGCAGTGAAGGATCAGTTGAAACAGGTCTTGAGGGACTTGACAGATCAGCAGGCTTTGCCCTAGCTGATCTACCTAGAGCCTTAGGCTTTGCGGTTGACGCCATAGAGGATTCAGTCCATCTGGCCTCCCGCCTTACGCTGTCTATAGTACATATGCGTAGGCTCCTATGGCTCAAAAACTGGTCTGCTGAAGCTCCCTGTAAAGAATGGCTGGTTAGCGTCCCATTTCATGGTGAACGCTTATTCAGGGAAAACCTGGACAAATATATCCAGAAAATTTCCAGCGGTAAAAATACGCTCTTGCCGGTTAAAAGCAGAGTTAGAGGTCCCTCTTTAAGAGGCCTGCTTCTCCAGTCCCTGGGGCATCGGCTGTGTAACAGTTCCGACGGCCTCCTCGGTCAAATCCCGGGGGTAAAAAACAGGGACAGTAGCAGGGTAATGAGAAACCCTGGGTCAGGGGAGGTACAAAACCTCCCCCAAAGTTAAATTCATTGAAGCCCCCACTCAGTCGGGTGGGGGGAGGACTCCAGTTGTTCGCAAGAGACCTGGCGGGACACGATCAAGACAGATAGGTGCTCTCCGCAGTAGATTTGGGATACAGTTTGGAGTTAAAAGACTCTCCTCCTTCCCATTTTTGAGGTCAAACGTGCCAAGGGATCCCCGGAAGAGAGAGTCCCTCCTGTTGGCACTAGAACAACTATTGCTCCAAGGAGTAATTATGGAGGTTCCCCTGGAAGAATGAGGGTTCGGGTTTTACTCAAACCTCTTTACAGTCCCGAAGCAAACGCGGACGGGAGGCCCATATTAATTCTAAAAGGGCTATACAAATTCCTGTATATCAGGACTTTCCGATGGAGTCGATCCGATCGGTGGCCACTGCCCTACAAGGGGAGGATTGGTTAGCCACGATCGACATCAAAGATGCTTATTTGCACATTCCCATCTTTCCAGTCCACCAAAAATTTCTACGCTTTGCAGTAGAAGGGCGCCATTTTCAGTTCAGAGCCTTACCCTTCGGTTTGGCCACAGCACCACGAGTGTTTACAAAAATTCTGGCCCTTTATTGGCCAATCTAAGAACACAAGGTGTAATGATAATGGCATATCTGGATGACTTGTTGCTGATAGACCACTCAGTGAAAAAACTAGACGTGGTCGTTCACAAGACGATCAAGTATCTGGAATCTCACGGTTGGATTATCAACCGAGACAAGTCAGCCCTAAAAACCAGTCAAAAGTCTGGAATACTTGGGGCTAAGGTTGGATTCAGGCCAGAGAAAAATATTCTTGCCTCGAGGAAAGGTGTTGTCTTTGAAAGATTTGATCCACTTAGTGGGTACAAAAAAGACAGCCGTCCATACGCCTGTATATGAGGCTGCTGGGAAAAATGGTGGCATCATTCGAAGCAGTACCCTACGGTCAATTCCATTCAAGGAATTTGCAAGGGGCCATACTGTCAGCCTGGAACAAAAAAGTTCAGGCCCTAGACTTACAATGTCCTTGTCCCCTTCCGTTCGCAAGAGCCTCCGTTGGTGGTTGGTTCCCCAGAATCTGGAAAAAAGGAAATCCTTCAGTCCGATTTCTTGGAAGGTGGTCACTACAGATGCCAGCCTTATAGGCTGGGGAGCAGTACTGGAGCAATAGTCTCTCCAGGGCAGATGGTCGGATGCAGAAAGGGCCCTGCCCATCAATCTCTTAGAGATACGAGCAGCCCGGTATGCCCTAGTAGCATGGACATCCAAACTCCAAGGGTCCCCTGTCAGAATTCAATCAGACAATGCCACAGCAGTGGCATATATCAATCATCAGGGGGGCACCAGGAGTCGTGCAGCCCAGAGGGAAGTAAATTACATCCTGAAATGGGCAGAAAAATATGTCCCAGCCATATCTGCGGTATTCATTCCAGGAGTGGAGAATTGGAAGGCGGACTTTCTAAGTCGCCAGCAATTAGGCCCAGAGGAAGGGTCCCTTCACCCCGAGGTTTTCTGGACAATATGTCAGCGGTGGGGAACATCGGATGTAGATCTTCTAGCATCCAGATTCAACGCAAAGGGGGACAGGTTTGTCTCTCGGACAAGGGATCCCCTAGCTTGCGGCTCGGATGCCCTAGTGTTCCCTTGGGATCAGTTCAAGCTGATATATGCATTCACACCGCCAATGGTTACCTCGATTACTCCGCAGAATCAGGGTAGAAAAGAAACCAGTGATTCCGGTGGCTCCAGCGTGGCCCCGAAGAGCGTGGTACGCGGAGATTGTAAAATTTCAGTGGGGAGTCCTTGGACTCTCCCACGTCGTCCGGCTTTCGCAAGGACCGATATACCACCCTTCCTTACCAGCCCTAGGTTTGACGGCCTGGCTATTGAAGCCCACATTCTAAAAAAGAGAGGGCTCTCTAATGCTGTGGTATCTACCATGATCAATGCCAGGAAGCCGGTATCCAGGCAGATCTACTATAGAATCTGGAAGGCGTACATCACGTGGTGTGAGGCCAAGAAATGGCATCCACATAAGTACATAATAGGTAGGATTCTGGACTTCCTACAGTGGGCTGTAGATAGGAAGCTTGCCTTGAGTACTATCAAGGGTCAGATTTCGGCCTTGTCAATATTTTTTCAAAGGCCCTTGGCTTCGCATTCACTAGTCAAAGCCTTTATACAAGGAGTGATGCGTATTAGTCCTCCGGTTAATATTCCCATATGTCCATGGGATCTAAACTTGGTTCTGTCGGTTCTACAGAAACAACCATTTGAACCATTACAGCATATTTCCTTGGTGCTTCTCACCAGGAAATTGATTTTTCTAGTAGCCATTTGTTCGGCTAAAAGAGTATCGGAATTAGCAGCTATGTCCTGTAAGGAGCCATATCTGGTTATCCATAAGGACAGAGTAGTGTTACGTCCTCATCCAGCCTTTCTTCCTAAGGTGGTATCGAGGTTTCATTTGAACCAAGATGTGGTTCTTCCTTCTTTTTTCCCCAAACCTACTTCGGTAGAGGAAAAGTTATTGCATTCTTTGGATGTAGTAAGAGCAGTTAAAGCTTATCTAAAAGCCACTGCTCAGATTCGCAGAACGGATACTTTGTTTATTCTGCCGGAAGGCCCCAGAAAGGGTCAGGCAGCGTCAAAGTCTACTTTAGCCAAGTGGATTCGACAGGTCATTATGCAAGCTTATGGCTTGAGAAGGAGACCACCTCCGTTCAAAGTTAGAGCGCACTCCACGAGAGCAGTTGGAACTTCATGGGCAGTGCATCACCAGGCCTCCCTGGCTCAAATCTGTAAGGCCGCAACATGGTCTTCGGTACACACGTTTACTAGGTCCTACCAGGTGGACGTTAGAAGTCAGGAGGATGTCGCCTTTGGGCGCAGTGTGTTGCAGGCCGCAAAAGATCCTCATGTCTGATAGCGCTCAGCTTATATATGGTGTATCCCCCCCCTCATTTGGCATTGCTTTAGGACATCCCATTAGTAATGACTATGTCGCTCTGTGTCCCGTGATGTACGAGAAAGAAAATAGGATTTTTATAACAGCTTACCTGTAAAATCCTTTTCTTGGAGTACATCACGGGACACAGAGCTCCCGCCCCTCTTTAGGGACACTTATTGCTTTGCTACAAAACTGAGGTGCTCCCGGATGGGAGGGGCTTATATAGGGGAGGGTACTTCCGGTTTTGGAAGTTGCCAGTGCCAGCACCTGACGGTATCTATATAACCCATTAGTAATGACTATGTCGCTCTGTGTCCCGTGATGTACTCCAAGAAAAGGATTTTACAGGTAAGCTGTTATAAAAATCCTATTATACTTACCTCCACTGTGCAGTCCGTTTTGCACAGAGTGGCCCCAGATACTCCTGTTCCGGGGTCCCTCGGCGGCTCTCTCGGCTCCTCCACACTTCAGATAACCCCCTCTGGGAAGCTCTCTCCCAAGGGGGTTACCTTGCAGGCGCGCTCCCAAGTCCTGCATTCGGCGTCCATAGCCGCCTAATTCAGGACTCAGCGCCGCCCCCCCCGGCACCCGCGTCATTGGATTTGATTGACAGCAGCGCGAGCCAATGGCTGTGCTGCTATCAATCTATCCAATGAAGAGCCGAGAAGTCCGGGCAACAATCGAGCGCGTTCGCGACGCAGGACTTTCCAGGGCTCAGGTAAGTAAAACGGGGCGCTCGGGGGCGGTAATCGTCGGATGTTTTGTTTTTTCACCTTCATGCATAGGATGCATGAAGGTGAAAAAAAACATGAACCTTTACAACTCCTTTAAAGTGACACTAAACAATATTTTAAAAAATAAATAAAACAAACATATCTACTACTTAAAGTTATATTAAAGTCTTGAGTTTTTGTTGTTTTTTTGTTTAAAAATAGCAAACATGTTATACTTACCTGCTCTGTGCAGTGGTTTTGCACAGGGCAGCCCAGATCCTCCTTCAGAGAATGCATTAAAGGGGTTGTAAAGGTTTGTTTTTTATTTTCTAAATAGGTTCCTTTAAGCTAGTGCATTGTTGGTTCACTTACCTTTTCCTTCTATTTCCCTTCTAAATGTTTTTTTTCTTTGTCTGAATTCCTCACTTCCTGTTTCTCCTCAGTAAACTTCACACCATCATCCGAGTGGTGTGGAGTCAGCCAGAACAGCTTACTGAACAGCTTACTGAGGAGGAACAGGAAGTGAGAAATTCAGACAAAGAAAACAAAGAAAAAAAACATTTAGAAGGGAAATCTAAGGAAAAGGTAAGTGAACCAACAATGTACTAGCTTAAAGGAACCTATTTAGAAAATAAAAACAAACCTTTACAACCCCTTTAAGATAACAAACCTTCTGCCTTTAGAACTACTTTAACCCTTGTGGCCCCTCCCACCCATTTCCTGTTTCCTGCAAAGAACGTCCAGTCTCAGTTATTTACATATCAATGGAGGGGGAGGGACGGGGCTCTGTACACATATACTTTTACTAAACCTATATCTCTATATTATTACAATAAAGTCACTATAGAAATTGCCATAGCAACACAACCCTTCAAGTTAAAATCCATATTTTTTTGCTAGAAAATTACCTCTAAACATTATATATATATATTTTTTAGCAGAGACCCTAGGGACTAAAATGGCGATCGTTGCAGTATTTTATGCCACACTGTATTTGCGTAGCAGTCGTTCAAATGGAATTTTTTGGGAATAAATACACTTTCATGAATTAAAAAAAACAAAACAGTAAAGTTAGCCCAATTTTTGGGCAAACTACGACAAACTACGGTACTTAACCACTTCCCTACTGTGCACGAAAACCCCCTTCCTGCCCAAGCCATTTTTCAGCTTTCAGCGCTGTCACAATTTGAATGACAATTGCGCGGTCGTGCAACGTGGCTCCCAAACGAAATTTGCGTCCTTTTTTTCCCACAAATAGAGCTTTCTTTTGGTGGTATTTGATCACCTCTGCGGTTTTTATTTTTTGCGCTATAAACAAAAGAAGAGGGTCCAGTTTGGAAAAAAAAACACTTTTTTACTTTTTGCTATAATAAATACCCATTTTTTTTTTCAAATAAAATTTTCCTCAGTTTAGGCCGATACGTATTCTTCTACATATTTTTGGTAAAAAAAAAAACAAAAAAAACGCAATAAGCGCGTATTGATTGGTTTGCGCAAAAGTTATAGCGTCTACAAAATAGGGGATAGATTTATAGCATTTTTTTTTTTTATTAGTAATGGCGGCGATCTGCGATTTTTATTGTGACTGCGATATTGCGGCGGACACATCGGACACTTTTGACACATTTTTGGGACCATGCACATTTATACAGCGAACCCTGCTATAAAAATGCATTGATTACTGTATAAATGTGATTGGCAGGGAAGGGGTTAAATATGTTCCCTCAATGTGTTCTAACTGTGGGGGGAGGTGACTGACTGGGGGAGGTGACTGATGGTTGTCCCTATGTACAAGGGACACACCATCAGTCCCCTCTCTCTCACAGGACGTGGATCTCTGTGTTTACACACAGAGATCCACTTTCCTGCTCGTTTCCCGGGCAATCGCGGGTGCCCGGCGGCAATCGCGGCCGCCGGGCACGTGCATCGGGGCCTTGGGAACGCGGCGGGCGCGCGCACGCGCCGCCGGCGGCGCGCACGCGCCCCCTAGCTCGTTTTAAAAGGAGGACGTCATATGACGTCCTCCCAGAACGAGAGTGTCCTCCGCCTGCCGTCAATTGACAGTGGACGGGGGACAAGTGGTTAAAAATCTCCATAGGCAACGCTTTAATAACCTCTACAGGTTACCAGTTTAGAGTAACAGAGGAGGTGTGCTAGAATTATTGCTCTCGCTCTAACGATAGCGCCGATACCTCACATGCGTGGTTTGAACACTGTGTACATTTGCGGGCGCGATTTAAGTATGCGTTCGCTTCTGCATGCGAGCACGAAGGGATGGGGCGGTTAAAATTTTTATTTTTTTCTTATTTCTTTATTTTTTACACTGTCCCCATAAAATACATTTTTCTGATCACTTTTATTGCTGTCACAAGGAATGTAGAGATGGGCAAAAACGTATACCGCGCTAATGATAAACCATAAGCTGCAACTAGATAGTGAGAGACACACCAATAAGAAATATACAAAAATAAAGCTGCGCTCTAAAGGATCCCAACAATAGAATTGGGAAAAATTACTTATGATATATTAAATCAATCATAAATAGTGATAATACAGTGACTTAGTAACTGATATAACTGTAGCGGGGTTCTCAAATTGATGGGATACACCTGGGGAATAGTGTGACCCAGGTGTATAATTGTGTTAGGGTTCAGACCCCTTTTTGTTTCGTGGAGGATTGGAGGATGTAGTATTCTCCTTTGCCTGTGGGTGGCGGGGTACCCACAGGCTTCAGGTAGAATCATCTCCTGCAGTGCTCCCTGTTTTGTCCCTTCCCGGAGATGGTATGGCTGGGGCGGGGAACCCGCCGGGCCGTTGATGGGAGGAGATAAAAGGGGGAGACGCCCTTACCACGAGGTCTTGCGGAGAAGGAGGTCCTCGGAGGAGGAGGGTTGCGGTCCGCACCCAGGCCCCTTAGGCCTGGGTGCTGGAGATCCAGGAGTCTGGTCCAGGTGCCCATGGCCTGGTCCGGAGTCATGTTGGCGTCCATCCCAGGCACCTTTAGCCTGGGGTGAGGTACTATCGAGGAGGCCTGGGGCCCAGTACCTTCGACTGGGTCCCGCTAGGGTGGACTGTCCGAGGGTCCCTGAGCGGAGGGACTCGTATCTGAGGTGAGGAGGCCAGAGAGGTTACCCACTGGAGACCCGGAGCAGCACCAACCCGGTGACAGTGGGCCTCTGGGAACTCTCTTGGGAGGACACATCTCCCTGATAGGGGCCACAGCGTATCGAAGAGGGCTCCATTGCTGTTCATAGGGGTTGCTGGAAGAGACCCCATCTTTCCTGTTCTGTAACAGCCGGATTGGCTTAGGCGCCACTGGTCATAGTACAGTGGCATAGAACTTAAACTTTAGGAAGTGCCTCGATCTGCTCGCCCCACCGTTGGCAAGGTTATAGGTCCCAACCAGTTTGCTGCAAAAGAACTGTTTATTGTGCTTTGCTTATTGGAGTGTCAAATAAACAAGTGTTGGACCTTTCTCCGGTGTGTGAACTCCAGTTACTGGAAGCAAAGGGGAGGCTGGTGAGCTTGCAATTACAGACTCAGTGCATTCACAGAACACACCGGCCCGAGGAAACATCAGTAAGTGGCCTTCACCTCCCTACTACAATGGGGAGGACATGGGCCGTGGCGCATCTCACTCTCACAACCCAGGAACCCCTAGACATGAGTTGGTGTGTAACCGGCAAAGATGGAGAGAGAGTGAGGCTGCTACACGTGGGGGCTCGTGAGTCCGGGATAGAGTGTGTTCTAAAGATGGACTTGAGAATGTCTACATTTGAACTTTGCTGCCCAGAGGAGTTCCGAGCAGATCGGCCATATTACTGGCCAAAGTGCGTCCCTGCTCGGAGTTGTGGAAATGACCCTAACACGGGAAAGGCCCATGCGGAGGAGCGGAAAAAGGGAGAGGTCCGTGTGACGTACTGCACGTGGGGACTGTTAACGCACTGCGCCACGAGGCACCCCATGGTGACATCGTTCGTGGGCGGAGTCAAGAGGAAGCCCGCGAAAATGTACAGCTCATGGGAGGAGTCTGGCCAAGTGTGGGGATACACGTGGAGACTCCGGCGCGGGAAAGGCCCATGCGGAGGAGCGGAAAAAGGGAGAGGTCCAGCCGTGTGACGTACTGCACGTGGGGATTGTTAACGCACTGCGCCACGAGGCACCCCATGGTGACATCGTTCGTGGGCGGAGTCAAGAGGAAGCCCGCGAAAATGTACAGCTCATGGGAGGAGTCTGGCCAAGTGTGGGGATACACGTGGAGACTCCGGCGCGGGGTCAGTGCATGATGGAGCAGCAGATAGTCGGGATGACCTCAAGTGCCCCGTGGATTATGGTTCCTCACCCCACAAGAATGACTTCCTTTGCTGCCCCCATCACAGACACGGGGATAAGACTTAGGCCCCGAGGGCGGTTGGCTCTGTACACTTGCAGAGACACGGAGGCCCTCGGTGTGATCTGTCCCGGCTGCTCGGGACTGGTGGTCACCCTGAAGCCATTCGGGCGATGTGAGGAGTGCAGAGAATTCCTTTTTGAGGTCGAGTCGTCCACATCAAGGCCCCGGGCCCTTCGCCTCAACCACCTCACGGGTACCGCTACTCCGGAAGGGGAGATCAAGGCCTTTGTCGAGGTTCCCGTGCGCGCTGACCAGGGCGATGGACTGCCCAACAGAGAAAAATCCGAGGATGCTGCCTCGGTCGCCACAAGTTCTCTGCTCCCACCCCCGAAGAGGAAAGTTGGCCTAGTACAGGCATCCTATGGACGTGGTCGAGCTTCACCCCGCTGCTTGCCTGGCCTGGATGGCGCCGGTCGAGAAGGAAGTCCCGGACATCCCAGTCCTCTACAAGGGTCAGGTGAGCCAGGGGCTGGGACTGTGGTGGTGGTTGGAGGTGTCAGGGGCGCATTGGAGGTGGAGCCCCCCAGGGAGGATGATTCTGTGTCCACCGGAAGATATCTGCCTGCGGAGATGTATGACACCTCCGACCTAGAGTCGCTGTCTGACTGCGGAGAAGATGGCGAGATAGACGAACTGTTCAGCCGCAAGGGCTGGGATAGAATGCCACTTCTTGCTTCCCGTGCGGTACGGGATTCACCTATGTACACAGGAGACAGCACACCTCGGGTGGAAGACCCGCAGCTTACGAGGGAACCTACCCCTCCACCGGTGTCCTCATCTACTGTTACCTCACCTGCTTTGGTTGTGGGGACACCCCGCGCTTCTCTGAGAGCGCCGAAAGTCAGTTTCAGGGAGCTGGTAAAGGCACCTCGGCATCCGGAAGCTATTGTGCTGCCTGGAACTGGAGAGAAAGCCACTATGCCACCTTTGGCCCGCTTGCAGAGACTGTTTTGCCACAAAGTAGCTCGGGAATATGGGTGGGAGTACCCGTATCTGCCCCGGGACTTGCTGTTTGAGGTGGAAGTCTGGAGAGCAAGATGGTATGACGAGTTTGTGTGGGACAAGTTGAAGGTGCCTCATGCTCGCAGGTACCTGGAATGTGTGCCGGCAGTGTCTAAGAGGTTTGAGGACTGCAGAGCTGAATGGAAATTGGGGCGCCATATCCATGCTGACAAGATAGTCATTTGCAGAAGAGAAGGAGAAGATGTCGAGTATTCGATAGAGGCATTTGACAAACACCTGAAACCCCTGTATCTGCCGGATCCAAAGTTTTATTTATAGGAGAAAAGAACTCCTGTTTATTTCCTTTGTGCACTTGAACTTTCTGGAAGAGCCATTCCCAGACACCCAGGACTGTGCCCTGCTTTTGTTTTTATTTGGGCTTTTCTTTTTCTCATTGGAGACTTGGGGCTGTTGTGTTTTTGTGTTTCCCCTTTTCTTCATGTGCCAAAGGCAAGGACATTTGGGAATAGTGGCAGAGTAGGGAAAAGCTGGAAGAACGAAGATTCGTTGAGTGTCATGACCGCGGCGCTGTCACCAGGTGGCAGTGTTGCGCAACAAATGTTTGAAAATGTTTCACACACACATCACCTTGCTTGTTGGAGTGAGTGGGTCTCTCGGCTGACGGGCCCACTCATGCCAAATGACACGAAATTATGTTAGGATGTTGTTTTTTTCTTTCCCCTGCAGGAGAATCGTCAATCAAGATCATTGAGAGTGGGTGGCTCTTAGACAGTGTGGGAGAGGGGTTGTGATTATGCAGGTGTTTAAAGTGTTTTATGACATAAGTTGTTTTATATGTTCCCCATTCCCTGAGCAGGTCTTGGCACTTGGGAAAAATTTAGAGGAACTGCCTCAGGGGTTTCACTCCATGTCACCACTTTATGGGAGGCATGGGTGTGCACCTGACGCTGGGGACCAGCGTCCAATCACAGGGGGAATGTGTAGCGGGGTCCTCAAATTGATGGGATACACCTGGGGAATAGTGTGACCCAGGTGTATAATTGTGTTAGGGTTCAGACCCCTTTTTGTTTCGTGGAGGATTGGAGGATGTAGTATTCTCCTTTGCCTGTGGGTGGCGGGGTACCCACAGGCTTCAGGTAGAATCATCTTCTGCAGTGCTCCCTGTTTTGTCCCTTCCCGGAGATGGTATGGCTGGGGCGGGGAACCCGCCGGGCCGTTGATGGGAGGAGATAAAAGGGGGAGACGCCCTTACCACGAGGTCTTGCGGAGAAGGAGGTCCTCGGAGGAGGAGGGTTGCGGTCCGCACCCAGGCCCCTTAGGCCTGGGTGCTGGAGATCCAGGAGTCTGGTCCAGGTGCCCATGGCCTGGTCCGGAGTCATGTTGGCGTCCATCCCAGGCACCTTTAGCCTGGGGTGAGGTACTATCGAGGAGGCCTGGGGCCCAGTACCTTCGACTGGGTCCCGCTAGGGTGGACTGTCCGAGGGTCCCTGAGCGGAGGGACTCGTATCTGAGGTGAGGAGGCCAGAGAGGTTACCCACTGGAGACCCGGAGCAGCACCAACCCGGTGACAGTGGGCTTCTGGGAACTCTCTTGGGAGGACACATCCCCCTGATAGGGGCCATAGCGTATCGAAGAGGGCTCCATTGCTGTTCATAGGGGTTGCTGGAAGAGACCCCATCTTTCCTGTTCTGTAACAGCCGGATTGGCTTAGGCGCCGCTGGTCATAGTACAGTGGCATAGAACTTAAACTTTAGGAAGTGCCTCGATCTGCTCGCCCCACCGTTGGCAAGGTTATAGGTCCCAACCAGTTTGCTGCAAAAGAACTGTTTATTGTGCTTTGCTTATTGGAGTGTCAAATAAACAAGTGTTGGACCTTTCTCCGGTGTGTGAACTCCAGTTACTGGAAGCAAAGGGGAGGCTGGTGAGCTTGCAATTACAGACTCAGTGCATTCACAGAACACACCGGCCCGAGGAAACATCAGTAAGTGGCCTTCACCTCCCTACTACAATGGGGAGGACATGGGCCGTGGCGCATCTCACTCTCACAACCCAGGAACCCCTAGACATGAGTTGGTGTGTAACCGGCAAAGATGGAGAGAGAGTGAGGCTGCTACATAACCAAAATTGATTAGCCAGTCACCTTGACTTCATAACACATAATGACAAGATTACATGATTGTAAAAAAATATGAGTGAAAAGTCCATAGGTAGTGAAAAAATGGTAGGCAATATGAATGGAAAACAGTCCGTAAATGTTGAGTTGAGTGAAGAGATGTGAAGAGATGACAATCCCCAAAGCACCGGAAGATAATCAAAGTAATAATTTATCCACCACAAAAAGTAAAAAAGGAGCTCACATAGTATAAAACCATTACAAATTGCGATTTATTGTAAAAGAATGCACTTACATAATAAAAAACATCACAGGACACAAACAGAAAAGCCGGCCGGCATGTAGGCATACACCCGTCCACAAACGAGAATAGCGCGATGGCGTCACTACGTCCAACCTCCCGACGCACGTTTCGTCATACACTGTGCTGCACACAGAAGGTTTTTCATCTTAATGCATAGAATGCATTAAGATAACAAACCTGCCTTTAGAACCACGTTAGGTTTTGACAATAAAATCTGGAAGCTGATTGGTTTCTATGCAGAGCTGCACCAGATTTTGCACTCTCCAGTTTTAGTAAATCAACCCCATAGACTCTGCACTTTGCAAGTACAGTTGCAGTTTCTCCAGAGCTTAAAGCGGAGTTTCACCCAAAGGTGGAACTTCCACTGATTTGTCTCCTCCTCCCCTCCGGTGCCGGTGTCTTTAACAGATATCCTGTCCCCACTTCCGGTAGACTGGGCAGCAGCGTATTACGTCAGCAGCTCGGCTCCCTCCTCCTCCTTCCCCCACCGTCGAGCCAGTTGTAGAGCGCAGCGGTGCCTCACGCATGAGCAGTAGGGACTAGACGTTCACTGCCAAAAAATTTGTTCATTTTCGTTTTCTTTTTTTTTTTGGGTCATTCGTTATGATCGCAATTCGTAAATTCGAAAAACTCGTAAATTCGTAAATTTGAAAATTTGTAAATTTAAAAATCCAAAAATAAGAAAGAACGAAAATCTGAAAATTATAAATAATAACCAACTAACTAATAATAACTATTACTAACTATTAAATTATAGGTATTGCAATTTCTTTCAAATTTGGCTGTTAGTGATTTAGTGAACATAACAAATACAAATTTATCCAAAGTTGAAATAACGAATGCCGCATCTAAGGCTGGGTTCACACTTGTGCGTTGTGAATTCCAGCTCTGTTATCTCTGCAAGGAGATAAGAGAGCTAGTCAGCGTTTTGTGTGCAGTGGAACATGCAAACTTGTTGACCTGGGAGAGGGGGGGGGGGGGGGAGTGTAGTGAGCATTGAAAAAAGTCCTGTTCAGAACGGAAGACATCTGCGAATCAGGTGCGTGCCCATAGAAGATAATGGACCTGAATTCGCACTTGAGCCGCACCGCAATGTCTAGAAGACGCACGCGTTTTTTTGGTAATGCGCAGTGCGAATGCATCGCACATATTGTGAACCAGCCTCATTGAAAAGAATGTATTTTTTAATGTTATGCGAATTGGATGCGGTGTAAGCCGCAACCAATTCGCATAGGTGTAACGTCTAAACATATGGAACGAAACAAATTATTAATAAATAATAATAAAAAGATTTTATTATTAATATTGTTATTTATTATTATTAATTTGTTACGTTCCATTTGTTTAGATATGGCATTCGCTATTTCGGATAATTCGTATCTTCGGATAAATTTGTATTCGTTATGTTCACTAACAGCCAAATTTGAAAGGAAATTAAAATACCTATAATTTAAAAGTTAGTTATTATTTCAGATTTTCTAATTTTCAGGTGTTCGGATTTTCAAATTTTGAATTTGCGAATTTTCGAATTTACGAATTTATGAATTTTCGAATATTAAAATTTACGAATATTCGGAAAAATTTGTTAAACAGGTTTTCGTTAATTGGGACGTTTCTGAATGAACTAATTTGTCGAAATTCGTTAAAAAATGTATTTGGAACTACACGAATTGCACATTGCAAGTGCAGTTGCTCTAGAGCTTAGTATATGAGGTAAAGCTTTACTTTGCAAAGGATACCGAATCACATACAAAGAAAATTTAAAAAACAGCTTTTTAGCTTGCACGTGATTGGTTGATGAAACTCAGCAGACCTTCTGCTCATTTACTAAGCTCTGGAGCAACTGCACTTTGCAAAGTGCACAAATCTTTTTGCCTTTAGTAAATCAACTCCTAAGTGTAGTGTGAGCCAAAAGCTGCTGCTGTCAGTCAAACGCCTGTGAGGCGGGAACAGGGACGAAGGCTTACGGGTGCTGTGTGTGTGTGTATGAATGCACACAGCCCAGCTCAGGAGCATGCATGCATGGGTGCCCCTTAACCACTTGCCGACCATCTGCTGTCATTATACAGTGGCAGGTCGGCTCGTTCCCGCGAATCACCGTACCTGTACATCGGCTCCTTTAAGAGCCATAGCAGGCGCGCACTGCTGCACGGTGGGTGAACCGATGCTCGTGGCCGGCAGCTGCGATGCCTACCAGCCACCCGTGATCGCGGGCGCGAGAGCCAGAATGGGGATCTGTGTGTGTAAACACACAAATCCCCGTTCTGACAGGGGAGGAGAGACAGATCTGCTGTTCCTAGTAATTAGGAACAGCGATCTGTCTCCTCCTCTAGTCAGTCCCCCCCCACAGTTAGAAATACACGGTGAGGAAACACATTTACCCCCTTGATCGCCCCCTAGTGTTACCCCCTTCCCTGCCAGTGACATTTATACAGTAATCAGTGCATTTTTATAGCTCTGATCCCTGTATAAATGTCAATGGTCCCAAAAAAATGTCAAAAGTGTCTGATCTGTCCACCGCAATGTCGCAGTCCCGCTAAAAATCGCAGATCGCCGCCATTACAAAAAAAAAATGGCATAAACCTATCCCCTATTTTGTAGACACTATAACTTTTGTGCAAAACCAATCTATATACACAATTGTGATTTTTTTACCAAAAATATGTAGAAGAATACATATTGGCCTAAACTGATGAAGACATTTTTTTTTTTTACATTTTTTTTGGGGGATATTTATTATAGCAAAAAGTAAAAAATATTGTTTTTTTTCAATATTGTCGCTCTTTTTTTGTTTATGGCGCAAAAAATAAAAACGGCAGATGTAAACAAATACCACTAAAAGAAAGCTCTCTTTGTGGGAAAAGAAGGATGTCAATTTTGTTTGGGTGCAGCGTCGCCCGACCGCGCAATTGTCAGTTGAAACAACGTAGTGCCGTATCGCAAAAAATGGCCCAGTCATTAAGGGGGCAAATCCTTCCGGTCCTTAAGTGGTTAAGCACCCACCTTGTTAAGGAGGAACCTGGAGCAGGGAGAAGCTGGCAGCACCGGCGGGGGACTGCCAGAAGAGCAAAAAAGGTGTTTTCTGTGTAACAGAGCAGGTAAGTATAACCTCTTTTTTTATTTATTTTTAATATTTTTAAAGACTTTTGTATCACTTTAAGATTTGTTTTACCTTCAGGTACGAAGGGGTTAATCAAGCTTTCATTTTGTTCATTTTGTTTCTTAAATAATAATAACCTGCTACATGATTAACCTCCCTGGCGGTAATCCCGAGTCGGGCTCTGGGTGGAATTTACATACCATTTAGCGGTAACCCAGAGCCAGACTCGGGATTGCATTGCAGGATACAGGGGAAGTTACTTACTTTGTCCCCTGGATCCTGCCATGTCCTCCCGCTGTGTGTGCGAGCCGTGTCCTCACTCGATTCACACACAGTGCCGCCAAGCTCCGTTCCCGAGCGGCGCAGCGCAAATTCAAAAAGTGAAAAACACTATATACATACAGTACACTGTAATCTTACTGATTACAGTACTGTATCAATTTATTTCACATCCTCTTTGTCCCTAGTGGTCTGTCCGGTGTCCTGCATGTAGTTTTATATTATAAAAACTGTTCTTTCTGCCTGGAAACTGGAGATTGTCCATAGCAACCTAAAAGTGTCCCTTTATGTCAAAAGTGGTTTTAGACCAGCTAGAAAACAGCGATAATAAATTAGAATCACTTGCAGAATTGAGCGATAGCGATTTGTGGGGAAATTCGTCATCAAACACTGAAAGTAACGACAGCGACAATTCTACAACTGAGAAAATTTCAGTGTTTTTGATTTGATTACATTATTGAATAATTTTTATTATAATTACAATACTATTTGTTGTAATTATTTATAGTTATTTATTATATTATAATTTATGATTTTGTGTTTAAAACTTTATCATACCCGGGATGTCTACTAGACTCTTGTTTGGTCAGGTTTAAGTAAGTAATTACTAAGAATTGCAAGCCTACAATACATAACACCAAATTTCCATGCAAAATAATTGTACCGCTTTTGGTACAAAATTCCAGACAGAATCATACCATGCCAGGGAGGTTAAAGTGAACACGCAATAAAAATCCAATAATATTTTCTATATATCCAAGAAAGTTATCACAAAAAAAGATGAGAAATATAAAATCATTATTTAAGCGTCTAGTAGGGAGCGGTTCATCTGGTTTCAGGATTTAGAGATTGAAACTGGAGGATGAATTCACATACCGAGTTTGCGGTGTTTGCAGAGGGCCCTGAAAACTACGGCTCATTGACTAGAGTGCAGAGGGGCAATGCTCGAATGGGCCAGATGTGGTCATACTAAACCGCTGTCTCTCTCCATTCCCCGTGACCTGCAGAACTTTGCGGCCTGGTGTAAAAATATCTATATTTGTGGAGGGCAGAATCAGCAGTTTATGTTTCTTTCCAATTCAGCTCACTGAAGTTATTCAACAAAATCCTCAGGTCTAGCGGAATTTTCTCTGTAAAGGCAAGTAAGGATAAAATGGCCATAAAAATATATCAAGATGTCATTCTGTCTGAGTAGGCGCACTTAAAGTTGGGTCAATTAAAGAAGAGCTCCGGGCAGTTGTAAAAACCTCCATTTGGTCTAGGCATATGTTTACAGAATGTTTGGTGAAGGTAATAGTACATGTTAGCAGTCGATGTTAAACCAACTCAGGGCACACTGCCTATGTGCTGAAAGGCTATGAATGTTATCCTGGCATCCATCATTCAGAGCCAGCTGGTTGAGTCACCAAATTCCTTTTGGTTGCTTGTAACATTTTTTCTGTATACGAACCTGTGCCAAGACAGGCCATACAGTATATATATATATCAAAGTGTGAGTAATATGTATCTGAATGCCACCAATCAGATTCAAACCTGCCTCAGAAAATTTACTATAGATGGTAATAGTACCATAGCCAGAGAGAGAGATATGGCTACACAGCACAGAGTTCAGGAAACCACCCAGTAAACATGTGTAGGGCTTTGTAGAATTTGCCTGGATAACATTCAGATTAAGGTAAATTCTGATGATTTCTGAACATCTGCAATTTTCGCTGGTCATGATGTTACTCTCTACTTAGCAATGAGTCCTCGGGGGGAAAAACAATGGACATCTTCAGGTCAGGGCAGTCAGAGACGTGAACACAGGATTCCCGATCCACACAGATCACAGGGGGAGCTCCAACCCCAAGAGCACACCATGGCCTAGAAGTACCTATATACTCGAGTATAAGCCAACCCGATTATAAGCCGAGGACCTAATTTTACCACAAACAACTGGGAAAACTTATTGACTCGAGTATAAGCCGAGGGTGAGAATGCAGCAGCTACTGTAAGCGGAAAAGAGGGTCAACAATGCCCATTGCAACCTCACTGTGCCCATTGCAGTCTCACTGTGCCCATTGCAACCTCACTGTGCCATACCTCACTCTGTGCCATACCTCACTGTGCCCATTGCAACCTCACTGTGCGATACCTCGCTGTGCCCATTGCAACCTCACTGTGCGATACCTCGCTGTGCCCATTGCAGTCTCACTGTGACCGAGTACCTGAATTCTAGACAGACGTCCATTTTTTTAAAAGTCGTGGCTTCCTCCTGGCGTTCCGTTCCGTGATAGCCATTTGACACTGTGTTCCGCCTATCACGGAGGTCCTCTCATCCTCGGACTCAGTTTCCCAGCAGACACTGTGTTCAGTGTTGCTCTAATCACGGACATTCTTTCATCCTCGGACAAGAGGACGTTCGTGATTGGCGGAACACTGAACACAGTGTCTGCTGGGAAACTGTCCGAGGATGAGAGGACCTCCGTGATAGGTGGAACACAGTGTCAAATGGCTATCACGGAACGGAACACCAGGAGGAAGCCACGACTTTTAAAAAAATGGACGTCTGTCAAGAATTCAGGTACAAAAAATTACTGACTCGAGTATAAGCCGAGGGGGGTATTTTCAGCCCTAAAAAAAGGACTGAAAAACTCGGCTTATACTCAAGTATAAACGGTAATCTCTACTGATGCTCCCAAGTTACCCAGCACAGAGGCTCAAGTCACAATCAACTGCATTGGAACCATTAAGATTCCTTCACACACATCGTTACTGCCATAGACATAGGGTAGCTACCTGGTGAACCATATTGACTCAATCTGCTTCCAGAGTCCAAAATATTACTTTGCCCCTTTTCCTGCAGGTACAAGTTCTTCTATCAAGAACACTCCCCAAGCATAGAAACGAATGTCCAAATGGGATTATTTCCTTTATAGAAATGTCACAAAGGGGCAGGGTCATCCGATCACGTCACTGGGTTGCCCCACCCTTGCCTATATAAGAGCTGTCAAAACGAAGATCGAGCAGTTGGCGGGAGGTCCCCCATAGAGGTGGAGCATTTTCATCTATTGCTATTTTTCGGGTCTGTCGGGCGGTGTGATTGACGGTGGATTTACATCGTGGGACACTTTTCTTCTTTTTTAATAAAGGATTTGTCAAAAACTGTCTCTTGTGGTTTTTACTTTTTGACGCTTTTTTGGTAAATGGATAGGGTACGATACACCAAAGCACCCTCCCCATGTTGAGGGCAAGCGACCTGGTATAGTTCAGGAGGGGGGGGCGTTTTCTCGTCCCCACCCCCTTTCCTGGCCTGCCAGGCTGCATGCTTGGATAAGGGTCTGGTATGGATTTTGGGCGGGACCCCACACCATTTTTTTTAAATAGTCGTGGAGTTCCCCTTAAAATCAATACCAGACCCTAAGGGTCTGGTATGGATTGGTGGGGGGGGGGGCACACCGTTTTTCAATTTTTTTTATTTTGGCATGGATTTCCCCTTAAAATCTATACCAGACCCAAAGAGCCTGGTAATGAATTTGGGGGGGGGGGGGGGCATGCCATTTTTTTTCTTAAAGGGGTTGTAAAGGTTTGTTTTTTATTTTCTAAATAAGTTTCTTTAAGCTAGTGCCTTGTTGGTTCACTTACCTTTTCCTTCGATTTACCTTCTAAATTATTTTTTTCTTTGTCTGAATTTCTCACTTCCTGTTCCTCCTCAGTAAGCTGCTCAGTAAGCTGTTCTGGCTGACTAACCCCCGCTCGGATGATGTGTGAAGTTTACTGAGGAGAAACAGTGAGAAAAGTGAGAAATTCAGACAAAGAAAAAAAAACATTTAGAAGGGAAATCGAAGGAAACAACAATGCACTAGCTTAAAGGAACCTATTTAAAAAAAAAAAAAAAAAACCTTTACAACCCCTTTAAATCTGTCACAGGGTTCCCCTTAACCACTTCAATGCACTGCACTATATACTTTGCACTGTGTTATATACACTACACTGACTGCACTGTATTACTGTATATATTCTACACTGACTGCACTGTATTACCGTACATACACTACACTGACTGCACTGTAATATATATTCTACACTACCTGCATTGTATTATATACTGTCAGGAAAGAAGAAATAAGCCCAGGCACATAGTTGCGTGCAAACGGAGAATCTCTGTTAGCTAGATTCACAGAGGGAGAAAACCTATTAGCCAAACCCATGGACAGAGAATCCCCGCTAGCCTGACCCCACGCTCGCCACTATGTGGTGTCAAATGGACTATATAAACCCTGTCAGCTGCACTAGGACTTTGCCTTATGGTCTATAGCATTCTGCTACCTGCTACGCTTGTACTCTGCCTGAACCGACCCCTGGCTTGCTCTTTGACCACATCTCTGCTTGATCCCTCTGTTTGTCTGTTTGCCATTGACAACTTCAGCCTGGACCTGACTACTCTGCTGCCTACTGCTCTGTTCCTGAAGTGCCTGCTAGTGACCGACCCAGCATGTCTGACCATGCTCTGTACTCAGCCTGCCAAGAACCTGCTGTCTGCTGTCTGTGACCTGCCAGCCTGCCAAGTACCTGCTGTCCTGCATCACGATCCAGCCTGCATCGACATACGCACAGACCCCTCATTTGCAGCCTTCACCATCCAAGCTACTAGGCACTCGTTCCACTCCACGCTTCCTCGCCTCTTGTTTACTCTATTAGGGGCAACAGGCTTGAGGAATAAGAGATCACCTTAGTCTCCACGTCAGGCTCCATCTCCAGGTACGTGACATATACGCTACACTGCGTGCACTGTATTATATACACTACACTGACTGCACTGTATTATATATTCTACACTGACTGCACTGTATTGTATACACTACACTGACTGCACTGTATTATATATTCTACACTGACTGCACTGTATTATATAGTCTACACTGACTGCACGCTCAATACACTAACTACCCCGCCTAATCTCCATAAATTCACACTATACACAGCCCCCGAGTAAGCAGCCTTATATAGTTTGGGGCGTGGACCATGATTGGCCAAAGGCACCGTGCCTTTGTCCAATCATGGCTCTCACTGTACATTGTGCTGTGATTGGCCAAAGCATACAGGTCAGGTGCATGCTTTGGTTAATCAGCAGCCTTCAATGCACTGCGATCTCGCAGTGCATTAAGAGGGTCTCCACAGCGGGCAAACCTTCCCACGAGCGCCCCATATGTTCGTTTGTTCTACGAAATCCATCCCTACTCACCATCACAAGAAAGTTGCATTAGGTGTACTTCATTAGTAGGATCAATAGGTATGTATAGGACTTTGCGGGGGAACTAAGAGGAGACTGTAAGTGCAGATGCTTTTATGTTTGAGGGTTGCAGCACAGATGTTTTTTACTGGAGGCTATAGTTCTATTTTATACATAGGCAAATTGTCATCTGTGCAATGGATGTAATGGATTCTGCAAAATAAAAACATTTTTAATTTCAATTAAGCCTTCAGTTTGCATGTGATCACTGACATAGTTATCATATACCGTATTTTCCGGCGTATAAGACGACTTTTTAACCCCTAAAAATCCTCTCAAGAGTCGGGGGTCGTCTTAAACGCCGGTACCTGACCTTACCTTATAATCTCAGACCGCGGGCGTCCATTTTCAAAAGCCGCGCCTCCTCCTCATGCTGTTCCGTGATAGGCGGAACACTCAGCTTCCCAGCAGAGCCTCTGTTTAGTGTTCTGCCTATCACGGATGCCCTCTCATCCTTGGCCTCTGATGAGAGGGCATCTGTGATAGGCGGAACACTGAACACAGTGTCTGCTGGGAAGCTGAGTGTTCCGCCTATCAGGTAACAGCATGAGGAGGAGGCGCGGCTTTTGAAAATGGATGGCTGCGGTCTGACTGGAGATTCTACATCAGGGATAAGGTAAGTGATCGTCGAGGGGGCACAGTGAGGCATGCAGGGGGCACAGTGAGGCATGCGGGGGGCACAGTGAGGCATGCGGGGGACACAGTGAGGCATGCGGGGGGAACAGTGAGTTATGCAATAGAACAGTGAGGCATGCAGGGGCACAGTGAGGTATGGTGAGGTATGGCTAATCAGAAGGGGGTCGTCTTATACGGCGAGTATATCCCAAAACTAGGGATGAGCTTCGTGTTCGAGTCGAACATACGTTCGACTCGAACATCGGCTGTTCGATCGTTCGACGAAGATCGAACGATTTGGGCCGTTCGCGCCAAATTCGAGTGACGCGAACGGCCCACAATGCACTACGCCATCGCAGTGTCATCCAGGCGCTGTGATTGGCCAAGCATGCACTGTGACCCCGCATGCTTGGCCAATCACAGCGCCGGCAGCGAGGATAGCAATGATTGGCCACAGGCAGGATGCCTCTGGCCAATTATTGCTGAGGGGGTTTAGTACACGCCCCACACTATAAAAGGCCGCCAGCGCGGCGGCCTTGTGTAGTGTGTTCCGGAGCAGGGAAAGAGAAGCATAGGCAGGGACAGTGTCATTTTTTTTCCTTTACTAATCCTGGATTCCTTGTGTTTAGGGACAAATAAGGATAGGTAGGGAGAGTGTCAGTGACAGTGTGTTATTCTGTGCTAAACCTTGTTTGTAGGGACAGAGAGGTACAGTGAGGGAAAGTGTCAGTGTGCTATTCTGTGCTAATCCTTGTTTGTAGGGACAGAGAGGTACAGTGAGGGAAAGTGTCAGTGTGCTATTCTGTGCTAAATCTTGTTTGTAGGGAGGGACAGAGTAGGACAGTGAGGGAAAGTGTCAGTGTGCTATTCTGTTCAAAACCAATTTTGCTGTTCAATATTTCAAATCCTTGAGTTTAGGGACAGAGAAGGACACTCGTGGAAATTATCAGTGTGCTATTCTGTGCTAAATCTTGTTTGTAGGGAGGGACAGAGTAGGACAGTGAGGGAAAGTGTCAGTGTGCTATTCTGTTCAAAACCAATTTTGCTGTTCCATATTTCAAATCCTTGAGTTTAGGGACAGAGAAGGACACTCGTGGAAATTATCAGTGTGCTATTCTGTGCTAAATCTTGTTTGTAGGGAGGGACAGAGTAGGACAGTGAGGGAAAGTGTCAGTGTGCTATTCTGTTCTAAACCAATTTTGCTGAACCATATTTTCAATCCTTGAGTTTAGGGACAGAGAGGTACAGTGAGTGAAACTGACAGTGTGCTATTCTGTTCTAAACCAATTTTGCTGTTCCATATTTTCAATCCTTGAGTTTAGGGACAGAGAAGGACACTCGTGGAAATTATCAGTGTGCTATTCTGTGCTAAATCTTGTTTGTAGGGAGGGACAGAGTAGGACAGTGAGGGAAAGTGTCAGTGTGCTATTCTGTTCTAAACCAATTTTGCTGTTCCATATTTTCAATCCTTGAGTTTAGGGACAGAGAAGGACACTCGTGGAAATTATCAGTGTGCTATTCTGTGCTAAATCTTGTTTGTAGGGAGGGACAGAGTAGGACAGTGAGGGAAAGTGTCAGTGTGCTATTCTGTTCTAAACCAATTTTGCTGAACCATATTTTCAATCCTTGTGTTTAGGGACAGAGAAGGATAGGCAGGGGACAGTGTCAGTGTCATTGTTGCTAAGCCTCCTGCACAGTATACACCTGAAGGTAGCCCTTATTGCTCTTTTTCCCATCTCCCTGCAGGCCATCCATTAAAATGTCTGGAAGGCAAACAAGGAGAGGCAGACAGTCAGGAGGCAAAAAAAGAGGGCAAGCAGGCTCTGTGTCTGGGGGCAACAGTGCTGGTCGTGGACGCGGTGCATTGTCATCAGCACATGGCCATGGGACACGCTTGTCCTTTTTTTCGGCAGCTGGACATGTTGAGCCACATCATGCCGAAGACTTGGTAGAGTGGATGACCAAGCCCACCTCATCCTCCTCATCCTCTCTCACCCAGGCTCAGGGTACTGGCAAAGCAGCTGCCAAAGCGTCCTCTTCTCTGGCATCATTATCTTCATTAGTCAATCCTTCCCTAGACCCACCATGTCCTCCTCCTGAGGAGTCCCCCGAACTGTTTGAGCACAGTGTTGGGTACATGCTCCAGGAGGATGCCCAGCATTTGGAAGGATCTGATGATGATACCCAGCTAGAGGAAGGCAGCAGCGTGAGAGCAGAGAGAGGGGATGCTCAAGAAGGACACCAATCTGGCAGTCATGCTCCAGCAGCTGCAGCATACTGCCAGATTGGCTCCAGTGATGAGGAGGGAGGGGATGATGAGGTCACTGACTCCACGTGGGTGCCTAATAGGAGAGAGGAGGAGGAGGAGGAGGATGAGGAGGAGGCACATCTCCAACGAGGCAGGATGCCCTTGAGTGGCCAGCGTATGGGCAGCACACCGACGGAATCACACCGCAGAGCTCCGCCTGTGCAGGGCGCTGCCTCTGCCCGTCATTCAAAAAGTTCTTTGGTGTGGGCCTTTTTTGAGGCGAGTGCATCAGATCGCACAGCTGCTGTTTGCAACATATGTCTCAAGCGTATATCGCGTGGCCAAAACATCAGCCGCTTGGGCACCACATGCTTGATCAGACATATGTTGACCTGCCATGCAGCTCGTTGGCAAGCCTACCTTAAAGACCCACACCAAAGAACAAAGCTGACCTCTTCTTGCACCGCATCAGCTGGGATCTCCAACCCCACTATACCTTCACTCCTCTCTGAAACCTGCTCTGAGAGGAATGAAGGTGTAGAATTAGGTGTGTCACAGGCAAGTACTTGCGGGCACTCTGCTAGCAGTACACCAACGTCCGATTCTAGCAGGCAAATTTCCCTGCCCATGCTGCTGGACCGTCGAAAGAAGTTCACTCCCAGCCATCCACATGCCCAGCGGTTGAATGCTAGCTTGGCTAAATTGCTAGCGCTTCAACTGCTGCCTTTTCAGTTGGTAGACTCGGCCCCCTTCCGTGAGTTTGTGAGTTTGTGCAATGTGCGGTTCCTCAGTGGCAGGTTCCCAAATGCCACTTTTTCGCACGGAAGGCGATTCGGGCTCTCTACAGGCATGTGGAAGGCAATGTCTTGGCCTCGCTGGACAGGGCGGTCAGCGGTAAGGTGCATATTACCGCTGACTCATGGTCCAGCAGGCATGGAAAGGGATGTTACCTTTCTTTCACGGCCCATTGGGTCACTCTTTTGGCAGCTGGGAAGGATGCAGGACAAGGTGCAGTAGTGTTGGAGGTTGTTCCACCGCCACGCCTCCAAAATGCTACTACTGGTTGTGACACACCTCTCTCCTCCACCCCCTCCTCTTCTTTTTCCTCCATGGCCTCTTCCTGTGGTTTGTCCTCGGAACCAGCGGTGCTCCGTAGGCGTTCAAGGGGCTACGCAAGTACGCAGGCAAAAAGATGCCATGCCGTGCTTGCGCTGGTGTGTTTGGGGGACAGGAGCCACACTGGGGCAGAGGTCCTGTCTGCTCTGCAGGGGCAGGCCGAGAGGTGGTTGACGCCACGCCAGCTTAAGCCAGGAATGGTGGTTTGCGACAATGGCACCAACCTCCTCTCCGCCCTCCGACAGGGACAACTGACCCATGTGCCCTGTATGGCTCACGTCCTTAACCTGGTGGTGCAGCGGTTCTTGGGCAGGTACCCGGGCTTACAGGATGTCCTGAGGTAGGCCAGGAAAGTCTGTGTGCATTTCCGCAGATCTTATAATGCCAGTGCTCGCCTGGCTGAGCTGCAAAAGGAGTTGAACCTGCCCAAGAACCGCCTTATATGTGACATGCCCACCAGGTGGAACTCAACGTTGGCCATGCTGCAGCGGCTGCACACGCAGCAGAGGCCCATCAATGAGTACCTGTGCGACTACGGCACCAGGACAGGGTCAGGGGAGCTCGGGTTTTTTTCACCACGCCAGTGGGGCATGATCAGGGATGCATGCACTGTTCTGGCACCATTTGAGGAGGCCACGAGGATGGTGAGCAGTGACTGTGCATGCATCAGTGACACTGTACCTCTTGTCCACCTGTTGGAGCACACGCTGCGTGGAATAATGGACAGGGCACTTGAGGCAGAACAGAGGCAGGAAGAGGAGGACTTCCTTGCCTCTCAAGGCCCCCTTTACCCAGACAGTGTTCCTTCTGTCCCACCCATCGCACAGGAAGAGGAGGAGGAGGAGGAGGATTGTGTCAGCATGGAGGTGGAGGCTGGCACTCAGCATCATCAGCAGCAGTCTTTTAGGGATGATTTACAGTCCCAAGAAACCAGTGGACTTGTACGTGGCTGGGAGGAGGTGGCTGCGGATCATGTCGTCCTTAGTGACCCAGAGGACTCCGGACTGAATGCCTCAGCTAACTGGCTGGCCACTCTCCTTGATCCACGGTACAAGGGTAAGGTTGCGGACCTTATCGTACCGTCGCAGAGGGAGCAGAGGATGAGACAACTCCGGGAGGCCTTGCAGAAAGGTCTGTGCGACGCGTTCCCAGAGACTGGGAGATTACAAACTCCTGGTCCTGGACAACGAGTTGCTGAGGCTTCGGGCAGTCAAAGAAGGAGCGGTGGGGAAGGTGGCCGTCTGACCGATGCGTTCAGACAATTCTTTAGTCCGCAGCCCCAAAGTATGATCGGTTCCAGCAACCATCGCCAGCGTCTGATATACATGGTCCAGGAATACCTAGGGGCAAGGTCAGACTTGGACACCTTCCCCACCGAAAATCCTCTGGCTTACTGGGTCTTGAGGATGGATCACTGGCCAGAGCTTGCACAGTATGCAATTGAGCTACTGGCCTGTCCTGCATCCAGCGTTCTTTCAGAACGCACATTCAGTGCTGCTGGAGGATTTGTCACGGATCACAGGGTGCGCCTGTCCACCGACTCGGTTGATCGACTGACTTTTATCAAGATGAACCAGTCTTGGATCACCACCAGCTACCACACACCAGATGCTGATATAACAGACTAATTGATTTTAAAATGTCACATCCCTTCAAGACTGATGCTGATGCTGAGTGCCTGTGCTGTTATGTTGACTGGCTATCCTCCTCCTCCTCCTCAATGATACGATTAATGATGATAGCTTGGAAGATCATTTTGGTTTATGGGTGACGCCACCAGTGGCTAAGGCCCAATTTTTCAGCCCCTGTTTAACAGGGGCGTGTAATTAAAATTTTTGATGCAATACTTTGCAACAGGCCTCATTGCTGTGCTCCAAGTACAGTATCTGTGAGGGGTTGCAGTGTTGTGCCACCAGTGCCTAAGGCCCAATTTTTCAGCCCCTGTTCAACAGGGGCATGCAATTATAATTATTGATCTAATAATTCACAGCAGGGCCCATTGCTGCGCCCACCAAGAGTAACTGTCAGGCCTTACAGTGTTGTGGCACCAGCACCACCATCACCACCACCACCACCACCAAAGGCCCAATTTTTCAGCCCCTGTTCAACAGGGGCATGCAATTATAATTATTGATCTAATAATTCACAGCAGGGCCCATTGCTGCGCCCACCAAGAGTAACTGTCAGGCCTTACAGTGTTGTGGCACCAGCACCACCATCACCACCACCACCACCACCAAAGGCCCAATTTGTCAGCCCCTGTTCAACAGGGGCATGCAATTATAATTATTGATCTAATAATTCACAGCAGGGCCCATTGCTGCGCCCACCAAGAGTAACTGTCAGGCCTTACAGTGTTGTGGCACCAGCACCACCATCAAAGGCCCAATTTTTACTACCACTGATCAACAATTATATGTTATTACAATTCCTGATATAATAGTTGACAGCAGGGCGTTCCAGCACCCACCAAGAATAACTGTGAGTGCTTTCAGTGTTGTGCCAACACCAACACCTAAGGGGCCAATTTCTGCAGAGTATATACGGCAGGTCCCTACTTTCAAACATCCAACTTACAAACTACTACTACTTGCAAACGGAAGAAGACAACAGGAAGTGAGAGGAAATCTACCCCTTGGAAGGAAAATTCTCTCCTGTAAGAATTAATATGGGAGAAAGGTGTCTCCTCTCTACTGATGCTTTATCACCAATCCTTGTTTCAATAAAAACACCACATTTCAAAAACAGTTGTCATTGGGACGCAAAGTGAGGTGAAATGTTCTAAACAGGGGCACAGACAGCAAAAAAAAATGTGACAGGGGTGATAACCGTTCCCTATGTTTTACAAAAAGCTAAAAAAAAGGAATTTGGCATGGAGCTCCACTTAAACAATGCAGCTGTTCAAAATTACAAACAGATTCTACATAACAACAAACCTACAGTCCCTGTCTTGTATGCACCGCCTGTATACGGCTGTTCAGAGTATATAGGGCCTTTTTTATTTTATGTGCGGGGTTCCCCTTAATATCCATACAAGACCCAAAGGGGCTGGTAATGGGCTGGGGTGGGGGGGGGGGGGGGGTTGATGGGGTAGCTATGCCATTTTTCCTAAAGATTTTCATCCATATTACCGGGACCAGACATTGCATTAAAGCCGCAAGCAGTTTTAAAGGGCTTTTTTTCCTTTAGAAATGTTATTTTGTGCAGGGACAGTTCTAAACACGGGAAACACGTGGCACTTCACAGGCATACTGTAGACAATATTTAAAGGAATATTTGACTTTTTTTTTTCACTTTATGCATCATTAAAATGACTGCTCCCGGAAAACGTCAGTTTTTAAAACTTCTTTTTGCATTGATACATGTCCCCTGGTGCAGAACCCGGGTTCCCAAACTCTGTTTCGGACAATAACATGGATAATAGTTGTTATAATTAGCACTTTAGAATCCGAACGTTCGCATCCATTGTATTTAATAGGGTTCTAATGTTCGTGCGAACTTTCGGTCCGTTCGCGGGTTCTGGTGCGAACCGAACCCAGGGGTGTTCGGCTCATCACTACCCAAAACCCAAATTTTATCTGGAAAATTAGGGGGTCGTCTTATACGCCCAGTCACCTTATACGCCGGAAAATACGGTAGTTGGGATGACACTTTGGTTCATTCCTGATTGTTATCAACAACTGTCAAAGGAAGAACATTAGGTAATGTATCATTAGCTGTATTCCCCATCATACTGACGAATGTTAATGCAGTGATTGTAGTAAGTTCTAACTTCAGTCTTTTTTTAGTCATATGGTCCCCTAGCTTGACTGCAATACTTACCTGCAATCTGCAGCTGTCGTTTGCAGCACTTTGTTTTTTGCTACAAGATGTACTCAGTCTTCCGAGTTGAATGACACCAGTTCAACCCAGGAGGATGAGGGGACCTGCATGAAGACTTTGGAAAAATGTAAGTATTAAAAAAATAAAACCTGCGTGAAACACTGCTGGGGGGCAAGGTGAGGGATTCAGCCAATTAAAGGCTAAGCCCAGAGTTGGCCAATAATAAATCACATTATTTTAACTTTTTTGTATGTTAAGAGTGCCCTTTCACCCCCAAATGCATGGGCACTGTGATATGCAAGTGCAGTACCCTCTAGAGTGCTAGAAGTAGAATGGCTAGGGTTTTGTGAGAGTAGGTAAATTTCCAGGCTTGACTGGCAGCCAAGCCTGGGTGTGTTTTGATCTGGGTTGGGAGTGACTCAGTGTAGAGCTGGGTGACTCACAGGCAACATCACCCAGACCTCCCACTTCTTTCCAGAGCCTTCTAGAATATTCTGGAAAGGAGAGGGGAGGTGGAGCTGCTTGGGGTGTTTTGAGGAGCACTGACCAATCCCCAACCTGAATTGGCAGGGGGCAGGCCTCAATAAATACATAGGGTCAGCCCAGCTGGGGAGGAGTTGTTCAGGTGGAAGCCGGAGATGGAGTGTTAGGCTGTTGGGGCCTTGGAGGGAGCTCCTCAGTCTGGGGGGGAGTGACATGGGGCCTGGGGCTCGGGTGCAGACAGGACCCTTCTCACGACACATGGAGGTGTCTGGACAGGTGGCACGGAAGCAAGAGAGGGCAGCGGGAGAGCACTGGCAGGCAAATTTTCCAAGAGAGGAACAACAGGTCGCAGCCAAGAGGGCTGGTAAGTGACACACAGTCAGGAGAGGACTGGGGAGGCACGCCTGAGAGGACTGGGAGATTGCAGTCTGACATGGGTGCAGAGCCGGTGGAGTGTGGTGGCACGGGTAGTAGAGAGAGGCAGCTGTGGCCAGGAGGGCTGGCGGTGCCTGAAGAGTTGGTACTGGGAGCAGTAGCCCACGGGGACAGCTAGCACTGGAACTTTCTCATTTTTTTTTGCTACACCAAAGGGGCCCATGGTCCCTGCCTGTAAATGGCATCTGCTTTAGGCCTGGCTGAGCCAGTGTCAGGCCTGCAAATCAGTGCTAGCTGGTCGGGGAAGTGCAAGCAAGTGATGTGCCGGAAGTGTTGAGGAGAGATAGTATGCAAGCAAATGATGTGCTGGCGTTGAAGACTGGAGTTGTATATGCCAGTGGAGAATATAGTTAATCCCAAATATATTTCTCTGCAATCAGATGGACATCTCATGAATATCCCATCCCCATCCAAGTTTATTCCCCTCAATAAAAATACAAACAAAATTCAAAGACTGCTTTTCTGCTTGAGGGTGAATGAGAACTGTGTGACTGGCTAGGTAGGGTGACAGACTGACTACAACACACAGCGGCCCTCACGAGGGTACCACTACACAAATCTTACCTTTCTCTGTAAAATCTGAGTTCTGGCTCTTCAACTAATAGGAAGTTACAGAGGGGACATGACCCCCTTCAGCTTTAGCTGAGAAAGTCATGTTCTAGATATTAGAGGGCATCTGTCCATTGGGGATGATGTTAAAGTGGTAGTAAAGGCTCAAGGTTTTTTACTTGAATGCACTCTCTGCATTAAGGTAAAAAAAAACTTCTGAATGCAACTCTTCCCCCACCCCCATCCCCTTCTTATAATTAAAGTGGAATTCCACCCTGCGGTTGCTATGCGGATGTTCCTAATCTGCCTCTTTCTAGTCCATGGCTGGTCTTCTTCCTCGTCCTCCTCGCGTTGTCTTCTGGTGAATAGGGCGCGCTGCCTTCTGGGAACTGTGTGTATCCCATTCACAAAGCGCCGTGAGACTCGCGCATGCGCAGTAAGAAATGGGCAGTGAAGCCACAAGGCTTCTAGGTGATGTCTAGGACATCAGTGCCCTGATTACAATAAAGCCCCCACGTGCCAGCAATAAGTGCCCACCAGTGCCATCAATAAGTGCCCACCAGTGCCATAAATAAGTGCCCACCAGTGCCAGCAATCAGTGCCCACAAGTGCCAGAAATAAGTGCCCATTAGTGATGCCAGTCAGTGCTGGCTATCACTGCTGCCCATCAATGCCCATCACTGCTGCTCATTAATGTCACCCATTAATGCCAATCAGTGCCCAACAGTGCCACCCATCAGTGGACATCAGTGCCACCTATCTGTGCCCACCAGTGCCGCCTATCTGTGCCTATCAGTGCAACCTATCAGTGCTCATCAGTGCCACCTATCAGTGCCCATAAGTGCGGCATATTCGTGCCTCCTCATAAGTGCCACCTAATCAGTGCCCATAAGTGCCGCCTCATCAGTGCCCATCAGTGCCGTCTCATCAGCGCCCATCAATGAAGGAGAAAAATTATTTATTTATAAAATTTACTTACAGAAACTAGGAAAAATATCGTTTTTTTTTTCAAAATTTTCCGTCTTTTTTTTAAGGAAAAAAAAAAAACCCAGAAGTGATTAAATACCACCAAAAGAAAGCTCTATTTGTGTAAAGAAAATGATAAAAAATTCACATGGTTACAGTGTAGCATGACCGAGCAATTGTCAATCAAAGTGTTACAGCGCTGAAAGCTGAAAAATGGCCTGGGCAGGAAGGGGGTGAAAGTGCCCTGTATTGAGGTGGTTAAAGCTGAACTCCAGCTAACACTTTTTAAGCATTTACTTCAACATTTTTATTTATTTTTCCTTTTGGGATAAAGGTTTTACCTAAATAAATAAAAGCTGTCTCTCGTTTTATGTGGTTTCTCTCAATCTTCTAACTGCCACTTTTGCTGGACAGCTTGGTCTGTTAAAGTTAAAAAATTACAGGCTAATGCCCCGTACACACGATCAGACCCTTTTCTGACCAAACTCCCATCGGAATTCTGACGGAATTTCATCGGAAAAAAATAGAACAGATTCTATTTTAAAATTCCGATGGAATTCATTGGAATTTCTCCGATGGGGCACACACACAGTCGGAATTTTTCTGATGAAAAAACTCTGACGGACTCCGTCTGACTTTTTTCTTCGGAAATTCCTATCGCGTGTACACCGCATTACTGTCAAGGACTACAGGTGAAAATATAATAAAAAAAAAAAAGGAAAAAAGAAAACTAACGCAGACACCACGTCTTAGAATTGGTAAGCTGCAATACATATGAGATTTTTGCTTTTGAGTTTAATAATGCTTTAAATCATCACAAAGCCTTGTCTTAAAAAGGTTAAAAAAGAGATGTTTAGAATGAAGTATTTCATAACCCAAATGACAGTATAATACTCAGTGTGTATAAATCACAATACATGTGTAACACATAATAACTATCCCCAAATGGATTCCACTTGTACTCAGGACAAGATATTAATGGGTGGGCTAACAATGACTTTACTGTAACCCATTATTCATTATGGCGCATGGTTAATCCGAGGATGAGTCTGATTTCTGGTAAGGAGCCTTATTTTCCAGAATTACCACGAGCTGGACGGCTTTTGAAATACCCGCCTGTCAAAGACAAATATTCCTTCTCCTCAGTCATAACCTGCTAAGTAAACACCACTGAGTCCTTACTATGTTTTTGAAGCAGCCTCTGTATAGACAAAATTGTTTTAGAAACTTTAGTCCAAGTTGTAAGATATTCTGGATTGTGTTCCAGAGGTCCGCAGTTCCCGAGGGAGTTCTAAGAAGCCGATCTTGGAGGTGTTTTTAATTTCCGACTTGCCCGTTGTACATTCCAGCTCTGCCCTTTTTGGTTTTGGCGGCCCACGTAATGAAACTCTGTATGAGGTAGAGATGAACTTGAGGCGTAGTCTGTGTGGGCGCTGCGTGTTTTTGGATTGCTTGTAAGGAAGTTAGATTCTAACAGACTTCCAGCGCTGAAGCACTATAAAAGTGGGTCATAAGGGACCCCGAAGTCTTTATTGTTTAGGGTGCCAACCTATACAAGTCCTGGAAAGCTGCCTCACATCGCAGAATTTACCCCCACCCTCTGGGGACCCAACTTACCAAATCGTAATTCAATAAGGACAAAATAAATGTGAGGCACCGAAGGCACATTTTATTAGTTCTTTCGCACTTATGCCTCGTACACACGACCGGTTTTCCTGACGAGAAAACTGCCATTTTTTAGATTGGTCGGGAAAACCGGTCGTGTGTATGCTCCATAGCAGTTTTCCAGATGAGAAAACTGCCCGCAAAAAAATTTAGAACCTTGCAGGTCACAGATTTTATGACCTACCCGTAAACTTTCCACCACTGAATGTTATTGGAAATCCAGATGCACCTCCAGCAAAGTCACTCATCATTACAGCAACATCTGTGGGGAGCTTTGCACCATTAGGTCGAGTGCAGTCCACCGTATTAAGGATTTTATGATCTATTGATACAAAATTCATATACTGGGAACACATATAAGACTGGCAGCTTCCCCATCAATTAGATCTGAAGAAAATGCGGAAGCATTGAAACGTGTCATCTATCTGAGCCCGCTCTGACGTCACTTCCTGTCGCCGTAGCTGTTTGCGCTCCGGCTTGACCCGCACACTGCGGCGCAGTGATTTCCTGACTGCCGGACACCTACACCTGCTCCCTCCGGGTCAACAATACCAGGACCGATTACCAGAGCTACACCGTGCCACGGGACCTCCGCAGACCAAGGAGATATCCCCTGCAAACCACCATCACCACTTTCATGCAATGATGTTTTTAACTACCATCTTGTGAGTAGCCATTTGGCTGATTTTTATGTACCATTAAAACTGAGTTTTACATACTGCACTTAGTAGGCGCACTTTTTCTTTTCATTACTGATGTTGGACCAGAAGGCCTGGCTCCCAGTCTGCGCTCTAATTCATCCCAAAGGTGTTTAATCCGGTTGAGGTCAGGACTCTGTGCAGGCCAGTCAATTTCCTCCACCCCAAACTCACTCATCCATGTCTTTATGGACCTTGCTTTGTGCACTGGTTCAAATCATTTGGTGAAGGGGGGATTATGGCATGGGGTTGTTTTTCAGGAGTTGGGCTTGGCCCCTTAGTTCTAGTGAAGAGAACTCTTAAGACCTTCAGCATACCAAGACATTTTGGACAATTTAATTCTCCCAACTTTGTGGCAACATTTTGGGGATGGTCCCTTCCTGTTCAAACATGACTGCGTACCAGTGCACAAAGTAAGGTCCATAAAGGCATGGTATTATTCTAAACACAGGAAAAATGCGCCACTTTACAGGCATACTATAGACACCCCCCAGGCACGAAATTTAAAGGAATATTTCATTTTTATTGTTTCACTTTAACCACTTAAGCCACGGACCATTTTGTAGCTAAAGGACCAGAGGCGTTTTCAGAATTTGGCACTGCGTTGCTTTAACTGGAAATTGCGCGGACATGCAATGTTGTACCCAAACAAAATTTGCGTCCTTTTCTTCCCACAAATAGAGCTTTCTTTTAATGGTATTTGATTGCCTCTGCGATTTTTATTTTTTGCGATATAAACAGAAAAAGACAGAAAATTTTGAAAAAAAATGATATTTTCTACTTTTTGTTATAAGAAAAATCGAATAAACTCAATTGTAGTCATACATTTAGGCCAAAATGTATTCAGCCACATGTCTTTAGTAAAAAAAATGTCAATAAGCGTTTATTTATTGGTTTGCGCAAAAGTTATAGAGTTTACAAACTAAGGTACATTTTCTGGAATTTACACAGCTTTTAGTTTATGACTGCCTATCTCATTTCTTGAGGCGCTAAAATGGCAGGGCAGAACCAGGTGTTGAGAGCCTTAATGGAGTTTCAGTTGCGGTTCCCGGAGGTGCCTTTGTATGCCTTCGGGGATTTCAACTGCTTTATGGAACCTTTGCTAGATAAACATCCCCCGGGGGGAGGAGGGAGGGGGAAGTATTGCACGGCCCTAAGGAAATTTATAGAGGAGGTGGGGTGGACAGACCCATGGAGGGCAAGGAACCCGGGAGTGAAGCAATTTTCATGCTTCTCAAAGGGCAATTCGTCTTTGTCCAGGATTGATTTATGTATATGCTCTTATGCGGCTGGGCGCTACGTTTCGGGGATGAAGTATGCTCCCAGAAGCGTGTCGGATCACTCGCCACTGATTGTGTCTTTGGAGGTGCGTCCCCCTTCCGCAGTGGCCAAGGCCCCGTGGAAGATGAACGCCTTTTGGATGAATCTCTTTTCGTCTCATGAACAGATAGAGTCCCAAATTTTGGAATTTTGGCGTATTCATGAGGCCCCTGAGACTGTGTCCAGGGATTGGGAGGCCTTTAAAGCTGTTTTGAGGGGTATATTTATTACAGAAATACAGGCTATTAAGATGAAGACTCATGCTCGGAGGGAGGGAATGGAACTGTTGGCCAAGGAACTAGAGGGCACCTATGTCACGGACCCGTCTGAACTGAATAGAAGGGCGTGGCTGTCGGCGCAGGATGCCCTGTACCGGGTCACGTCTTCAGGCGCAGAGAGGAAGCGCTTTTTTCAGAAGGCGGCTTTCTATGAGGAGGGGGAGCACACAGGCCGCATGTTGGCGACCATTGCCCATTCCCAGCAGCTGTCCCCTTCAATTGGAGCACTACGTGCTCCCTCGGGAGTGGTGACTAACTCCCCAGACCAAATCTTGACAGAGCTTGGTCATTTTTACTCTTCCCTTTATGAATCCAAGCGTACGTATTCGTTAGAGTCTTTAGATGACTACTTGGACCATGTCCCTCTACCTACCTTGACGGACTCCGCTAGAGAGGAGCTTGATGCCCCTTTGACCGTGGGTGAGCTGCAGACGGCGACTAACATGTTTCCCAATTCGAAGGCACCGGGAGATGATGGGCTTCCTGCCGAAGTGTACAAACAGTATGGAGAGCAGGTGCTACCGCACCTGCTGAGAGTCTTTAATGCAGCAAAGGTGACCGGTATCCTCCCCCAGTCCATGACTAGAGCTAACATTGTTTTAATTCTGAAACCAGGCAAGGACCCCTTAGACCCGGGATCGTACAGGCCCATTTCGCTCTTACAAAACGATGTTAAGATCCTGGCCAAGGCACTGGCAGTGAGACTAAATAAGGTTATATCTACTATAATTCACTCGGATCAGTCTGGGTTTATGCCCCAAAAATCGACAGCGATAAATCTGCGTAGACTTTATCTGAACATTCAATCGCGGGCGGACAATGTAGGTGACCGGGCATTGCTATCCCTGGATGCCCATAAGGCGTTTGATAGCGTCGAATGGGACTATCTGTGGGCGGTAATGAGGAAGTTTGGGTTTGGGACTGAGTTCATTCAGTGGGTGCAGCTGCTGTACTCTTCACCGGTAGCGGCTATACGGGAGGGGGGAAGGATTTCGCATACGTTTAAATTACATAGAGGCACACGACAGGGCTGCCCCCTCTCCCCACTCCTGTTTGCCCTGGCCATTGAGCCGTTAGCTGCCTTGATTAGGGACTGTCCCTCAGTGCAGGGATTTCGATATGGGGATCTTCAGGAGAAGATCCTGTTATATGCAGATGACACTATGCTTCTCCTTGGGGATACCTCCACTTCACTGACTGTGGCCATGGCTATAGTGTGGCAATTCGGTACATACTCCGGGTTAGTTATTAATTGGACTAAGTCCTCCCTCCTGTTGTTGGATCGGGATCCTTCGGCATTCTCTCCGACCTTGCAGGACATCCCTGTTGCTAAGTCCTTTAAATATTTGGGCATCCGGGTCACAGCTTGCTTGCTCGAATATGTTAACCTTAATCTCACCCCTCTGATCAACCGCTGTCGCGATCGGGTAAAGGTGTGGAGCAAATTGAGGCTGTCACTGGTGGGGAGGGTGAACCTGATAAAAATGATCCTTATGCCGCAGCTGCTGTACGTACTACACAATTCCCCCATGGTTATCCCTCTGAAAAAGTTTAGAATTATTAATTCGATCTTTCGATCACTTATATGGCTCTCCAAACCCCCTAGGGTCAAGCTTGAACAATTGCAGCGCCCCAAGGACAACGGGGGATTGGCATTGCCCAATCCCTGGCTGTACTATTTAGCTTCACAAATGCAGCATATTGCACGAGTTATATCCCCTCGCCAGGACCTGGCACTGAATTTGATGGACCCCTCGGTCCAACTACTTAGTTACACGACGGGGGGAGGGGGGGGAGTGGCGGATGGTCTGGAGGCCCTGAGGTACAGTAAATCTAACAAGCTCTTCCCCACGTATGCACTCATGCAAAAAATTTGGAATAAGGTCCGGATGCTTCAGGGAGTGACTGGCTTTACCGTCTACAGTCCTATATGGGAAAACCAATACTATAGGGAAATTGCCAAATTGCCATATGGACAGAGATGGGCGCAGTATGGGGTGTCACATATGACTCATATATTTAGAGATGGCAGGTTAAAGACTTTTCAGGAGCTAAGGATGGAGTTCCGACTGCCGGTCTCCATGCAGTTTTACTATCTCCAGCTTAGACACGCAGTTGAAGCGCAGAGGGAGACGGACGTTTGGTCCTTAGACTCGGCGCCGGTCTTCAGCTGCTTGTTTGAGGTGACGACATACAAGGGGTTCATCTCTTGCTGCTATGCCAGGTTGCTTAACCTCTTTCTACAGGGCGCCCCCTTGAGGGCAGTGTCCCTGTGGGAACAGGACGTGGGCGCGTTCGAGGAAGAGCAGTGGGAGGAGGCTTTACAAGCGGTCCCCTCGTGCTCCCTGAACATGGCTCATAGGTTGTCTCAGCTCTATATTCTTCTGAGGGTTCACTACACACCGGCTAGATTGGCCCGCATGGGGGTGACCCCCGATCCGTCCTGCACCAGGTGCTACAGGGATCACGGGGATCTCATTCACTTGCTGTGGAGATGCCCGAAGCTTCACTTGTACTGGACGCGGGTCGTTGGCACTATCAATGGCGCTTTCCACTCTCAGATACCACTGGACCCTCGGGTCTGCCTGCTGGGGATACTAGATCACCTCCAGTTGGGGGGTATCCCCAGGCAGGCTATTAGTAGGGCCTTATTCCAGGCCCGTCTGATGATTTTGAGACATTGGAAAGATACTGCGGCGCCCACGGTACAGGAGTGGATCACACAGATGGGGGTTACGCTTAGGATGGAAAAACTTGTCTACCAACGCAGAGGGACTTGTACAACATATGACAAACTATGGGACCCATGGCTGAGTGTTCCAGGTTTGGCACCTTTGGATTTGATATATGATCGATTGTTCTGACCTGGTTTAGGACCAGTATACAGGAGATGACGGTGATCTGGGGGAGGGCAGGTGGGGAAGGTTGAATAAAGTGTATTTGGGTGTGCTGAGTCACACTGATTTGTCATACTGTAGGTTATCTGGAACTGTGCGAGGATGTATTCTGTCTTTTGTTTTTACAACTGCTCAATAAAGAACTTGTTTGAGAAAAAAAAATGGCAGGGCAGTACAAAACCCCCCCAAATGACCCCATTTTGGAAAGTAGACACCCCAAGGAAATTGCTGAGAGGCATGTTGAGCCCATTAAATATTTTTTTTTTTGTCCCAAGTGATTGAATAATGACAAAAAAAATAAAATTACAAAAAGTTGTCACTAAATGATATATTGCTCACACATGCCATGGTTATATGTGGAATTGCACCCCAAAATAAATTTTGCTGCTTCTCCTGAGTATGGGGATACCACATGTGTGGGACTTTTTAGGAGCCTAGCCGCGTACGGGGCCCCGAAAACCAAGCACCGCCTTCAGGATTTCTAAGGGCACAAATTTTGGATTTCACTCCTCACTACCTATCACAGTTTCGAAGGCCATAAAATGCCAAAATAGCACAAACCCCCCCCCCAAATGACCCCATTTTGGAAAGTAGACACCCCAAGCTATTTTCTGAGAGGCATGGTGAGTATTTTACAGCTCTCATTTGTTTTTGAAAATTAAGAAAGAATTTATTTTATTTTTTTTCAATTTTCAAAACTTTGTGACAAAAAGCGAGATCTGCAAAATACTCACCATACCTCTCAGCAAATAGCTTGGGGTGTCTACTTTCCAAAATTGGGTCATTTGGGGGGGGTTTGTGCCATCTGGGCATTCCATGGCCTCCGAAACTGTGATAGGCAGTGAGAAGTGAAATCAAAAATTGACACCTTTAGAAAGCCTGAAGGCGGTGCTTGGTTTTTGGGGTCCCGTACGCGGCTAGGCTCCCAAAAAGTCTCACACATGTGGTATCCCCGTACTCAGGAGAAGCAACAGAATGTATTTTGGGGTGTAATTCCACATATGCCCATGGCATGTTTGAGCAATATATCATTTAGTGACAACTTTGTGCAAAAAAATAATTGTCTTTTTTCCGCAACTTGTGTCAACATATAAAATATTCCATGGACTCGACATGCCTCTCAGTATATAGCTTGGGGTGTCTACTTTCCAAAATGGGGTCATTTGGGGGGGTTTTGAACTGTCCTGGCATTTTATACACAACATTAGGAAGCTTACATCCACTCTTCTAACCACTTGAAGACAAAGCCCTTTTTGACACTTTTTGTTTACATGAAAACATATATTTTTTTGCAAGAAAATTATGATAAAACCCCCAAACATTATATATTTTTTTAAAGCAAAGGCCCTACAGATTAAAATGGTGGGTGTTGCATTTTTTTTTCCCTACAGTATTTGCGCAGCGATTTTTCAAACGCATTTTTGGGGGCAAAAATACACTTTTTTTAATTTTAATGCACTAAAACACACTATATTGTATACCAAGATCGGTGTGATAAAATGCTTTCCCAATTTCCCAATGGCGCTTTTTATATCCGGGGGGGGGGAACATTCCCTCCCACTGCTTGTAAAAGCAGTCCAGAGGCTAATTAGCCACTAGGATTGCTTTTACACGAAAGCCGGCCGCTGGCTGAAAAGAATGATACCAAGATGATACCTAAACCTGCAGGCATCATTCTGGTATAAACATTCAAAGTCCAGCAACATACCAGTACGTTGCTGGTCCTTGTTGGACATGTATTGTAATCTTTTTTTTCATGCAGCCTGTTGGCTGAACGAAAAAAGAGATTGATCGGTGGGTATGCCACCATTAGAATACCGCCCTTCATCCACCCACTTCTAATGATGGGCATACATGCACCATTTATATATGCCGAAGCATGGGGGCATCCTCCCGCAAAAGTTATGCCGCACACACATGGTCTGACTTTTCCACGGGCAAGCCTCCGTTTGAATTTCGACCGTATGTACACGGCATTAGGAGCAAAATCACTCCTCCGCCCCTGCTGCCCCAATGCTTCGGCATATATGCTTTTTTTTTTTAACTGTGGTGGTGAAATCACCTCCTACAGCACTGGAGTCGCAGGGATCAGGCCTGTCTCTGCGAACGCTGCAGTTATTTGTGTTGTGTTTTGTAAGTGACAGTGATCGATCGATACTGCAATTGGGTTGCCTGAGCTGGACCGAGGGGCAAAACGCAGGTGCTAGCAGGTATCTGGGCTGATCCCGCTAACACTGCGTTTTTGGGAACCCTAAACTGCTGGGGACACTAGTATAGATCTGATCAGATCAGATATTTATCTGTTCAGATACTATACCACTAAGGGAGGTGTATGCTTCACGCGTGGGTGTTAGCGTTACTGCCACTAACCTGACGCTGCCTGGGGTGTGACGCAGACCCTCTCTGACGCTAAAACCTAATTGATATCACCCGTCGGGCGATCAGGGTGTTAAACCTTTATTGGGTTATATATACGGCGGGTGCCTTGACACTATAAGAAGCAAACTAACTAACCAGCGTCACCCGTAACACTTATATGGTGATCACTGGTGAAAGGGTTAACTAGGGGCAATCAGGGGGTTAAACATTTATTAGGTAATATATGGGGGTACCTGACGCTATATTAAAACCTGACGGGGAACCTAAATAACAAAATAACTAACTGGCTAACCAGTGTCACCAGTAACACTTATACAGTGATCACTGGTGAAAGGGTTAACTAGGGGCAATAAGGGGGTTAAAACCTTTATTAGGTAATATATGGGGGTACCTGACGCTATAAAAACCTGCGGCGAACCTAAAAAAAATAACTGGCTACCCATCGGCATCACCGACACTAAGACAGCGATCAGAAAAACGATTGCTTAGTGACACTGGCAAAAGGGGGTGAAAGGGTTACCTGGGGGGCGATCAAGGGGTTAAACCTTTATTAGGTGGAGAGGACGTGTTGATGCTGGGCTCCACATGTCCAAATACAATCCTTCCCCATCATCTCGTTATTTTTGCCCAGAGACACTTTGAACTCCCTGTATCCATCTAAGGACATGTACTGTTGCGGTACCTGCCGTTATCGTCGAGGTTGCCCGGCTGTTATTGCTTTGGCCTGCGTCTAACTCCACTCTGCTGAGGCCTACCGCCATCTTGAGGCCTGTGAAGCCTCCTATGCCCCCGAGCCAGCGAGCTGTATACTACGAGGGGATCGCACTCCCCAGGCCTGTTTAACGGCTGCTGTATACACAGAGGACACTGGGCAGTGATACAGCAGTGATACAGCGGGAGCGATCAACGGAGGACAGCTCCACCATCCTGGGAACCGGCGCCATATTGCGGCCTGCGGACCCGGCTGAAGCCGCCCCCCTCAGGTACTGTGACTCCTTAGCTGCCTCACCGCCCCTCGCCCTCACCCCCGAGCTAATCCCGGTGCTGCCATCCCCACCCTGCCTGCTGGGATCTGTCCCCTATCTTTTGCAGTGAAACTGCGGCCCGAGCGGATCGGAGCGTCCACGCCGCTCTCAGGAAAGTCCGCGGCTTCGGCCTACTCCCGGAGCACGGCAGCCATCTTAGTACACCCAGGAGCTTAAACTCCCCACAACTCCAGCTTTACTGCATCCCAGCTCCATTCTTTCACATCACAGTGGCCTGCTCTTTTATCTCCTCCCCACGGACATTATAGAAGTGCCCTTCTCAATAGGCAAGAGAGCATAGCAAGTGATCAGCGGACATTTTGCTACACCCTGAAATTTATTCACAGCACCTATACCTCTCCACTGTTTAACCTCCACATCTTCCTTGGTGCCGGGGTGCCTGGGCTCAAAGGGCCATTCCCCCCACTACATTTACGCCATCTACACGTCCACCCCAGGGCAGCTAGCCTACACATGGCGCTAAAAAGCAGCACTTGAAATGCTCTCCGTCTAGCTGTCGGCCTTACAGTAACAAGCAATGCCATCCAAAGGTTCTTCCTCCCGTTCAACACTAAGAAAGCGTTCTGCAAAAACCTCAAAACTGCATCAAACCAGTGCGGGGACCATTAAAAGATTCCTAGCCGCGGAAAGAGAAAGCCCCAGTACTAGGATCAACAAAACCAGAGCCTCGAGATCACTTATCTCCCCAGCTTCACACGCCGCTTCTGCCCGTGAGAGCTCTCCGGCCTCTTCCTGCGGCTCAGAGTTAATGGAGGAGCCCGGGTCCCCCACGGGTTCCGACATGTCTTCCTTGATGAATGAACTTAAAAAGGAGATGGCGAGTATGTTTCACAGTATGGAAAAATCCATCAAAAAGGAGATTTCCGCGGTTAGAGCGGATGTAGCGCACTTACTCGTCAGAATAGAGGAAACAGAACAGCGTCAAGACTCCCATGAGGTTGCCATTAAAGAATTGCAGGATACCGTCACTCAATTAGCGTATGCAAATAGGGCCTCGCTATACAAACTCGAAGATCTCGAGAATCGCAACCGCAGAAACAATTTGCGTATACGCGGTCTGCCAGAAGCAACCAGAGATAATGATCTAGAACCCTCGGTTCGAGGTATCTTTAATACTATCCTGGGCAATCCTGCTACGGATCCTTTGCGATTCGACAGAGTGCACCGTGCTCTGAGACCTCGCAACTTCTCGTCTGATCAACCTAGAGATGTGATTTGCCGTCTCCATTATTTCGAAGACAAAAACTCCATCATGACCAAAATGCGGAACACCCCCAACATTGACTTCGATGGTGCTACTCTTAACATCTTTCCAGATCTATCTAAGGAGACTCTTGACCGCCGCAGGGCTTTAAAGCCCCTCTTGGAGCAACTAAGAGGTGATGGAACTAACTACCGTTGGGGTTTTCCCGCATGCTTAATTGCTACTAAGAATGGCCGCTCCTCCACTTTGCGGTTCCCTGAGGATCTCCCCACCTTCCTCCGAGACCTAAACCTGCCGCACGTGGAGCTGCCAGGCTGGCAGAACCCCTTACCCACTTTCTCTGCTCTCCAATCCTCCCAGTGGCGGAAAACCCCAGCCAAGCAAAGGCGTGTTTCAACTCCATGTTCATCTCAGAAGAATGGTTGAGGTACTCTGCTGAACACAATCATCCCTCTTGATAGTTTTCCTCCTTATCTGGATGGCAACCTACACTTCGATTTCAATTATTTCTCTCCCATACGAAAAGTTTGACTTGCCTTACTAAACTCTCTTAGTTATACTCCTACAGTACTGTTATTATGCTCACATTGGGTCTGTTAGTTGACCTGATGATTGGAGAGCGTTGCATTCATGCTTTGACCATTGCTTGTCTTTATAAATGTTAATTTCCTTTTTTTTCCAGGCCGATAGCTGACGGAGCTTAACGCTCCACATTGATGCCCCCACAAAGGCGTTTGCTCCCTGCCCCTATTCTCTTGGGGTTGATGGGAGTTGGCAGTCTTTATTTTCTCCTTGTTACTTCCCTCTGGGAAACCTTTTTGGCTGCCTGCTCCCCTCATCCCCACTGGGAACACCGCAGACTTCTGCGTGACTCTTTTTTCAATCCCATTCGTTCTATAGATTGTTCTAATATTTTTCATATGTCTCTCTCTTTTTTCTTTTCCCTTTCTTCTTCCTTCCTGGATTCTCCTCTCCCCCCTCTTCTGGTCCCTCTCTCCCCTCCCCCTTTGTATTACTGGCATACAGGGTTAAATGAAGTAGTGGTCTACCTCTCGCTGATGACATGGCTAACCTAGAGCTCCTTTCTTATAATGTAAGAGGCCTCAGTGTATCCGCAAAGAGACATCAAGTGTTGCAAGAATTAAGGGACTCCGCATGTTCTATTGCTTTCCTTCGGGAAACCTATTTGACTCATACTACTTCAGTGAAATTATACTCGCAACACTTCCCTCAATGGTACTATAGTCTATCGGACACTAACAAGGCCAAGGGAGTGGCCATTGGATTCAGCAGAGGTACGTCATTCCGTTTTACTGACATGTTAGCGGATGATCATGGTCGCTTTCTTTTTGTCAAAGGATATATTGGCAATACTTGTTGCACCCTAGCTAATGTTTACTGTCCCAATCGTAATCAACCTACTTTTTTTACCCAAACCCTCACAAAACTTTCACAATTCGCTGAGGGAATGTTAGTCCTGGCGGGGGACATAAATATGCCTCTAGATCCCACTATAGATACATCCCACGGCCGCTCCAGTATCCCATTTAAAAGATTAGCACAAGTGAAAAAAAAACTAATAGATCTACAACTTATGGACGCTTGGCGTCTTCTACACCCTAAAGGAAGAGACTACTCCCACTTTTCAAAAACGCACAACTCATACTCCAGAATAGACAATATTTTCCTAGATCACTTCCACCTTCCTCTCCTGAGCTCAGCCAACATAGGGAAGGCTACTCTCTCTGACCATGCACCTGTTTCTGTCAGCTTGACCGTGCCCGATTTATCTCCCCGCCCCAACAGCTGGAAGCTTAATGACTCTCTCATCACTAACCCAACAGAGGTTTCCATCCTCTCTACTACCTTATCCCAATACTTTAAAGAAAACTCTGCCTCGGACACCTCCCCCTCTGTTCTATGGGAGGCACATAAGGCCTTAATGAGAGGTAGCCTTATCGAACTTGGTGCAAGGAGAAAGAGAGAACATGGCCAGCAGCTTAAACAGGTCCTACAACAAATTGCTGAATTAGATAAAAAGCATAAGCTCTCGTTGCACGTCTCTCACCTCGAAGCGCTCACTCTTAAAAGAGAAGAACTTAAAACTCTCCTCGCCCTAGAAACTAAGCGGAAATTTCACTACGTATCTCAGAAAGTGTATGAATGGGGTAACAAACCAGGTAAACAATTGGCTAGATCCCTTACTGCTAAGAAAACTTTATCCTTTATACCCAAAATCAAATTGCCATCAGGGGACCTAGTGCACACTACCCCGCAAATCTCAAAGGCCTTCAGGGAATTTTATGCTGATTTATATAATGTGGAGGGAGGTTTGGCTTCTCTATCAATACCAGAAAAACGTAAGCGTATCCTCAAATACCCTAGAGACGCTGGCCTCCCAAAACTGTCAAAATCGGCCCTTAATGACCTAGAAGCGGATTTCTCCGTAGAAGAATTCCAATGTGCGCTAAAATCCTCTCCTTCCGGTAAGGCTCCTGGCCCGGACGGTTTCACCCTTTTATATTATAAAACCTTCAGAGACATTTTACTCCCCCATCTCACAACTTATGCTAATTCAATCTCCCACAAATCTGGCCTCCGTCCGGAATCCTTATCTGCCCACATTACCGTTATTCCCAAACCCGACAAGGACCCCACACTTTGTGGTAGCTATAGACCCATATCTCTCCTAAACGTCGACACCAAATTATATGCCAAGGTAATGGCAAATAGACTGCTCCCCCTTTTACCTAAATGGGTCTCGGCTGACCAAACTGGGTTCATTCCTAATAGAGAGGCCAGAGATAATTCTCTCCGCACTCTGTCCTTGATCCACTATGTTCGCAGGTGCTCCCAGTCCACCCTCCTTCTCTCTACTGATGCAGAGAAGGCGTTTGATAGGGTGGATTGGGACTACCTTAAAACTACCCTTAGGTATTTTGGCCTTGGTCCTAAAATGTTCCACCGTATTTCCTCTCTCTACTATAACCCCACCGCGCAAATACGCATAAACGGCTTCTTGAGCGACCCCTTCACATTACATAACGGAACCAGACAGGGCTGCCCTTTATCTCCTCTCTTATTTGCCATTTCCCTTGAACCCTTTCTAGCTACTATTAGGCACAATAGGAATATTAATGGCATCCAGGTCGGTAATAGACTTCATAAATATGCAGCATACGCTGACGATATTTTGTTTTACATTCAACAACCACGCATTTCACTGCCGAATCTAATGTCTGAATTCTCCACCTTCCAAACCTTATCTAACTTTAAAATCAATCTAGCTAAGTCTGAAATTTTAAACATCACAATACCCCAATCAATAGCTGATCAATTGAAACCCTTATTCCCCTTCCGTTGGGTATCCTCACGGATGAAATATCTGGGCATGTACCTCACCCCCCGCCTGCATTCCCTTTTTAGGCATAATTACATACCTCTCCTCAATAATATCAGAGCTGATCTCAGGAAGTGGTCTTCCCTCTCACATTCATGGCTAGGCAAGGTTAATATAATCAAAATGAACATACTCCCCCGTATCCTCTTTATTCTTCAAATGATCCCCTTGAAGGTCCCCATAGGCTTCTTTACTCTACTGCAGACCATGATCGCCCGCTTTGTTTGGAGAGACGGCCATCCCAGGATCTCTCGGGAAGTCCTCTATCGAGCCAAGCGTTCTGGGGGACTGTCTCTTCCTAACTTTAAAGCCTACTATAACGCTGTTATTTTATCACGTATAGCAGACTGGAAGTATGCCGTTGCTACTAAACTCTGGGTACAATTAGAATACTCCTTAAGCGGCTCAGATCTCTCCACGGCCCAGTGGATTCCACATTCTTCTAGAAAACTCTCCCACAACACCTCGCCTCTCACCACATCCTCATTGAGCGTATGGGATGGTCTCCATAGAAAATTTGCATGGTCTTATGACTCTCCACTGACCTCCTTGCTGCAGCATAAATACTTCATGCCAGGCTCCATTGACCCAGGATTTCAATCCTGGTCACCCGGCGGCCCTCTCCTGCTACACCATGTCCTATCCCCCAATGCCCTTAAACCTTTGCCAGAAATTTTGGGCCATAAACCAATTACATTTATGGACACATGGAGATATAACCAACTGAAACGCTTCCTTCAGACTCTTCCCCAGCCATTACGGGGACTCCAAGATCTAAATGGTATTGAACAGCTCTTTCTCCATAAAGACCCCCCTCTACACAGTATCTCCCAGTTCTACAAAGCGATCACAAATTTGCAGAGTCCTGCGTACCCAAACTACCTGCCCAGATGGGAGACCGATCTGGATGTTATTATCACGGACAAGACAAAAGACAAAATTCTCCAACTTACTCATGTCTCCTCTTTGGCATCTTCCATGGCTGAGTCTAACTTTAAACTTCTTACTAGATGGCACCACACGCCTGTCAAACTCCACCGCATGTTCCCTGTTAACTCCCCGCTATGTTGGAGGAATTGTGGTCAGAATGCCACTCATGCCCACATATGGTGGTCTTGCCCCCTTATTCGACCTTACTGGTCTAAAGTGCTAGACCTGATTCATCAAGTCACCAATGTTAGATTGCCTATGGATCCGTGGGTAGTCCTCTTTCACGCTACCTTGATGTCCATAGGTAGATATAAACGTTCACTCACGCCACATCTCCTTAATACTGCTAAAGCCCTCATACCTACCCTCTGGGGCCAACCCACAACTCCAACCATAAAGTCCTGGATACAAAAGGTTTCGGAAGTATGTCTCATGGAGGAACTCACCCACATTGCGAGAGACACTACTACACAACATACCCTAACCTGGGCACCTTGGTCCTCCTTCCTCTCCACCCAATGCTACAAAGACATTATCTCCTCGTCCACTTAAGCTACCCAAGCTTCTTGCATAACTTGACCGCTATTCCTGGTACCATTTTTGATACATCTATATTGACTGTAGAGGCACTATCCTCCCGTTAAGACCTCCCTACTCAACGCATTTGATATCTGCTCATTGTGACTGCCAGGTATGCCAGTTTCCCCTCTCCCCTTCCTGCTCCCTCCTCCCTTACCCCCCCTCTCTCCTAGCCCCCTCCTACCTTCCTTTTTCTTCTTCCTCTTCCCCCTCTTTTTCCTATCTGTTAATCAAGCTATTGTTCATTTCATTGTACTCGGGTTGCTCAAGATGTTTTTCATTCTAAAACGGGCCGACTCTTCTTTGTTTGCTAACCCGACGTACCATTTACTTTGTATCTGTTTCTATTGTTGTATCTACATAGCTTCTCAATAAAAATATATTAAACAAAAAAAACCTTTATTAGGTAATATATGGGGGTACCTGACGCTATAAAAACCTGCGGCGAACCTAAAAAAAATAACTGGCTACCGATCGGCATCACCGACACTAATACATCGATCAGAAAAATGATTGCTTAGCGACAGTGGTGATAGGGGGTGAAAGGGTTACCTGGGGGGCGATCAAGGGGGTTAAACCTTTATTAGGTAATATATGGGGGTACCTGACGCTATAAAAACCTGCGGCGAACCTAAAAAAAATAACTGGCTACCGATCGGCATCACCGACACTAAAACAGCGATCAGAAAAACGATCGCTTAGTGACAGTGGTTATAGGGGGTGAAAGGGTTATCTGGTGGGCGATCAGGGGGTTAAACCTTTATTAGGGGGGGTTAGGGGGCTACACTGGACCTAAAATTAAGTTTAGTGACACTTTTACAGTCACAAATGTCACTGATTTCAGTGATCAGTAAATAAATGGTCACTGCAATCAGTGACACTGTGATTGGGGGCTGGGGGGTGATCTGGGAGGTGATCTGGGGGGGGCTGGGGGGCCATTTATGTTCCTATGTGTCCTGGTGTTAGTGTAGTGTTTTGTGCACTAATGTCTGTGTCTTCTCTCGTACGACGCTCGGTATATGTGAGCGCCGCATGAGAGATGACATCACTTCCTCTGCCTGTGTTTACATTACACAGGCAGAGGAAGCTTTCTCATTCACCGGGAGCGATCGCGAGGGGGTGGCCGGAATCGAACGGCCGTCCCCTCATCCTGGATCGCTCCCGAACAACTAACGACCGCTCACTGTATAGAAGGGGGGTCCGATGGGACCCCCCAACTATACAAAGGCAGTCACGTACAGGTACGTGACTTTGCCTGTCGGTGCCATTCTGCTGACGTATATATACAGTGAGCGGTCGTTAAGTGGTTAAGCATTATTAAAATCACTGCTCCTGAAAAAACTTTAGTTTTTTTTTACTTTTTTTTGCATTGATACATGTCCCCTGGGGCAGGACCCAGGTCCCCAAACACTTTTTATGACAATAACTTGCATATTAACCTTTAAAATTAGCAATTTTGGTTTTTCATGTTAGTGTCCCATAGACTTTATTGGGGTTCCGCGGCTTTCGAATTTGCCGCGAACACCGCATAATGTTCGTTGTTCACTGAACGTCCGAACAACCAAAGTTTGGCCCGAACTTATGCTCGGGCCGAACCGTTTGCCATCCCTAATGTTAACCCCTTCCCAGCCAATGTCAGTACTGTAACAGTGCATTTTTTTTAAACACTGATTACTGTAATAACGTCACTGGTCCCCAAAAAGTGTCAGTTAGGTGTCCGATTTGTCCGCCGCAATGTCGCAGTCCCGCTGATTGCCACCATTAATAGTAAAAAAATAAAAGTAAATAAAAATTCCATAAAAATATCCCACCTCCCTAGGGAACACTTAACCCCTAGTGTTAACCCCTTCCCTGCCAGTGACATTTATACAGTAATCAGTGGCTATTTTTATAAATGTCACTGGTCCCAAAAAAGTGTCCGATCCGTCCGCCGCAATGTCGCAGTCCTGTTAAAAATCGCAGACCGTCGCCATTACTAGTAAAAAATAAATAAATAATAAACATTCCATAAATCTATCCCCTATTTTGTAGAGGCTATAAATTTTGCGCAAACCAATCAATATACGCTTATTGGGATTTTTTTTCACCAAACATATGTAGCAGAATACATATTGGCCTAAATGGACTTTGTATATTAACCTTCATCTCTGTACGGTGCAAGCCACACATATTTGCATTGGAAAATGTTTGTTTTTTGTTCCGTTTGGTTTTATTATATTTATCTTTTCCAACTCTAGGTACTGCTTGCCCTTTTTCTTTGTTTCAGTTGGTTGGTACACCCCTGCATGGACCATGCCAACCAAGTGTTTTTGCATTTCTTCTAAATTCTTCACCAAAAAGAAATATAAAAAAAAAGTTGGGGATGTGGTACGAAGTGATTACCCAACGATCCTTCCTATATTTATTAAAAAAAACAAAAACAAACGAATCCTTTTTTTTTTTTTAACGTACTGAACGCACACATTTTCCCTTTAAAGTGACCCCAAAGTCATTCCTTTAGTTAATTTTTGTTTCTTTATTTGAAATGCATTTTCTCCTCGAGGGTTGGGGTGCAGACAGGGAAAATTCAGACCCATGACCTAAGAATCATTAGAAGCATGTATTACTGTCTCAGTAATTTTCACGTTTACCTTCATCCTTCTGAATTTTAATCGTTAAAATTCCGACGTCGCTCACATTAACCTTTGTGGCTGAATGATTCAACTTTTTACCATTTACTTTCCTACATTTACAGACTCCTATTAACACACAATCTTCTGTAGTCAACTCTTTTTTCTATGCTGTGTTTACTACCCTTGTAACCAAATTGTTTTTATTTATGGACTGCACTTTCGTAAATTATCTCAGAGTCATTTACATTTAAAATATTCTATAAGTAAAAAGTATAAGTAAATACTGTATATTTCCAATGAAGACTCAGGAGATCTAACTCTTCCAACTCAATTTTTAAAAAGTGATTTTTAGTTTGTTTTTATTGGAGATATTTCCTATTTTTGAGGGGTCTCAACCAGTGTTGTTCATCTTACGTTAAAAAAGTAATTAATTACAATTACAAATTACTTCTTCCAAAAAGTAATGGAGTTACTCACTCAGTTACTACATTGAAAAGGTAATTAGTTACTCAGCAAAGTAACTATATTGGTTATATTATATATACACGGGGGCGGGGGCGGGCGGTAGAAGGATGATATATATGTAATTTTTTAAGTGTATAAAATAATAGGAGGGATAACAAAAAATAATATTGGTTATGTGCCCATGCCTCACTGTGCCCATGCCTCACTGTGCCCATTGCCTCACTGTGCCCAATGCCTTACTCACTGTGCCCATTGCCTCACTGTGCCTATTGCCTCACTCACTGTGCCCAATGCCTCACTCACTGTGCCCAATGCCTCACTCACTGTGCCCATTGCCTCACTGTGCCCAATGCCTCACTCACTGTGCCCAATGCCTCACTCACTGTGCCCAATGCCTCAATTACTGTTCCCAATGCCTCACTCACTGTGCCCAATGCCTCACTTACTGTGCCCAATGCCTCAATTACTGTGCCCAATGCCTCAATTACTGTGCTCAATGCCTCAATTACTGTGCCCAATGCCTCACTCACTGTGCCCAATGCCTCTCTCACTGTGCCCAATGCCTCACTCACTCACTGTGCCCAATGCTTCACTCACTCACTGTGCCCAATGCCTCACTCACTCACTGTGCAGTGTTGTGCGTGCCCCTAGCCCCCTACCTGATTAGCGGCGTCCCGGCGGCTGCGGTGAGTAGATGTAATTGGGGTAACGCTGCCCAAGTAATGGGAACGGTGGTGCAACGAGGGTAAGAGTAATCAGTTAGATTACTCGTTACCCCAAAAAGTGGCTACGTTACCTAACGCCGTTTATTTAACCTGTTGTCTACCGCCCACCGTCAAATGACGGCGGGCGGAAGACTCTCTCGTTCTGACAGGATGCCATATGACGTCCTGCCTTTAAAAGGAGCTAGGGGGCGCGCGCGCGGCGGCGGGGCGGGCGCGCACCCGCCGCGTTGCTGGGGACCCGATGCGCGTGTACGGCGGCTGCGATGGCCGCCGGACACCCGCGATTGCCCAGTAACCGAGCAGGAAAGTGGATGTGAGTGTGTAAACACAGAGATCCATGTCCTGTGAGGGAGAGGAGACCGATGGTGTGTCCCTTGTACATAGGGACAACCATTGGTCACCTCCCCCAGTCAGTCCCCTCCCCCCACAGTTAGAACACATCTAGGAAACACATTTTACCCCTTCCTCGCCCCCTAGTGTTAACCCCTTCCCCGCCAGTCACATTTATACAGTAATCAATGCATTTTTATAGCACGGATCGCTGTATAAATGTGAATGGTTCCAAAAATTTGTCAAAAAAGTGTCCGATCTGTCCGCCGCAATATCACAGTCACAATAAAAATCGCAGATCGCTGCCATTACTAGTAAAAAAAAAAAAAAAAATGCTATAAATCTATCCCCTATTTTGTAGACGCTATAACTTTTGCGCAAACCAATCAATATATGCTTATTGCGATTTTTTTTTACCAAAAATATGTAGAAGAATACGTATTGGCCTAAACTGAGGAAAATTTTAATAAAAAAATTTAAAAAATAGATATTTATTATAGCAAAAAGTAAACAATATTGTTTTTTTTTTCAAACTGGACGCTCTTCTTTTGTTTATGGCGCAAAAAATAAAAACCGCAGAGGTGATCAAATACCATCAAAAGAAAGCTCTATTTGTGGGAAAAAAAGGACGCAAATTTGGTTCAGGAGCCACGTCGCACGACCGCGCAATTGTCATTCAAAGTGTGACAGCGCTGAAAGCTGAAAAATGGCTTGGGCAGGAAGGGGGTTTTCGTGCCCGGTAGGGAAGTGGTTAAACGCCGTTAGTTACAACACTGGTCTCAACCATCTGGTAATTTACGGACAGTATGTAAACAAATGGTGTTTTGCTCTCCTCTATTAAAGTTTGTATTGTCATTGGGACAGAAGGAAATGGGAAATCTCTTCAATTGGATCTTAGGTAGCAGTAAAAACCAGCAAAAAAATGAACCGTACCACACAGACTTTCATGGAAAAGGCATGAGTGCAAGGCTTGGAACGGTGGCAGCGCTTAGATCCAATAAATAGTAGAAGCCAGCACGCCAGGATCACGTCCAATAGGTTTTCTGAGGTTCCATGCTATGGGACCTCAGTAAACCTGTTGGATGTGATCCTGGTCTGCTGGCTTCTGCTGTTCACTTGCAATAAAAACATTCCTCACTCTGTCCAAAACTAAAATTAAAAGAAAAAAAATTGGCCAAGGTCACACCTAAAATGTTTAACATAAGTTCAGTGGTCGCTCAATGTCTATTTTTGTCAAATACAGTTTATGTCCTCTTGTTATTACATCAGTATAATAATCTTATTCATATTTAGTCTCTATGGATGTAAACATCTCCTGGCTCTCACTGCTCATCACACCAGGCCTCGTACCGCCTTCTCCAAAAGTCCGCTCCATCCTGACCTCATACATCAGGCACCACACCTGAGAAATATGCTGTTCTCTCATGGTGTAGCCACTTCTATATGACTGCTGCACATCTTAGCAGACATCCATGAAATAGAATGTGACCTCTGCTGCTGTATGCTGGCTTGGTTTTATATTGATTAAATGGTATCTGCAGGCAGTTTTGGACAATTGTCCCCGAGGTGGAGTTTTCTGGGGGCCTAATGCATGGAACTGGATTTGCAGAAAAATTTATCATTGTCTTTTAAGAGCTTGAAATCCTATCCTTGATCCTATTTTCATTGTCAGTTGTTGTTTAAAACATGTATTGTAATTAAAGAGGAAGTAAACCCTGATGGGTTTTACTTCCTCTTTGTTTCCCTGCAAAGGTAAAGCATAATGGGCTACTATGCATCGCACAGTAGCCCATTATGTGTTACTTACCTGAAACCAAAGCCTGCTATGTCCCCGATTTCCTCACTGGCTGGAAGCGTCCATCTTCAGCCCTCTTCCTTCCGGGGGACCGGAGACTCCGACTATGTGACTGGCCAGAGTCGCGTGACGTCGCTCCCGCACATGCGTGTGGGAGCCGCCAGTCACGGCATGACCCCCATCTAGAAACGGCACAGCGTGCCCTTTCTAAAGTGCGCATGAGCTGAATACATTGAGGCAGAAAAAAATTATCATACGGGGAATTGTAAATATCTCCTAAACCGTGTAGGTTTAGGAGATATTTCCAGCACCTACAGGTAAGCCTAGATTAAGACTTACCTGTAGGTGCTGGAAATATCTCCTAAAGGGTGTACAACCACTTTAAATACTACTCTGGCCATTAAAATCCAGTTAAGTCAGAAGCCCCCTTAACCACTTCAGCCCCGGAAGAATTGGCTGCTCAATGACCGGGCCATTTTTTGCGATACAGCACTGCGTCGTTTTACCTGACAATTGCGCAGTCGTGCGGCGCTGTACCCAAACAAAATTGGCGTCCCTTTTTCCCCACAAATAGAGCTTTCTTTTGGTGGTATTTGATCATCTCTGCGGTTTTTATTTTTTGAGCTATAAACAAAAAAAAGTGAAAATTTTGAAAAAAAACACAATATTTTGTAATTTTTGCTATAATAAATAGCCCCATTTTTTTTTTACAAAATAAGGAAATTTTTCCTCAGTTTAGGCCGATATGTATTCTTCTACATATTCTTGGTAATAAAAATCGCAAAAAGTGTATATTGATTGGTTTGCGCAAAAGCTATATCGTCTACAAAATAGGGGATTTTTATTATTATTATTTTTTTTACTAGTAATGGCGGCGATCTGCGATTTTATCGGGACTGCGACATTATGGCAGACATATCAGACACTTTTGACACATTTTTGGGACCATTGCCATTTATACAGCGATTAGTGCTATACAAAGGCACTGATTACTGTGTAAATGTCACGGGGTTAACACCTGGGGGGCGATCAAGGGGTTAACTGTGTTCCCTAATGTGTGTTCTAACTGTGGGGGATGGGACTCACTATAGGAGATGACAGATCATGGTTCCCAGCTTATAGGAACTCACGATCTGCATCTCTTCTCAGAACAAAACAGGGATGTGTGTGTTTACACACACAGGTCCCTGTTCTTCCTCTCATGCCTGCGATCGCTCGTGGCTAGGGATGAGCTTCGTGTTCGAGTCGAACATACGTTCGACTCGAACATCGGCTGTTCGATCGTTCGATGAAGATCGAACGATTTGGGCCGTTCGCGCCAAATTCGAGTGACGCGAACGGCCCACAATGCACTACGCCATCGCAGTGTCATTCAGGCGCTGTGATTGGCCAAGCATGCACTGTGACCCCGCATGCTTGGCCAATCACAGCGCCGGCAGCGAGGAGAGCAATGATTGGCCACAGGCAGGATGCCTGTGGCCAATTATTGCTGAGGGTGTTTAGTACACGCCCCACACTATAAAAGGCCGCCAGCACGGCGGCCTAGTGTAGTGTGTTCCGGAGCAGGGAAAGACAAGCATAGGCAGGGACAGTGACATTTATTTCTTTCTTGCTTAACCTGGATTCCTTTAGTTTAGGGAAAGAGAAGGATAGGTAGGGAGAGTGTCAGTGTGTTTTACTGTGCGAGTCCTTGTTTCTAGGGACAAAGAAGGAAAGTGAGGGGATTTCTCCTTGTGCTATAGTGTGCTTTAAAAAAACATTTTTTCTAGGGACAGAAAACTGTAGGTAGGGAGAGTGTCAGTTTCTTTCACTGTGCCAGTCCTTGTTTCTAGGGACACAGAAGGAAAGTGAGGGGAATTCTCCTTGTGCTATAGTGTGCTTTAAAAAAAAATTTTTTCTAGGGACAGAAAACTGTAGGTAGGGAGAGTGTCAGTTTCTTTCACTGTGCCAGTCCTTGTTTCTAGGGACAAAGAAGGAAAGTGAGGGGATTTCTCCTTGTGCTATAGTGTGCTTTAAAAAAACATTTTTTCTAGGGACAGAAAACTGTAGGTAGGGAGAGTGTCAGTTTCTTTCACTGTGCCAGTCCTTGTTTCTAGGGACAAAGAAGGAAAGTGAGGGGATTTCTCCTTGTGCTATAGTGTGCTTTAAAAAAACATTTTTTCTAGGGACAGAAAACTGTAGGTAGGGAGAGTGTCAGTTTCTTTCACTGTGCCAGTCCTTGTTTCTAGGGACAAAGAAGGAAAGTGAGGGGATTTCTCCTTGTGCTATAGTGTGCTTTAAAAAAACATTTTTTCTAGGGACAGAAAACTGTAGGTAGGGAGAGTGTCAGTTTCTTTCACTGTGCCAGTCCTTGTTTCTAGGGACAAAGAAGGAAAGTGAGGGGAATTCTCCTTGTGCTATAGTGTGCTTTAAAAAAACATTTTTTCTAGGGACAGAAAACTGTAGGTAGGGAGAGTGTCAGTTTCTTTCACTGTGCCAGTCCTTGTTTCTAGGGACAAAGAAGGAAAGTGAGGGGAATTCTCCTTGTGCTATAGTGTGCTTTAAAAAAACATTTTTTCTAGGGACAGAAAACTGTAGGTAGGGAGAGTGTCAGTTTCTTTCACTGTGCCAGTCCTTGTTTCTAGGGACAAAGAAGGAAAGTGAGGGGATTTCTCCTTGTGCTATAGTGTGCTTTAAAAAAACATTTTTTCTAGGGACAGAAAACTGTAGGTAGGGAGAGTGTCAGTTTCTTTCACTGTGCCAGTCCTTGTTTCTAGGGACAAAGAAGGAAAGTGAGGGGAATTCTCCTTGTGCTATAGTGTGCTTTAAAAAAACATTTTTTCTAGGGACAGAAAACTGTAGGTAGGGAGAGTGTCAGTTTCTTTCACTGTGCCAGTCCTTGTTTCTAGGGACAAAGAAGGAAAGTGAGGGGATTTCTCCTTGTGCTATAGTGTGCTTTAAAAAAACATTTTTTCTAGGGACAGAAAACTGTAGGTAGGGAGAGTGTCAGTTTCTTTCACTGTGCCAGTCCTTGTTTCTAGGGACAAAGAAGGAAAGTGAGGGGATTTCTCCTTGTGCTATAGTGTGCTTTAAAAAAACATTTTTTCTAGGGACAGAAAACTGTAGGTAGGGAGAGTGTCAGTTTCTTTCACTGTGCCAGTCCTTGTTTCTAGGGACAAAGAAGGAAAGTGAGGGGAATTCTCCTTGTGCTATAGTGTGCTTTAAAAAAACATTTTTTCTAGGGACAGAAAACTGTAGGTAGGGAGAGTGTCAGTTTCTTTCACTGTGCCAGTCCTTGTTTCTAGGGACAAAGAAGGAAAGTGAGGGGATTTCTCCTTGTGCTATAGTGTGCTTTAAAAAAACATTTTTTCTAGGGACAGAAAACTGTAGGTAGGGAGAGTGTCAGTTTCTTTCACTGTGCCAGTCCTTGTTTCTAGGGACAAAGAAGGAAAGTGAGGGGATTTCTCCTTGTGCTATAGTGTGCTTTAAAAAAACATTTTTTCTAGGGACAGAAAACTGTAGGTAGGGAGAGTGTCAGTTTCTTTCACTGTGCCAGTCCTTGTTTCTAGGGACAAAGAAGGAAAGTGAGGGGATTTCTCCTTGTGCTATAGTGTGCTTTAAAAAAACATTTTTTCTAGGGACAGAAAACTGTAGGTAGGGAGAGTGTCAGTTTCTTTCACTGTGCCAGTCCTTGTTTCTAGGGACAAAGAAGGAAAGTGAGGGGATTTCTCCTTGTGCTATAGTGTGCTTTAAAAAAACATTTTTTCTAGGGACAGAAAACTGTAGGTAGGGAGAGTGTCAGTTTCTTTCACTGTGCCAGTCCTTGTTTCTAGGGACAAAGAAGGAAAGTGAGGGGATTTCTCCTTGTGCTATAGTGTGCTTTAAAAAAACATTTTTTCTAGGGACAGAAAACTGTAGGTAGGGAGAGTGTCAGTTTCTTTCACTGTGCCAGTCCTTGTTTCTAGGGACAAAGAAGGAAAGTGAGGGGATTTCTCCTTGTGCTATAGTGTGTCAAAGCATTCCTCATCAACCATCTTTGAAATCCTTGTTTTTTGGACAGTCAGGGAAATTGTCGTTGTGCTATTCTGTGCAAAAGCAATAATCCTCAACCATATTTAGAAATCCTTAAGTAAAGGGACAGAGAAGGACACCTGAAGGTAGCCCTTATTGCTTTTTTCCCATCTCCCTGCAGGCCATCTATTAGAATGTCTGGAAGGCAAACAAGGAGAGGCAGACAGTCAGGAGGCAATAAAAGAGGGCAAGCAGGCTCTGTGTCTGGGGGCAACAGTGCTGGTCGTGGACGCGGTGCATTGTCATCAGCACATGGCCATGGGACACGCTTGTCCTTCTTTTCGGCAGCTGGACATGTTGAGCCACATCATGCCGAAGACTTGGTAGAGTGGATGACCAAGCCCTCCTCCTCCTCCTCATCCTCTCTCACCCAGGCTCAGGGTACTGGCAAAGCAGCTGCCAAAGCGTCCTCTTCCCTGGTATCAATGTCAGACTCATCATCAGTCACTCCTTCCCTAGACCCACCATGTCCTCCTCCTGAGGAGTCCCCCGAACTGTTTGAGCACAGTGTTGGGTACATGCTCCAGGAGGATGCCCAGCGTTTCGAAGGGTCTGATGATGAAACCCAGCTACAGGAAGGCAGTAGCGTGAGAGCAGACAGAGGGGATGCTCAAGAAGGACACCAATCTGGCAGTCATGTTCCAGCAGCTGCAGCATACTGCCAGATTGGCTCCAGTGATGAGGATGGAGGGGATGATGAGGTCACTGACTCCACGTGGGTGCCTAATAGGAGAGAGGAGGAGGAGGAGGATGAGGAGGAGGCACATCTCCAACGAGGCAGGATGCCCTTTGGTGGCCAGCGTAAGGGCAGTACACCGACGGAATCACACCGCAGAGCTCCGCCTGTGCAGGGCGCTGCCTCTGCCCGTCATTCAAAAAGTTCCTTGGTGTGGGCCTTTTTTGAGGCTAGTGCATCAGATCGCACAGCTGCTGTTTGCAACATATGTCTCAAGCGTATATCGCGTGGCCAAAACATCAGCCGCTTGGGTACCACATGCCTGACCAGACATATGTTGACCTGCCATGCAGCTCGTTGGCAAGCCTACCTCAAAGACCCACACCAAAGAACAAAGCGGACCTCTCCTTGCACCGCATCAGCTGGGATCTCCAACCCCACTATAACTTCAGTCCTCTCTGAAACATGCACTGAGAGGAATGAAGGTGTAGAATTAGGTGTGTCACAGCCAAGTACTTGCGGCCACTCTGCTAGCAGTACACCGACGTCCGATTCTAGCAGGCAAATTTCCCTGCCCCAGCTGCTGGACCGTCGAAAGAAGTTCACTCCCAGCCATCCACATGCCCAGCGGTTGAATGCTAGCTTGGCTAAATTGCTAGCGCTTCAACTGCTGCCTTTTCAGTTGGTAGACTCGGCCCCCTTCCGTGAGTTTGTGCAATGTGCGGTTCCTCAGTGGCAGATTCCCAAACGCCACTTTTTCTCACGGAAGGCTATTCCGGCTCTCTACCGGCATGTGGAAGGCAATGTCTTGGCCTCGCTGGACAGGGCGGTCTGCGGTAAGGTGCATATTACCGCTGACTCATGGTCCAGCAGGCATGGACAGGGACGTTACCTTTCTTTCACGGCCCATTGGGTCACTCTTTTGGCAGCTGGGAAGGATGCAGGACAAGGTGCAGTAGTGTTGGAGGTTGTTCCACCGCCACGCCTCCAAAATGCTACTACTGGTTGTGACACACCTCTCTCCTCCACCCCCTCCTCTTCTTCTTCCTCCATGGCCTCTTCCTGTGGTTTGTCCTATGAACCAGCGGTGCTCCGTAGCCGTTCACGGGGCTACGCAAGTACGCAGGCAAAAAGATGCCATGCCGTGCTTGCGCTGGTGTGTTTGGGGGACAGAAGCCACACTGGGGCAGAGGTCCTGTCTGCTCTGCAGGGCCAGGCCGAGAGGTGGTTGACGCCACGCCAGCTTAAGCCAGGAATGGTGGTTTGCGACAATGGCACCAACCTCCTCTCCGCCCTCCGACAGGGACAACTGACCCATGTGCCCTGTGTGGCTCACGTCCTTAACCTGGTGGTGCAGCGGTTCTTGGCCAGGTACCCGGGCTTACAGGATGTCCTGAGGCAGGCCAGGAAAGTCTGTGTGCATTTCCGCAGATCTTATAATGCCAGTGCTCGCCTGGCTGAGCTGCAAAAGGAGTTGAACCTGCCCAAGAACCGCCTTATATGTGACATGCCCACCAGGTGGAACTCAACGTTGGCCATGCTGCAGCGGCTGCACACGCAGCAGAGGGCCATCAATGAGTACCTGTGCGACTACGGCACCAGGACAGGGTCAGGGGAGCTTGGTTTTTTTTCTCCACGCCAGTGGGGCATGATCAGGGATGCATGCACTGTCCTGGCACCATTTGAGGAGGCCACGAGGATGGTGAGCAGTGACAGTGCATGCATCAGTGACACTGTACCTCTTGTCCACCTGTTGGAGCACACGCTGCGTGGAATAATGGACAGGGCACTTGAGGCAGAACAGAGGCAGGAAGAGGAGGACTTCCTTGCCTCTCAAGGCCCCCTTTACCCAGACAGTGTTCCTTCTGTCCCACCCATCGCACAGGAAGAGGAAGAGGAGGAGGAGGAGGAGGAGGATTGTGTCAGCATGGAGGTGGAGGCTGGCACTCAGCATCATCAGCAGCAGTCTTTTAGGGATGATTTACAGTCCCAAGAAACCAGTGGACTTGTACGTGGCTGGGAGGAGGTGGCTGCGGATCATGTCGTCCTTAGTGACCCAGAGGACTCCGGAGCGAATGCCTCAGCAAACCTACGCTGCATGGCCTCCCTGATCCTGCAAAGTCTGCGGAAGGATCCTCGTATTCTTCGGATCAAGGAGAGGGACCATTACTGGCTGGCCACTCTCCTTGATCCACGGTACAAGGGTAAGGTTGCGGACCTTATGTTACCTTCGCAGAGGGAGCAGAGGATGAGACAACTCCGGGAGGCCTTGCAGAAAGGTCTGTGCAACGCGTTCCCAGAGACTGGGAGGTTACAAACTCCTGGTCCTGGACAACGAGTTGCTGAGGCTTCGGCCAGTCAAAGAAGGAGCGGTGGGGAAGGTGGCCGTCTGACCGATGCGTTCAGACAATTCTTTAGTCCGCAGCCCCAAAGTATGATCGGTTCCAGCAACCATCGCCAGCGTCTGATAAACATGGTGCAGGAATATCTAGGGGCAAGGTCAGACTTGGACACCTTCCCCACCGAAAATCCTCTGGCTTACTGGGTCTTGAGGATGGATCACTGGCCAGAGCTTGCACAGTATGCAATTGAGCTACTGGCCTGTCCTGCATCCAGCGTTCTTTCAGAACGCACATTCAGTGATGCTGGAGGATTTGTCACGGATCACAGGGTGCGCCTGTCCACCGACTCGGTTGATCGACTGACTTTCATCAAGATGAACCAGTCTTGGATCACCACCAGCTACCACACACCTGATGCTGATATAACAGACTAATTGATTTTAACATGTCACATCCCTTCAAGACTGATGCTGATGCTGAGTGCCTGTGCTGTTATGTTGACTGGCTATCCTCCTCCTCCGAGTCCTCAATGATACGATTGATGATGATAGCTTGGAAGATCATTTTTGTTTATGGGTGCCGCCACCAGTGGCTAAGGCCCAATTTTTCAGCCCCTGTTTTACAGGGGCGTGTAATTACAATTTTTTTAGCAATAATTTGCCATAGGGCTCATTGCTGTGCTCCAAGTACAGTATCTGTGAGGGGTTGGAGTGTTGTGGCACCAGTGCCTAAGGCCCAATTTTTCAGCCCCTGTTTAACAGGGGCGTGTCATTACAATTTTTGAAGCAATACTTTGCAACAGGGCTCATTGCTGTGCTCCAAGTACAGTATCTCTGAGGGGTTGTAGTGTTGTGCCACCAGTGCCTAAGGCCCAATTTTTCAGCCCCTGTTCAACAGGGGCATGCAATTACAATTCTTGATCTAATAATTCACAGCAGGGCCCATTGCTGCACCCACCAAGAGTAACTCTGAGGGCTTACAGTGTTGTGGCAACGCCACCACCACCACCACCACGAAAGGCCCAATTTTTCAGCCCCTGTTCAAAAGGGGCATGTAATTACAATTCTTGATCTAATAATTCACAGCAGGGCCCATTGCTGCACCCACCAAGAGTAACTCTGAGGGCTTACAGTGTTGTGGCAACACCACCACCACCACCACCACCACGAAAGGCCCAATTTTTCAGCCCCTGTTCAACAGGGGCATGCAATTACAATTCTTGATCTAATAATTCACAGCAGGGCCCATTGCTGCACCCACCAAGAGTAACTCTGAGGGCTTACAGTGTTGTGGCAACGCCACCACCACCACCACCACGAAAGGCCCAATTTTTCAGCCCCTGTTCAAAAGGGGCATGTAATTACAATTCTTGATCTAATAATTCACAGCAGGGCCCATTCCTGCACCCACCAAGAGTAACTCTGAGGGCTTACAGTGTTGTGGCAACACCACCACCACCACCACCACCACGAAAGGCCAAATTTTCAGCCCCTGTTCAACAGGGGCATGCAATTACAATTCTTGATCTAATAATTCACAGCAGGGCCCATTCCTGCACCCACCAAGAGTAACTCTGAGGGCTTACAGTGTTGTGGCACCAGCACCACCATCAAAGGCCCAATTTTTACTACCACTGTTCAACAATTATATGTAATTAAAATTCCTGATATAATAGTTGACAGCAGGGCGTTACAGCACCAACCAAGAGTAACTGTGAGTGCTTACAGTGTTGTGCCAACACCAACAACTAAGGGGCCTATTTCTGCAGAGTATATACGGCAGGTCCCTACTTTCAAACATCCAACTTACAAACGACTCCTACTTGCAAACGCAAGAAGACAACAGGAAGTGAGAGGAAATCTACCACTAGGAAGGAAAATTCTCTCCTGTAAGAATAAATATGGGAGAAAGGTGTCTCCTCTGTACTGATGCTTTATCAGCAATCCTTGTTTCAAGAAAAACACCACATTTCAAAAACAGTTGTCATTGGGACGGAAAGTGAGGTGAAATGTTCTGAACAGGGGCACAGACAGCAAAAAAGGGATTTTTATAACAGCTTACCTGTAAAATCCTTTTCTTGGAGTACATCACGGGACACAGAGCGACTTAGTCATTACTAATGGGTTATATAGTTTACCTTCAGGTGTTGGCACTGGCCAATTCCAAACCGGAAGTACCCTCCCCTATATAAGCCCCTCCCACCCGGGAGCACCTCAGTTTTGTAGCCAAGCAATAAGTGTCCCAAAAAGAGGGGTGGGAGCTCTGTGTCCCGTGATGTACTCCAAGAAAAGGATTTTACAGGTAAGCTGTTATAAAAATCCCTTTTTCTTTTTCGTACATCACGGGACACAGAGCGACTTAGTCATTACTAATGGGACGTCCCAAAGCAATGCCAAATGAGGGGGGGGGTACATAAGCTGGGCGCCATCAGGCATGAGGATCTTTTGCGGCCTGCAACACACTGCGCCCAAAGGCGACATCCTCCTGACTTCTAACGTCTACCTGATAGAATCTAGTAAACGTGTGTACCGAAGACCATGTTGCGGCCTTACATACTTGAGCCAGGGAGGCCTGGTGATGCACTGCCCATGAAGTTCCAACCGCTCTTGTGGAGTGCGCCCTAACTTTGAACGGAGGCGGTCTCTTTCTCAAGCCATAGGCTTGTATTATGACCTGTCGAATCCACTTGGCTAAAGTAGATTTTGATGCTGCCTGACCCCTTCTGGGGCCTTCCGGCAGAACAAACAAAGAATCCGTTCTGCGAATCTGAGCAGTGGCTTTTAGATAAGCTTTAACTGCTCTTACCACATCCAAAGAATGTAATAACTTTTCCTCTACTGAGCTAGGTTTGGGGAAAAAAGAAGGAAGAACCACATCTTGGTTCAAATGAAACCTCGATACCACCTTAGGAAGAAAGGCTGGATGAGGACGTAATATTACTCTGTCCTTATGGACAACCAGATATGGCTCCTTACAGGACATAGCTGCTAATTCCGACACTCTTTTAGCCGAACAAATGGCTACTAAGAAAACCAATTTCCTGGTGAGAAGAACCAAGGAAATGTGTTGTAATGGTTCAAACGGTTGTTTCTGTAGAACCGACAGAACCAGGTTTAAGTCCCAAGGACATATGGGAATACTAACCGGAGGGCTAATACGCATCACTCCTTGTATAAAGGCTTTGACTAGTGAATGCGAAGCCAAGGGCCTTTGAAAAAATATTGACAAGGCCGAAATCTGACCCTTGATAGTACTCAAGGCCAGCTTCCTATCTACAGCCCACTGTAGGAAGTCCAGAATCCTCCCTATCATGTACTTACGTGGATGCCATTTCTTGGTCTCACACCACGTAATGTACGCTTTCCAGATCCTATAATAGATCTGCCTGGATACCGGTTTCCTGGCATTGATCATGGTAGATACCACAGAATTAGAGAGCCCTCTCTTTTTCAAAATGTGGGCTTCAATAGCCAGGCCGTCAAACCTAGGGCTGGTAAGGAAGGGTGGTATATCGGTCCTTGCGACAGCAGGTCCGGACGAAGTGGGAGGGTCCAAGGACTCCTCACTGACATTTTTACAATCTCCGCGTACCATGCCCTTCGGGGCCACGCTGGAGCCACCAGAATCACTGGTTTCTTTTCTACCCTGATTCTGCGGAGTAATCGCGGTAACAATTGTGGCGGTGGGAATGCATATATCAGCTTGAACTGATCCCAAGGGAACACTAGGGCATCCGAGCCGCAAGCTAGGGGATCCCTTGTCCGAGAGACAAACCTGTCCACCTTTGCGTTGAATCTGGATGCTAGCAGATCTACATCCGGTGTTCCCCACCGCTGGCATATTGCCTGGAAAACCTCGGGGTGAAGAGACCATTCCCCCGGGCATAATTGTTGGCGACTTAGAAAGTCCGCTCTCCAATTTTCCACTCCTGGGATGAAAACCGCGTATATGGCTGGGACATATCTTTCTGCCCACTCCAGGATGCAATTTGCTTCCTTCTGGGCTGCACGACTTTTGGTGCCACCCTGATGATTGATATATGCCACTGCCGTGGCATTGTCTGATTGAATTCTGACAGGGGACCCCTGGAGTTTGGATGTCCATGCTACTAGGGCATACCGGGCTGCTCGTATCTCTAAGAGATTGATGGGCAGGGCCTTTTCTGCTTCTGACCACCTGCCCTGGAGAGACCATTGCTCCAGCACTGCCCCCCAGCCGATGAGGCTGGCATCTGTAGTGACCACCTTCCAAGAAACCGGACTGAAGGGTTTCCCTCTTTCCAGATTCTGGGGCACCAACCACCAATGGAGGCTCTTGCGAACGGAAGGGGACAGGGACATTGGTAAGTCTAAAGCCTGAACTTTTTTGTTCCAGGCTGACAGTATGGCCCTTTGCAAATTCCTTGAATGGAATTGACCGTAGGGTACCGCTTCGAATGAAGCCACCATCTTTCCCAGCAGCCTCATGCAGAGACGTATGGATGGTTTTCTTTTTGTACCCACTAAGTGGGTCAAATTTCTTAAAGACGACACCTTCTCTGGAGGTAAGAAAATCTTTCTCTGATTTGAATCCAGCCTTAGCCCTAAGTATTCCAGACTTTTGACTGGTCTTAGAGCTGACTTGTCCCGGTTGATAATCCAACCGTGATATTCCAGATACTCGATTGTCTTGTGAATAGCTACTTCCAGCTTTTCCACTGAGTGGTCTATTAGTAGCAGGTCGTCTAGATATGCCATTATCGTTACACCCTGTGTTCTTAGATTGGCCAATAATGGGGCCAGAATTTTTGTGAACACTCGTGGTGCTGTGGCCAGACCGAAAGGTAAGGCTCTGAACTGAAAATGGCGCCCTTCTACTGCAAAGCGTAGAAATTTCTGATGGGCCGGAAAGATGGGAATATGCAGATAAGCATCCCTTATGTCGATCGAGGCTAGCCATTCCTGCCCTTGTAGGGCGGTGGCCACTGATCGGATCGACTCCATCCGAAAAGTCCTGATATTTAGGAACTTGTTTAGCCCTTTTAGATTTAATATGGGCCTCACGTCCCCATTTGGTTTGGGGACTGTGAAAAGGTTCGAGTAAAACCCGAATCCGCTTTCTTCCAGGGGAACCTTCATGATTACCCCTTGGAGCAATAGTTGTTCTAGTGCCAGAAGGAGGGATCCTCTCTTTTGGGGATCTCTTGGCACGTTTGACCTCATAAATTGGGCAGGAGGAGTGCCTTTTAACTCCAGCTTGTATCCCAGACTTACTGCGGAGAGCACCCATCTGTCTCTGATGGTGTCCCGCCAGGTCTCTGTGAACAACTGAAGTCTTCCCCCCACCCGATTGAGCGGGGGCAATACTTCATGCCTTAGGGGGAGGTTTTGTACCTCTCTTGATCCAGGGCTTCTTGTTACCCTGTGATTGTCCCTGATTTCTGCCCCCTGAATTTGACCGCGGAGGCCGTCGGAACTGCTTCACAGCCGATGTGCCCGGGACTGGAGAGGTAGGCCTCTTAAAAGAAGGACTTCTACCCTTGTTCTTAACCGGTAAGAGTGAACTTTTACCGGCAGAAATTTTCTGGATATATTTGTCCAGATCTTCTCCAAATAAGCGTTCTCCATGAAATGGGAAGCTAACCAGCAGTTTTTTACAGGGAGCTTCAGCAGACCAGTTTTTGAGCCACAGAAGCCTACGCATATGTACTATAGACAGCGTAAAGCGGGAGGCCTGTTGGATTGTATCCTTTATGGCGTCCACCGCAAAACACAAGGCTCTAGGCAGGTCAGCTAGGGCATGAGCCTGCTGATCTGGTAAGTCCCTTAAGACTTGTTTCAACTGATCTTTCACTGCTTGGCAGACTCCAATCGCTGCTACCGCAGGTTGTGTCACCATACTTGCTGTAGAGAAAGCAGATTTTAGTAAAGACTCCAATTTTTTATCTATTGGGTCTTTGAACATTGGAACATTATCTACTGGACATGTCAGTGATTTGTTAACAGAAGAGATGGCTGCGTCCACTATAGGGACCCTCCATTTTCTTATGAACTTATCCTCCATGGGATAGATCACCGGAAATCTCTTGGGGGGAGCAAATATTTTATCAGGATGCTCCCAATCCTGGTAAATAAGCCCTTCTAATAAAGGGTGGATTGGGAAGGAACAGACCGCCTGGGGAGCTTTTAGCGACCCCAGCGAGGAAACCGTAGTGGATGGTGGTTCCGCCAGAGGCATTTTAAATGCTGATCGGACCATGTTAGTCAGAGACTGAACCCATAATCTTTCAGCCTGAGAAGCTGAGAAAGGTTCTTCCACTGTTGATTCCTCTATGAGTGAATCAACCTCATCCTGATCCCCTTCAGGTAGGTCGATCTCTGTGTGGGGCTGTTCCTCCACTAACAGGCACTCTGAAGGAGGAGACGGAGATCGGACGCGCTTTCCCTGAGATAGGGAAGCAGCGATCAATGTTGTTAATCTCTCTTCTAATCCTCCCAGAGTTGAGGATAAAACCTCCTCTGTTATATATACAGGAGCAGGTGGACTGGGGACAGCCGCAGCACCAGGCATTCCTGCGGGGTTTCTACGGCTACTGACCTCTGCATTCTCAGGGGAGATTGGTGCAGTGCAAGCATGCCCAATATCCTCAGAGCCCGATGGAGACCCCTTTGGCTTCCTGGAAGATCTATTTCCGGAGCGTCTGGACGACATATCCTTTAAGCACAAAAGCTGAGGTATTCCCGTCGTCATACACCAATTTTTGCTGGTAATAGTCTAACACAGGTGCTGCTATATACCAGCTGGTGTCCACTAAAGTGCCTTTCTATGGGGATGCCTGCATCAACCGCCTCTGTGTGCCACTGTTTGTTGCTAGCTCTGTTTGCATGCAGCTGACACTTGTACTGTGTCTTTTAACCATGCTGGGACGCCCGCACATGCGCAGAAGCGCCGCGGCGCGCATCGAGCGTCATCCACCCGCCCCGCCCCTTTTTTTTCATAGGAGGCGCGTGCACGCGCCCGCGCGCGCGCCCGTGCGCCAATGGCGCCCTTTTCGAAAACCAACAGAGGACTAGGAGCCAGGGCCCTTTTTGCCGGAGGGCCTGTGCGGTGGATGAACGCAGCAACAGGGCAGAGGAAGTGGATTCCCTCAGAGAAACTTACCAGCTGCCTGGATCTTTTGAGTTGAGAAAACCAAAGATCCACATTACAAGAAAAATGGACTACAGCGGCCTCTAGTGGTTTAACACAGGTACCGCGGTCCCTGTTTTTTTTTTTTTTTTTTCTTGACTACTATTAAAATTTTACATTTTCAGTAGTTATAGGCAAACACAGATATTTAGCGGGAATACCGTTAGGTAACAGACAGAAAGACAAATTAGGCTTGGGGGTCCCCCAATAGAACCAAGTTCCTGAGGGCCCCCACTTACCTGATCCCCGCCGCAGGACTTTGTTTGGTCCACAAAAGTCCAAACTTCACCTATCACGGCAGGCATTGTAATTAAACCTTCAGGGACCGGGTTCCCAAGGATTCCACTCCCCTGGACCTGTATAGCACCCTGCACAGACAGCGTCTTGGTCGTGGGTATGACCAGAGCTCTGGATCCCAGGGTCCAGCCCTCCTAAGAGAAGCATTACAGGCAAAACCTTGCTCTTCTGCTGCAAGGCCCGGGTACCGACCGTTTAGCTATGAAGCTTTTCATGGGGTAGCTATGCCATTTTTCTTAAAGATTTTCATCCATATTACCGGGACCAGACATTACATTAAAGCCGCAAGCAGTTTTAAATGGCTTTTTTTTCCTTTAGAAGTGTCATTTTGTGCAGGGACAGTTCTAAACACGGGAAACACGTGGCACTTCACAGGCATACTTTAGACACCCCCCAGGTATGATATTTAAAGGAATATTTGACTTTTTTTTTTTCACTTTATGCATCATTAAAATGACTGCTCCCGAAAAACGACCTGAAGGGCCTGGTATGGAATTTGGGGGGACCCCCACGCAATTTATTTTTTTTGGTTCAGGGTTCCCCTTAATATTCATACCAGACCTAAAGGGCCTGGTAATGGAATGGGGGGGGGGACCCCTTTCGTTTTGTTCAATTACTTTTATTTGTATTGCTGGGACCCGACAATTAATTACAGCTGCGATCAGCTTTAAATGACTTTTTTTCCTTTAGAAATGTAATTTTGGTGTGGGACTGTTCTAAACACGGGAAAAATGCGCCACTTTACAGGCATACTATAGACACCCCCCAGGTACGAAATTTAAAGGAATATTTCACTTTTATTGTTTCACTTTAAGCATTATTAAAATCACTGCTCCCGAAAAAAAGTCAATTTTTAAAACTCTTTTTTGCATTGATACATGTCCCCTGGGACAGGACCCGGGTCCCCAAAAACTTTTTCTGACAATAACTTGCATATTAGCCTTTATAATTAGCACTTTTGATTTCTCCCATAGACTTTTAAAGGGTTTTCCTGCGGCTTTCGAATTTGCAGCGAACACCGCAAATTGTTCTCTATTCGGCGAACACCCGATGTTCGAGTCTAACTTACGCTCGACTCGAACATCGGGCTAATCCCTACCCACCAGCACTAACCGATGTTGGAGTTGCTATTGAATGAAATGCTATTGAATTGCTCTGAATGATGTGACACGTCCATTTACGAAACTTGACATGATGTTTTCTCTCAATATTTGGGGATCTTATAATGTTTAATATTCTACTGTTTACCAACCTACAATATTGTGAGCTCGGACTACACAATGTGAAGTAATGTATACCGTGTTTGTACTGCCTTTTATACAAATTCTAATGAAAAGTTAATGATCAAAAAAATCCAGTTAAGCGTGGTCTGGTTTTGTTTTTTAAAACCTCATACACATGATGAGAATATCAGATAAAGGAGAGTTTGTTTGTAATTGATATCACTGAGGAGCTGGAATCTACATTAACGCGTTTCACCCCTCTCACAGGGCGTTATCAAAGACCAGATCTTTGATAACGCCCTGTGGGAGGGGAAAAACGCGGCAACGTAGATTCCGGCTCATCAGTGACATCACGTCCAATGAGCAGTGGAACGCAGGCGAGGTTGAGAGAGAACCAAGCCGCTTCCTGGAGTGAGCGGACTGTCTTCGGAGATGTAAACCCTTGGGTTTTTAACTCTGCTACACTGTACTGTAAGTGAGATTTTAACTTTTTATTGAAATAAATCAAGATGTTCTATGTGGGTTCTCTCTCCTTATGTACGAGTCTGAAATATAAATGAAAATATATTTGAAGTGTCATCACCCTGCTCACCAGTCTAAGCCTGATTGACCCACATGCAGTACTGCTAATGGGTCAATTCGATCTGGTGAGTTTAAGCACCAAAAGAGGGTGTGTGAAGCACGGATCACTTGTGTGGTTTTTAAACACTACAGCACTTTGGATTACCGTTTGCACAGGAGCACTTTTGAAGAAAATTGTGTTTGGGACTGTCTTTACAATCTAATATGGACTTTCACTCGCTACATGCTTGTCAGTTTTTTTTCTGATTTTCTTAGATTTTTTCACTTGCATTGATTCTGTCTGTTTATGAACAACACTTGCACTTTAGTAATTTATATTGCACTTTGAGTTTGTGCTGTGGTTTATATTTTAACAATGTATTGTATTTGGATTGTATTGTTGGATTAAAACTGTGCTGATTAAATGAAAATCGTACAATCTGGTATCGTATGAGATTTTTTTTTTACGTTTGTGCCTTCGGATAATTTCGGATAACAGGTTGTGATTGGCTCTCGAAAGCTCTGTACTAACGATCATATTATTGTACGATCACTTCGAAAGCGGTATTTTTCGCACGATTTTCTAATCATGTATACTAGGCTTAAAGCGGAGGTTCCGCTGCATTTTTTTTTTTTTTTTCGCTTGCATGCAAAGTATTTTTAGATCACCAATTTGTACTCACGTGTTTGGTGACTTTAAACCTCCCCTGTCTTTTTTCTGGCAAAAGATGCACTTTTAAAATCAGCCGTCTGAATTTTCCATTTTGCTTGTGGGCATTTTGAAGCCCACAAGCACTGACTTCCTGGTGGTGGACGGTGTAATGCAGAAAAAGTTCCCCGGCGGATAAGGTTCCCCCCCCCCCCCTGTACTGCGCATGCGCGGCACGAACCTCAACGGAGTTTCCGAAAGTAGCCGAACATGTAGAGCTGCGAGTTAGCTCTACACGGCGCCTGCGCAATGACTAGGAGTCATGTAGAGCTGACTGCGCAGGCGCTGTGTAGAGCCGACTCGCAGCTCTTCATGTTCGGCTACTTTCGGAAACTCCGTTGAGGTTCGTGCCACGCATGCGCAGTACAGGGGGGGGGAACCTTATCCGCCGGGGAACTTTTTCTGCAGGACATGTCACATCTGGGCGAACTCCCAGATTGCATTGCGGGAGAATAGAAACGCCTACTCCCGCGGGAGTGAGTACCCGGAAGACGAAATTGGAAATGACATTAGTACGGTATGTACTACATAAAAAAAAAAAAAAGTGGCTAATGTACATGTTCGTTCTTTAAGGAGTGTGCTTGTATATGGATGTTATTTTGCCTGAACCTCCGCTTTAAGAGGGATGGTTCAGGTTGGATATGGCAATGCAGTGGGTTAGTTTAGTTATGAATTACCCTAGTCATGACATAGACCAGGGGTCTAAACAAACCAGTTTACTGTCCTTCAGACTTTAAGGGGGCCAAACTTTGGCCAGTGTGAGTAGGAAATGCCCTGGTGTCAATGGGAATAAACAATACCAAATTGTCGGTATTAGTGGGGGAAATAGTGTTCCATTGTTGGTATCAGGAGAAGGAATTGTACCCCATCATTGTTGTCATTGGGAAGAAAAGTGCCCCATTGTTGGTGTCAGAGGGAGGAATAGTGCCTCTTCATTTGTATTAGTAGAAGGAATAGTGCCCCATTGTTGGTGTCAGTGGGTGGAATAGTGCCCCTTGTTGGTGGTAATGGGAGGAATGGTACCCCATTGCTGGTGTCAGTGGGAGGAATGGTGCCCCATTTTTGTCGTCAGTGGGAGGAATGGTGTACCATTGTTGGTATCAGTGGAAGGAATAGTACCCCATCATTGGTGCCAGTGGGAGGAATAGTGCCCCACTGTTGCTGTCCGTGGGAGGAATGGTGACCCATCCCTAGTGTCAGTGAAAGGAATAATGTCCTGTCGTTGTTGCCAGTGGAAGGAATGGTGTCCCCTCGTTGTTGGCATCATTGGCAGGAATTATGGTCACCAATTCCATCATGCACTAAATATGTGTCAATAAGATTCCCAAGGTAGTAAGCACAGAACGTATTTATTAAATTAATACACCTCGGTAGTTGATTCCAATACCAAAGACAATGGGGAAAGCATACAGGCATGCAAATTTGGAATCCAATATTTGTCCAACCCCCAATACGAAGCGAGGTTAGAGCTTCAAGGAGGTACCAAAAATTCTTGCTTTGACAGAAATAACTCTAATTTCATTTTCTTACCTCCTCGTTGCTTAGTGAAGCTGTCTTTCAGTTCAAGAGTGGACTTTTTCTATCTATAAAAGATCGTTTTTATAGAAACTGGCATTGGCAGACATAGGCGTGCGCACAGGGTGTGCCAGGTGTGCCCAGGCACACCCTAATCACCCTGTGCAGCACAGATTCCCCCTACTGTCCTGGTTCTTATTTCCCCCCCCCCCACCCACAGCGCTGCCAGCTTCCCTCCTCTGCTATCGGCTGTTGCTGCTGGGATGTTTTAGGAGTGGGGATGGGGCCAGTAAATATGTAATTTACCGGCCCCTTCCCTTTCTGAATAAACATTGTGAGTGATCGGTAATGTGTGTTTGGGCTTTGGGGTGCACACCCTAATGCAATAGACTGCGCACACCTATGTTGGCAGATCAAATCAGCTTCCTAACCTTCCAACTCAAGTACAGCAGATGCCTCGTATTAGTTCCCCCTAGATTAAATCTTTCAGATGGAGCTGAAATCTTGAACAAATGGTCAATGCAGCTGATAATGATTCCCATCAGCCGTCTTCTCGTCATCTGGACGACCATCTGCTATTTAATAATTCTTCAATGTCAGACGCAGTTCACTTTGCATGCTACGGTGACGCACTGCGCCCTAACCTCTGAAAGGACAATTCAAAAATGTCTGACTTCATTTATCCTGACCACAAAAGGAAATCTGAAAATCTGTTAACGGGAATGTTTTTCTTTTTTTTTCTTTGCATAAATATGAAGAGCTTACTTAACTTTACATAGCAAAGGATTTCAAATTCTGTTCAGACAGTCTATTTCTGTGCATGCCTCCTCCCGCCACAGCCTGCCAGGTAGGGTGACCACGTGTCCCGGATTGCCCGGGACAGTCCCGCATTTTGCAGGTCTGTCCCGGGCACCTTCATTCCAGGACAATACAGTGTCCCGGAATGAAACTGACACAGCTACACCCCGGGCCAATCAGATGCCCCCAAAAAAGGCCGCCACATCACCGCTTTACTTACTGACAGTACTTGTTCTGGCCAGGAATGCCTGGAGAAGCACAATCCCCGCCCCCTGCTTGTGATTGGAGAAATCATAAATCCCGCCTGTGTCCAATCACTGTGCTGTGATTCGTTACAGCACAAGCTTATTTTTGGGAAGGGGGAGTGTCCCTGAATGGTAGTTTGGAAATGTGGTCACCCTACTGCCAGGTGACGCCACTATTTTCATGGTCAGCTTTGCATATCCCTGTGTCACCTCTTCACTTTCTCAGTCTAACAGGTGATCCAGAAAACTTACATTGGGGTTTGTTTCTATAGGAGTAGAAGTTATTCACTTAAAGCGGTAGTAAACCGCTGCAGAATTAAAGTAAAAAAAACCCACCTGTGTAGCAATACCCCCAGCTAAGAGGGCTACTGGTATATTTTTTTCGGGCCTGTAACACACCGCTGTCAACCCCCAGTAATCGGCTCTACCCTCCCCTGGCACAGCTAGTAATAACAATAGGATTTTGAGACCCGATGGCCATGGGTATCAAAATGCGGCAGTAAACACACACAGTAATTTTAAACTACTGACACTAACCGTCTCTGCTGCACAGTTAAGACACCACACAAGGTTTTGACTTAATCAAGAACTCTTTTACTCAATAGGATAAGATATCAGATTAAACAGTAGTACATTAGTCTATACAGAACCCTGCAATAAGAATTATTTAGTATATAAAACAGGTACACAATCCTATACACATTTAACCAGTAGACCGCGCTTGCAAGCTTTCTCTTCGTGGGCAAGATGGCGCCCAGCAATGTCCCTACACTATTTAGTCAGGCCTGACTACTAATGTTCACAATGTCTCTGTAGAGAAGAATCTTCACTAGCAATGGTGGTGCACTTTACTTGATAAGTTATTTGTAATCCACAGGGTGTTTGTAATAGTTATAAAATGTATCCCTTTGTTTGTAATAGTTAGCTGCTGAATGTGTAACAAAGGATTTAACTAAGGCTTCACGGCACACTGTCCCTCTGGTGTGCAATTCAAACTTGGTAATGATGGGCCCTGACCAAAAGACACTGGGCCTAGAGATTAAGCAAGAAATCTTCGAGGAAGTGCTCTCTCACCCAACCGAACCAGTCCGTGCGGCCGACTACCACAACCGTGCTCTCCTCACACAGTCTCACGATACCCGGAAGTCTCCGATCCTCCCGACAAGCCTTGGAAGGTAGATGGGCGAGATGTCTCTGGGGTTTTCTCCCGTGAAAGGTGGAGGGCTCTTTGGATCCACAGGGCCTAACTCTCAGGCCCAGTCAGGAACAACAAGCCCAGCACAGAGTTCCACATGCTAGGCGGGCGATGTCCAAAGAGGCCCGCTTGCCGGTCCGCCCCCTCTTAAGTAGTCCACCACAGCAGTCCTTGCGCTGGGAAAAGCACCCTGGCTGCCCCGTTGTACCCTGGGTATGGTAGTCTCTGGGTTCTTAAAGTGACACCCCGCTACACCTGTAAGACAATGGCATATGTGCTACTATTTATCTCAGTATGAAAAATACTTAACTTAGAGCAAAGCCCTTCCAGCGGCGGGCATTCACCGTTGAGAGGGCTGACATGTTCCCCCGGTTTGCTGGATTCTGAAAGAGTGTCTGGAGCCGCGATGACGTCACTCCCACGCAAACGCGTGGGAGCTCAAGGTTACAGCAAGAAGCTCCGGCATACCATGCCGGACCTTCAGAGCACATGCGCCGCTGACGTCAGCGGCTGCATGCAGGGTGAATATCATATTAATTTTACCTACAGGTGAGCCTTATTATAGGTTTACCTGTAGGTAAAAATAACAAGGCAGACTCTACTACCGCTTTAAAGGGGTTGTAAAGGTTCATGTTTTTTCACCTTAATGCATTCTAGCATTTTTCACCTTAATGCTAATTCCCTGGCAGCTACATACAACAGTTATTTAGGGAGGTGAGGGGCAAAGAAGCTGGGCCAGCATATACACTAATTAGACATTCCTAGAAAAGGAGAGGGCAATAACATGCAAGGAGGGAAGGGGCTGTGCTAGGGAAGTGACTCTTCCTGAAGTAGTAACATTTTCTAGTAAGTTCAAAGGCACATTGCAAATCAATGAAAACTATTTTTTATCTGCAATTGTTTAGCCATAATACCAAAACCCACAATGTAGCTTCCCTATGTAGCACACCCCCATAGGAGCTGCTGGTTTAATTTTGGGCCTGCGCGCACTGCCAAAAAAAACCGTTTTTTTCGTTTAGTTTTTTTTCATTTTTTTGCTTTTTTCGGAAATTCGGGAAATTCGAAAAATTCATTTTTTTTTCGTTTTTGTTTTTTTGCTTTTTTCGGAAATTCGGGAAATTCGGAATTCGGAATTTCTGAATTCAGATTTTTTGAATTTCCGAATTTCCGAATTTCCAAAAAAACGAATAAAACGAAAAAAAAAGTTTTTTTGAATTTCCGAAAAAAGCAAAAAAACGGAATTCGGAATTTCTGAATTCGGAAATTCTACTTTCCAAATTTCCCATTTTCGATTTTAGATTTTCGAATTTTGCAATTCCGAATTTCAGAAATTCGGAAATCCGAAATTCGGAAATTAGAAGTTTCGGAAATCCGAAAATCCGAAAATTCGTAAATTGAAAAATTTGGAAATTCGAAAATTCGGAAATTGAAAAATTCGGAAATTTGGAAATTCGGAATTTCGAAATTACGGAAATCCGAAAATCCGAAAATTCGGAAAACAAAAAATTCGGAAATTTCGGAATTAACGAATTTCTCTAAATTCATGAAAAACAAATTAGAAACTAAACGAATTGAACATGTCTAGTTACCTCGGTACTTGCTGTGTAGGGGAAGAAAGTCTGTAGAAACTCCAATGTCCACACAAGATGTAAAATCTTAAGCAGTTAGGTTTTATTTTCCTTTTTGCATAAACATATAGAAGGGTGAGAGGGAAAGGGTAGGTTCAGGCACACGGTACAGATCACTGGGGAGGACTCCTCAAAATACAGTCACTCACCACTCTCCCTGGAGTGGGTATTGCTCACCCGGATAGGCCCCTCTCACCTGGCCTAGCAGCCGGTATGATGCACGAACAGTAAGTCAGGACCAGTCTCTGCCAAAGACTGGTGATGCACAGAATTTGGAAAAATCAGGATCCTCTGCCACAGGACTTAACACCCGAACTTCCAGCCAAACAGTCAAGAGCCTTTAAGCCGACCCGGCAGACTGCAAGGTAAACTTTAGTTGCGGTGCATCCTCCAATAGAGTTACCAGGCCCTCCTCAAGACACCAGCCTTCCGCTTGGTTTTTTCCAGGACAGGGCCTCCCCTGGTTTTCTCCATTGAGTGGCTTCCTCCCTCAGGACGGACAGCACAGGATCACCTTCAAAGTGCAGACCCAGTCAGCAGAACTGGGCCTGCTTACTGGAGTTGCGGCCTCGGACCAGCATGGTTCCGAGGACAAAAATCACACAATACACCCCTCACGCCAGGAGGGCCGTGAGGGGACGAAGGACCCCAAAAGATGGCGTCTGCCCCTTAAGTACCCTTCCCCAGCATGCTCAGAGGGTAGACCACGTCCAATGAACTATTCCCGGGGGAAGGTACACAATATACTCTGGCTTGTCAGTCTTCCACATTGACCTGAGGTGGTAACGCCACCTACAGGCAAACAGTGGGAAGTCCGCCCAACACAGCCATAGCCGGAACAGAGGCTAATTTAACATTAATTATGTACATCTGAGCCTAACTATTGGCTCAGATACCCTCTAAATGGAACATAGCGCCCAGTCATTGGGAGCAGGGCGCTACACCTACATTGTGGGTTTTGGTATTAGCAAGTTAGCTAGCCTGCCCAGGCTGGGAAAGGGTTAACTGGGTTCAGACTCCTTTCCCAGGCTTTTTGGGCCCTGCCTTCCCACCCTGTTATATAAAAAGATGGACACTGCACATGGGATACTAAGAAGGAGCTGTTGCCCAATGTAGTCCTTGGAACACCATAACAACAGAAGACTCTACCAAGTGTCTGGAGAAAGCCAGTCATGGACTTTCACCTTATTAAGGTATGCTTGGGTAATCTCAGTGTAAGTAGCTTGAGAGTTGAGCTTGATGATTGAGACTGTATTGCACTGGTATAAGCATTGCCAAGAGAAGTTCTCAGTAAAGTTCTAAAATGTTCCAAGCCTGGTCTGAAGTTACTCAAGGGGTTCATGGTAGAATATGGCGTATCAGAAGAACAGGGCCTGTGAAGCACACATGGGATATGAAGTAAGGTCACTCGGCAGGAAAAAGTTGGAGTTAGAGAGCAGTTGCCACAGGTGACCAGAAACTGGTGGGAAGTGTATAGCAGCTGCTCATGATGTGTGGTACCTGGTGAAGGTGACAGGTCCTCTGGTAGTGGAGGGGATGGTGTTCTGGCTCCCTCTCCCACTCGGTCAGTTCCACAAAGGTATCTGGGACTGAACCCATGGTAAGGAGACCTTATGTACCTGGCTGCATGGTATGGGAGAGAAGGAGTTGAAGTGAGAGCATGCATGAGGTCCACACTATTTTGTCACTGGAATGAGGTGGCAGAGGTATGCTGGACTGATGGAGAGGGCACAGGCTCACCACCTTACTCCTAAATGCAACATACACAAGGAAGGTGTGCAGTAACATGGGACAACACATATCTCAGGGGAGTACATTTATCTGCTGCAAACAGTGTAGGGCTCATCTATATCTATATACTCTCACTGGACACTTTATTAGCTACACCTGGCTAGTACCGGGTTGCCTTCAGAACTGCCTTAATTCTTTATAGCATAGATTCAACAAGGTGTTGGAAACATTCCTCAGAGATTTTGGTCCATGTTGACATGATGGCATCACACAGTTGCTGCAGATTTATCGTCTGCACATCCATGATGCGAATCTCCCATCCCACCACATCTGAAAGGTGCTCTATTGGATTGAGATCTGGTGACTGTGGAGGCCATTGGAGTACAGTGACCCCATTGTCATGTTTAGTGTTGGGCGAGTATTTCAGACCAAGCATAAGTTCGGCCCAAACATCGCCGTTCGGCGAACAGCCTCATTTGCACGGCGCTCGGTGGGATGTTAGCCCGCTGAGCGCCCCACAGTGCATTCTAAGCCCTGATTGGCTGAAGCAATGCACCTGACCACTGGTCAGGTTCAAAGCTTTGCCCATTTAGGGCACAGTGAATAGCTGGTTATAAAGGAGCAGGCCAGGAAGCCTTCGCCCTCGCCCTGGCTTGGCTGGCACACAAAGTTGCTCTGCAAGCGTCACCTCCACTGGCTGGGTCCCTGGCTTGATTCCCACTGAAGTTTCCCGATTCTTCACCGTCTCCGGTTGGTGAGAATACTGCTCCGGTACTTGCTTCAGTTAAGCAGGCCATACACGGTCAACTTTCGAACAAATTTTCTTTTCAAAATCAGAAAGTTCGTTTTTTTTGTAATCAGATGATGCCACCATTTATTTTCGAAATTCGGCCGGGAATATTCTATTCTTTCATGTTGCCAGGAATATTATTTTCTCTCCGGGAATTTTCTTTACTTGCACATGTGCATTTTTTTTTTCTATTACATTTCTCACACAATTCTCCCATCATTGATTAGAAAATCGTTTGTTTTTCAAAGAATTTCCAACATGTCCGATTCCCCAAATTTGATTGCCGCACGAAAATCGGCTGTTGCTGCTGCCTACTAATGGTGCGAAATTCTTACGAAAATTCTTTGAAACGATTTTCTAAAGAAAATTCTTTCGAAATTCGAACCGTGTATGGCCGGCTTTACTCACTGTGGTCCCTGGTAATAAGGTGGATGGTCCCTTAAGGCGGCCATACACGATTCGAATTTTGAAAGAATTTTCTTTCGAAAATCGTATCAAAGAATTTTCGTACGAATTTCGCACCATTAGTGGGCTGCAGCAACAGCCGATTTTCGTGCGACAATCAAATTTGAGGAATCCGACATGTTGGAAATTTTTTGAAAAACTAACGATTTTCTGATCAATGATGGGAGAATCGTGCGAGAAATGTAATAGAAAAAAAAATGCGCATGTGCAAGAAAAGAATATTCCCGGAGAGAAGATAATATTCCTAGCAACATGAAGGTTTGGTCAGCCGAATTTCGAAAATCAATGGTGGCATCATCGGATCACCAAAAAAACGTACTTTCTGATTTCGAAAAGAAAATTTGTTCGAAATTCGACCCGTGTATGGCCTGCTTTAGTGGCGACAGCTTCCCCTCTACCTCCGACCACGACAGGTTCTCCGGCTGGCAGAACCGTCACTTCTGGTTGGCAGTCCCAACCCTGCGCTGCTCTCTTGCTTCTGGATAGGCCCTCAGACAGCCTGGCAGCCTGGCAGCCCGATGTGCCCAGGATAGGCCCAATCTCCAGCCTAGCAGCCCAGGCAGTACAACACACGTCCACCCAGACAGGTTGGCATGGAACACTGATCACCTGACTCCGCCCAAATTTATAGGTTCTCCCAGCAGGCCAAGGGATTCAAGAAAACCCCTGCCCATTGGCTTAGATACCCCACATACCCATAACCTGACCTTGGATTGCCCTTCTCATATCTAGTACCACCAAGTACCCGGTCACCTAGTGGTAGAAGAGAAAAGTGCAAAAAGGCCAAACTTAGGAAGAAGTCAATAGATCTCTAACAATCAACCAGGATAACTACTCCTGGCAAGTAAATTTATGAGGCGCTCCCTGACTAAACTACAGGGTGCTACATCATAATGATAAATGTTAACGCAAAAAGAATATTCTGATTATTCAAGAGTCAAAGACTACTGTGCTGCTTTCATCCAAAAAAAAAAGAAGAATGAATCTGAATTAATTCGGATTCATTCGTTGTTATTAAAGGGGTTGTAAACCCTCATTTTTTTTATTTCTAAAAATAATGAGCATGCCTATACTCACCTGCTTGGTGCAAGTGTTTTACACAGAGCAGCTGTCATGGAAACCCTGTCAGGAACAGACGCCCTGGACTTCCTGGTTCCTGCCCCCGCAGGTGATGCCCGAAGGGCTATTTAAACTCCTCACTTGCAGACAGTCCCTGCTGTCTGCTCTACAGCGTTTATCCCAAGTGACCTGATCTGCCTTGTTTACCTGTATCTGACCCGGCTTCCTGTGACCCTCCTGCTATCTGCCTGTACCTGACCATCGGCCTGTTTTCTGACTTCGGTATTGCCTGATCCTTTTGTGCCTCGCTGCCTGCCAGTTTACCCGACCCCGGCTTGTCTGACGATCCTGCCTGACCTTGGCTCTTGTTCACCTGCTGCTGCCTAGTGGTTCCAGTTTACCTGCTGTACCTCCTGGTCCGGGTCATCTGCTGAGTTCCTGGTTCCTGTCTGCTCATCTGCTGGTTCCTGTCTGCTCATCTGCTGGTTCCTGTCTGCTCATCTGCTGGTTCCTGTTCACCTGCTGCTGCCTAGTGGTTCCAGTTTATCTGCTGAGTTCCTGGTTCCTGTCTGCTCATCTGCTGGTTCCTGTCTGCTCATCTGCTGGTTCCTGTCTGCTCATCTGCTGGTTCCTGTTCACCTGCTGCTGCCTAGTGGTTCCAGTTTATCTGCTGAGTTCCTGGTTCCTGTCTGCTCATCTGCTGGTTCCTGTCTGCTCATCTGCTGGTTCCTGTTCACCTGCTGCTGCCTAGTGGTTCCAGTTTATCTGCTGAGTTCCTGGTTCCTGTCTGCTCATCTGCTGGTTCCTGTCTGCTCATCTGCTGGTTCCTGTCTGCTCATCTGCTGGTTCCTGTTCACCTGCTGCTGCCCAGTGGTTCCAGTCTACCTGCTGTGCCTCCCGGTCCGGGTCATCTGCTGAGTTCCTGGTTCCTGTCTACTCACCTTCTGCAGTTCCTGGTTCCTGTCTGCTCATCTGCTGGTTCCTGTCTGCTCATCTGCTGGCTCCTGTTCATCTGCTGCTGCCCAGTGGTTCCAGTCTACCTGCTGTGCCTCCCGGTCCGGGTCATCTTCTGAGTTCCTGGTTCCTGTCTACTCACCTGCTGTAGTTCCTGGTTCCTGTCCACTCACCTGCTGTAGTTCCTGGTTCCTGCCTCCTCACCTGCTGGTTCCTGATCACCTGCGGTAGTTCTTGATCCTGCCAGGCACTCGTACCCCTTCCACCTCCGTGCTTCCTGTTATATCACCAGGGGCCGCCGGTGGGAGCCGTAAGGGAGGCCTCCCTCTGCTAACCGGGCTCGTCACCGTCAGGTACGTGACAGCAGCCCCAATCCTTTTCTTCTGGGGCGCCCCGCCGGAGATCCTAGCTCCTCCTCTTTATCAAGTGCCCCCACGGAAGGCCTCTTTCCCTGGGGGGGCACCCGTGTGGACTCGCTCCCGAGTACCACTGCTGCGTTTATTGACACAGACAGCATCCAATGAGGAGAGAGACAACAGCTGGAGCCACTGCGCTTGTGCACCTCACTGGATCGGATCGAGCTCCGGTAAGAAAAAGGGGGCGGTCTGGGGGGAGCTGCAGCACAGAAGGTTTTTCACCTTAATGCATAGAATATATTAAGGTGAAAAACCTTGAGGGTTTACAACTCCTTTAAGTTGAATTAATTTTCTTATTTCACAACTGACTTTGTTTGTTGGGCCACGCACATACAAAATAAACGAATGGTCTCTCAAGTTTAAAGTGATTGTAAAGGTTCAGTTTTTTATTTTTATTTTAAACATGTCATACTTGCCTCCGCTGTGTAGTTGGTTATGCACAGAGTGGCCCAAGATCCTCCTCTTCTGGGGTTACTCCGCGGCGCTCCTGGCTCCTCCTCTTCTCGAGTGTCCCGTCAGAGATGCGCTCTTCTATGGGACACCCGTGCGGGCGCGCTCCCGTGTTCTGCTGCTGCGTCTGTTGACACAGACAGCAGGACTCGGCTTCGCCCCCTGGCATCCGCGTCATTGGATTTGATTGACAGCAGTGGGAGCCAATGGCTGTGCTGCTATCAATCTATCCAATCAGGACACTGAGACACTGGCTGGAGCTTGTGTGCTCGTTCCCGTCGCGGGAATTACGGGGCTCAGGTAAGTATAAGGGGGGCTCGGGGGTGCTTCTGCAGTATAGAAGGTTTTTCACCTTAAAGGGGTTGTAAAGGCTCATGTTTTTTCACCTTAATGCATCCTATGCATTAAGGTGAAAAAATACCTGGCAGTCACCGCCCCCCCCCCCCCCCCGTTTTACTTACCTGAGCTTCTTCAACTCCTCGGCGGGGATGCGCTGTCCTTCTCTCCACGGGGTCCTGGCACTTGATTGGATAGATTGATAGCAGCGCAGCCATTGGCTCCCACTGCTGTCAATCAAATCCAATGACGTGGGCGCTGGGGCCGAGTCCGGCATTCGTGTCTATGGATGCAAATGCTGGACTCGGGAGCGCGCCCGCAAGGTAACCCCCTCGGGAGAGTGCGCCCGCAAGGTAACCCCCTCGGGAGAGCGCTACTCCTAGGGGAGTTATCTAATGCGGGGAGGATCCACGAGAGCCGCCGAGGGACCCCAGAAGAGGAGGATCGGGGACACTCAGTGCAAAACGAGCTGCACAGTGGAGGTAAGTATGACATGTTTGTTATTTAAAAAAATTAAAAACGATCCTTTACAATCACTTTAACCACTTAAGCCCCGGACCAATACGCAGCATAAAGACCAGGCCCCTTTTTGCGATTCGTCACTGCGTCGCTTTAACTGACAATTGCGCAGTCATGTGATGTGGCTCCCAAACAAAATTGACGTCCTTTTTTTCCCACAAATAGAGCTTTCTTTTTTGGTGGTATTTGATCACCTCTGTGGTTTTTATTTTTTGCGCTATAAACAAAAATATAGCGTCAATTTTGAAAAAAAATCAATATTTTTTTACCTTTTGCTATAATAAATATCCCCCAAAAATATATAAAAAAAATTTTTTTCTTCCTCAGTTTAGGCCGATACATATTCCTCTACATATTTTTGGTAAAAAAAAACGCAATCAGCGTTTATTGATTGGTTTGCGCAAAAGTTATAGCGTTTTCAAAATAGGAGATAGTTTTATGGCATTTTTATAAATTTTTTTTTTTACTAGTAATGGCGGCGATCTGTGATTTTTTTTCTGTGACTGCGACATTATGGCGGACACATCAGACACTTTTGACACATTTTTGGGACCATTGTCATTTTTACAGCGATCAGTGCTATGAAAATGACACTGGCAGTGAAGGGGTTAACCACTAGGTGGCGCTGTAGGGGGTTAAGTGTGCCCTGTTGTGTGTTTCTAACTGAGGGGGGGTTGGGCTCTGTGTGACATGACACTGATTTCCGCTCCGAGTACACGGAGCCAAGATCAGTGTCATTGTCACTAGGCGGAGCAGGGAGATGCTTGTTTGCTCTATGCCTCCGTGAGACGATCGCGGGGATCCCTGCAGCGATCGAGACCCGCGGTCCAACTCACGGGGAAGGCAGCAGGGTCACGCATGTGACCCCCACGTCAGGCAGTTAAAGGGAACGTACAGGTACGTTGATGTGCCTGTACGTGCCATTCTGCCAACGTATATATACAGGAGGCGGTCGGCAAGGGGTTAATAGAATGCATTAAAGCGGTGGTGCAGGAAAAAAAAAAAGTCAGCAGCTACTAGCTACAGTGTAGCTGCTGACTTTTAATAAGGACACTTACCTGTCCTACTCTCCCGCGATGTCGGTCCTGCCGCGGCGATCGATCGCTGCTGGCAGGTCCCGGCTCCTCCATCCTGAGTAAGGGAAACAGGCAGTGAAGCCGTAAGGCTTCACTGCCCATTTCCTACTGCGCATGTGCCACTCGCACGGCGCTTTGTGAATGGGCGGCTTGCCTGCTGGGATACACACAGTTCCCGGAAGGCAGCGCGGCCCATTCACAAGAAGAGGAAGCGGAAGGAGAGCCACCGCGGATGGAGAAGAGGAACATTAGCGGCAGATTAGGGGACTTCCGCATAGCAACAGGCATTTAGGGTGAGTATACTTTTTTTTTTTTTCTATTAATTTGTTGTTTTTTTTTTAGAATTTTTAGTGTGAAGATTTTTTCAGGGTGGACCTCCACTTTAAGGTAAAAAATGGCGAAGGTTTACAACCCCTTTAATCCCAAATACAACAAGAATCGTATTTGAATATTCATGTTCCGTTCACTAGAATAAAAACAAATGAATTTGAAATGTGTTACAATTGTGATTCGGAGATTCAGATACATCCGAATCACGCAAATATTGTCCGAATTTCGACTTTTAATTTTAACGAATTGCACATGTCTATCAGATATGTTCAGATACAGAGAAAGCATTAAAAATCAAACATTTAATGAAGAGGTTGGTTTTACGTTACAGCTTTAAAACGTACAGCATTTCCCATATTATTTAAATAAATTAAATATGTACATGTTAGGATATGCTGAGCTTGTAGGCTCCCCCACATTTGAAGAACCACAGGCTGAATAACCCTAGGAAGTTTTCACCATTTATTTTTGAGAGCCATTGATCATTTTCCTGAAATGAATGACTGCAGAATGTGGCTTGGTTGCCCTTAAATCTATTAAGAAATAAATCATATGGCCACCGTATGTCCGGATCCGGTTTGCATTACCCCCCCCCCGCCATGACTGCATGTGAAAAAATAAGGAACGCTGGAAAACGAAAAGGAAAGGAGAAATGACTCTTTTGGGTGGTAAGCTGGATGCACCTCGGAGGACTTTGCCTACATGACGGCGCGGTCTAAAGCCTCCTGCACACGATCGGATTTTCCGACGGGAATTGTGTGATGACAGGCTGTTGTCGGAAAATCCGTCAGTTTGTACGCTTCATCGGACAGTTGTTGTCGGAATTTCCACCAACAAATGTTGGATAGCATGCTTTAAAATTTTCCGCCAACAAATTTGTGTTGTCGGATTATCCGATCGTGTGTACACAAAACTCTAAAGTACAAACACGCATGCTCAGAAGCAGTGCTAACCATAAGACAACATTAGCAGAAGTTTCCCAAAGGGTGGCGCTAAAGAGCTGAAAAACCCACGTAGTTTTGTGTTTGTTGGCCAACAATTCTTTGCCGTTTGTATGCAATACAAGCTCACGGCCAACGCCCTTCGGACAAAAGTCCTACGCTTTGTCCGATGAAAATCCGATCGTGTGTATGAGGCTTTAGGCACCGAGGATGTTTGAATGACTGAGGACAAATGTTCCAGAATATAAAAAACATCTCCAAGGACATCCTGGGAAAAAGATGGTGCATATGTCATTACTGCCAGTATGGGATGGAGTCCTTGTTCTTCATTAGATAGATCAGTGTTTCTCAACTCCAGTCCTCAAGGCGCCCCAGCAGGTCATGTTTTCAGGATTCCCCTCAGATGAAACGGCTGTGGTAATTACTAAGGCAGTGAAACTGATCATATCACCTGTGCAAAACAATGGATAGCCTGAAAACATGACCTGTTGGGGCACCTTGAGGACTGGATTTGAGAAACACTGAGATAGACACCCAGTGAAGCCTTTGGTTATTCTATATCCTTGTTTCCTGAACAATGGGGGAAACAGGATAAAGTAGTTCTACACCACTTTTACTTATCCACAGTTGACTCATCAAAATGAAGAAAAGGGAAAATCCCTGGTGTTCCTGTATGTCCCTCTGCTTTCCTAATAAAAACTGACCACACTAAGCAGGAGAGGACAACATGGTCAGTTCTCTAGCCATGCTGGGAACTTAGCCTGCTCTCCTCCAATGATCAGACTTGTCCTGACTCGTCCCCCCCGCTGCACAACCATTCCCTGGAAACTCTGATTGTGCTGCTGATTCTGAGTGTGCTGCTCATTCTCCTCCCTCAGCTCTTATGCAGCTGAGAACAGAGGGAATGTGATCTTTTTTTTTTTTTTTTTTTTTAAAGGGAAAAAAGGAACTTACAAACCTCCCAACTTTTTTGAGATGTGAATGAGGGACACCATTTAGCAAAAGCATTTAGTCATAGGACACACCCCCTTAAAGGAGAACTATTAAAAACAAAAAATGATTAGCTAAACCCACAAGTGATTTTTTTTACCACTACTATTCTTTTATATTGGCTTTTGACATTTACAAATGCAGCAATTTAGAAATTGGATGAAGGTTTAGCACTGGGAGACACTTTTTAAAAGATAAATAGTGCATTTTATATCCAACTCTATAGATCAGATCAAAATGAGGGACAAATTAGGAGGAAAGAGGGACAGAGGGACATTGTTCGAAATTAGGGACAGTTGGGAGCTATGGGAACTCATAAAGTTTTTCATAGCTCCCAACTGTCCCTGATTTGCAATAATGTCCCTCTGTCCCTCATTCCTCCTCATTTGTCCCTCATTTTGGTCTGATCTATATAGATCTATATAGAAGTATATGTAGCGGCCTCCACTCTCTCTCTCTCTCTTGTTTATCGGTTATCTTTGGCTGCAGTCTAGGGGTACCTTGGAGTAGAGAGTGCGGGGTCACCACACCAATACTTTCACCGCAGATGTTTGTGTGGTGTGAGCAAAGTTTCTTTACCTTCGGGTCGGTGTTCGGTGTTTGGAGCCTCCGCTTCTCCTGTGGAACAGTGTCTGCCAGTAATTGAGCCCCACACCAACAAAAGTCCAACACTCCTTTATTTTTCAATGTCAGGATGAAACTCAACCAGTTGGACCCCCTAAACAGACAGACAGGGGGTGTGGATACGAGTAGGCCCAGGCACAATGAACTCTCCTATTCCTTTTGTTTGCGTGCGAATAGGCTTGGCGCACGGTCTCTGCCACCGACCGTGAATTGGTAGCTGCCACCTACCGGGTGAACTGTTACAGCCTCTGCCACAGGCCTGAAAGTAATGGTCTTCAGATGCGACCTTTGCAAAATGTCTCTGCACAGACTTTCGCACATGAACCACCTTCCGCGTGAATGAGGCCCCTATTTGGTGAAGGCATCCCTCCAGACGGTCTCCGGAGGCCCTATCCCGTCACTGGCAATCTGCTGCACCAGATCTATGGGAAGGTCACCTGGGCGGTCCATTGCGTCTTAGATTCAGGTACCCAGTCCGTCGGGCACCTTAGGATGATCCCTCCCAGGCGGAACCCAGTGGAAGTAGCTGGGCCCCAGGCCTGGAACAAAGTACTTCACCCCAGACTAAAGGTGTCTGGGGTGGATCCTGAACTCCTAGTGTCCAGGCCTAGGCCACCTGGACACCGACCACGGACCGCAGCCCTCAGGCTAAAGGTGCCTGGGACTCAAACCCGTGACAAAGATGTCCGCCCTCTTTATACCTTCCCCCAGCAAGCACAGCAGGTTCCCCGCCCCGCCGTACAGGTGCTGCGAGAGGCCACAAAGGGTACGGCACTGCAGTGATGATTCAACCCCAGCCCACAGAGACAGCGCCACCTGCTGGGCCGCAGGGAACTATGCATCACTGGTGTCTGCCAGTTTCAAACATAATAGAAAAGTATATACCCGCTACATATATAAAATGCACTATTTATCTTTCAAAAACTGTTTCCCAGTACTAAACGTTTCTTCCAATTTCTAAATTGCTGCATAAATTTTAAAAGCCAATATAAAGGAATAGTAGTGGTAAAACCAGAACCTGGAAAAGAGGGGTGGCAGGGGTGGAATTTAGTGAAACCAATCTGTATTTTCCTCCTGCAGCAGGTGAAAGTAGGCTTCTCCTTCTCACCCTCTCGCCAACATTCAGCTGCCACAGGAGGAAAATACAGGGAATCGGTACCAATATAAGCCACCCCCACCACCTCTCCTGTCCCTGTTCCTCTTCTTTCTGCTGCTCGGGCCCCCTTGCTCCCCCCTCCCCCACTGTGTCAGGATGGAGAGCGGGGACGAGGCCGGTAAATATGTCACACACGCATATGTGTTAGAGCTTTGAAGTGCACACCCTAATGCAATAGGCTGCGCACAACTATAGTGACAGTAATACAGTGATCAGTGTTAAAAAAAAATACACTGTCACAGTATTAATGACACTGGCAGGGAAGGGGTTAACAGGGACAATCAAAGGGTTAACTGTCTCCTAAGGAGTGATTTATAACTGTGTGTGGGGAATGCTAACACTGGAGGAAAACAGAGAACCATGTTTAGCAGAAACGCAACATCTCTATTTTCCTCTCTGGCAGAACGGCGATCTGCCTTGTTTACATAGGCAAACCACCGTTCTGCCTCTCCTCAGAACGTTTGGAGGGTCCCGCTGATTGGCTTCCGCTGTGTCCAATCACAGTGTAAGCGGGGCTTCGGTGGCGGCGCGCGTGCCCCAGAGCAGGAACAAACAATGACGTACAGGTATGTGAATTTGCGCTAAAGGGCCGCCCTGCCGCAGTATATGTACGTAGGGTGGTCCTTAAGCAGTTAACCTCTTGCCGACCAGCCGCCATCATTATACTGCGGCAAGTTGGCAGGATCCCACAAATCGTCGTAGGTGTACATCGGCTTGGGAACTCGTGCGCTCCCATTGGCCAGTGGGGGGGGGGGGCAATCAGCGGGTCCAGCGGACTCTATGTCCGCCGGCCACCCACGATCATTCCCCGCAGTGACAGAACGGGAATATGCCTATGTAAACAAGGCAGATCTCCATTCCGACAGGGGAGATCACACAGATTCTGTCTTTCTGCTAAGCAGGAAGATGGATCTGTGTGTTTCTGTGTGGATCTGTGTGTTTCCCTAGGCAGCCCATCCCCCATACAGTTAGCAAGCACCCCCTAGGGACACACTTAACACTTTGCTCATCTCTGATGTTAACCCCTTCCCTGTCAGTGTCATTAGTACAATGTCAGTGCATATTTTTAGCACTGATTACTGTAATAATGTCACTGGTTCCCAAAAAAGTGTAAAAAATGTCAGTTAGGTGTCCGATCTGTCCGCCGCAATGTCGCAGTCCCACTAAAAATCACTGATCGCCACTATTACTAGTAAAAAAAAAAAAATGCCATAAATCAATGCCCTATTTTATAGACACTATAACTTTTTTGCGCAAACCAATCAATATGCGCTTATTGTGTTTTTTTTTTTTTACCAAAAATATGTAGCAGAATATATATCGGCCTAAACTGCTGAATAATTAATTTTTATTTTATTTTAAAAAAAAATTGTAAATGTTTTATAGCAGAAAGTGAAAAATTGTCTGTTTTTTGTATTTTTTTGCGCAAAAAATAAAAACCGCAGAGGTGATCAAATACCACCAAAAGAAAGCTCTATTTGTGGGATAAAAATGATATAAATTTTGTTTGGATACAACGTCGCACGACCGCGTAATTGTCAGTTAAGGGGACGCAGTTCCGTATGGCAAAAAATGGCCTGGTCAGGAAGTGGGTAAATCCTTCAGGGGCAGAAGTGGTTAATTAACCTAAATATTGAGAAGCAGCAGAATCTAAAACTACAGTCAGGTCCATATATATTGGGACATCAACACAATTCTAATCTTGTTGTCTCTATACACCACCACAATGGATTTGAAAAGCAACAAACAAGATGTTCTTTAACTGCAGACTTTCAGCTTTAATTTGAGGGTATTTACATCCAAATCAGGTGAACAGTGTAGGAATAACAACATTTTGAATTTGTGCCTCCCACTTTTTAAGTGACCAAAAGTGGGAGGCACTCAGCTGTTCCAGCTGTTCCATGCTCAGCTGTTCCATGGCCAGGTGTGTGTTATTCCCTCATTATCCCATTTACAAGGAGCAGATAAAAGGTCCAGAGTTCATTTCAAGTGTGCTATTTGCATTTGGAATCTGTTGCTGTCAACTCTCAATATAAGATCCAAAGAGCTGTTCCTATCAGTGAAGCAAGCCATCATTAGGCTGAAAAAACAAAACAAACCCATCAGACAGATAGCAAAAACATTAGGTGTGGCCAAATCAACTGTTTGGAACATCCTTAAAAAGAGAGAACGCACCGGTGAGCTCAGCTACACCAAAAGACCCGGAAGACCACGGAAAACAACTGTGGTGGATGACCGAAGAATTCTTTCCCTGGTGAAGAAAACACCCTTCACAACAGTTGGCCAGATCAAGAACACTCTCCAGTAGGGATGAGCTTCAAGCTCGAGTCAAACTCATGTTCGTCTCGAACATTGCCTGTTCGCCCGTTCGGCGAACAGCGACCAATTTGGGGTGTTTGCGGCAAATTTGAAAAGCCGCAGAACACCCCGTAAAAGTCTATGGGAGAAATCTAAAGTGCTAATTTTAAAGGTTTATATGCAAGTTATTGTCATAAAAAGTGTTTGGGGACCCGGGTCCTGCCCCAGGGGACATGTATCAATGCAAAAAAAAGTTTTAAAAACTGCAGTTTTTTCGGGAGAAGTGATTTTAATAATAATTAAAGTGAAACAATAAAAGTGAAATATTCCTTTAAATTTCGTACCTGGGGGGTGTCTATAGTATGCCTGTAAAGTAGCGCATGTTTCCCGTGTTAAGAACTGTCCCTGCACAAAATGTAATTTCTGAAGGAAAAAAGTAATTTAAAACTACTCGCGGCTATAACGAATTGCCGGTCCCGGCAATACAGAGAAAAGTAATTGAAAGTCATTGATAAAAAAAAAAAAATGTGTGGTGGTCCACCCAAATTCAATTACCAGGCCCTTCAGGTCTGGAATAGATATTAAGGGGAACCCTGCGCCAAATAAAAAAAAATGGTGTGTGGTTCCCCCCAAATATCTATACCAGACCCTTCAGGTCTAGTATGGATTTTAAGGTAAGCTGCGTCATTCCCAGGGTGTCTCCGCTCCGGTGAAGATAGGATCGTGTGCTGTTCCCCGTAGCTGGACATCGTCGCTGGAGCCTGCAGAGATCATCCACCACAGGATACCGACATCACTGGAGTGGAGATCGAGTGTGGATTACCACTGCTGGAGTCTTTTTTTTTTTATTCTTTTTTAATAAAGGACATATCCCAACTGTGTCTGTGTGTTTTTTTTTACATTTTCTTTGTGAAATGATAGGGGTACAATGTACCCCGTTACCGATTCACATAGGGGGGCGGGATCTGGGGGTCCCCTTTGTTAAAGGGGTCTTCCAGATTCCGATAAGCCCCCCGCCCGCAGACCCCCACAACCACCGGGCAAGGGTTGTGGGGATGAGGCCCTTGTCCCCATCAACATGGGGACATGGTGCTTTGGGGTCCAGACCCCAAAGCATCCTCCCCATGTTGAGGGCATGTGGCCTGGTACGGTTCAGGAGGGGGGCGCTCTCTCGTTCCCCCTCTTTTCCTGCGGCCTGTCAGGTTCTGTGTTAGGATAAGGGTCTGGTATGGATATTTGAGGGGAACCCCACGCCATTTTTTTTTTAAATTTGGCGCGGAGTTCCCCTTAAAATCCATACCAGACCTGAAGGGTCTGGTATGGATATTTGGGGGGAACCGCACGCCATTTTTATTTTTTCAATTTGGCGCAGGGTTCCCCTTAATATCCATACCAGACCTGAAGGGCTTGGTAATTGAATTTGGGGGGACCCCCACGCATTTGTTTTTTTATCAATGACTTTCACTTACTTTTCTCGGGACAGGCAATTCATAAATGACTTTTTTTCCTTCAGAAATAAAATTTTGTGCAGGGACAGTTCTAAGCACGGAAAACAAGCGCTACTTTACAGGCATACTATACACACCCCCCAGGTATGAAATTTAAAGGAATCTTTCAATTGTATTGTTTCACTTTAAGCATTATTAAAATCACTGCTCCCAAATAAACGGTCGTTTTTAAAACTTTTTTTGCATTGATACATGTCCCCTGGGGCAGGACCCGGGTCCCCAAACACTTTTTATGACAATAACTTGCATAGAAGCCTTTAAAATTAGCACTTTCAATTTTTCATGTTCCTCAAAAACAGAAAGGTCAGATTAGAGTTTGCCAAACAACATCTAAAAAAGCCTTCACAGTTCTGGAACAACATCCTATGGACAGATGAGACCAAGATCAACTTGTACCAGAGTGATGGGAAGAGAAGAGTATGGAGAAGGAAAGGAACTGCTCATGATCCAAAGCATACCACCTCATCAATGAAGCATGGTGGTGGTAGTGTCATGGCGTGGGCATGTATGGCTGCCGATGGAACTGGTTCTCTTGTATCTATTGATATTTTTATTTTCGTCGGTATATTATTTTTTATACATGTATATTCAATCTCATTCGTATATATGTTTATATGTGGGATCATACCATATTAATTACCATCATGGTTTTTATTGCTATTTGGTTCATGTCAATACAATATACATGTTTGTTTGATGTGTACTTTTTAATGTGAGGGGCTTCTTTTTGGGATTGGTTCATCTGGTGAGCAACTAATATGTGAGGTTTTCACCTGCATAATATGGTTTATGCCTTTTCCATTAGGTATCTGAGCCCACAGTTCGGTTTCTCGTGTGCATCTCGTCCAGTTGAACTAATTTTGTATTAGATTTACAATATTTATCCCATACATCAACGTATTTGCTGTCATGCATGCGTGGTTGGTTTTGACGCATGTTTTACCTAGATGCGTTGATTTTTGGCCCTATATATTGGAGTTACACATATTCATTTAGTGTCACTTCAAGTGGTATGTGTCCCCTTTTTATAATTAAATTTTAATAAATATATGTATTAGTAGGCGGTTCAGTTTCACATACAGTCTTCTTATATTGGGAGCCATTCCACTCCAATTTGGAACTAGCGTGTAATTTTTTATATATTAGGCATTGTTTTCTTCCTAGTTGTTTTGTTTGGGATGAAGGAACGCATCATGTGACCTATGTGTGACGTGCTGCGCTCCGTGTCCCAGTTTCATTTGAGTTGAAACGCATTCTCTTCGGGGATGCAGAGTTTTGAAACGCACCATGTGACTTTGCGTGACGCGGCGTGAGCTGCGTCCACGTGATTGACACTTTGGTATGCTGGTGACGCACAGAAGGTTATGTTTGTCCTGCTCCTGTGCACATTCTCACTGGTTTTCAGCCTATGATTCTCCAGCTCATGACGTGCTGTATTACAGGTAACGTCCGTTTCATTTATTGATTATTTTATCCATCCCCACATGTATTTGGGCTAACTGTCATGCCCCAAGTTCACTCCATATTGAGGCGTGGAGCGCACGCCGGGGCGCCATCATTGGTTTATTCAGGAAGTGGTTGCTCACGAGATGAACTTTCAGGGGAGGTCCTTTCTATTTGTGGGGTCATATTATCTATATATTGTGTGAGGGCAGCAGTGGAGGTACACCACAGACGTTGCAAGTTGTTGCGAAACACGTCGGGAGACTCGACTGATGCCATTGATTACATTTCAAAGCGCTTGTTCAACCTATACAATGTAAGTGTTCCTACCTACATTAAAAAATGTTTAGCGTGATACTGTGCCCTTCCTCTTTTCTTTACATTCCATTGGTCCCAATCCGGGCAACCATCATTGGGTCATCATCTTTTGAGCATTTAGCTCATTCACCTGTCAGGACCTGCTGAGAGGATTTTTCTGTCCAGTACCAATAGAGGATTCAGTCCCTTCAGTGACACACGTTAAGTCTAAGTCAACCTCTTAAGCGTATGTTTATTGAGGTCCACGAATTCTGGTAAGCCTCTCTCTTATTGGTGGTGGTCATCTTTATTCACCTTATCAAGATTTTGGGAGTACCAACATACATATTGGATTGTTTTGGTTCGATTTATTTCACCAGAGACTTTTCACTCATATTTATTCACATATATTTATACATGGAGTGTTTTTCGATCATGGACTGAATTATCATTTCTTCATTCATTCACTTGGGTGATATTGTTGTATTCACTGTTTATGCTTATGTACATTAGCACTACAATTTTTATGTTAACTATTGATGATGTGACTGCTGACAAAAGCAACAGGATGAATTCTGAAGTGTTTCAGGCAATATTATTATCGGCTCATATTCAGCCAAATGCTTCAGAACTCATTGGACGGCGCTTCACAGTGCAGATGGACAATGACCCGAAGCATACCGTGAAAGCAACCAAAGAGTTATTTAAGGGAAAGAAGTGGAATGTTATGCAATGGCCAAGTCAATCACCTGACCTGAATCCGATTGAGCATGCATTTCACTTGCTGAAGGGAAAATGCCCCAAGAACAAGCAGGAACTGAAGACAGTTGCAGTAGAGGCCTGGCAGAGCATCACCAGGGATGAAACCCAGCGTCTGGTGATGTCATCGCGTTCCAGACTTCAGGCTGTAATTGACTGCAAAGGATTTGCAACCAAGTATTAAAAAGTGAAAGTTTGATTGATGATTGTTAGTCTGTCCCATTACTTTTGGTCCCTTAAAAAGTGGGAGGCACAAATACAAACTGTTGTAATTCCTACACCGTTCACCTGATTTGGATGTAAATACCCTCAAATTAAATCTGAAAGTCTGTAGTTAAAGACCATCTTGTTTGTTTCATTTCAAATCCATTGTGGTGGTGTATAGAGCCAAAAAGATTAGAATTGTGTCGATGTCCCAATATTTATGGACCTGACTGTATGTTCAAAAATATGGAAGATTAAAGCCCCATACACACTGTTAAGCCCCGTACACACGATCGGTTTAACTGATGAAAACCGTCCGATGGATGGTTTTCATCAGACAAACCGATCGTGTATGGTACCCATCGGTCTTTTTTCCATCGGAACTTGTTTTAAATAAAAAACCGATGGGAATTTCCGATCGTCTATGGGAAAGTCCATTGGTTAAAATACCCACGCATGCTCAGAATCAAGTCGACGCATGCTCAGAAGCATTAAACCTCATTTTTCTCGGCTCATCGGAGTGTTTTACGTCCCCGCGTTTGGAACGGTCGGTTTTTTGACTGATGGTGTGTGCCCAAGACTGATGAAAAACAGTTTCATCGGATTTCCGATGGTCAAATCCATCGGACGAAAATCCATAGGTTATCTGATCGTGTGTACGGGGCTTTACATTTTCTGCAGATTTTTGTCTTCAGATTTACCAAAACCATATAATATGAGGTCAAATCTTAATGCCTCGTACACACGGGAAAACTACTATGAGAGCTTTTGGCCAGGAATCCCGGCTGTGTGTATGCCCCGTCGCAGTTTTTCCGATGGGAAAACTGCCGGACAAAAAAAGAGAGCATGATCTCTTTTTTCCCGTCAGGAAAAAATCCTGGTGGGAAAACCTTTTGCTTTTCTGAGGGGAAGAAAACCGTGCATGCTCAGAAACAATTCGACGCATGCTCGGAAGCATAGAACTTAATTTTGTCGGCTCGTCGTAGTCTTTTACGTCACCGCGTTCTTGGCAGTCAAAAGTTCTCCGGACTTTGGTCTGAGCGTGTGTATGCAAGGCAGGCTTGAGAGGAATTCTGTCAGGAAAACCGTTGTTTTTTTATCCGACGGAAAAACCGGCCGTGTGTACTAGGCATCATGCCTCGTACACAAGACCGGTTTTCCCGTCGGGAAAACTGCCATGACAGCTTTTGGCCGGGAAAACCGGCCGTGTGTATGCTCCATTGCAGTTTTCCCGACAGGAAATCTGCAAGGAAAAAAAAAGAGAACCAGCTCTCTTTTTTCCCATCAGGAAAAAATCCTGCCGAGAAAACTGGTCGTCTGTATGCTTTCCCGAGGGGGGGGGGGGAAACGTGCATGCTCGTAAACAATTAGACGCATGCGCGGAAGCATAGAACGTCATTTTGTCGGCTCGTCGTAGTCTTTGACGTCACCGCGTTCTTGGAATTCAAAAGTTCAGCGGTCTTTTGTGTGACCGTGTGTATGCAAGGCAGGCTTGAGAGGAATCCCGTCGGGAAAAGCGTTGTTTTTTTCCTGCCGGGAAAACCGGTCGCGTGTACGAGGCATCAGAGTTTTAATTTGTATGCAATCAGGCAGGCCCTTGCACTACATGGTTTTGGTAAATCTGAAGACAAAAATCTGCAGAAAATCAATAGTGTGCAGGGGGTATTAAGCTTGTAAATTTGTAAGTCACAACAAATATTATTAATTGAAGACAAACACTGCAATAAATATTCGAAACTAAACACACTTTCTACTTTCCCCTTAAAAAACAACTTGGCAATGGCAGCTCTTCGATTTCTATCTTGACAGGTTCCCTTTAATGTTGGGTTTTACCTTTCCTTGCCAATGTATATTTTGTCCTGATGTTCTGGGAAAGAACCTCAGAAATCTGCAGGGGGAAAAAAAAAAAAAAAGGGAAAATTGGTGTGGAAGCAAAATATTTGCTCTGATGTCAGTTGCAAGTGAAGGTTCATTTTGTCAGTGATGTCAGATTTGCATAAACAGGAGCACATGGTGTGCCTGTGGCCAGGGCCGGTACCCCGTGAATGGAAGCACTGTGGGCAGAAACCAAATAATTGTCACTTTGCAAAATATGCCTTATGAGAAAATTACTTGTGACATGAAAAATGATTTTATGATCTCACCTTAAAGGAATCCAGATTTTAAATACATATTCAGAGACGGTTCGAGATAGTTCTCAGAGGTCGACGAATGCCAACGTTGAAGGGAATGGAACGGACTGCAAAAAAAGAAAAAAAGAGTTTTACTGGTTTACTTAATCAAGCCGCGTTTTCTACAAACATAACAAAAGATCATTTTCACATTAAGATAAGATGAACTGGTTATGGTTACTAAACAAATAAATCCACATTTAATAAACCGCCCTCGTCTTCAGCTTACAAAATCAATAAATAATTCTGAACAATTGCTTTCCAGACATTTTAGTTTTGTATATTTAGATCTAAACCCAGAATATAGGCAAACAATTCTATCCCCCATATGTATTCATTACGCAACTATTTTTTTGTTTAACCACTTAAGGACCAGGCCCGTTAAAATCTTTTTTTTTTGCTAGAAAATTACTTAGAACCCCCAAACATTACATATATATATATATATATATATATATATATATATTAGCAGACACCCTAGAGAATAAAATGGCGGTCGTTGCAATACTTTATCTCACACCGTATTTACGCAGCTGTCTTTTAAAAATATATATATATTTGAATTAAAAATAAGACAACAGTAAAGTTAGCCCAATTTTTTTTTTTATATTGTGAAAGATAATGTTACGCCGAGTAAATTGATACCCAACATGTCACACTTCAAAAGTGCGCCCCCTCGTGGAATGGTGACAAACTTTGACCCTTAAAAATCTCCATAAGCGACATTTAAAAATGTCTACAGGTTACCAGTTTTGAGTTACAGAGGGGGTCTTTTGCTAGAATTATTGCTCTCGCTCTAACGATCATAGCGATACCTCAGATGTGTGGTTTGAACACCGTTTTCATATGCGGGCGCCACTTATGTATGCGGGCGTTTCTGCACGGGCGGGACGAGGCGCTTTCAATTATTTATTTTTTTATTTATTTTACTCTTTATTTTTTGTTTTTACACTGTCCTTTTAAAAAAAAATTGGGTCACTTTTATTCCTATTACAAGGAATGTAAACATCCCTTGTAATAGAAAAAAAGCATGACAGGACCTCTTTAATGTGAGATCTGGGATCAAAAAGACCTCACATCACATATTTACACTAAAATGCAATAAAAAAAAAATATATATATATTTTTTATTTAAAAAAAATAAAAATAAATTCCCTTTAAGACCATTGGGTAGAAGTGACGTTTGACGTCTCTTCCGTCATCCAATGTTATGGAGCCATATTTTCCACACTTGACTCCAGGTCTCTTGACTCTTGGTCTAGTAGGGGATAGGTTCAGATCGTCTCCGCCGCTACCGACGGCTCCGGTAAGCGGCGGAGACGACCAGAGCGCTGCGGGAGGAGGGGGGCACCTCTCCCGCAGCTGATAAAAGTGATCTTGCGGGGAATCCGCCACAGAGACCTCTTTCATCTGAAAGCGGACCGACCGCTGTTGAAGAAAATACCGGGGTTATGGTAGCTGTCTTGCTGCCATAACCCCGGTATTCTACGTCAAAGTACCGACCTACAATGACGGCGATTTGCGGGAAGTAGTTAAAGTGTGTGAAAGCCCGAACGATTAAATCACATTGTATTTCATTTATTTCTAGCCAACTCCTATATTTTTGAACGATCTTGAAATTTTTAAACTTACTTTGTGACGATCTCCACACATTTACTTTCTTCTGTGACACATAGTCACTATGCCCTGTAGGTAGGTAGATTTCACAGAGCCTGCCTTCTGAACTACAGAGGTGTTGAGAGGAAGAGTTTCAGGAGGTGGAGTTAGTACAGGGATCATGCTTGCAGGCAGCACGGTACCATGGGATATGTAGTCCTTAGAAATTAAAAGTATGCATACCTCCCAACTGGCACGGATTGTGCGGGTTTTACCCGCAGAGGCTCCTCCTTCCCGCACTCCCGCGAGACTATCATGTTTCCCGCACAGCAGGAAACATGAACAGAAGAAGAGGAGCAGCAGCAGGTAAGAGCCCCCCCCCCGCGATCGGCGGACTAGTATGGCCCCCCCCATCGATTTTTTTTAATTGTGTGTGTGTGTGTGTGTGTGTGAGGTATCCGCTTAACATTCATACCAGGCTCAACGGGTCTGTATGTATTTAGGGGGGACTGTGCACATTTCGTTTTTTTCAATCTTACTGTAGGATGTGCATTTACAAATAAAATAAAAAATATATAGTTTAAATTGCCAGCAAATTACATTTATTGCCAGCTTTAATTAACCACTTCAGCCCCAGACCATTTGGCTGCCCAAAGACCAAAACACTTTTTGCGATTCGGCACTGCAACGCTTTAACTGACAATTGCGTGCGACGTGGCTCCCGAACAAAATTGATGTCCTTTTTTTCCAACAAATAGAGCTTTCTTTTGGTGGTATTTGATCATCTTTGCCGTTTTTATTTTTTGCGCTATAAACAAAAATATAGCGACAATTTTGAAAAAAAAGCAATATTTTTTACTTTTTGCTATAATAAATATCCCCAAAAAATATATAAAATAACTAATTTTTTCCTCAGTTTAGGCCGATACGTATTTTTCTACATATTTTTGGTAAAACAAAATTGCAATAAGTGTTTAGTGATTGGTTTGCGCAAAAGTTATAGCGTCTACAAAATAGGGGATAGTTTTATAGCATTTTTATTAATATTTTTTTTTTTACTAGTAATGGCGGCGATCAGTGATTTTTATCGTGATTGCGACATTATGGCGGACACATCGGACACTTTTGGCGCTATTTTGGGACCATTCACATTTATACAGCGATCAGTGCTATAAAAATGCACTGATTACTGTGTAAATGTGACTGGCAGTGAAGGGGTTAACCACTAGGGGGCTAGGAAGGGGTTAAGTGTATCCTAGGGATGTGTTCTAACTGTGTGGGGGCGGGGCTTACTATGTCACAACACTGATCGCTGCTCCCGATGAGAGGGAGCAGACGATCAGTGTCCTGTCACTAGGAGATTCTGTGTTTACACTGGCATCTCCCCGTTCTTCAGCTCCGTGACATGATTGCGGGCACTCGGCGGACATCGAGTCTGCGGGTCCCGTGGGCACGGTCACGGAGCCATTGTATGGCCAGCTGCTCCCGATGAGAGGGAGCAGCTGGCCATACAATGCTCGAATTCCACAAAATTCAGGAGTATGTTACGTACAGAGTGCAGAGTTCAGGAGTATTTTACATACAGAGTGCAGAGTTCAGGAGTATGCTACATACAGAGTGCGGAGTTCAGCAGTATGCTACATACAGAGTGCGGAGTTCAGCAGTATGCTACATACAGAGTGCAGAGTTCAGCAGTATGCTACATACAGAGTGCGGAGTTCAGGAGTATGCTACATACAGAGTGCGGAGTTCAGGAGTATGCTACATACAGAGTGCAGAGTTCAGGAGTATTTTACATACAGAATGCAGAGTTCAGGAGTATTTTACATACAGAGTGCAGAGTTCAGGACTATTTTACATACAGAGTTCAGGAGTATGCTACATACAGAGTGCAGAGTTCAGCAGTATGCTACATACAGAGTGCGGAGTTCAGGAGTATGCTACATACAGAGTGCGGAGTTCAGGAGTATTTTACATACAGAGTGCAGAGTTCAGGAGTATTTTACATACAGAGTGCAGAGTTCAGGACTATTTTACATACAGAGTGCAGAGTTCAGGAGTATGCTACATACAGAGTGCAGAGTTCAGCAGTATTTTCCATACAGAATGCAGAGTTCAGGAGTATGCTACATAAAGAGTGCAGAGTTCAGGAATATGCTACATACAGAGTGCAGAGTTCAGGAGTATGCTACATACAGAGTGCAGAGTTCAGGGGTATGCTACATACAGAGTGCAGAGTTCAGGAGTATGCTACATACAGAGTGCAGAGTTCAGGAGTATGCTACATACAGAGTGCAGAGTTCAGGAGTATGCTACATACAGAGTGCAGAGTTCAGGAGTATGCTACATAAAGAGTGCAGAGTTCAGCAGTATTTTCCATACAGAGTGCAGAGTTCAGGAATATTTTACATACAGAGTGCAGAGTTCAGGACTATTTTACATACAGAGTGCAGAGTTCAGGAGTATGCTACATACAGAGTGCAGAGTTCAGGAGTATGCTACATACAGAGTGCAGAGTTCAGGAGTATGCTACATACAGAGTGCAGAGTTCAGGAGTATGCTACATACAGAGTGCAGAGTTCAGGAGTATGCTACATACAGAGTGCAGAGTTCAGGAGTATGCTACATAAAGAGTGCAGAGTTCAGGAGTATTTTACATACAGAATGCAGAGTTCAGGAGTATGCTACATACAGAGTGCAGAGTTCAGGGGTATTTTACATACAGAGTGCAGAGTTCAGGAGTATGCTACATACAGAGTGCAGAGTTCAGGAGTATGCTACATACAGAGTGCAGAGTTCAGGAGTATGCTACATACAGACTGCAGAGTTCAGGAGTATGCTACATACAGAGTGCAGAGTTCAGCAGTATTTTCCATACAGAGTGCAGAGTTCAGAAGTATTTTACATACAGAGTGCAGAGTTCAGGAGTATTTTACATACAGAGTGCAGAGTTCAGGAGTATGCTACATACAGAGTGCAGAGTTCAGCAGTATGCTACATACAGAGTGCAGAATTCAGGAGTATGCTACATACAGAGTGCAGAGTTCAGGAGTATGCTACATACAGAGTGCAGAGTTCAGGAGTATGCTACATACAGAGTGCAGAGTTCAGGAGTATGCTACATACAGAGTGCAGAGTTCAGGAGTATGCTACATAAAGAGTGCAGAGGTCAGGAGTATGCTACATACAGAGTGCAGAGTTCAGGAGTATGCTACATACAGAGTGCGGAGTTCAGGAGTATGCTACATACAGAGTGCAGAGTTCAGCAGTATTTTACATACAGAATGCAGAGTTCAGGAGTATTTTACATACAGAGTGCAGAGTTCAGGACTATTTTACATACAGAGTGCAGAGTTCAGGAGTATGCTACATACAGAGTGCAGAGTTCAGCAGTATGCTACATACAGAGTGCAGAGTTCAGGAGTATGCTACATACAGAGTTCAGAGTTCAGGAGTATTTTACATACAGAATGCAGAGTTCAGGAGTATGCTACATACAGAATGCAGAGTTCAGGAGTATGCTACATACAGAGTGCAGAGTTCAGGGGTATTTTACATACAGAGTGCAGAGTTCAGTAGGATGCTACATACAAAGTGCAGAGTTCAGGTGTATGCGGCTTACAGAGTGCACAGCTCAGGAGTAAGCTATGTACAGAGTTCAGGATTATGATGAGTGCAGAGTTCAGGGGTGTGCTGTGTTCAGAGTGAAGGGTTGAGGAGTGAGCTACATGCAGAGTGAAGGGTTTAGGGGTTCAGCTCTCTTTCATAGGCTGTCCACATCTCCCTTTTACCCCTCTGCCTTGGCTCTGACCTCTGCACCACTCTTCCCATCCCCACCTCTGCACACATCTCCCTCCACAGCCCTCATCTCCCCCCCCCCACACACTAAAAGCTTTCTTGCATCTCAACTACTTGGCCTGGCTCTAGTACCTGCAGGGGTCTGTGAGAGCCATGAGCCGCAGAGAGGAAAGCTGTCCTTGTAAACAGAGAAGGCTTCTTTGTTTGCAAGTGACAGTGGTGGGTAAGAACTGGAGGTGGTGGAACAGAGTTCCACCACTTTCTGAGTGAAAAAAAAAGCCATGGGTGCAAGTTCCACATGAAATTATCTGGTGGGCCAGATTTGGCCCATGGGCCTTGTGTATGACACATGTGCCCTAGTATATTAGTTTCATTTAAACATCATATCATAGTAGAATGGGGATGCAGTTTAGTACCCAGTGGTCTCCAACTCTACTAAGAAGTTTACCGCCTCATCCCCTGGAGGTGCTGTTATGCGTCCTGTCAAAACTTTTATGTTGAATACTTGGAATGAAACCAACCAGCAATGGCACTCATGCCATCCCTTGTTGGAAGCACATTGATCTCGTTACAAGTTTTGTTATGGAAAAATCTATTTAGTAAACACCGCATAGCTCCGTCTATATTGCACAGTGTAACTGTCAGTTCCTTTTTTTTCTCCAAAGTCAAATTAAATATTCAGTAATTAGTTAGCAGTTGAACATGGCAAAATGAGTCAAAGGGCTTTTTAGCAACTTGTTTCTCCAAGGTGGGCTGAAAAATACATGATCTCATGTTTGTTGCAGAAGTCCGGAGAGAATACATCTCACTTCTGATGTTTTTCCTCCCGGCAATGCCAGCAACATCTCATCTTTTCCTGTTCTACAGAACAGATTCTGGTCCGTCTTATGGCAGTTAGTCCAGTTTGGGAAATAGTGACATCAGTTTGGAGCTAATATGTTCTGGAGGTCTTTGTAAGCAATCACGGGAAGACTTCCGGAATAATATTCTGTAGCTTGGTATCCAGGATGTGTTTTGTGTGATGTGATGAAGATAACTGGCAATACGTGTAGATAGGGCAAAACCCAAAATATAAATGTAGAGCCCTGCTCCCAATGAGTGGGCGCTATATGTTGAAATTATAGTTGTCTGGGCATTAGTTTGGCCCAGAGAGATTTATTTAAATTGTGGCGCCGTTTCAGTTCAGCTGGTTGCATGATTCCCCCCCTCCCCCCAGCGGTAGGTGACGCTGTCACTGCTGGTCAGGGTAGGAAAGGAAACAGGCTGGACATATTGGGTACCTTTTTCTCAGAAGCAGCCCAGGGGGCAGGGGGCATGGTGAACCCGCTGTGCATGCTGGGAGAGGGTACTTAAGGGGCGGACGCCAATTTGTGGGGTTCGTTCTTCGATCCTCACCTGAGGGCCCTCCTGGCCTCAGGGATGTGTTGGCAGTTCCCGCCTCGGGGCCAGGCTGGCCCGAGGCCTCGCAACTGAGATGTAGGCCCAGGAGTTGCTGGGGCCTGCTGATCCAGGGATGATCCTGTGTCGCCTTGCCTGATGGAAGGGACCGAGCAATTGAGGACTCAATTGAAGGATGTATCCGGATCCCAAAAATCTACCTCACAGTGTTGCCGGAGCGGCTGAAAGATCCTGGCACTGAGAGCTGTGTTCTTTCTGAGGGAGCTAACCCAGCGAGGGGTTATATGAGTCTGTGGCAGAGACTATTGAACAAATTCCAATACCTAGTCTGTGGCAGAGACTATCTTTGATCGAGCTTCGCACCGGCTGCTAGGCCGGTGAGAGTAGGCCTATCCGGTGGTTGCTGAGTCCAGCGTGGAGACAGTTGCTCCTCTGGACCTAGGAGATTTCCGTGATCGACAAGTAAGATACCTGAGTCCTCCCCATTCCTCTACCCCTCTGTTGGAAAGTTTATTCAATAAAACCCTTGAAAGAGACTTTGTGTCGGTGCAGACATTTCTCCCGGAAAACTCTTCAAGGAGAACCCCTGAGCCGAACATTTGGGACAGTAAGGTAACGTGCAAAGACCCACAACTAAACCAGCAGCTCCTACGGGGGTACCGCTACATAAATATTCTTACTGTGTGACATATATTTTTTCTTCTCCTGACAAACTCTTCATTACTGGAGGGTTCCTTCTGCTATCTTATAGTTCAGGAGTCTCCAAACTGCATCCCAAGGGCCACATCCAGTCTGCTGCTAGATTTCACCTGGTGAAGCAACTCTGACGTGATGGGGTGCTTCCGATATAAAGATGGGGCTCTGTGAAGAGGGCTTATGATGTGAAAGAGTGTATTCTGATGTGAAATAGGGGACACTGATGTGAAAGAGGGGCTCTGATTTGAAAGGGGGGACACTGATGTGAAAGGGGGACTCTATTGTGAAGGGGGGGCTTCTGATTTGAAGGGGAGATCTGATGTGAAAGGGAGACTCTGATGGAGGGGAGGGGTCTGATGTGATGGGGGAGCTTCTGACATGAAAGGGGGACTGTGATGTGATGGGGGAGGGGGGCTTCTGATGTGTAAGCGGGGCACTGATGCAAAGGGGACTGATTTTTGTGAAGAATGTACCCCTCATACTGAAAAGATTGGAGAACCTTGTTATAGTTGATAGAATGAAAAAATACATATATCCAGCAAAGTTTAGGTAAAAGAACCAATATCTAATTTTCCATTACAGATTTTTGGGTGTTGTTGAAGAAATTTGGATATTATACCATCATCATTAAAGTGTAATATCTTCTTCTCCTCTTAGTATATTTAGAATACACATTTGATTTAGAAATGCCTTTAAATTAAATGTACCTAAACACACAAGCAAAATTGTAATACATTATAGCATTCTAGTTTGTAGACATCATACAAATGTATTTATTTTCTCAATTTTAAGCTCCTTTTTCTTGATTTTCACCTGGTGATCCTGGCAGTAACACCCTCCCTTTTTCTAGAGTGGCAACACTTACTGTATCTATGCAGGAGCATTGTGGTCTCCCTAGGACAGGAAGTGTGTCCGGACTACAGAACACCCCCCCCTCCTTTCTTCATCTCCATAACATAGGAAGGAAGTGTTCTGTAGCCTGAGCAGGTTTAATAAGACTACTTGAGATAACACTTCAGACTACACAGGAAGATAGGCTTTCATGGATTTCTATTAGAATTAACGTGTCACTAAACCCACATCATAAAAACCATCAATAAATGGTTTATTACTTGCTGCTTATAGTCACATAGTCACTTTCTGTATTCTGCAAAAAAACTGGTTGATCCTGTTGTTCTCTATCTCCCCCTTCTGTCCATGTCCCCAATTCAGCTAGGGATTTTGTAGAGCAGTGTTGGCAACTTTGCACATGCTCAGTTTTCAGTGAGTGTCTATGCTGAGCATTTTCTCCCTATCACATCTGAGCAGCTCATGTAACTATAGAGCAGGGATATGCAATTAGCGGATCTCCAGCTGTTGCAAAATACAAGTCCCATCATGCCTCTGCCTCTGGGTGTCATGCTTTTGGCTGTCAGAGTCTTGGTATGCCTCATGGGACTTGTAGTTCTGCAACAGCTGGAGGTCCGCTAATTGCATATCCCTGCTATAGAGTCACACATGTGGGTGTATACAGTGGTAAATGACAGCCAGCCCGCTCCCTCCCTACTCTTCCGTGCCCACTAACCAGCTAAAGACAATGGGGGTGGGATATTACATGTAGATTGATGGAGGATTCACCTTCCTGTTTTTCTAAGGCACAGGCTAGAGGGGCGTGACATAATATGTGACTAACAGAAATCCATGCACACCAAGTTATTGCCAAAAAAAAAGATATTTGTATGACAATTTTATAAATTTTATTATTTTTACACTGTATTCCAAAGGCTGTTTTTTTTTTTTTTTTTGGGACCAGCAGCAGAGGACTAGAAGCTCCTCCTACTTATGTTTTACTGAAGACAGGCTGGGAAAGATCTTGGTCATGTGACAGCTGTATATAGTTTAGTCAAAAGGTATTTAGATTTTTTTTTTATAAAATAATTGCAGTGCTATCATCCACATACAGACATAGAAGAGACAATGTAAATTAAATTATGTGTTTAGTATCACTTTAAGAACTTTTTTGCACTTATCAAAAGTTATAACAAAACGCTTTCAACTGTATATCAGACCAAAAGGGAGCAAATAAGAGAAGTTCATTGCAAGGCTTTACATTCACTTTAAAGTATATGTAGCGCCCTGTTACTTTTGAATATGCGCTATGTGTAAATTTAGGGGTATCTGAGTTGTAAGTAGCTCAGAGTGATTATGTAAAGTTTAACTTGCTTCTGTTCCAGTTTGGCTGTGTTGTGCATATTTCTCACTGGCCAGTAGGTGTCGCTGTCATTACAGGCCAGTGTGGGAAATACAGCAGGCAAAGTGCATTGACTGTTTTTCCCCAGAAACAGCCCAGTGGGAGTGTTCTTACTGCTGTGCATTCTGGGAGAGGATATTTAAGGGACAGATGCCATGTTTTCGCGCTCTCTTCTACCCATGGCCCTCCTGACGGCTGGTTGCTCAGGAAGGGCCTGGTGACTCGTTTGGAGGATGCACCCAAGTTAACCTACCTCACAGTACTCCCGGATGGCTTAAAGGTTTCGGTACTGTGCAGCTGACATACAAATAACTGACTACTGGTTACATAATCCTGTGGCAGAGGATTACCCAGGAGTTCCACTTATCGCTAAAGTCTGTGGCATAGACTTTGTCCGTGCTTCATACCGGCTGCTAGGTCGGTGTGAGAGGCCTATCCGGTTGTCGCAAGATCCAGAAAGAGAAAGCTGTTTGTCCTCTGGATCCAAGAACCTCATCGGTGATCTGCAAACCAAGGTATCTGAACTTCCCCTAACCCTCTATCCTTCTACTACTGCAAGTTTGTTTATTAAAGCATTGAAAAAAGACTGAAGTGACTGGCAATCACATCTATTCAAAACTACTTAACATAGACTCTCAGTTCTGGGACGGTGAAGTGTGGGGTAACGGCAGGACCCAAATTTAATCCAGCAGCCCTCTAGGGGGTATCGCTACATATATATCAAGCAAAAAACTGTACCAATAGAGACCGTAAATTGTATGACAAATGTAATACCCTTTCTTAAAGTAACCAAAGACAGAGTATATCTCACAAAGCATATAGCAGTGTTTCTCAACTTCAGTCCTCAAGGCGCCCCAACAGGTCATGTTTTCAGGATTTCCCTCAGATGAAACAACTGTGGTAATTACTAAGGCAGTGAAACTGATCAAATCACCTGTGCAAAATAATGGTAAGCCTGAAAACATGACCTGTTGGGGCGCCTTGAGGACTGGAGTTGAGAAACACTGGCATATAGCAATGTAAATGCTACACAAACACAGATTAAAAACTTAATACCGTACCCCATATACCAGGCATGTCCAAAGTCCAGCCCGCGGGCCAATCACGGCTTTCACGGCCCCCTCCTGGTTATCTAAACATATATATCTTTTGTGGCCCCCGACGATCTCCCAGCGCTGGGGCCACAAAAGATGCAGTATACTGTATTTATCGGCCTTAAAATCAGGGGAAAATTGTGGGTGCGTGTTATACGCCGATCCCTGCTGTCTGTGAGGGGAAGAGGAGCGAGCGCCACCGAAATAGCCCGAGCGAAGTGTACTGTGTACTCGGCTAGGCTCGGCTCCGCTCGGCTCCCCTCGCAGTCACGCCCAGTCCCGCCATTGGACCTGTGTTATGTCCATCATAGGAGCCGGGCCAAGGGGCGGGACTGGGTGGGACTGCGAGAGGAGCCGAGTACACAGGACATCCGGCTCTATCTCGGCGGCAACATTTAAAAATAATAAAGCTTCATTTTTGGGCACGGATGCAGATGGACACTTGGGACAGGCTGGCTGCAGATGGACACTTGGGACAGGCTGGCTGCGGATGGACACTTGGGACAGGTTGCAGATGGACACTTGGGACAGGCTGCAGATGGACACTTGGGACAGGCTGCAGATGGACACTTGGGACAGGCTGCAGATGGACACTTGGGACAGACTGGCTGCAGATGGACACTTGGGACAGGCTGCAGATGGACACTGATCATTCCTGGCAATGGTGAGTGCATTCCTGGCAATGGTGAGTGCATTCCTGGCAAAGGTGGGTGCTGCATTCTTGGCAATGTTGAGTGCATTCCTGGCAATGATGGGTGCTGCATTCCTGGCAATGGTGAGTGCATTCCTGGCAATGGTGAGTGCATTCCTGGCAATGATGGGTGCTGCATTCCTGGCAATGGTGAGTGCATTCCTGGCAAAGGTGGGTGCTGCATTCCTGGCAATGGTGAGTGCATTCCTGACAATGATGGGTGCTGCATTCCTGGCAATGGTGAGTGCATTCCTGGCAAAGGTGGGTGCTGCATTCCTGGCAATGGTGAGTGCATTCCTGGCAATGATGGGTGCTGCATTCCTGGCAATGGTGGGTGCTGCCTTCCTGGCAATGGTGGGTGCTGCCTTCCTGGCAATGGTGGGTGCATTCCTGGCAATGGTGAGTGCATTCCTGGCAAAGGTGGGTGCTGCATTCTTGGCAATGTTGAGTGCATTCCTGGCAATGATGGGTGCTGCATTCCTGGCAATTGTGAGTGCATTCCTGGCAAAGGTGGGTGCTGCATTCTTGGCAATGTTGAGTGCATTCCTGGCAATGATGGGTGCTGCATTCCTGGCAATGGTGAGTGCATTCCTGGCAATGGTGAGTGCATTCCTGGCAATGATGGGTGCTGCATTCCTGGCAATGGTGAGTGCATTCCTGGCAAAGGTGGGTGCTACATTCCTGGCAATGATGAGTGCATTCCTGACAATGATGGGTGCTGCATTCCTGGCAATGGTGAGTGCATTCCTGGCAAAGGTGGGTGCTGCATTCCTGGCAATGGTGAGTGCATTCCTGGCAATGATGGGTGCTGCATTCCTGGCAATGGTGGGTGCTGCATTGCTGGCAATGGTGGGTGCTGCCTTCCTGGCAATGGTGGGTGCATTCCTGGCAATGGTGGGTGCATTCCTGGCAATGATGGGTGCTGCATTCCTGGCAATGGTGAGTGCATTCCTGGCAATTGATGGGTGCTGCATTCCTGGCAATGGTGAGTGCATTCCTGGCAATGGTGGGTGCTGCATTACTGGCAATGGTGAGTGCATTCCTGGCAAAGGTGGGTGCTGCATTCCTGGCAATGGTGAGTGCATTCCTGGCAACAATGGGTGCTGCATTCCTGGCAATGGTGGGTGCTGCCTTCCTGGCAATGGTGGGTGCATTCCTTGTAATGGTGGGTGCTGCCTTCCTGGCAATGGTGGGTGCATTCCTGGTAATGGTGGGTGCATTCCTGGCAATGGTGTGTGCTGCATTCATGGCAATTGGGGTTTTCAGATGGGCACTGACCCTTATTTTGCTTCACAGTTCTTTATTTAAAATTTTAAGTTTTTTTCCTGAAACTTTCCTCTTAAAGTGAAGGTGCATGTTACAGTATACGCCAATAAATACAGTATATCCAAATAATACACCTGAGCTCATCTCTTTACTCACACACAGCCACAAAGGCAAGAGAATTATTGTTGGGCGGTGTATTAGTGCTCGAACGAACACGCTTAGACCGAATTTTATTGGTTCAAAGAATGTCAGGCAAAATGGTCGGCCCTCGCGCATGTTCACTTCATCAAATCTGGCCCTCTTTGAAAAAAGTTTGGACACCCCTGCACTAGGGTGACCCCATTTCCAAACTGCCATTCAGGGACACCCCTCAGCATGCACCATGTGACATCGCTGGGTGGCCACGCCCCTTACCTATTTAAGCATTTGTTTCATGTATGTTAGCCCAACATTGCAGGCGGCCACTTAGAGTCACAGAGTGTAATTGTTCTTACAATGTTGGGCTAACATACAGTCAGGTCCATAAATATTGGGACATCGACACAATTCTAATCTTTTTGGCTCTATACACCACCACAATGGATTTGAAAAGAAACAAACAAGATGCTTCAACTGCAGACTTTCAGCTTTAATTTGAGGGTATTTACAACCAAATTAGGTGAACGGCGTAGGAATTACAACAGTTTGTATATGTACCTCCCACTAAAGTTGTATATAAAACCCCATACTTTATACTACAAAGGGAATACAAACAACCTGAGGGATCTGGAGTAAAAACTGGACATACACTGACCTACCTGATCCCTACACTGACCATTACACTGACCTACCTGATCACTACACTGACCATTACACTGACCTACCTGATCACTACACTGACCTACCTGATCACTACACTGACCTACCTGATTACTACACTGACCACTATACTAACCTACCTGATCCCTACGCTGACCACTATACTAACCTACCTGATCCCTACACTGACCATTACACTGACCTACCTGATCACTACACTAACCTACCTGATCCTTACACTGACCACTACACTAACCTACCTGATCTCTACACTGACCATTACACTGACCTACCTGATCACTACACTGACCTACCTGATCACTACACTGACCTACCTGATTACTACACTGACCACTACACTAACCTACCTGATCCTTACGCTGGCCATTACACTGACCTACCTGATCACTACACTGACCTTCCTGATCCCTACACTGACCACTACACTAACCTACCTGATCCCTGCACTGACCACTATACTAACCTACCCGGATCCCTACACTGACCTACCGGATCCCTACACTGACCATCAAATGCTGCCACTGTGCCATCAATTGCAGCCTTACTGTGCCCATCAAACGCAGCCTCACTGTGCCCATCAAACGCAGCCACTGTGCCCATCAAACGCAGCCACTGTGCCCATCAAACGCAGCCACTTTGCCCATCAAATGCAGCCACTGTTCCCATCAAACGCAGACACTGTGCCCATCAAATGCAGACACTGTGCACATCAAACGCAGCCACTTTGCCCATCAAACGTAGCCACTGTGCCCATCAAACGCAGCCACTGTGCCCATCAAACGCAGCCATTGTGCCCATCAAACACAGCTACTGTGCCCATCAAAAGCAGCCACTGTACCCATCAAACGCAGTCGCTGTTCATATCAAACGCAGCCGCTGTTTCCATCAAACGCAGACGATGTGCCCATCAAACGCAGCCGCTGTGCCCATCAAACGCAGCCACTGTGCCAGCAAACGTTGCCACTGTTCCATCAAATTCTCCCACTGGGCCCCCCTGCCTGCTGTCTGATAGAGGGGGTGGCTGGAGAGAGGGGCCGGCACCACTGCCTCTAAACAAGACCCCCAGCTAGGAGGACTGTGTGGGGGGGGGTGATAAGAAGGGACCCCAATACAGGAATCCCCCTCTCTTCCCCTCCAGGTATGAGGATTGCAGGGAGTGATATTAGGGTAGGGTGACCAGACATCCCCGGTGTGTGTGGGAACGATGGAGGGGAGGGGCAGTGCAGAGCGTACGGCGGCTAGTGATGAGCCGAACACCCCCGGATTCGGTTCGCACCAGAACCCGCGAACGGACCGAAAGTTCGTACGAACATTAGAACCCTATTAAATACAATGGATGCGAACGTTCGAATTCTAAAGTGCTAATTATAACGACTATTATGCATGTTATTGTCCTAAAAAGGGTTTGGGAACCCGGGTTCTGCACCAGGGGACATGTATCAATGCAAAAAGAAGTTTTAAAAACGGTCGTTTTTCGGGAGCAGTCATTTTAATGATGCATAAAGTGAAAAAAAAAAGTCAAATATTCCTTTAAATATCGTACCTGGGGGGTGTCTAAAGTATGCCTGTGAAGTGCCACGTGTTTCCCGTGTTTAGAACTGTCCCTGCACAAAATGACACTTCTAAAGGAAAAAAAAGGCATTTAAAACTGCTTGCGGCTTTAATGTAATGTCTGGTCCCGGTAATATGGATGAAAATCTTTAAGAAAAATGGCATAGCTACCGCATGACCCCCCCCCCCCTACCCCAGCCCATTACCAGCCCCTTTGGGTCTTGTATGGATATTAGGGGAACCCCGCACATAAAATAAAAAAGGCCCTATATACTCTGAACAGCCGTATACAGGCGGTGCATACAAGACAGGGACTGTAGGTTTGTTCTTATGTAGAATGTGTTTGTAATTTTGAACAGGTACATTGTTTAAGTGTAGCTCCAGCCCAAAAATCTATTTTTAAACTTTTTGGAAAACATAGGTAAGGGTTATCACCCCTGTAACATTTGTTTTGCTGTCTGTGCCCCTGTTCAGAACATTTCACCTCACTTTCCGTCCCAATGACAACTGTTTTTGAAATGTGGTGTTTTTCTTGAACAAGGATTGGTGATAAAGCATCAGTACAGAGGAGACACCTTTCTCCCATATTAATTCTTACAGGAGAGAATTTTCCTTCCTAGGGGTAGATTTCCTCTCACTTCCTGTTGTCTTCTTGCGTTTGCAAGTAGGAGTCGTTTGTAAGTTGGATGTTTGAAAGTAGGGACCTGCCGTATATACTCTGCAGAAATAGGCCCCTTAGTTGTTGGTGTTGGCACAACACTGTAAGCACTCACAGTTACTCTTGGTTGGTGCTGGAACGCCCTGCTGTCAACTATTATATCAGGAATTGTAATTACATATAATTGTTGAACAGTGGTAGTAAAAATTGGGCCTTTGATGGTGGTGCTGGTGCCACAACACTGTAAGCCCTGACAGTTACTCTTGGTGGGTGCAGCAATGGGCCCTGCTGTGAATTATTAGATCAAGAATTGTAATTGCATGCCCCTGTTGAACAGGGGCTGAAAAATTGGGCCTTTCTTGGTGGTGGTGGTGGTGGTGGTGTTGCCACAACACTGTAAGCCCTCAGAGTTACTCTTGGTGGGTGCAGGAATGGGCCCTGCTGTGAATTATTAGATCAAGAATTGTAATTACATGCCCCTTTTGAACAGGGGCTGAAAAATTGGGCCTTTCGTGGTGGTGGTGGTGGTGGTGGTGGTGGCGTTGCCACAACACTGTAAGCCCTCAGAGTTACTCTTGGTGGGTGCAGCAATGGGCCCTGCTGTGAATTATTAGATCAAGAATTGTAATTACATGCCCCTGTTGAACAGGGGCTGAAAAATTGGGCCTTAGGCACTGGTGGCACAACACTGCAACCCCTCACAGATACTGTACTTGGAGCACAGCAATGAGCCCTGTTGCAAAGTATTGCTTCAAAAATTGTAATTACACGCCCCTGTTAAACAGGGGCTGAAAAATTGGGCCTTAGCCACTGGTGGCGGCACCCATAAACAAAAATGATCTTCCAAGCTATCATCATCAATCGTATCATTGAGGACTCGGAGGAGGAGGATAGCCAGTCAACATAACAGCACAGGCACTCAGCATCAGCATCAGTCTTGAAGGGATGTGACATGTTAAAATCAATTAGTCTGTTATATCAGCATCAGGTGTGTGGTAGCTGGTGGTGATCCAAGACTGGTTCATCTTGATGAAAGTCAGTCGAACAACCGAGTCGGTGGACAGGCGCACCCTGTGATCCGTGACAAATCCTCCAGCAGCACTGAATGTGCGTTCCGAAAGAACGCTGGATGCAGGACAGGCCAGTAGCTCAATTGCATACTGTGCAAGCTCTGGCCAGTGATCCATCCTCAAGACCCAGTAAGCCAGAGGATTTTCGGTGGGGAAGGTGTCCAAGTCTGACCTTGCCCCTAGATATTCCTGCACCATGTTTATCAGACGCTGGCGATGGTTGCTGGAACCGATCATACTTTGGGGCTGCGGACTAAAGAATTGTCTGAACGCATCGGTCAGATGGCCACCTTCCCCACCGCTCCTTCTTTGACTGGCCGAAGCCTCAGCAACTCGTTGTCCAGGACCAGGAGTTTGTAACCTCCCAGTCTCTGGGAACGCGTTGCACAGACCTTTCTGCAAGGCCTCCCGGAGTTGTCTCATCCTCTGCTCCCTCTGCGACGGTAACATAAGGTCCGCAACCTTACCCTTGTACCGTGGATCAAGGAGAGTGGCCAGCCAGTAATGGTCCCTCTCCTTGATCCGAAGAATACGAGGATCCTTCCGCAGACTTTGCAGGATCAGGGAGGCCATGCAGCGTAGGTTAGCTGAGGCATTCGGTCCGGAGTCCTCTGGGTCACTAAGGACGACATGATCCGCAGCCACCTCCTCCCAGCCACGTACAAGTCCACTGGTTTCTTGGGACTGTAAATCATCCCTAAAAGACTGCTGCTGATGATGCTGAGTGCCAGCCTCCACCTCCATGCTGACACAATCCTCCTCCTCCTCCTCCTCCTCCTCTTCCTGTGCGATGGGTGGGACAGAAGGAACACTGTCTGGGTAAAGGGGGCCTTGAGAGGCAAGGAAGTCCTCCTCTTCCTGCCTCTGTTCTGCCTCAAGTGCCCTGTCCATTATTCCACGCAGCGTGTGCTCCAACAGGTGGACAAGAGGTACAGTGTCACTGATGCATGCACTGTCACTGCTCACCATCCTCGTGGCCTCCTCAAATGGTGCCAGGACAGTGCATGCATCCCTGATCATGCCCCACTGGCGTGGAGAAAAAAAACCAAGCTCCCCTGACCCTGTCCTGGTGCCGTAGTCGCACAGGTACTCATTGATGGCCCTCTGCTGCGTGTGCAGCCGCTGCAGCATGGCCAACGTTGAGTTCCACCTGGTGGGCATGTCACATATAAGGCGGTTCTTGGGCAGGTTCAACTCCTTTTGCAGCTCAGCCAGGCGAGCACTGGCATTATAAGATCTGCGGAAATGCACACAGACTTTCCTGGCCTGCCTCAGGACATCCTGTAAGCCCAGGTACCTGCCCAAGAACCGCTGCACCACCAGGTTAAGGACGTGAGCCACACAGGGCACATGGGTCAGTTGTCCCTGTCGGAGGGCGGAGAGGAGGTTGGTGCCATTGTCGCAAACCACCATTCCTGGCTTAAGCTGGCGTGGCGTCAACCACCTCTCGGCCTGGCCCTGCAGAGCAGACAGGACCTCTGCCCCAGTGTGGCTTCTGTCCCCCAAACACACCAGCGCAAGCACGGCATGGCATCTTTTTGCCTGCGTACTTGCGTAGCCCCTTGAACGGCTACGGAGCACTGCTGGTTCAGAGGACAAAGCACAGGAAGAGGCCATGGAGGAAGAAGAAGAGGAGGGGGTGGAGGAGAGAGGTGTGTCACAACCAGTAGTAGCATTTTGGAGGCGTGGCGGTGGAACAACCTCCAACACTACTGCACCTTGTCCTGCATCCTTCCCAGCTGCCAAAAGAGTGACCCAATGGGCCGTGAAAGAAAGGTAACGTCCCTGTCCATGCCTGCTGGACCATGAGTCAGCGGTAATATGCACCTTACCGCAGACCGCCCTGTCCAGCGAGGCCAAGACATTGCCTTCCACATGCCGGTAGAGAGCCGGAATAGCCTTCCGTGAGAAAAAGTGGCGTTTGGGAACCTGCCACTGAGGAACCGCACATTGCACAAACTCACGGAAGGGGGCCGAGTCTACCAACTGAAAAGGCAGCAGTTGAAGCGCTAGCAATTTAGCCAAGCTAGCATTCAACCGCTGGGCATGTGGATGGCTGGGAGTGAACTTCTTTCGACGGTCCAGCAGCTGGGGCAGGGAAATTTGCCTGCTAGAATCGGACGTCGGTGTACTGCTAGCAGAGTGGCCGCAAGTACTTGGCTGTGACACACCTAATTCTACACCTTCATTCCTCTCAGTGCATGTTTCAGAGAGGACTGAAGTTATAGTGGGGTTGGAGATCCCAGCTGATGCGGTGCAAGGAGAGGTCCGCTTTGTTCTTTGGTGTGGGTCTTTGAGGTAGGCTTGCCAACGAGCTGCATGGCAGGTCAACATATGTCTGGTCAGGCATGTGGTACCCAAGCGGCTGATGTTTTGGCCACGCGATATATGCTTGAGACATATGTTGCAAACAGCAGCTGTGCGATCTGATGCACTAGCCTCAAAAAAGGCCCACACCAAAGAACTTTTTGAATGACGGGCAGAGGCAGCGCCCTGCACAGGCGGAGCTCTGCGGTGTGATTCCGTCGGTGTACTGCCCTTACGCTGGCCACCAAAGGGCATCCTGCCTCGTTGGAGATGTGCCTCCTCCTCATCCTCCTCCTCCTCCTCTCTCCTATTAGGCACCCACGTGGAGTCAGTGACCTCATCATCCCCTCCCTCCTCATCACTGGAGCCAATCTGGCAGTATGCTGCAGCTGCTGGAACATGACTGCCAGATTGGTGTCCTTCTTGAGCATCCCCTCTGTCTGCTCTCACGCTACTGCCTTCCTGTAGCTGGGTTTCATCATCAGACCCTTCGAAACGCTGGGCATCCTCCTGGAGCATGTACCCAACACTGTGCTCAAACAGTTCGGGGGACTCCTCAGGAGGAGGACATGGTGGGTCTAGGGAAGGAGTGACTGATGATGAGTCTGACATTGATACCAGGGAAGAGGACGCTTTGGCAGCTGCTTTGCCAGTACCCTGAGCCTGGGTGAGAGAGGATGAGGAGGAGGAGGAGGGCTTGGTCATCCACTCTACCAAGTCTTCGGCATGATGTGGCTCAACATGTCCAGCTGCCGAAAAGAAGGACAAGCGTGTCCCATGGCCATGTGCTGATGACAATGCACCGCGTCCACGACCAGCACTGTTGCCCCCAGACACAGAGCCTGCTTGCCCTCTTTTATTGCCTCCTGACTGTCTGCCTCTCCTTGTTTGCCTTCCAGACATTCTAATGGATGGCCTGCAGGGAGATGGGAAAAAAGCAATAAGGGCTACCTTCAGGGGTCCTTCTCTGTCCCTTTACTTAAGGATTTCTAAATATGGTTGAGGATGATTGCTTTCGCACAGAATAGCACAATGACAATTTCCCTGACTGTCCAAAAAACAAGGATTTCAAAGATGGTTGATGAGGAATGCTTTAGCACAGTATAGCACAATGAGAATTTCCCTCACTGTCCTTCCCTGTCCCTACAAACAAGGATTAGCACAGTAAAACACACTGACACTCTCCCTACCTATAGTTTTCTGTCCCTATAAAAAATGTTTTTTTAAAGATGGTTGATGATGAATGCTTTAGCACAGTATAGCACAAGGAGAATTTCCCTCACTGTCCTTCCCTGTCCCTACAAACAAGGATTAGCACAGTAAAACACACTGACACTCTCCCTACCTATAGTTTTCTGTCCCTATAACAAATGTTTTTTTAAAGATGGTTGATGATGAATGCTTTAGCACAGTATAGCACAAGGAGAATTTCCCTCACTGTCCTTCCCTGTCCCTACAAACAAGGATTAGCACAGTAAAACACACTGACACTCTCCCTACCTATAGTTTTCTGTCCCTATAAAAAATGTTTTTTTAAAGATGGTTGATGATGAATGCTTTAGCACAGTATAGCACAAGGAGAATTTCCCTCACTGTCCTTCCCTGTCCCTACAAACAAGGATTAGCACAGTAAAACACACTGACACTCTCCCTACCTATAGTTTTCTGTCCCTATAAAAAATGTTTTTTTAAAGATGGTTGATGATGAATGCTTTAGCACAGTATAGCACAAGGAGAATTTCCCTCACTGTCCTTCCCTGTCCCTACAAACAAGGATTAGCACAGTAAAACACACTGACACTCTCCCTACCTATAGTTTTCTGTCCCTATAAAAAATGTTTTTTTAAAGATGGTTGATGATGAATGCTTTAGCACAGTATAGCACAAGGAGAATTTCCCTCACTGCCCTTCCCTGTCCCTACAAACAAGGATTAGCACAGTAAAACACACTGACACTCTCCCTACCTATAGTTTTCTGTCCCTATAAAAAATGTTTTTTTAAAGATGGTTGATGATGAATGCTTTAGCACAGTATAGCACAATGAGAATTTCCGTCACTGTCCTTCCCTGTCCCTACAAACAAGGATTAGCACAGTAAAACACACTGACACTCTCCCTACCTATAGTTTTCTGTCCCTATAAAAAAATTTTTTTTAAAGATGGTTGATGATGAATGCTTTAGCACAGTATAGCACAAGGAGAATTTCCCTCACTGTCCTTCCCTGTCCCTACAAACAAGGATTAGCACAGTAAAACACACTGACACTCTCCCTACCTATAGTTTTCTGTCCCTATAAAAAATGTTTTTTTAAAGATGGTTGATGATGAATGCTTTAGCACAGTATAGCACAAGGAGAATTTCCCTCACTGTCCTTCCCTGTACCTACAAACAAGGATTAGCACAGTAAAACACACTGACACTCTCCCTACCTATAGTTTTCTGTCCCTATAAAAGTTTTTTTAAAGATGGTTGATGATGAATGCTTTAGCACAGTATAGCACAAGGAGAATTTCCCTCACTGTCCTTCCCTGTCCCTACAAACAAGGATTAGCACAGTAAAACACACTGACACTCTCCCTACCTATAGTTTTCTGTCCCTATAAAAAATGTTTTTTAAAGATGGTTGATGATGAATGCTTTAGCACAGTATAGCACAAGGAGAATTTCCCTCACTGTCCTTCCCTGTCCCTACAAACAAGGATTAGCACAGTAAAACACACTGACACTCTCCCTACCTATAGTTTTCTGTCCCTATAAAAAATGTTTTTTTAAAGATGGTTGATGATGAATGCTTTAGCACAGTATAGCACAAGGAGAATTTCCCTCACTGTCCTTCCCTGTCCCTACAAACAAGGATTAGCACAGTAAAACACACTGACACTCTCCCTACCTATAGTTTTCTGTCCCTATAAAAAATGTTTTTTTAAAGATGGTTGATGATGAATGCTTTAGCACAGTATAGCACAAGGAGAATTTCCCTCACTGTCCTTCCCTGTCCCTACAAACAAGGATTAGCACAGTAAAACACACTGACACTCTCCCTACCTATAGTTTTCTGTCCCTATAAAAAATGTTTTTTTACAGATGGTTGATGATGAATGCTTTAGCACAGTATAGCACAAGGAGAATTTCCCTCACTGTCCTTCCCTGTCCCTACAAACAAGGATTAGCACAGTAAAACACACTGACACTCTCCCTACCTATAGTTTTCTGTCCCTATAAAAAATGTTTTTTTAAAGATGGTTGATGATGAATGCTTTAGCACAGTATAGCACAAGGAGAATTTCCTTCACTGTCCTTCCCTGTCCCTACAAACAAGGATTAGCACAGTAAAACACACTGACACTCTCCCTACCTATAGTTTTCTGTCCCTATAAAAAATGTTTTTTTAAAGATGGTTGATGATGAATGCTTTAGCACAGTATAGCACAAGGAGAATTTCCCTCACTGTCCTTCCCTGTCCCTACAAACAAGGATTAGCACAGTAAAACACACTGACACTCTCCCTACCTATAGTTTTCTGTCCCTATAAAAAATGTTTTTTTAAAGATGGTTGATGATGAATGCTTTAGCACAGTATAGCACAAGGAGAATTTCCCTCACTGTCCTTCCCTGTCCCTACAAACAAGGATTAGCACAGTAAAACACACTGACACTCTCCCTACCTATAGTTTTCTGTCCCTATAAAAAATGTTTTTTTAAAGATGGTTGATGATGAATGCTTTAGCACAGTATAGCACAAGGAGAATTTCCCTCACTGTCCTTCCCTGTCCCTACAAACAAGGATTAGCACAGTAAAACACACTGACACTCTCCCTACCTATAGTTTTCTGTCCCTATAAAAAATGTTTTTTTAAAGATGGTTGATGATGAATGCTTTAGCACAGTATAGCACAAGGAGAATTTCCCTCACTGTCCTTCCCTGTCCCTACAAACAAGGATTAGCACAGTAAAACACACTGACACTCTCCCTACCTATAGTTTTCTGTCCCTATAAAAAATGTTTTTTTAAAGATGGTTGATGATGAATGCTTTAGCACAGTATAGCACAAGGAGAATTTCCCTCACTGTCCTTCCCTGTCTCTACAAACAAGGATTAGCACAGTAAAACACACTGACACTCTCCCTACCTATAGTTTTCTGTCCCTATAAAAAATGTTTTTTTAAAGATGGTTGATGATGAATGCTTTAGCACAGTATAGCACAAGGAGAATTTCCCTCACTGTCCTTCCCTGTCCCTACAAACAAGGATTAGCACAGTAAAACACACTGACACTCTCCCTACCTATAGTTTTCTGTCCCTATAAAAAATGTTTTTTTAAAGATGGTTGATGATGAATGCTTTAGCACAGTATAGCACAAGGAGAATTTCCCTCACTGTCCTTCCGTGTCCCTACAAACAAGGATTAGCACAGTAAAACACACTGACACTCTCCCTACCTATAGTTTTCTGTCCCTATAAAAAAATGTTTTTTTTAAAGATGGTTGATGATGAATGCTTTAGCACAGTATAGCACAAGGAGAATTTCCCTCACTGTCCTTCCCTGTCCCTACAAACAAGGATTAGCACAGTAAAACACACTGACACTCTCCCTACCTATAGTTTTCTGTCCCTATAAAAAATGTTTTTTTAAAGATGGTTGATGATGAATGCTTTAGCACAGTATAGCACAAGGAGAATTTCCCTCACTGTCCTTCCCTGTCCCTACAAACAAGGATTAGCACAGTAAAACACACTGACACTCTCCCTACCTATAGTTTTCTGTCCCTATAAAAAATGTTTTTTTAAAGATGGTTGATGATGAATGCTTTAGCACAGTATAGCACAAGGAGAATTTCCCTCACTGTCCTTCCCTGTCCCTACAAACAAGGATTAGCACAGTAAAACACACTGACACTCTCCCTACCTATAGTTTTCTGTCCCTATAAAAAATGTTTTTTTAAAGATGGTTGATGATGAATGCTTTAGCACAGTATAGCACAAGGAGAATTTCCCTCACTGTCCTTCCCTGTCCCTACAAACAAGGATTAGCACAGTAAAACACACTGACACTCTCCCTACCTATCCTTCTCTTTCCCTAAACTAAAGGAATCCAGGTTAAGCAAGAAAAAAAAATGTCACTGTCCCTGCCTATGCTTCTCTTTCCCTGCTCCGGAACACACTACACTAGGCCGCCGTGCTGGCGGCCTTTTATAGTGTGGGGCGTGTACTAAACACCCTCAGCAATAATTGGCCACAGGCATCCTGCCTGTGGCCAATCATTGCTCTCCTCGCTGCCGGCGCTGTGATTGGCCAAGCATGCGGGGTCACAGTGCATGCTTGGCCAATCACAGCGCCTGGATGACACTGCGATAGCGTAGTGCATTGTGGGCCGCGAATTAGGCACGAACGGCCCAAATCGTTCGTTGTTCGGCGAACGATCGAACAGCCGATGTTCGAGTCGAACGTATGTTCGACTCGAACACCGAGCTCATCCCTAACGGCGGCTATTGGAGAAGCTCTTGGCAGGGGATACTGAGGAGCGGCTGGGTGTCAGGAACAGTACCTGGTGCTGGAGAGAGCCCTGCTCCGATGGATGATAATGGAGACCATGGAGAGGTGAGCAAAATCAACCGATCTACACTGTTCATGTGGGGGGGGGGTGTGAGTAGTGCAGGAATCGGGTAGGTCAGTGTAGTGGTCAGTATAGGACTCAGGTAGGTCAGTGTAGTGGTCAGTATAGGAATCAGGTAGGTCAGTGTAGGAATCAGGTAGATCAGTGTGAGGATAAGGTAGGTCAGTGTAGTGGTTAGTGTAGAAATCAGGTAGGTCAGTGTAGTGGTCAGTGTAGGTATAAGGTAGGTCAGTGTAGTTGTCAGTGTAGGAATCAGGTAGGTTAGTGAAGTGGTCAGGTAGGTCAGCGTAGGATTCAAGTTGGTCAGTACTACTGTACTAGTGGAAGGGACTCAGGGAGTGCTAAAAGTCTGGTGGGGGTTGAAAATTTCTTGCCTTGTCCCGGGTGCTGACAATCCACGCTACACCACTGACTGCATATATAATTTGAGGAAAATATGCGTATAAAATAGTTTACCATTTGCCAATGTAGCACACGGGCACTCTTCACCTGCCTTGGCCCACTGGCAGGAAAGACATACTGTGCCATCTGGGTTGCAGAGGTTAAGCACACTTGTTTCACTTACAGGTCTTGCAGCGAGGTTCTCCTCAAAGTCAGTTTCTGTCCCCAGTATGCAGGGACAAAGTCTTTATACCCCAAGTAACTCCAAGGTCCACACCAGTATATCACTCCAACGTAGAGATTTATTTTCTTTTGCATGAAGAGAGAAAGGTGTTAGGAAGACAGATAGAATTCAGGCACTCCTGGCTTCGTCGCCACTCGGTCCCAAGTGGGTATAGCTCACCGAGATAGTCACCCAACGGCACTAGCAGCCGGCGTGTAGCTCGAACAGTCAATTTAGTTCCCTAATGGATGCGCCAAGGAGATCCTCTGCCACAGGATCTATAGTGTCCCAAACCTCCTGATGGTCCAGATGTTAGGCCCCTTGTTTCCGGATGGATGACATCCCTCTAAAGAGTTAGTGGGCCCCTTCCTTCACTGTGATCTCTCACCAGTCCTTCGGAACGGTCCTCCCCCAGCCTCCTCTTCCAGAAACGGGTCCTCTCGCAAGGCGGCACCCTGGGATTCTTCCTCCCGAAGTGGGCTCCAGCTAAAGGTGCTGGGCCCGGGGCTGAAGTTGCAGTCCCAGGACTAAAGGTGCCTGGGACTGAGGCGCACGTGGCCCCATGACCTGGAGGGCCATGCACTCGAACCTGGACTCCACACAATACCTTCCCCTGGGTACAGGTCCCCGGGGTGGTAACTAGCTCCCTGACCTATGGCGTCTGCCCCTTTTGTACCCTCTCCCGGCATGCACATTGGGTAGACCACGCCCACTGCACGGCTGCCGAGAGAGGATACCCAATCGCCACTCCAACACCTGTGGTTCAACCCCGAGTACCAGAGACAGCGCCAGCCATACTACTTAGGGGAACTGCACACTAGGTGAAACAGCAGCAAGGCAGAGTCCAGTAATTGAAAGACTTGAGCCAACTACCACTCAAATCACCCCTAAATTTGGTACAGCATAACCTCAATTTAGGACCCCCGCTACACCAGCAACAAAAAATATGTCCCCGGATTTAATTTAAAAAATCTGGTCACCTTGTATTAGGGGACCCCCATTCAGGAAAATAGGAACTCCCCTCCCTCCCCCACCAGTTAAAAAAGACCCCCAGCTGGGAGGACTGCAGAGGGGTGATGGGGGGGACCCTGCTCACCCCCCTCTAATAGAAAAAAAGAGCACTGGCCAAGAAGACTGAAGCACTGGCCGGAGAAGGTGAATACTGTAGTGTGTGGTTACTAGTGACTGTGAAGTGTGAACTAGTGATGAGCCGAACACCCCCGGGTTCGGTTCGCACCAGAACCCGCGAACGGACCGAAAGTTCGTACGAACATTAGAACCCTATTAAATACAATGGATGCGAACGTTCGAATTCTAAAGTGCTAATTATAACAACTATTATGCATGTTATTGTCCTAAAAAGGGTTTGGGAACCCGGGTTCTGCACCAGGGGACATGTATCAATGCAAAAAGAAGTTTTAAAAACGGTCGTTTTTCGGGAGCAGTCATTTTAATGATGCATAAAGTGAAAAAAAAAAGTCAAATATTCCTTTAAATATCGTACCTGGGGGGTGTCTAAAGTATGCCTGTGAAGTGCCACGTGTTTCCCGTGTTTAGAACTGTCCCTGCACAAAATGACACTTCTAAAGGAAAAAAAAGCCATTTAAAACTTCTTGCGGCTTTAATGTCATGTCTGGTCCCGGTAATATGGATGAAAATCTTTAAGAAAAATGGCATAGCTACCCCATGACCCCCCCCCACCCCAGCCCATTACCAGCCCCTTTGGGTCTTGTATGGATATTAAGGGGAACCCCGCACATAAAATAAAAAAGGCCCTATATACTCTGAACAGCCGTATACAGGCGGTGCATACAAGACAGGGACTGTAGGTTTGTTCTTATGTAGAATGTGTTTGTAATTTTGAACAGGTACATTGTTGAACTGTAGCTCCAGCCCAAAAATCTATTTTTAAACTTTTTGGGAAACATAGGTAAGGGTTATCACCCCTGTAACATTTGTTTTGCTGTCTGTGCCCCTGTTCAGAACATTTCACCTCACTTTCCGTCCCAATGACAACTGTTTTTGAAATGTGGTGTTTTTCTTGAAACAAGGATTGCTGATAAAGCATCAGTACAGAGGAGACACCTTTCTCCCATATTTATTCTTACAGGAGAGAATTTTCCTTCCTAGGGGTAGATTTCCTCTCACTTCCTGTTGTCTTCTTTCGTTTGCAAGTAGGAGTCGTTTGTAAGTTGGATGTTTGAAAGTAGGGACCTGCCGTATATACTCTGCAGAAATAGGCCCCTTAGTTGTTGGTGTTGGCACAACACTGTAAGCACTCACAGTTACTCTTGGTTGGTGCTGGAACGCCCTGCTGTCAACTATTATATCAGGAATTTTAATTACATATAATTGTTGAACAGTGGTAGTAAAAATTGGGGCTTTGATGGTGGTGCTGGTGCCACAACACTGTAAGCCCTGACAGTTACTCTTGGTGGGTGCAGCAATGGGACCTGCTGTGAATTATTAGATCAAGAATTGTAATTGCATGCCCCTGTTGAACAGGGGCTGAAAAATTGGGCTTTTTGTGGTGGTGGTGGTGGTGGTGGTGTTGCCACAACACTGTAAGCCCTCAGAGTTACTCTTGGTGGGTGCAGGAATGGGCCCTGCTGTGAATTATTAGATCAAGAATTGTAATTACATGCCCCTTTTGAACAGTGGCTGAAAAATTGGGCCTTTCGTGGTGGTGGTGGTGGTGGCGTTGCCACAACACTGTAAGCCCTCAGACTTACTCTTGGTGGGTGCAGGAATGGGCCCTGCTGTGAATTATTACATCAAGAATTGTAATTGCATGCCCCTGTTGAACAGGGGCTGAAAAATTGGGCCTTAGGCACTGGTGGCACAACACTACAACCCCTCACAGATACTGTACTTGGAGCACAGCAATGAGCCCTGTTGCAAAGTATTGCTTCAAAAATTGTAATGACACGCCCCTGTTAAACAGGGGCTGAAAAATTGGGCCTTAGGCACTGGTGGCACAACACTACAACCCCTCACAGATACTGTACTTGGAGCACAGCAATGAGCCCTATGGCAAATTATTGCTAAAAAAATTGTAAGTACACGCCCCTGTAAAACAGGGGCTGAAAAATTGGGCCTTAGCCACTGGTGGCGGCACCCATAAACAAAAATGATCTTCCAAGCTATCATCATCAATCGTATCATTGAGGACTCGGAGGAGGAGGATAGCCAGTCAACATAACAGCACAGGCACTCAGCATCAGCATCAGTCTTGAAGGGACGTGACATGTTAAAATCAATTAGTCTGTTATATCAGCATCAGGTGTGTGGTAGCTGGTGGTGATCCAAGACTGGTTCATCTTGATGAAAGTCAGTCGATCAACCGAGTCGGTGGACAGGCGCACCCTGTGATCCGTGACAAATCCTCCAGCAGCACTGAATGTGCGTTCCGAAAGAACGCTGGATGCAGGACAGGCCAGTAGCTCAATTGCATACTGTGCAAGCTCTGGCCAGTGATCCATCCTCAAGACCCAGTAAGCCAGAGGATTTTCGGTGGGGAAGGTGTCCAAGTCTGACCTTGCCCCTAGATATTCCTGCACCATGTTTATCAGACGCTGGCGATGGTTGCTGGAACCAATCATACTTTGGGGCTGCGGACTAAAGAATTGTCTGAACGCATCGGTCAGACGGCCACCTTCCCCACCGCTCCTTCTTTGACTGGCCGAAGCCTCAGCAACTCGTTGTCCTGGACCAGGAGTTTGTAACCTCCCAGTCTCTGGGAACGCGTTGCACAGACCTTTCTGCAAGGCCTCCCGGAGTTGTCTCATCCTCTGCTCCCTCTGCGACGGTAACATAAGGTCCGCAACCTTACCCTTGTACCGTGGATCAAGGAGAGTGGCCAGCCAGTAATGGTCCCTCTCCTTGATCCGAAGAATACGAGGATCCTTCCGCAGACTTTGCAGGATCAGGGAGGCCATGCAGCGTAGGTTTGCTGAGGCATTCGCTCCGGAGTCCTCTGGGTCACTAAGGACGACATGATCCGCAGTCACCTCCTCCCAGCCACGTACAAGTCCACTGGTTTCTTGGGACTGTAAATCATCCCTAAAAGACTGCTGCTGATGATGCTGAGTGCCAGCCTCCACCTCCATGCTGACACAATCCTCCTCCTCCTCCTCCTCCTCCTCCTCTTCCTCTTCCTGTGCGATGGGTGGGACAGAAGGAACACTGTCTGGGTAAAGGGGGCCTTGAGAGGCAAGGAAGTCCTCCTCTTCCTGCCTCTGTTCTGCCTCAAGTGCCCTGTCCATTATTCCACGCAGCGTGTGCTCCAACAGGTGGACAAGAGGTACAGTGTCACTGATGCATGCACTGTCACTGCTCACCATCCTCGTGGCCTCCTCAAATGGTGCCAGGACAGTGCATGCATCCCTGATCATGCCCCACTGGCGTGGAGAAAAAAAAACAAGCTCCCCTGACCCTGTCCTGGTGCCGTAGTCGCACAGGTACTCATTGATGGCCCTCTGCTGCGTGTGCAGCCGCTGCAGCATGGCCAACGTTGAGTTCCACCTGGTGGGCATGTCACATATAAGGCGGTTCTTGGGCAGGTTCAACTCCTTTTGCAGCTCAGCCAGGCGAGCACTGGCATTATAAGATCTGCGGAAATGCACACAGACTTTCCTGGCCTGCCTCAGGACATCCTGTAAGCCCGGGTACCTGCCCAAGAACCGCTGCACCACCAGGTTAAGGACGTGAGCCACACAGGGCACATGGGTCAGTTGTCCCTGTCGGAGGGCGGAGAGGAGGTTGGTGCCATTGTCGCAAACCACCATTCCTGGCTTAAGCTGGCGTGGCGTCAACCACCTCTCGGCCTGGCCCTGCAGAGCAGACAGGACCTCTGCCCCAGTGTGGCTTCTGTCCCCCAAACACACCAGCGCAAGCACGGCATGGCATCTTTTTGCCTGCGTACTTGCGTAGCCCCGTGAACGGCTACGGAGCACCGCTGGTTCATAGGACAAACCACAGGAAGAGGCCATGGAGGAAGAAGAAGAGGAGGGGGTGGAGGAGAGAGGTGTGTCACAACCAGTAGTAGCATTTTGGAGGCGTGGCGGTGGGACAACCTCCAACACTACTGCACCTTGTCCTGCATCCTTCCCAGCTGCCAAAAGAGTGACCCAATGGGCCGTGAAAGAAAGGTAACGTCCCTGTCCATGCCTGCTGGACCATGAGTCAGCGGTAATATGCACCTTACCGCTGACCGCCCTGTCCAGCGAGGCCAAGACATTGCCTTCCACATGCCGGTAGAGAGCCGGAATAGCCTTCCGTGAGAAAAAGTGGCGTTTGGGAACCTGCCACTGAGGAACCGCACATTGCACAAACTCACGGAAGGGGGCCGAGTCTACCAACTGAAAAGGCAGCAGTTGAAGCGCTAGCAATTTAGCCAAGCTAGCATTCAACCGCTGGGCATGTGGATGGCTGGGAGTGAACTTCTTTCGACGGTCCAGCAGCTGGGGCAGGGAAATTTGCCTGCTAGAATCGGACGTCGGTGTACTGCTAGCAGAGTGGCCGCAAGTACTTGGCTGTGACACACCTAATTCTACACCTTCATTCCTCTCAGTGCATGTTTCAGAGAGGATTGAAGTTATAGTGGGGTTGGAGATCCCAGCTGATGCGGTGCAAGGAGAGGTCCGCTTTGTTCTTTGGTGTGGGTCTTTGAGGTAGGCTTGCCAACGAGCTGCATGGCAGGTCAACATATGTCTGGTCAGGCATGTGGTACCCAAGCGGCTGATGTTTTGGCCACGCGATATACGCTTGAGACATATGTTGCAAACAGCAGCTGTGCGATCTGATGCACTAGCCTCAAAAAAGGCCCACACCAAGGAACTTTTTGAATGACGGGCAGAGGCAGCGCCCTGCACAGGCGGAGCTCTGCGGTGTGATTCCGTCGGTGTACTGCCCTTACGCTGGCCACCAAAGGGCATCCTGTCTCGTTGGAGATGTGCCTCCTCCTCATCCTCCTCCTCCTCTCTCCTATTAGGCACCCACGTGGAGTCAGTGACCTCATCATCCCCTCCCTCCTCATCACTGGAGCCAATCTGGCAGTATGCTGCAGCTGCTGGAACATGACTGCCAGATTGGTGTCCTTCTTGAGCATCTCCTCTGTCTGCTCTCACCCTACTGCCTTCCTGTAGCTGGGTTTCATCATCAGACCCTTCGAAACGCTGGGCATCCTCCTGGAGCATGTACCCAACACTGTGCTCAAACAGTTCGGGGGACTCCTCAGGAGGAGGACATGGTGGGTCTAGGGAAGGAGTGACTGATGATGAGTCTGACATTGATACCAGGGAAGAGGACGCTTTGGCAGCTGCTTTGCCAGTACCCTGAGCCTGGGTGAGAGAGGATGAGGAGGAGGAGGAGGGCTTGGTCATCCACTCTACCAAGTCTTCGGCATGATGTGGCTCAACATGTCCAGCTGCGGAAAAGAAGGACAAGCGTGTCCCATGGCCATGTGCTGATGACAATGCACCGCGTCCACGACCAACACTGTTGCCCCCAGACACAGAGCCTGCTTGCCCTCTTTTATTGCCTCCTGACTGTCTGCCTCTCCTTGTTTGCCTTCCAGACATTCTAATAGATGGCCTGCAGGGAGATGGGAAAAAAGCAATAAGGGCTACCTTCAGGTGTCCTTCTCTGTCCCTTGAAACAAGGACTTGCACAGTGAAAGAAACTGACACTCTCCCTACCTACAGTTTTCTGTCCCTAGAAAAAATGTTTTTTTTAAGCACAATATAGCACAAGGAGAATTCACTCACTGTCCTTCCAGGTCCCTAGAAACAAGGACTTGCACAGTGAAAGAAACTGACACTCTCCCTACCTACAGTTTTCTGTCCCTAGAAAAAATGTTTTTTTTAAGCACACTATAGCACAAGGAGAATTCACTCACTGTCCTTCCCAGTCCCTAGAAACAAGGACTTGCACAGTGAAAGAAACTGACACTCTCCCTACCTACAGTTTTCTGTCCCTAGAAAAAATGTTTTTTTTAAGCACAATATAGCACAAGGAGAATTCACTCACTGTCCTTCCAGGTCCCTGGAAACAAGGACTTGCACAGTGAAAGAAACTGACACTCTCCCTACCTACAGTTTTCTGTCCCTAGAAAAAATGTTTTTTTTAAGCACAATATAGCACAAGGAGAATTCACTCACTGTCCTTCCAGGTCCCTAGAAACAAGGACTTGCACAGTGAAAGAAACTGACACTCTCCCTACCTACAGTTTTCTGTCCCTAGAAAAAATGTTTTTTTTAAGCACACTATAGCACAAGGAGAATTCACTCACTGTCCTTCCCAGTCCCTAGAAACAAGGACTTGCACAGTGAAAGAAACTGACACTCTCCCTACCTACAGTTTTCTGTCCCTAGAAAAAATGTTTTTTTTAAGCACAATATAGCACAAGGAGAATTCACTCATTGTCCTTCCCAGTCCCTAGAAACAAGGACTTGCACAGTGAAAGAAACTGACACTCTCCCTACCTACAGTTTTCTGTCCCTAGAAAAAATGTTTTTTTTAAGCACACTATAGCACAAGGAGAATTCACTCACTGTCCTTCCCAGTCCCTAGAAACAAGGACTTGCACAGTGAAAGAAACTGACACTCTCCCTACCTACAGTTTTCTGTCCCTAGAAAAAATGTTTTTTTTAAGCACAATATAGCACAAGGAGAATTCACTCACTGTCCTTCCAGGTTCCTGGAAACAAGGACTTGCACAGTGAAAGAAACTGACACTCTCCCTACCTACAGTTTTCTGTCCCTAGAAAAAATGTTTTTTTTAAGCACAATATAGCACAAGGAGAATTCACTCACTGTCCTTCCAGGTCCCTGGAAACAAGGACTTGCACAGTGAAAGAAACTGACACTCTCCCTACCTACAGTTTTCTGTCCCTAGAAAAAATGTTTTTTTTAAGCACAATATAGCACAAGGAGAATTCACTCACTGTCCTTCCAGGTCCCTAGAAACAAGGACTTGCACAGTGAAAGAAACTGACACTCTCCCTACCTACAGTTTTCTGTCCCTAGAAAAAATGTTTTTTTTAAGCACAATATAGCACAAGGAGAATTCACTCACTGTCCTTCCAGGTCCCTGGAAACAAGGACTTGCACAGTGAAAGAAACTGACACTCTCCCTACCTACAGTTTTCTGTCCCTAGAAAAAATGTTTTTTTTAAGCACAATATAGCACAAGGAGAATTCACTCACTGTCCTTCCAGGTCCCTAGAAACAAGGACTTGCACAGTGAAAGAAACTGACACTCTCCCTACCTACAGTTTTCTGTCCCTAGAAAAAAATGTTTTTTTTAAGCACAATATAGCACAAGGAGAATTCACTCACTGTCCTTCCAGGTCCCTGGAAACAAGGACTTGCACAGTGAAAGAAACTGACACTCTCCCTACCTACAGTTTTCTGTCCCTAGAAAAAATGTTTTTTTTAAGCACAATATAGCACAAGGAGAATTCACTCACTGTCCTTCCAGGTCCCTAGAAACAAGGACTTGCACAGTGAAAGAAACTGACACTCTCCCTACCTACAGTTTTCTGTCCCTAGAAAAAATGTTTTTTTTAAGCACAATATAGCACAAGGAGAATTCACTCACTGTCCTTCCAGGTCCCTGGAAACAAGGACTTGCACAGTGAAAGAAACTGACACTCTCCCTACCTACAGTTTTCTGTCCCTAGAAAAAATGTTTTTTTTAAGCACAATATAGCACAAGGAGAATTCACTCACTGTCCTTCCAGGTCCCTGGAAACAAGGACTTGCACAGTGAAAGAAACTGACACTCTCCCTACCTACAGTTTTCTGTCCCTAGAAAAAATGTTTTTTTTAAGCACGGAGAATTCACTCACTGTCCTTCCAGGTCCCTAGAAACAAGGACTTGCACAGTGAAAGAAACTGACACTCTCCCTACCTACAGTTTTCTGTCCCTAGAAAAAATGTTTTTTTTAAGCACACTATAGCACAAGGAGAATTCACTCACTGTCCTTCCCAGTCCCTAGAAACAAGGACTTGCACAGTGAAAGAAACTGACACTCTCCCTACCTACAGTTTTCTGTCCCTAGAAAAAAATGTTTTTTTAAGCACAATATAGCACAAGGAGAATTCACTCACTGTCCTTCCAGGTCCCTGGAAACAAGGACTTGCACAGTGAAAGAAACTGACACTCTCCTACCTACAGTTTTCTGTCCCTAGAAAAAATGTTTTTTTTAAGCACAATATAGCACAAGGAGAATTCACTCACTGTCCTTCCAGGTCCCTAGAAACAAGGACTTGCACAGTGAAAGAAACTGACACTCTCCCTACCTACAGTTTTCTGTCCCTAGAAAAAATGTTTTTTTTAAGCACAATATAGCACAAGGAGAATTCACTCACTGTCCTTCCAGGTCCCTGGAAACAAGGACTTGCACAGTGAAAGAAACTGACACTCTCCCTACCTACAGTTTTCTGTCCCTAGAAAAAAATGTTTTTTTTAAGCACAATATAGCACAAGGAGAATTCACTCACTGTCCTTCCAGGTCCCTAGAAACAAGGACTTGCACAGTGAAAGAAACTGACACTCTCCCTACCTACAGTTTTCTGTCCCTAGAAAAAATGTTTTTTTTAAGCACACTATAGCACAAGGAGAATTCACTCACTGTCCTTCCCAGTCCCTAGAAACAAGGACTTGCACAGTGAAAGAAACTGACACTCTCCCTACCTACAGCTTTCTGTCCCTAGAAAAAATGTTTTTTTTAAGCACAATATAGCACAAGGAGAATTCACTCACTGTCCTTCCAGTCCCTAGAAACAAGGACTTGCACAGTGAAAGAAACTGACACTCTCCCTACCTACAGTTTTCTGTCCCTAGAAAAAATGTTTTTTTTTAAGCACAATATAGCACAAGGAGAATTCACTCACTGTCCTTCCAGTCCCTAGAAACAAGGACTTGCACAGTGAAAGAAACTGACACTCTCCCTACCTACAGTTTTCTGTCCCTAGAAAAAATGTTTTTTTTTAAGCACAATATAGCACAAGGAGAATTCACTCACTGTCCTTCCAGGTCCCTGGAAACAAGGACTTGCACAGTGAAAGAAACTGACACTCTCCCTACCTACAGTTTTCTGTCCCTAGAAAAAATGTTTTTTTTAAGCACAATATAGCACAAGGAGAATTCACTCACTGTCCTTCCAGGTCCCTGGAAACAAGGACTTGCACAGTGAAAGAAACTGACACTCTCCCTACCTACAGTTTTCTGTCCCTAGAAAAAATGTTTTTTTTAAGCACAATATAGCACAAGGAGAATTCACTCACTGTCCTTCCAGGTCCCTAGAAACAAGGACTTGCACAGTGAAAGAAACTGACACTCTCCCTACCTACAGTTTTCTGTCCCTAGAAAAAATGTTTTTTTTTTAAGCACAATATAGCACAAGGAGAATTCACTCACTGTCCTTCCAGGTCCCTGGAAACAAGGACTTGCACAGTGAAAGAAACTGACACTCTCCCTACCTACAGTTTTCTGTCCCTAGAAAAAATGTTTTTTTTAAGCACAATATAGCACAAGGAGAATTCACTCACTGTCCTTCCAGGTCCCTAGAAACAAGGACTTGCACAGTGAAAGAAACTGACACTCTCCCTACCTACAGTTTTCTGTCCCTAGAAAAAATGTTTTTTTTAAGCACAATATAGCACAAGGAGAATTCACTCACTGTCCTTCCAGGTCCCTGGAAACAAGGACTTGCACAGTGAAAGAAACTGACACTCTCCCTACCTACAGTTTTCTGTCCCTTAGAAAAAATGTTTTTTTTAAGCACAATATAGCACAAGGAGAATTCACTCACTGTCCTTCCAGGTCCCTAGAAACAAGGACTTGCACAGTGAAAGAAACTGACACTCTCCCTACCTACAGTTTTCTGTCCCTAGAAAAAATGTTTTTTTTTAAGCACACTATAGCACAAGGAGAATTCACTCACTGTCCTTCCAGTCCCTAGAAACAAGGACTTGCACAGTGAAAGAAACTGACACTCTCCCTACCTACAGTTTTCTGTCCCTAGAAAAAAATGTTTTTTTTAAGCACAATATAGCACAAGGAGAATTCACTCACTGTCCTTCCAGGTCCCTGGAAACAAGGACTTGCACAGTGAAAGAAACTGACACTCTCCCTACCTACAGTTTTCTGTCCCTAGAAAAAATGTTTTTTTTAAGCACAATATAGCACAAGGAGAATTCACTCACTGTCCTTCCAGGTCCCTAGAAACAAGGACTTGCACAGTGAAAGAAACTGACACTCTCCCTACCTACAGTTTTCTGTCCCTAGAAAAAATGTTTTTTTTTAAGCACACTATAGCACAAGGAGAATTCACTCACTGTCCTTCCCAGTCCCTAGAAACAAGGACTTGCACAGTGAAAGAAACTGACACTCTCCCTACCTACAGTTTTCTGTCCCTAGAAAAAATGTTTTTTTTTTAAGCACAATATAGCACAAGGAGAATTCACTCACTGTCCTTCCAGGTCCCTGGAAACAAGGACTTGCACAGTGAAAGAAACTGACACTCTCCCTACCTACAGTTTTCTGTCCCTAGAAAAAATGTTTTTTTTTTAAGCACAATATAGCACAAGGAGAATTCACTCACTGTCCTTCCAGGTCCCTAGAAACAAGGACTTGCACAGTGAAAGAAACTGACACTCTCCCTACCTACAGTTTTCTGTCCCTAGAAAAAATGTTTTTTTTAAGCACAATATAGCACAAGGAGAATTCACTCACTGTCCTTCCAGGTCCCTGGAAACAAGGACTTGCACAGTGAAAGAAACTGACACTCTCCCTACCTACAGTTTTCTGTCCCTAGAAAAAATGTTTTTTTTAAGCACAATATAGCACAAGGAGAATTCACTCACTGTCCTTCCAGGTCCCTAGAAACAAGGACTTGCACAGTGAAAGAAACTGACACTCTCCCTACCTACAGTTTTCTGTCCCTAGAAAAAATGTTTTTTTTAAGCACACTATAGCACAAGGAGAATTCACTCACTGTCCTTCCCAGTCCCTAGAAACAAGGACTTGCACAGTGAAAGAAACTGACACTCTCCCTACCTACAGTTTTCTGTCCCTAGAAAAAATGTTTTTTTTAAGCACAATATAGCACAAGGAGAATTCACTCACTGTCCTTCCAGGTCCCTGGAAACAAGGACTTGCACAGTGAAAGAAACTGACACTCTCCCTACCTACAGTTTTCTGTCCCTAGAAAAAATGTTTTTTTTAAGCACAATATAGCACAAGGAGAATTCACTCACTGTCCTTCCAGGTCCCTAGAAACAAGGACTTGCACAGTGAAAGAAACTGACACTCTCCCTACCTACAGTTTTCTGTCCCTAGAAAAAATGTTTTTTTTTAAGCACAATATAGCACAAGGAGAATTCACTCACTGTCCTTCCCAGTCCCTAGAAACAAGGACTTGCACAGTGAAAGAAACTGACACTCTCCCTACCTACAGTTTTCTGTCCCTAGAAAAAATGTTTTTTTTAAGCACACTATAGCACAAGGAGAATTCACTCACTGTCCTTCCCAGTCCCTAGAAACAAGGACTTGCACAGTGAAAGAAACTGACACTCTCCCTACCTACAGTTTTCTGTCCCTAGAAAAAATGTTTTTTTTAAGCACAATATAGCACAAGGAGAATTCACTCACTGTCCTTCCAGGTCCCTGGAAACAAGGACTTGCACAGTGAAAGAAACTGACACTCTCCCTACCTACAGTTTTCTGTCCCTAGAAAAAAAAATTTTTTAAGCACAATATAGCACAAGGAGAATTCACTCACTGTCCTTCCAGGTCCCTGGAAACAAGGACTTGCACAGTGAAAGAAACTGACACTCTCCCTACCTACAGTTTTCTGTCCCTAGAAAAAATGTTTTTTTTAAGCACAATATAGCACAAGGAGAATTCACTCACTGTCCTTCCAGGTCCCTAGAAACAAGGACTTGCACAGTGAAAGAAACTGACACTCTCCCTACCTACAGTTTTCTGTCCCTAGAAAAAATGTTTTTTTTAAGCACAATATAGCACAAGGAGAATTCACTCACTGTCCTTCCAGGTCCCTGGAAACAAGGATTGCACAGTGAAAGAAACTGACACTCTCCCTACCTACAGTTTTCTGTCCCTAGAAAAAATGTTTTTTTTAAGCACAATATAGCACAAGGAGAATTCACTCACTGTCCTTCCAGGTCCCTAGAAACAAGGACTTGCACAGTGAAAGAAACTGACACTCTCCCTACCTACAGTTTTCTGTCCCTAGAAAAAATGTTTTTTTTAAGCACAATATAGCACAAGGAGAATTCACTCACTGTCCTTCCAGGTCCCTGGAAACAAGGACTTGCACAGTGAAAGAAACTGACACTCTCCCTACCTACAGTTTTCTGTCCCTAGAAAAAATGTTTTTTTTAAGCACAATATAGCACAAGGAGAATTCACTCACTGTCCTTCCAGGTCCCTAGAAACAAGGACTTGCACAGTGAAAGAAACTGACACTCTCCCTACCTACAGTTTTCTGTCCCTAGAAAAAATGTTTTTTTTAAGCACAATATAGCACAAGGAGAATTCACTCACTGTCCTTCCAGGTCCCTAGAAACAAGGACTTGCACAGTGAAAGAAACTGACACTCTCCCTACCTACAGTTTTCTGTCCCTAGAAAAAATGTTTTTTTTAAGCACAATATAGCACAAGGAGAATTCACTCACTGTCCTTCCAGGTCCCTGGAAACAAGGACTTGCACAGTGAAAGAAACTGACACTCTCCCTACCTACAGTTTTCTGTCCCTAGAAAAAATGTTTTTTTTAAGCACAATATAGCACAAGGAGAATTCACTCACTGTCCTTCCAGGTCCCTAGAAACAAGGACTTGCACAGTGAAAGAAACTGACACTCTCCCTACCTACAGTTTTCTGTCCCTAGAAAAAATGTTTTTTTTAAGCACAATATAGCACAAGGAGAATTCACTCACTGTCCTTCCAGGTCCCTAGAAACAAGGACTTGCACAGTGAAAGAAACTGACACTCTCCCTACCTACAGTTTTCTGTCCCTAGAAAAAATGTTTTTTTTAAGCACACTATAGCACAAGGAGAATTCACTCACTGTCCTTCCCAGTCCCTAGAAACAAGGACTTGCACAGTGAAAGAAACTGACACTCTCCCTACCTACAGTTTTCTGTCCCTAGAAAAAATGTTTTTTTTAAGCACAATATAGCACAAGGAGAATTCACTCACTCTCCTTCCCAGTCCCTAGAAACAAGGACTTGCACAGTGAAAGAAACTGACACTCTCCCTACCTACAGTTTTCTGTCCCTAGAAAAAATGTTTTTTTTAAGCACACTATAGCACAAGGAGAATTCACTCACTGTCCTTCCCAGTCCCTAGAAACAAGGACTTGCACAGTGAAAGAAACTGACACTCTCCCTACCTACAGTTTTCTGTCCCTAGAAAAAATGTTTTTTTTAAGCACAATATAGCACAAGGAGAATTCACTCACTGTCCTTCCAGGTCCCTGGAAACAAGGACTTGCACAGTGAAAGAAACTGACACTCTCCCTACCTACAGTTTTCTGTCCCTAGAAAAAATGTTTTTTTTAAGCACAATATAGCACAAGGAGAATTCACTCACTGTCCTTCCAGGTCCCTGGAAACAAGGACTTGCACAGTGAAAGAAACTGACACTCTCCCTACCTACAGTTTTCTGTCCCTAGAAAAAATGTTTTTTTTAAGCACAATATAGCACAAGGAGAATTCACTCACTGTCCTTCCAGGTCCCTAGAAACAAGGACTTGCACAGTGAAAGAAACTGACACTCTCCCTACCTACAGTTTTCTGTCCCTAGAAAAAATGTTTTTTTTAAGCACAATATAGCACAAGGAGAATTCACTCACTGTCCTTCCAGGTCCCTGGAAACAAGGATTGCACAGTGAAAGAAACTGACACTCTCCCTACCTACAGTTTTCTGTCCCTAGAAAAAATGTTTTTTTTAAGCACAATATAGCACAAGGAGAATTCACTCACTGTCCTTCCAGGTCCCTAGAAACAAGGACTTGCACAGTGAAAGAAACTGACACTCTCCCTACCTACAGTTTTCTGTCCCTAGAAAAAATGTTTTTTTTAAGCACAATATAGCACAAGGAGAATTCACTCACTGTCCTTCCAGGTCCCTGGAAACAAGGACTTGCACAGTGAAAGAAACTGACACTCTCCCTACCTACAGTTTTCTGTCCCTAGAAAAAATGTTTTTTTTAAGCACAATATAGCACAAGGAGAATTCACTCACTGTCCTTCCAGGTCCCTAGAAACAAGGACTTGCACAGTGAAAGAAACTGACACTCTCCCTACCTACAGTTTTCTGTCCCTAGAAAAAATGTTTTTTTTAAGCACAATATAGCACAAGGAGAATTCACTCACTGTCCTTCCAGGTCCCTAGAAACAAGGACTTGCACAGTGAAAGAAACTGACACTCTCCCTACCTACAGTTTTCTGTCCCTAGAAAAAATGTTTTTTTTAAGCACAATATAGCACAAGGAGAATTCACTCACTGTCCTTCCAGGTCCCTGGAAACAAGGACTTGCACAGTGAAAGAAACTGACACTCTCCCTACCTACAGTTTTCTGTCCCTAGAAAAAATGTTTTTTTTAAGCACAATATAGCACAAGGAGAATTCACTCACTGTCCTTCCAGGTCCCTAGAAACAAGGACTTGCACAGTGAAAGAAACTGACACTCTCCCTACCTACAGTTTTCTGTCCCTAGAAAAAATGTTTTTTTTAAGCACAATATAGCACAAGGAGAATTCACTCACTGTCCTTCCAGGTCCCTAGAAACAAGGACTTGCACAGTGAAAGAAACTGACACTCTCCCTACCTACAGTTTTCTGTCCCTAGAAAAAATGTTTTTTTTAAGCACACTATAGCACAAGGAGAATTCACTCACTGTCCTTCCCAGTCCCTAGAAACAAGGACTTGCACAGTGAAAGAAACTGACACTCTCCCTACCTACAGTTTTCTGTCCCTAGAAAAAATGTTTTTTTTAAGCACAATATAGCACAAGGAGAATTCACTCACTCTCCTTCCCAGTCCCTAGAAACAAGGACTTGCACAGTGAAAGAAACTGACACTCTCCCTACCTACAGTTTTCTGTCCCTAGAAAAAATGTTTTTTTTAAGCACACTATAGCACAAGGAGAATTCACTCACTGTCCTTCCCAGTCCCTAGAAACAAGGACTTGCACAGTGAAAGAAACTGACACTCTCCCTACCTACAGTTTTCTGTCCCTAGAAAAAATGTTTTTTTTAAGCACAATATAGCACAAGGAGAATTCACTCACTGTCCTTCCAGGTCCCTGGAAACAAGGACTTGCACAGTGAAAGAAACTGACACTCTCCCTACCTACAGTTTTCTGTCCCTAGAAAAAATGTTTTTTTTAAGCACAATATAGCACAAGGAGAATTCACTCACTGTCCTTCCAGGTCCCTGGAAACAAGGACTTGCACAGTGAAAGAAACTGACACTCTCCCTACCTACAGTTTTCTGTCCCTAGAAAAAATGTTTTTTTTTAAGCACAATATAGCACAAGGAGAATTCACTCACTGTCCTTCCAGGTCCCTAGAAACAAGGACTTGCACAGTGAAAGAAACTGACACTCTCCCTACCTACAGTTTTCTGTCCCTAGAAAAATGTTTTTTTTTAAGCACAATATAGCACAAGGAGAATTCACTCACTGTCCTTCCAGGTCCCTAGAAACAAGGACTTGCACAGTGAAAGAAACTGACACTCTCCCTACCTACAGTTTTCTGTCCCTAGAAAAAATGTTTTTTTTAAGCACAATATAGCACAAGGAGAATTCACTCACTGTCCTTCCAGGTCCCTGGAAACAAGGACTTGCACAGTGAAAGAAACTGACACTCTCCCTACCTACAGTTTTCTGTCCCTAGAAAAAATGTTTTTTTTAAGCACAATATAGCACAAGGAGAATTCACTCACTGTCCTTCCAGGTCCCTAGAAACAAGGACTTGCACAGTGAAAGAAACTGACACTCTCCCTACCTACAGTTTTCTGTCCCTAGAAAAAATGTTTTTTTTAAGCACACTATAGCACAAGCACAAAACACACTGACACTCTCCCTACCTATCCTTCTCTTTCCCTAAACTAAAGGAATCCAGGTTAAGCAAGAAAGAAATAAAAGTCACTGTCCCTGCCTATGCTGCTCTATCCCTGCTCCGGAACACACTACACTAGGCCGCCGTGCTGGCGGCCTTTTATAGTGTGGGGCGTGTACTAAACACCCTCAGCAATAATTGGCCACAGGCATCCTGCCTGTGGCCAATCATTGCTCTCCTCGCTGCCGGCGCTGTGATTGGCCAAGCATGCGGGGTCACAGTGCATGCTTGGCCAATCACAGCGCCTGGATGACACTGCGATGGCGTAGTGCATTGTGGGCCGTTCGCGTCACTCGAATTTGGCGCGAACGGCCCAAATCGTTCGATCTTCGTCGAACGATCGAACAGCCGATGTTCGAGTCGAACGTATGTTCGACTCGAACACGAAGCTCATCCCTAGTGTGAACAGATGCAGAGAGTCATATACACACAGCAGCCCAAGAGAGGGAGGAGGAGGGTGACTCACAGTAACTGATAAGAAGGAAGAATTCCTGCACAGCTCCATGTCTGCAATGGAGCTCTGGGCTGTCACTGCATCTTCTGTGTTCTCCATGCTGCTGAAACTTCTCTCCCTTCACTGTAGTGGGACAGACGATCCTGGGCTCTGCACAAGGGGGAGGGTGGAGGATCCACAGTGGAGGCAGGGAGAAATATGTGCAGGGAGTTGAAGTGCCCCCTTCCCTTATTGGTCAAAGCTGCGAAAGTAGATAGTAAGGGAGAGGAGGATTGGTGCTGCTGGGCTGCCACTGATTTGATCGGGTCTCGGGCAAACAGAAACCTGGGCATTAGGTGCCCGGGACCGGGGACAGAGATGACAATTACGGGACAATCCCGGGCAATCCGGGACACGTGGGCACCCTACCCTGCACAAACATCCACCAGTCTGCAACTAAATAATCTTTATGAGTCCTAAGCTGAGATGACCTGGGTCACTGTGCTTGAAGAATTCAATGTCAGCCAAAAGAGAGCAATATGCTGTATACAACAGTAAAGAAGTAAAGGGTTCTATCATAAATGTCAGTGATCCTCAACCCCAGTCGACAGTACCCCAACATGACATTATATCCCTTAGATCAAGGTTTCTCAACCAGGGTTCCATTGAACCCTGGGGTTCCTCCAGAGGTTGCTAGGGGTTCCTTAAGCAATGGGCAATTTCTGCTTCTCAAATATTTTCCCACTAACACCATTGATCTTTTAACCACTTCCCGCCTGGTCAATAGCATATTGACGTCCAGGAATTGGTCGTGTTATCCTGACTGGACGTCTATTGACGTCCAGCAGGATAACATGCTGGCGCGTGCCCGTGGGGGTGCGCAGCGATCAGGGATGGCGTGTGTCCCTCGGACACATCGCTTTCCCGATCACGGTAAACAGACTCAAAGTGTCAAAGTCACAGCCGATCACATGGCATAACAGACTCGGAGGCGCGCAGAGCATGGATCAAGGAAGGCAAGTGTCCCTTGGACACAGCGCTTCCCCGATCACGGTAAAGAGAGCAGGGATCAGTAAGTGAGAGCTATCAGTGTATTGTTTGTATACTGTATACTGTGCACAACACGCCCCCCCCCAATAAAGAGGACCTGTCACACAGCCCAGTCAATCAATCAGCCCATCTGTCAATCAGCCCATCAGCCAATCAATCAGCCCATCTGTCAATCAATCAATCAGGCCCACCATCTATACCACCACACCGGCCCACCACACAGGCCCGCCAAACAGGCTCGCTACCAGTATCGCCATTGGTACCGCCACCAGTACCGCCATCAGTACCGCCACCCATACCGCCACCACCACCACCACCTATACCACCACCTGTACCGCCATCGGTACCGCCACCACCACTCGTACCGCCATCGGTACCGCCACACAGGCCTGCCACTAATACCACATCGGTACCACCACTACCACCAGCAGTACCATTACATAGGCCCGCCAATAAAAACTACCATAATGTTGCAAAGGGTTTACACCCCTGAGGAGGCATATGCAATTCTTACCATGTTGAATGATGAGAGCAGCGGGGAGCTCCCATCATCCGATTCTGGCTTCGGAATACGAGCCAGTGGAGGATAGTTGATCAGAGTCCGAGTCCGCGGAGGAAACCGTCCCTCCCAAAAGAATGAGATCAGGACCAAGATCAGGACCAAGATCAGGAGATCTGCTGACCACCAGCAGCGCCAGACCCCAGGAAGAGGAGCCCAGTACAAGTACTGGAATCACACGCCCAACTCGAAGAACCCAACCCCAGTCCTACCTTCCCGATGCCCTGGCAAACCCCTTATGGTTGCCTGCCAACTCAGGATCCGCTATCATCCCCACTTTCACCGCACAGCCAGGTGTGCAGCCCGACACTACAAATTTTTCGATTATTTTTGTTTATTTTTCCCACAAGATTTGCTGCAGAATATGGTGGATCAAACTAATCTGTATGCATCCCAATTTATTGCTGCCAACCCCAATTCTTCCTACGCTTGCATGTTCCAGTGGCGACGTCTAACACTGGACGAATTTAAATTGTTTTTGGGCCTTACGTTCAATATGGGGCTTACAAAAAAGAACGAAGTCCATGCATATTGGTCCAAAAACCCCATCCAACACATGCCCATATATTCTGCTGTCATGTCCAGGACAAGATACGACATGATTATGCGTTTTCTCCACTTTAATGACAATTCACAGTGCCCTCCCCGAGATCATCCCAACCACGACAAATTGTAAAAAGATACGCCCCCTAATCAATTCCTTTTCCCAGCGATTTAGAGACATTTTTATCCCAGACCAAAAAATTTGTGTGGACTAGTCCCTCATACATTTCACTGGCTGACTGCACTTCAAGCATTATATACCAAGCAAGAGAGCCAGGTATGGTTTGAAATACAATAAATTATGTGATCGAGCCACTGGATACGTCTTCACATTCCGGATCCACGAAGGCAAAGACTGGGAGTCTTTGCCTTCGTGGATCCGGAATGTGAAGACGTATCCAGTGGCTCGATCACATAATTTATTGTATTTCAAACCATACCTGGCTCTCTTGCTTGGTATATACTGCTTGAAGTGCAGTAGCCCATGATTGCCCCACATATATTGGAACCAGTGGGAAAATTGTCTGGGAGCTGGCATACCCCCTGTTCGAAAAAGGATACCATTTATATGTCGACAACTATTACACCAGCCTGCCCCTTTTTTGTCACCTTTACAGTAAAAAAAAACAGCCTGCGGTACCTTAAAAAAAAAACGGAAGGGATTCCCACAAAATCTGTTGACAAAAAAATTGCAAAATCTGCATTCATGAGGAACGAGGAGGCGTTGGCCATGAAGTGGAGGGACAAGAAAGATGTCCACATCCTCTCTACCATCCACAATGACACCGTTGTGGAGATCCAAAGAAGACGCGGCCCCATTGTAAAGCCCGAATGTGTCCACGACTACAATTACAATATGTACATGAGGGGGGGGGGGGCAGATGCTACAGCCCTATTTATCAACCAGAAAGTCCTGTTATTGGTACAAGAAAGTTGTGTTTCACCTGTTTCACATGGCCCTTTTTAATTCATTTGTCTGCTACCAAAAAGCAACTCAAAACCAACAAATCATCTGCCTCAAGTATATTTAAGATATCGTCACTGCCCTCATTTACCAACAAGGTCCGCCCCAGAAAGCATTCGCTCTGATAGTGTGGGTCGACTTCACGAGCAACACTTTCCCTATAACATTCCCCCCACAGAATCTGGAAGAAGACGCCAAAAGAAATGCCGTGCATGCAGCAGAGGAGGAGTAAGAAGAGATACCAGCTATTATTGTCCCCAATGTCCCTCCCAACCTGGCCTGTGCATCAGAGATGGCTTTAAAAATTATCATACATCCATCCAATATTAGTTTCCCTTATTATTAAAAGACTGCCATTTCCCCATTTGCCTGCTACCATGTTACTACCTTCCATGTTAATTAACTGACCCTGGCCTGTTTACCGACGATGTCTTTGCTTGCCGATTTAAACCACGTTTCTGACTTCCACGTGCACCGACCTTGGCCTGTTATTCGACCATGTTTTTGCCTGCCAATTGGACTGATCTTTTGGCCATCTACTTTAGTACACAGGGGTCTCACATATGTGAGGGGCTTCAGAATAGCGTTCTGAGTAGAGAAAAACTGTTTTTCGTTTTCTGTGCTCCCAGAACAGGGTCTGGTTGCCCGGAGGCTTCAAAGCAATTTGGGTGGGAGAAGCCTCTACCCCTGTCCCCCTGGCCCTAGGCTTGATGGTCCTTCCTGCTGCCTGGACCAATACTTTGGCTGTGCTGACCATATTGCTGCCTGTAATGACCCATGACATTATGGACCATGTTTCTTCCTGCTGCTTGGACCAATACTTTGACTGTGTTGACCATATATCTGACTACTGTCTCTACTGACTTTGGACAGTTTCTGTCAGGACACCTCTGCCTGCTACCTGGACCTGTGCTTTGGCTGTGCTTTGGCTGTGCTCTGGCTGTGCTGACAGTATCTCTGCCTGTACAAACAATGGACAGTATTGCTGCCTGCTGCCTGGATGATTGCTTTTGCTGTCGCTGACCTCATCCCTGCCTGCTCTCCTCTGTGGACCACTGCACTTCTAAAACCACATTTAATCTTTTGTTATTTGGTATGTACCTGCTATGTGTTAGAAATATGAAGGGCCTTCAAAAATGTGATCGGTAGTCAGAAAATGATATGTGTAATTAATGCTGCTAGAATGCCTGGAGGTGCTACTTGGATGTTGGGCCTCTGTATGTGGCCAGGCTGTGTAAAAGTCTCAAACATGTGGTAACGCCATACTCAGGAGGAGTAGCAGAATGTATTTGGGGTGTCATTTTTGCTATGTACATGCTATGTGATAGAAATATCTTATAAAGGGACAACTTTGTGTAAAAAAAAAGGCATTTTCATTTTTTTTCCACATTTTCCAAAAACTTCTGGAAAAAATGAACCATTCAAAAGACTCATTATGTCTCATAGATTATACATTGGGGTGTTTGCTTTGCAAAATGGGGTAATTTTGTGGACAATTCCACTGTCCTGGTGCTCCAGGGCCTTCAAAAGTGTAATAGGTGGTTGAGAGAGGATATGTGCAATGTATGCTTGTAGAACGCCTGAAGGTGCTACTTCAATGTTGGGCCTCTGTATGTGGCCAGGCTGTGTAAAAGTCTCACACATGTGGTATCGCCATACTCAGGAGGAGTAGCGGAATGCATTTTGGGGTGTAATTTTTTCTATGTACGTATGTTAGAAATATCTTATAAACCTCCCCAGTTATATCTCTTCCGTCCTTGCTGGCGGAGCTTTGTGAATACGGGGAAGTATCCAAATTCAAAGTAAATTATGGGAAATCAGAGGCGATGGGGATAGAAACAAACACGCCCTTACTACATCTGATAACTACACAATTTGACTTCAGATGGACTGAATCCCATATAAGCTATCTAGGGACTAAAATACTGAAGAATCTGTCTAAGCTATTTGAGCTTAATTATACACAAATGGCGAGACAGATTAAATCTGACTTCCAGAGATGGGACAAATACATTTTTACATGGTTCAGGAGGACAAATATCATAAAGATGAATGTGATGCCAAGGCTCCTATATCTAAGACCGACCCTGCCAATTAAGATCCCTCCAAGTTTTCTAAGAGACCTTAGATCAAGGTTCCTGAGATTTATCTGGGCTGGGAAACCAGCAAGAGTACGTAGAACTATCCTAACACTCCCAAAAGGGAAAGGAGGGATTGGGGTCCCAGAACCAATAAGATATTAGGAAGCCTCCCATTTAGTCAGAGTAGTGGAGTGGTGCGGGTTTAGTAAGGAGAAACCTTGGATACAAATGGAACAGGCGACGATAGATATCCCTTTGGAGGGTTTGGTATGGATACCAGAAGCGGAAATACCAATGGAAGTAAGAAAACATCCGACAATAGGCGCCACTCTACGAACGACTAAAAAAATATTCAAAAAGACGAATATCTCAGCCCACTCTAGCCCGATGACCCCGATCCTAGGCACACCCGCGTTTCAGCCAGGTCTTACAGACCCTAGATTTGGAGCAATACGTCGAAGAGGCATTAGTAGGATTATCCACTTTTCAATAGACAATCATTTCATGACAAAAAGAGAGATTGAACGAGAGATAGCACCAGAACTAGACTTCCTTAGGAAGGTACAACTAGATGCCTTTATTAGATCTAAGCTAACTGCGTATGCAGAAGTTAGGGCATCGACAGGGTTCGAGCAGATATGCCTGAAGGGGGAACCAATGAAACACTCGTTGTCATACTTTTATGCTACATTACCCGGACTAGAAACTCTGCAGGAACTTACCTTCCTTCGGGCATGGGAGAGGGACCTGGGAGTAGCATTCACCCAAGAGCAGAGGAACAGGATCCTGCTATTCAATCAAAAAGCATCAGTGGCGAGTTGATACCAGGAAGGGGGATATAAAATCCTCACTAGGTGGTACAAAACACTGACGGTATTACATCGGATATACCCCCAAATATCAGATATTTGCTGGAGATGTCAGGAAGCAGAAGGTTCTATATTACATATTTTTTGGGAATGCGCGAAAATTAAAGAATTTTGGAGAATGGTCACTGAAACCATTGAAATAATAACAGGAGTGTCGCTAGGGGATAACCCGGCAACATATCTGTTATTTGACATCCCTATATCAGTGGAGAAATACAAAAATTCACTGTTGAGACATCTTCTGGTAGCGGCGAGGGCGTGTATCCCTGTCCTGTGGAAGAAGGATAGCTCTCCACCAGATTCGGGAGCATAGTGGTTTGCAGGAATAGCAGAAATCCAACAAATGGAGAATCTCACTTTGGCGATGAAAGATCAAGATGGGAGGTACTGAAAGACATGGGCCTCGTACATGTCGTATAGGGAGGAGACAAGAGTAGAGGGATAAAAGGAGCTGACTGCCCGGACAGGAGGGGAGAAGGAGTGAGGTGCTGAGGAGGAGCCCCCCTTGTTTTTGTTTTTTTGGGGGGGGGGGTTGGGTAGTACTGAGGGAGGGAGGGGGGTAATTATAGGGAAAAGGAAAAGATGAATTCACATCAAGTTAAGTAGTAACCTAGGAAGTAGGGATGAGCTTCGTGTTCGAGTCGAACATACGTTCGACTCGAACATCGGCTGTTCGATCGTTCGACGAAGATCGAACGATTTGGGCCGTTCGCGCCAAATTCGAGTGACGCGAACGGCCCACAATGCACTACGCCATCGCAGTGTCATCCAGGCGCTGTGATTGGCCAAGCATGCACTGTGACCCCGCATGCTTGGCCAATCACAGCGCCGGCAGCGAGGAGAGCAATGATTGGCCACAGGCAGGATGCCTGTGGCCAATTATTGCTGAGGGTGTTTAGTACACGCCCCACACTATAAAAGGCCGCCAGCACGGCGGCCTAGTGTAGTGTGTTCCGGAGCAGGGATAGAGCAGCATAGGCAGGGACAGTGACTTTTATTTCTTTCTTGCTTAACCTGGATTCCTTTAGTTTAGGGAAAGAGAAGGATAGGTAGGGAGAGTGTCAGTGTGTTTTGTGCTTGTGCTATATTGTGCTTAAAAAAAACATTTTTTCTAGGGACAGAAAACTGTAGGTAGGGAGAGTGTCAGTTTCTTTCACTGTCAAAGTCCTTGTTTCCAGGGACCTGGAAGGACAGTGAGTGAATTCTCCTTGTGCTAAATTGTGCTTAAAAAAAACATTTTTTCTAGGGACAGAAAACTGTAGGTAGGGAGAGTGTGTCAGTTTCTTTCACTGTCAAAGTCCTTGTTTCCAGGGACCTGGAAGGACAGTGAGTGAATTCTCCTTGTGCTAAATTGTGCTTAAAAAAAACATTTTTTCTAGGGACAGAAAACTGTAGGTAGGGAGAGTGTGTCAGTTTCTTTCACTGTCAAAGTCCTTGTTTCCAGGGACCTGGAAGGACAGTGAGTGAATTCTCCTTGTGCTAAATTGTGCTTAAAAAAAACATTTTTTCTAGGGACAGAAAACTGTAGGTAGGGAGAGTGTGTCAGTTTCTTTCACTGTCAAAGTCCTTGTTTCCAGGGACCTGGAAGGACAGTGAGTGAATTCTCCTTGTGCTAAATTGTGCTTAAAAAAAACATTTTTTCTAGGGACAGAAAACTGTAGGTAGGGAGAGTGTGTCAGTTTCTTTCACTGTCAAAGTCCTTGTTTCCAGGGACCTGGAAGGACAGTGAGTGAATTCTCCTTGTGCTAAATTGTGCTTAAAAAAAACATTTTTTCTAGGGACAGAAAACTGTAGGTAGGGAGAGTGTGTCAGTTTCTTTCACTGTCAAAGTCCTTGTTTCCAGGGACCTGGAAGGACAGTGAGTGAATTCTCCTTGTGCTAAATTGTGCTTAAAAAAAACATTTTTTCTAGGGACAGAAAACTGTAGGTAGGGAGAGTGTGTCAGTTTCTTTCACTGTCAAAGTCCTTGTTTCCAGGGACCTGGAAGGACAGTGAGTGAATTCTCCTTGTGCTAAATTGTGCTTAAAAAAAACATTTTTTCTAGGGACAGAAAACTGTAGGTAGGGAGAGTGTGTCAGTTTCTTTCACTGTCAAAGTCCTTGTTTCCAGGGACCTGGAAGGACAGTGAGTGAATTCTCCTTGTGCTAAATTGTGCTTAAAAAAAACATTTTTTCTAGGGACAGAAAACTGTAGGTAGGGAGAGTGTGTCAGTTTCTTTCACTGTCAAAGTCCTTGTTTCCAGGGACCTGGAAGGACAGTGAGTGAATTCTCCTTGTGCTAAATTGTGCTTAAAAAAAACATTTTTTCTAGGGACAGAAAACTGTAGGTAGGGAGAGTGTGTCAGTTTCTTTCACTGTCAAAGTCCTTGTTTCCAGGGACCTGGAAGGACAGTGAGTGAATTCTCCTTGTGCTAAATTGTGCTTAAAAAAAAAAAAATTTCTAGGGACAGAAAACTGTAGGTAGGGAGAGTGTGTCCGTTTCTTTCACTGTCAAAGTCCTTGTTTCCAGGGACCTGGAAGGACAGTGAGTGAATTCTCCTTGTGCTAAATTGTGCTTAAAAAAAACATTTTTTCTAGGGACAGAAAACTGTAGGTAGGGAGAGTGTGTCAGTTTCTTTCACTGTCAAAGTCCTTGTTTCCAGGGACCTGGAAGGACAGTGAGTGAATTCTCCTTGTGCTAAATTGTGCTTAAAAAAAACATTTTTTCTAGGGACAGAAAACTGTAGGTAGGGAGAGTGTGTCAGTTTCTTTCACTGTCAAAGTCCTTGTTTCCAGGGACCTGGAAGGACAGTGAGTGAATTCTCCTTGTGCTAAATTGTGCTTAAAAAAAACATTTTTTCTAGGGACAGAAAACTGTAGGTAGGGAGAGTGTGTCAGTTTCTTTCACTGTCAAAGTCCTTGTTTCCAGGGACCTGGAAGGACAGTGAGTGAATTCTCCTTGTGCTAAATTGTGCTTAAAAAAAACATTTTTTCTAGGGACAGAAAACTGTAGGTAGGGAGAGTGTGTCAGTTTCTTTCACTGTCAAAGTCCTTGTTTCCAGGGACCTGGAAGGACAGTGAGTGAATTCTCCTTGTGCTAAATTGTGCTTAAAAAAAACATTTTTTCTAGGGACAGAAAACTGTAGGTAGGGAGAGTGTGTCAGTTTCTTTCACTGTCAAAGTCCTTGTTTCCAGGGACCTGGAAGGACAGTGAGTGAATTCTCCTTGTGCTAAATTGTGCTTAAAAAAAACATTTTTTCTAGGGACAGAAAACTGTAGGTAGGGAGAGTGTGTCAGTTTCTTTCACTGTCAAAGTCCTTGTTTCCAGGGACCTGGAAGGACAGTGAGTGAATTCTCCTTGTGCTAAATTGTGCTTAAAAAAAACATTTTTTCTAGGGACAGAAAACTGTAGGTAGGGAGAGTGTGTCAGTTTCTTTCACTGTCAAAGTCCTTGTTTCCAGGGACCTGGAAGGACAGTGAGTGAATTCTCCTTGTGCTAAATTGTGCTTAAAAAAAACATTTTTTCTAGGGACAGAAAACTGTAGGTAGGGAGAGTGTGTCAGTTTCTTTCACTGTCAAAGTCCTTGTTTCCAGGGACCTGGAAGGACAGTGAGTGAATTCTCCTTGTGCTAAATTGTGCTTAAAAAAAACATTTTTTCTAGGGACAGAAAACTGTAGGTAGGGAGAGTGTGTCAGTTTCTTTCACTGTCAAAGTCCTTGTTTCCAGGGACCTGGAAGGACAGTGAGTGAATTCTCCTTGTGCTAAATTGTGCTTAAAAAAAAAAAAATTTCTAGGGACAGAAAACTGTAGGTAGGGAGAGTGTGTCCGTTTCTTTCACTGTCAAAGTCCTTGTTTCCAGGGACCTGGAAGGACAGTGAGTGAATTCTCCTTGTGCTAAATTGTGCTTAAAAAAAACATTTTTTCTAGGGACAGAAAACTGTAGGTAGGGAGAGTGTGTCAGTTTCTTTCACTGTCAAAGTCCTTGTTTCCAGGGACCTGGAAGGACAGTGAGTGAATTCTCCTTGTGCTAAATTGTGCTTAAAAAAACATTTTTTCTAGGGACAGAAAACTGTAGGTAGGGAGAGTGTGTCAGTTTCTTTCACTGTCAAAGTCCTTGTTTCCAGGGACCTGGAAGGACAGTGAGTGAATTCTCCTTGTGCTAAATTGTGCTTAAAAAAAACATTTTTTCTAGGGACAGAAAACTGTAGGTAGGGAGAGTGTGTCAGTTTCTTTCACTGTCAAAGTCCTTGTTTCCAGGGACCTGGAAGGACAGTGAGTGAATTCTCCTTGTGCTAAATTGTGCTTAAAAAAAACATTTTTTCTAGGGACAGAAAACTGTAGGTAGGGAGAGTGTGTCAGTTTCTTTCACTGTCAAAGTCCTTGTTTCCAGGGACCTGGAAGGACAGTGAGTGAATTCTCCTTGTGCTAAATTGTGCTTAAAAAAAAAAAAATTTCTAGGGACAGAAAACTGTAGGTAGGGAGAGTGTGTCCGTTTCTTTCACTGTCAAAGTCCTTGTTTCCAGGGACCTGGAAGGACAGTGAGTGAATTCTCCTTGTGCTAAATTGTGCTTAAAAAAAACATTTTTTCTAGGGACAGAAAACTGTAGGTAGGGAGAGTGTGTCAGTTTCTTTCACTGTCAAAGTCCTTGTTTCCAGGGACCTGGAAGGACAGTGAGTGAATTCTCCTTGTGCTAAATTGTGCTTAAAAAAAACATTTTTTCTAGGGACAGAAAACTGTAGGTAGGGAGAGTGTGTCAGTTTCTTTCACTGTCAAAGTCCTTGTTTCCAGGGACCTGGAAGGACAGTGAGTGAATTCTCCTTGTGCTAAATTGTGCTTAAAAAAAACATTTTTTCTAGGGACAGAAAACTGTAGGTAGGGAGAGTGTGTCAGTTTCTTTCACTGTCAAAGTCCTTGTTTCCAGGGACCTGGAAGGACAGTGAGTGAATTCTCCTTGTGCTAAATTGTGCTTAAAAAAAACATTTTTTCTAGGGACAGAAAACTGTAGGTAGGGAGAGTGTGTCAGTTTCTTTCACTGTCAAAGTCCTTGTTTCCAGGGACCTGGAAGGACAGTGAGTGAATTCTCCTTGTGCTAAATTGTGCTTAAAAAAAACATTTTTTCTAGGGACAGAAAACTGTAGGTAGGGAGAGTGTGTCAGTTTCTTTCACTGTCAAAGTCCTTGTTTCCAGGGACCTGGAAGGACAGTGAGTGAATTCTCCTTGTGCTAAATTGTGCTTAAAAAAAACATTTTTTCTAGGGACAGAAAACTGTAGGTAGGGAGAGTGTGTCAGTTTCTTTCACTGTCAAAGTCCTTGTTTCCAGGGACCTGGAAGGACAGTGAGTGAATTCTCCTTGTGCTAAATTGTGCTTAAAAAAAACATTTTTTCTAGGGACAGAAAACTGTAGGTAGGGAGAGTGTGTCAGTTTCTTTCACTGTCAAAGTCCTTGTTTCCAGGGACCTGGAAGGACAGTGAGTGAATTCTCCTTGTGCTAAATTGTGCTTAAAAAAATCATTTTTTCTAGGGACAGAAAACTGTAGGTAGGGAGAGTGTGTCAGTTTCTTTCACTGTCAAAGTCCTTGTTTCCAGGGACCTGGAAGGACAGTGAGTGAATTCTCCTTGTGCTAAATTGTGCTTAAAAAAAACATTTTTTCTAGGGACAGAAAACTGTAGGTAGGGAGAGTGTGTCAGTTTCTTTCACTGTCAAAGTCCTTGTTTCCAGGGACCTGGAAGGACAGTGAGTGAATTCTCCTTGTGCTAAATTGTGCTTAAAAAAAAAAAAATTCTAGGGACAGAAAACTGTAGGTAGGGAGAGTGTGTCCGTTTCTTTCACTGTCAAAGTCCTTGTTTCCAGGGACCTGGAAGGACAGTGAGTGAATTCTCCTTGTGCTAAATTGTGCTTAAAAAAAACATTTTTTCTAGGGACAGAAAACTGTAGGTAGGGAGAGTGTGTCAGTTTCTTTCACTGTCAAAGTCCTTGTTTCCAGGGACCTGGAAGGACAGTGAGTGAATTCTCCTTGTGCTAAATTGTGCTTAAAAAAACATTTTTTCTAGGGACAGAAAACTGTAGGTAGGGAGAGTGTGTCAGTTTCTTTCACTGTCAAAGTCCTTGTTTCCAGGGACCTGGAAGGACAGTGAGTGAATTCTCCTTGTGCTAAATTGTGCTTAAAAAAAACATTTTTTCTAGGGACAGAAAACTGTAGGTAGGGAGAGTGTGTCAGTTTCTTTCACTGTCAAAGTCCTTGTTTCCAGGGACCTGGAAGGACAGTGAGTGAATTCTCCTTGTGCTAAATTGTGCTTAAAAAAAACATTTTTTCTAGGGACAGAAAACTGTAGGTAGGGAGAGTGTGTCAGTTTCTTTCACTGTCAAAGTCCTTGTTTCCAGGGACCTGGAAGGACAGTGAGTGAATTCTCCTTGTGCTAAATTGTGCTTAAAAAAAACATTTTTTCTAGGGACAGAAAACTGTAGGTAGGGAGAGTGTGTCAGTTTCTTTCACTGTCAAAGTCCTTGTTTCCAGGGACCTGGAAGGACAGTGAGTGAATTCTCCTTGTGCTAAATTGTGCTTAAAAAAAACATTTTTTCTAGGGACAGAAAACTGTAGGTAGGGAGAGTGTGTCAGTTTCTTTCACTGTCAAAGTCCTTGTTTCCAGGGACCTGGAAGGACAGTGAGTGAATTCTCCTTGTGCTAAATTGTGCTTAAAAAAAACATTTTTTCTAGGGACAGAAAACTGTAGGTAGGGAGAGTGTGTCAGTTTCTTTCACTGTCAAAGTCCTTGTTTCCAGGGACCTGGAAGGACAGTGAGTGAATTCTCCTTGTGCTAAATTGTGCTTAAAAAAAACATTTTTTCTAGGGACAGAAAACTGTAGGTAGGGAGAGTGTGTCAGTTTCTTTCACTGTCAAAGTCCTTGTTTCCAGGGACCTGGAAGGACAGTGAGTGAATTCTCCTTGTGCTAAATTGTGCTTAAAAAAAACATTTTTTTCTAGGGACAGAAAACTGTAGGTAGGGAGAGTGTGTCAGTTTCTTTCACTGTCAAAGTCCTTGTTTCAAGGGACAGAGAAGGACACCTGAAGGTAGCCCTTATTGCTTTTTTCCCATCTCCCTGCAGGCCATCTATTAGAATGTCTGGAAGGCAAACAAGGAGAGGCAGACAGTCAGGAGGCAATAAAAGAGGGCAAGCAGGCTCTGTGTCTGGGGGCAACAGTGCTGGTCGTGGACGCGGTGCATTGTCATCAGCACATGGCCTTGGGACACGCTTGTCCTTCTTTTCGGCAGCTGGACATGTTGAGCCACATCATGCCGAAGACTTGGTAGAGTGGATGACCAAGCCCTCCTCCTCCTCCTCATCCTCTCTCACCCAGGCTCAGGGTACTGGAAAAGCAGCTGCCAAAGCGTCCTCTTCCCTGGTATCAATGTCAGACTCATCATCAGTCACTCCTTCCCTAGACCCACCATGTCCTCCTCCTGAGGAGTCCCCCGAACTGTTTCAGCACAGTGTTGGGTACATGCTCCAGGAGGATGCCCAGCGTTTCGAAGGGTCTGATGATGAAACCCAGCTAGAGGAAGGTAGTAGCGTGAGAGCAGACAGAGGGGATGCTCAAGAAGGACACCAATCTGGCAGTCATGTTCCAGCAGCTGCAGCATACTGCCAGATTGGCTCCAGTGATGAGGAGGGAGGTGATGATGAGGTCACTGACTCCACGTGGGTGCCTAATAGGAGAGAGGAGGAGGAGGAGGATGAGGAGGAGGCACATCTCCAACGAGGCAGGATGCCCTTTGGTGGCCAGCGTAAGGGCAGTACACCGACGGAATCACACCGCAGAGCTCCGCCTGTGCAGGGCGCTGCCTCTGCCCGTCATTCAAAAAGTTCTTTGGTGTGGGCCTTTTTTGAGGCTAGTGCATCAGATCGCACAGCTGCTGTTTGCAACATATGTCTCAAGCGTATATCGCGTGGCCAAAACATCAGCCGCTTGGGTACCACATGCCTGACCAGACATATGTTGACCTGCCATGCAGCTCGTTGGCAAGCCTACCTCAAAGACCCACACCAAAGAACAAAGCGGACCTCTCCTTGCACCGCATCAGCTGGGATCTCCAACCCCACTATAACTTCAGTCCTCTCTGAAACATGCACTGAGAGGAATGAAGGTGTAGAATTAGGTGTGTCACAGCCAAGTACTTGCGGCCACTCTGCTAGCAGTACACCGACGTCCGATTCTAGCAGGCAAATTTCCCTGCCCCAGCTGCTGGACCGTCGAAAGAAGTTCACTCCCAGCCATCCACATGCCCAGCGGTTGAATGCTAGCTTGGCTAAATTGCTAGCGCTTCAACTGCTGCCTTTTCAGTTGGTAGACTCGGCCCCCTTCCGTGAGTTTGTGCAATGTGCGGTTCCTCAGTGGCAGGTTCCCAAACGCCACTTTTTCTCACGGAAGGCTATTCCGGCTCTCTACCGGCATGTGGAAGGCAATGTCTTGGCCTCGCTGGACAGGGCGGTCAGCGGTAAGGTGCATATTACCGCTGACTCATGGTCCAGCAGGCATGGACAGGGACGTTACCTTTCTTTCACGGCCCATTGGGTCACTCTTTTGGCAGCTGGGAAGGATGCAGGACAAGGTGCAGTAGTGTTGGAGGTTGTCCCACCGCCACGCCTCCAAAATGCTACTACTGGTTGTGACACACCTCTCTCCTCCACCCCCTCCTCTTCTTCTTCCTCCATGGCCTCTTCCTGTGGTTTGTCCTATGAACCAGCGGTGCACCGTAGCCGTTCACGGGGCTACGCAAGTACGCAGGCAAAAAGATGCGCTGGTGTGTTTGGGGGACAGAAGCCACACTGGGGCAGAGGTCCTGTCTGCTCTGCAGGGCCAGGCCGAGAGGTGGTTGACGCCACGCCAGCTTAAGCCAGGAATGGTGGTTTGCGACAATGGCACCAACCTCCTCTCCGCCCTCCGACAGGGACAACTGACCCATGTGCCCTGTGTGGCTCACGTCCTTAACCTGGTGGTGCAGCGGTTCTTGGGCAGGTACCCGGGCTTACAGGATGTCCTGAGGCAGGCCAGGAAAGTCTGTGTGCATTTCCGCAGATCTTATAATGCCAGTGCTCGCCTGGCTGAGCTGCAAAAGGAGTTGAACCTGCCCAAGAACCGCCTTATATGTGACATGCCCACCAGGTGGAACTCAACGTTGGCCATGCTGCAGCGGCTGCACACGCAGCAGAGGGCCATCAATGAGTACCTGTGCGACTACGGCACCAGGACAGGGTCAGGGGAGCTTGGTTTTTTTTCTCCACGCCAGTGGGGCATGATCAGGGATGCATGCACTGTCCTGGCACCATTTGAGGAGGCCACGAGGATGGTGAGCAGTGACAGTGCATGCATCAGTGACACTGTACCTCTTGTCCACCTGTTGGAGCACACGCTGCGTGGAATAATGGACAGGGCACTTGAGGCAGAACAGAGGCAGGAAGAGGAGGACTTCCTTGCCTCTCAAGGCCCCCTTTACCCAGACAGTGTTCCTTCTGTCCCACCCATCGCACAGGAAGAGGAGGAGGAGGAGGAGGAGGAGGAGGAGGATTGTGTCAGCATGGAGGTGGAGGCTGGCACTCAGCATCATCAGCAGCAGTCTTTTAGGGATGATTTACAGTCCCAAGAAACCAGTGGACTTGTACGTGGCTGGGAGGAGGTGGCTGCGGATCATGTCGTCCTTAGTGACCCAGAGGACTCCGGAGCGAATGCCTCAGCAAACCTACGCTGCATGGCCTCCCTGATCCTGCAAAGTCTGCGGAAGGATCCTCGTATTCTTCGGATCAAGGAGAGGGACCATTACTGGCTGGCCACTCTCCTTGATCCACGGTACAAGGGTAAGGTTGCGGACCTTATGTTACCGTCGCAGAGGGAGCAGAGGATGAGACAACTCCGGGAGGCCTTGCAGAAAGGTCTGTGCAACGCGTTCCCAGAGACTGGGAGGTTACAAACTCCTGGTCCTGGACAACGAGTTGCTGAGGCTTCGGCCAGTCAAAGAAGGAGCGGTGGGGAAGGTGGCCGTCTGACCGATGCGTTCAGACAATTCTTTAGTCCGCAGCCCCAAAGTATGATCGGTTCCAGCAACCATCGCCAGCGTCTGATAAACATGGTGCAGGAATATCTAGGGGCAAGGTCAGACTTGGACACCTTCCCCACCGAAAATCCTCTGGCTTACTGGGTCTTGAGGATGGATCACTGGCCAGAGCTTGCACAGTATGCAATTGAGCTACTGGCCTGTCCTGCATCCAGCGTTCTTTCGGAACGCACATTCAGTGCTGCTGGAGGATTTGTCACGGATCACAGGGTGCGCCTGTCCACCGACTCGGTTGATCGACTGACTTTCATCAAGATGAACCAGTCTTGGATCACCACCAGCTACCACACACCTGATGCTGATATAACAGACTAATTGATTTTAACATGTCACATCCCTTCAAGACTGATGCTGATGCTGAGTGCCTGTGCTGTTATGTTGACTGGCTATCCTCCTCCTCCGAGTCCTCAATGATACGATTGATGATGATAGCTTGGAAGATCATTTTTGTTTATGGGTGCCGCCACCAGTGGCTAAGGCCCAATTTTTCAGCCCCTGTTTTACAGGGGCGTGTAATTACAATTTTTTTAGCAATAATTTGCCATAGGGCTCATTGCTGTGCTCCAAGTACAGTATCTGTGAGGGGTTGGAGTGTTGTGGCACCAGTGCCTAAGGCCCAATTTTTCAGCCCCTGTTTAACAGGGGCGTGTCATTACAATTTTTGAAGCAATACTTTGCAACAGGGCTCATTGCTGTGCTCCAAGTACAGTATCTGTGAGGGGTTGTAGTGTTGTGCCACCAGTGCCTAAGGCCCAATTTTTCAGCCCCTGTTCAACAGGGGCATGCAATTACAATTCTTGATCTAATAATTCACAGCAGGGCCCATTGCTGCACCCACCAAGAGTAACTCTGAGGGCTTACAGTGTTGTGGCAACGCCACCACCACCACCACCACGAAAGGCCCAATTTTTCAGCCCCTGTTCAAAAGGGGCATGTAATTACAATTCTTGATCTAATAATTCACAGCAGGGCCCATTGCTGCACCCACCAAGAGTAACTCTGAGGGCTTACAGTGTTGTGGCAACACCACCACCACCACCACCACCACGAAAGGCCCAATTTTTCAGCCCCTGTTCAACAGGGGCATGCAATTACAATTCTTGATCTAATAATTCACAGCAGGGCCCATTGCTGCACCCACCAAGAGTAACTCTGAGGGCTTACAGTGTTGTGGCAACACCACCACCACCACCACCACCACGAAAGGCCCAATTTTTCAGCCCCTGTTCAAAAGGGGCATGCAATTACAATTCTTGATCTAATAATTCACAGCAGGGCCCATTGCTGCACCCACCAAGAGTAACTGTCAGGGCTTACAGTGTTGTGGCACCAGCACCACCATCAAAGCCCCAATTTTTACTACCACTGTTCAACAATTATATGTAATTAAAATTCCTGATATAATAGTTGACAGCAGGGCGTTCCAGCACCAACCAAGAGTAACTGAGTGCTTACAGTGTTGTGCCAACACCAACAACTAAGGGGCCTATTTCTGCAGAGTATATACGGCAGGTCCCTACTTTCAAACAATCCAACTTACAAACGACTCCTACTTGCAAACGAAAGAAGACAACAGGAAGTGAGAGGAAATCTACCCCTAGAAAGGAAAATTCTCTCCTGTAAGAATAAATATGGGAGAAAGGGGTCTCATCTGTACTGATGCTTTATCAGCAATCCTTGTTTCAAGAAAAACACCACATTTCAAAAACAGTTGTCATTGGGACGGAAAGTGAGGTGAAATGTTCTGAACAGGGGCACAGACAGCAAAACAAATGTTACAGGGGTGATAACCCTTACCTATGTTTCCCAAAAAGTTTAAAAATAGATTTTTGGGCTGGAGCTACACTTCAACAATGTACCTGTTCAAAATTACAAACAGATTCTACATAAGAACAAACCTACAGTCCCTGTCTTGTATGCACCGCCTGTATACGGCTGTTCAGAGTATATAGGGCCTTTTTTATTTTATGTGCGGGGTTCCCCTTAATATCCATACAAGACCCAAAGGGGCTGGTAATGGGCTGGGGTAGGGGGGGGGGGGTCATGGGATAGCTATGCCATTTTTCTTAAAGAATTTCATCCATATTACCGGGACCAGACATTACATTAAAGCCGCAAGCAGTTTTAAATGGCTTTTTTTTCCTTTAGAAGTGTCATTTTGTGCAGGGACAGTTCTAAACACGGGAAACACGTGGCACTTCACAGGCATACTTTAGACACCCCCCAGGTACGATATTTAAAGGAATATTTGACTTTTTTTTTTTCACTTTATGCATCATTAAAATGACTGCTCCCGAAAAACGACCGTTTTTAAAACTTCTTTTTGCATTGATACATGTCCCCTGGTGCAGAACCCGGGTTCCCAAACCCTATTTATGACAATAACATGCATAATAGTTGTTATAATTAGCACTTTAGAATTCGAACGTTCGCATCCATTGTATTTAATAGGGTTCTAATGTTCGTTCGAACTTTCGGTCCGTTCGCGGGTTCTGGTGCGAACCGAACCCGGGGGTGTTCGGCTCATCACTACTAGGAAGTAATAGAATGTACATAACTAGGGGAATGTAATATAAATGTTATATTACGAGTATGTAAGACTATTTGGAATTGTAATTTGAACTATATGAAAAAGAAAAAAAAAAAAAAGAAAAAAAAAAAATATCTTGTAAATGGACAACTTTGTGTAAAAAAAAATGCATTTTCATTTTTTTTCCACATATTCCAAAACCTTATGGAAAAAAATGAACTGTTCAAAAGACTCATTATGCCTCATAGATTATATGTTGGGGTGTTTCCTTTTCAAAATGGGATCATTTTGTTGACAATTCCATTGTCCTCGTGCTCCAGGCCCTTCAAAATTGTAATAGGTGGTTGAGAAAGGATATGTGCAATTTATGCTTGTAGAACGCCTGAAGGTGCTACTTCAATGTTGGCCCTCTGTATGTGGCGAGGCTGTGTAAAAGTCTCACACATGTGGTATCGCCATACTCAGGAGGAGTAGCAAAATGTATTTTGGGGTGTAGTTGCAATTATGCATATGCTGTGTGAGAGAAATAACCTGTTAATATGACCAGTTTGTGTAAAAAAAATTTAAAAAAAAATCTTAATTTTCACAAGAATTGTGGGAAAAAAATTACAACTTCAAAAAACTCACCATGTCTCTTAGTAAATACCTTGGACTGTATACTTTCCAAAAAGGGGTCATTTGGGGGGTATTTGTATTTTCCTGGCTTGTTAGTGTCTCAAGAAATGAGATAGGCCTTCAGTACATCAGGTGTGATCAGATGTGATCAATATTCAGTGATTGGCACCATAGTTTGTAGACTCTATAACTTTTACAAAGACCAAATAATATACACTCATATTGGTTATTTTTTCCAAAGATATGTAGCAGTAAAAATTTTGGCACACATTTTTTAAGAAAAATTACTTATTTGTAAAATTTTACAATAGAAACTAAAAAAATGTGGTTTTTTTCAAAATTTTCAATTTTTTTTTCGCTTATATCGCAAAAAATAAAAAAAACCCAGTGGTGATTAAATACCACTTAAAGAAAGCTCTGTGAGAAATAAATTATAAAAATGATAAAAATAAAAGTTTGGATACAGTGTAGCATGACTGAGTAATTGTCATTCAAAGTGTGAGAGCGCTGAAAGCTGAAAATTGGTCTGGGCGGGAAGGTGCATAAGTGCCTGGTATTGAAGTGGTTAAGCTATCTGTAAGGGGGTAATTCTTTCCAATGACCACAAGTGTAAGAAGCATTCTTTGCCCTCCCCTTAACCCTCGCCTCCCATAACATACTGCAGGACCCTCCAAAATGTAGGCAAGGTGCTTACATTATGTGACTCTTCTTTTTTTTTCTTCCATCCAAGATATATCTCACGCTGAGTCCATTCAGGAGAAGAGCTTTGTTCAGAAACAGACAGAGCCTTTCAATTAGCGACAACACCAGAGGGTTCCGCAACAATCCAGACGGCTTTAATGAAAAAAAGGGGGCTTAGAAGATGGAAAATGTGGCAAGTATTGGCTACCGATCTCCGTTTTCAGATCGGCTTACATCTCTGAAACCTTCAACAAATGAGACCCATATGATTCAATTTTAAAATAACGAGCTCAGGGTAATGAAACACATACTGAGAAAGTTATGACACATCCGTGACTAATCCGGGTGAGAAGAAATTGTCTGTGTTATTCCCTGTGAGGGAAAGTGAGAAAGAGATAGTTCCAATAAACCCACCGTCCTTAACGTCAGTCGTCCAATCTTAAATTAATCCTTAAACCACCAGCTAATATAGTTTTCTCGTAAGGTTCATAAATCTCCATATTAGGCTTGTTCATACGATCAACATCTGCTTGACGCTGCCTGTGTGTTCTTATCTTTGTCAGATGGTCTTTCTATGAATGGTAAAAATGGCCTTGAGTAAGCAAAAAATTTCAGATCGGTAAAGCCCCGTACACACTGTCGGACTTTTGTCCAACAAACTTCGTTTTGAGCAAGTTGGACCAACAATCCGACCGTGTGTACGCTCCATCGGACAAACTTTTTTCGTTTGGTTTTGGATTTCATCGGACAAAAGTTGGGTCTGCAAACGGACAAACTTTTGCCCAACAAAAGTCTGATGGAGCAAAGTCCGACCGTGTGTACAGAAAACCATCGGACTTTTGTCCGATGGACAAAACAACTAATGTTAAAATCAACCAACAATAGCAGAAGTTGACCAAAGGGTGGCAGTAAAGAGCAGAAAAGAGCAGAAAAAACACGCGATGTTGTAAGAAGTTTTAAGAAAGTTTGCAGAAAAGTCCGAGCGTGTGTATGCTATGGGTGTTCCCAACCAACTCCGTTCGGACAAAAAACCACGGAAAAGTCCGATGGAAGTCCGACTGTGTGTAAGAGGCTTAAGTTCCATCGTTGGGATTTGGGAACTGGCCTGTTTTTGGGCATAGGGAGGACTGGTCATTGATGCAGAACACCCTGACACAGGAGGGGTGAGTATAATGCCACGTACACACGACCATTTTTCATGACGAGAAAACTGCCATTTTTTAGATTGGTCGTGAAAAACGGTCATGTGTATGCTCCATAGCAGTTTTGTCGATGAGAAAACTGCCCGCAAAAAAATTAGAACCTGCTCTATTTTTCTCGTCATTTTTCCCATCGTTCTTTTTCTCGTCGCGAAAACCGCTCGTGTGTATGCTGTATCGAGGGGGGAAAAAAACACACATGCTCAGAATCAAGTATGAGACGAGAGCGCTCGTTCTGGTAAAACTAGCGTTTGAAATGGAGATAGCACATAAGATACTATAATATATTATATTGTAAAGCACAGGATTATGACTATAAGAATGCATAACAAAAATCAAAAGCCAGTTTTGAGAATTCAGTTTTACTCTCTGTTCCACATCAATTAAATATTATTGTTAATAATAATAATAATAATAATAATATTTAATTACAGTGCTTCACATACGGATTTGTAGAGATGGGCACAAGAGAAAATGTTGTTTTGTTTCGATTCAGATTTTTTCATTAACCACTTCAGCCCCGGAAAGGTTTTACCCCCTTAATGACCAAAGCATTTTTTGCGATTCGGCACTGCGTCGCTTTAACTGACAATTGCGCGGTCGTGCGACGCTGTACCCAAACAAAATGGAGCTTTCTTTTGGTGGTATTTGATCACCTCTGAGGTTTTTATTTTTTGCACTATAAACAAAAAAAATTTAAAAAAATATATATATATATTTTTTACTTTTTGCTATAATAAATACCCCACGTTTATTTTTTAAAAAATAAATTTCTTCATCAGTTTAGGCCGATATATATTCTTCTACTTATTTTTGGTAAAAAAAATCACAATAAGCGTATATTGATTGGTTTGCGCAAAAATTATAGCGTCTACAAAATAGGGAATAGATTTATGGCATTTTTATGTCATTTTTATTATTATTATTTTTTTACTAGTAATGGCAGTGATCTGCGACATTCACTTTTCAACACTTTTAAATCTTTTTTGGGACCATTGACATTTAAACAGAGCTAAAAATAGCAGGGAAGGTGTTAACATAGGGGGTGATCAAGGGGTTAACTGTGCAGTGTGTTCCCTATGAGTGTTTCTAACTGTGGGGGGGATGGGCTTACTGGGACAAGACAGAGATCACTGTTCCCGACCACTGGGAACAGTAGATCCCTGTCATGTCACCTGTCAGAACGAGGAAATGCCTTGTTTACATAGGCATTTCCCCGTTCTGCCTGTGTACAAAGCAATTGCGGGCCGCCGGAGGACATTGAGTCCTCCCAACCGGCGGGCACGCCCGCAACTGAGCCTGCGTGAGCCGCCGTACAGCCATAGGTGTGCGCAGCCTATTGCATTAGGGTGTGCACCCCAAAGCTCAAACACACCCTACTGATCACTCTCAATGTTCATTCAGAACGGGAAGGGACCAGTAAATTACATTTTCATGGCCCCTTCCCCCATTCATCCTAAAACATCCCGGCAGCAACATCTGGCAGGAGAGGAGGGAAGCCAGCAGCGCTTTGGGGGGGAAGGGGGGAAACCAAGGCCGCAGGGCGAATCTGTGCTGCACAGGGGCGATTAGGGTGTGCCTGGGCACACCTGGCACACCCTGTGCGCACGCCTATGCGTACAGCTATGGTGATTCGCACAGGAGTGCCACTGTGCTGCTGTTTGACGGCGGCCTGTCTTAAAGTGGTTAAGTTAATAATTACATTTCCTTATATTCATTTGGTTGGAATGATTTGTTTTCGGAATTTGTTTTTAAAATTTGGGTTTGTTTCGTATATTCGTTCTTTTCAAAATGATTAAATTTTGTCTGGATTTCAATTCATAACGACATGAATCCCACCACATCATGTCTACTGGTTTGCAAACTTTTAAGGTATAACTAAAGCCAAGACTATTTTTTGTTCAGCTAGCATTAGCATGTCCAAAGACTAAGCTAGGGGCATTGCCAATTTTTATATGCACATTTTTCACGTTATAGATGGCAATAACTGATTCCCCACATCGTCAGAGATATAAGTTATAGCACAGCTGAAGTTTGTAAAATATCCCTATATCAGGTCCCAATTCTTCACCATTCTATGGAATAGAGCAAAGGATCTGAAGTACTATAAAGCCTCATACACATGATCGGATTTTCTGCGGGCAGAGCGTAGGACATTTGTCTGAAGGGCGTTGGCCAGGAATTTGTCTTGCATACAAACGGCAAAGAATTGTTGGCCAACAAACACGAAACTACGTGGTTTTTCAGCTCTTTAGCGCCACCCTTTGGTGCAACTTCTGCTAATGTTGTGTTATGGTGAGCATTGCTTCTGAGCATGCGTGTTTGTACTTTGGAGTTTTGTGTACACATGATCGGATAATCCGACAACACACATTTGTTGGCGGACAATTTCAATGCATGCTATCCAACATTTGTTGGTGGAAAATCTGACAACAATTGTCCGATGAAGCGTACAAATGGTCGGATTTTCTGACAACAGGCTGTCATCACACAATTCCCGTCGGATAATCCGAATTGTGTGTACGAGGCTTTAGTGTTGGACACGGATCCTTGTTGATCCAAGCACATGTTTGAGTCATACAAGGATGTACAGATACCTCACCAATCGCTGATTTCACGACCATCCAGGGAAGACATATATAGAGAGCAGGGATGAGCCGAACACCCCCCTGTTCGGTTCGCACCAGAACCTGCGAACAGACAGAATGTTCGCGCAAACTTTAGAACCCTATTAAATACAATGGACTCGAACGTTCGAAATCTAAAGTGCTAATTATAAAGGCTAATATGCAAGTTATTGTCCTAAAAAGTGTTTGGGGACCCGGGTCCTGCCCCAGGGGACATGTATCAATGCAAAAAAAGGTTTAAAAAATAGACGTTTTTACGGGAGCGGTGATTTTAATAATGCTTAAAATGAAAAATAAACGTGAAATATTCCTTTAAATTTCGTACCTGGGGGGTGTGTATGATATGCATGTAAAGTGGCACATGTTTCCCGTGCTTAGAACTGTCCCTGCACAAAGTGTCATTTTTGAAGGAAAAAAAGTCATTTAAAACTCACTCGCGGCTATTAATGAATTGTCGGCTTTTATCAATACATACAAAAGTCATTGATAAAAAAATAAAAAAAAGCGTGGGGGTTCCCCCAAATTCAATTACCAGGCCCTTGAGATCTGGCATGGATTTTAAGGGGAACTCCACCCCAAATTTTAAAAAAAAATGGCGTGGAGTCCCCCCAAAAATCCATACCAGACCCTTATCCGAGCACGTAACCTGGCCGGCCGCAGGGGAAGAGGGGGGGACGAGAGAGCAGCCCCCCCTCCCTCCTGAACCATACCAGGCCACATGCCCTCAACATGGGGAGGATGTCCCCATGTTGATGGGGACAAGGGCCTCATCCCCACAACCCTTGCCCGGTGGTTGTGGAGGTCTGCGGGCGGGGGGCTTATCGGAATCTGGAAGACCCCTTTAACAAAGGGGACCCCCAGATCCCGCCCCCCCCTCTGTGAATTGGTAAGGGGTACATTGTACCCCTACCATTTCACGAAGAAAGCGTAAAAAAAATGTAAAAAAAAACACACAAACACCTTGAAAAAGTCCATTATTAAAAAAAACAAAAACATTCCAGCGGTGAAATCCAGTGTCCCGCGGCGATCCCGATGTCCAGCGCTGTCCTTCATTGGTTGTGCCTGTGCGGACCTGATGGGGAACTCCCTCTCAGTGTTTTAAATGTATAGACCCGCTCCTTCTAAAGTTCCCCATCAGGTCCGCTCAGCGGACCAGATGCGGAACATGAGAAGGGGCGGGTCTATACATGTATTACCAAAGTGAGAGAAGTTCCCCATCAGGTCCGCCCCCTCGGTATGTCGGACCCGCCTACGTCATTGGCTTGAGCGGGGAACTTCCTTCACTGTGTGATTTAAATTTACACAGTAAAGGAAGTTCCCCGCTCAGGCCAATGACGTAGGCGGGGTCCGACATACCGAGGGGGCGGACCTGATGCGGAACTTCCTTCACTGCGTAATACATGTATAGAGTCTATAGTAGTGAAGGGGTCTGAGCGGGAAACTCCCTTCACTGTGTAAATTTAAATTACACAGTGAAGGAAGTTCCCCGCTCAAGCCAATGACGTAGGCGGGTCCGACATACCGAGGGGGCGGACCTGATGGGGAACTGCTCTCACTTTGGTAATACATGTATAGACCCGCCCCTTCTCATGTTCCGCATCTGGTCCGCTGAGCGGACCTGATGGGGAACTTTAGAAGGGGCGGGTCTATACATTTAAAACACTGAGGCGGAAGTTCCCCATCAGGTCCGCTCAGGCAAAACCAATGACGGACGGCGCTGGACATCGGGATCGCCGCCGGACACTGGATTTCATCGCTGGAATGTTTTTTTTTTTTTTTTTAATAAAGGACTTTTTCAAGGTGTTTGTGTGTTTTTTTTTTTTTTTTTTACGCTTTCTTCGTGAAATGGTAGGGGTACAATGTACCCCTTACCAATTCACATAGGGGGGGGGCTGGGATCTGGGGGTCCCCTTTGTTAAAGTGTGTAACGGCACCCCAAGTATGAAAGGGGTTAACACCGTTAGGATATTCCCTTTCCAACCACACGAAAGCCACCAGACACTCCAACCAGCCGAATAAGACCCCATACGAATGATTCTCCCCCCAGATACGAGACAACGCTCTGTATTCAAGTTCCAAAACAGGGAATGACTTTATTTTCAAAACACATGGTAACACATTTCTCTTCAAAACCCTCCCCTCCCATCCTTGGGGGAACAGGGCGGGTTAAACTGTCCAATGACAATGGTGATACAGGTCAGGTGTGTTCAAACTTCTCCTTTGATAAACAGTCTTAGGCAGAAGGGTTGATTCCCCCCCCCCCCCCTCACAGAAGACACTTCCACATCCCATAATATGGAGCCAGCCGGTCTACCAAGCTCCAATCAACATCATCACAATGAAAGGGCCTGTAGCATAGGTGAGGCTCATTAGCATTACACAAGGAGACAGGAGACACATCAGCCTCTCTTAATTTAACCTGTTGAGTTCAGGACCAACAGAATAACTATTTACAGATCCTGGGAAATATTGGGGAATAATGTTACAGACCCATTTTAAAACAATCCCATACATATTCTCAATGTCCATTATTTCATTGCTCACCCTGTGCTCCAAAGTGACCCCCTGTCACAAAGGGGTCTTCCAGATTCCGATAAGCCCCCCGCCCGCAGACCCCCACAACCACCGGGCAAGGGTTGTGGGGATGAGGCCCTTGTCCCCATCAACATGGGGACATCCTCCCCATGTTGAGGGCATGTAGCCTAGTACGGTTCAGGAGGGAGGGGGGGCCGCTCTCTCGTCCCCCCCTCTTCCCCTGCGGCCGGCCAGGTTACGTGCTCGGATAAGGGTCTGGTATGGATTTTTGGGGGGACTCCACGCCATTTTTTTTTTTATTTGGGGTGGAGTTCCCCTTAAAATCCATGCCAGATCTCAAGGGCCTGGTATGGATATTTAGGGGGAACCCAAGGCAATTTTTGTTTAAATTTGCGGCGGGGTTCCACTTAATATCCATTCCAGACCTAAAGGGCCTGGTAATTGAATTTAGGGGAACCCCCACGCTTTTTTTTTTTTCTTTATCAATGACTTTTGTATGTATTGATAAAAGCCGACAATTCATTATTAGCCGCGAGTGAGTTTTAAATGACTTTTTTTCCTTCAAAAATGACACTTTGTGCAGGGACAGTTCTAAGCACGGGAAACATGCGCCACTTTACATGCATATCATACACACCCCCCAGGTACGAAATTTAAAGGAATATTTCACTTTTATTGTTTCACTTTAAGCATTATTAAAATCACTGCTCCCGAAAAAACGTCCGTTTAAAAAATTTTTTTTTGCATTGATACATGTCCCCTGGGGCAGGACCCGGGTCCCCAAACACTTTTTAGGACAATAACTTACATATAAGCCTTTATAATTAGCACTTTAGATTTCTCCCATAGACTTTTCGAATTTGCCGCGAACACCCCAATTTGTTCGCTGTTCGGCGAACATGAGTTTGACTCGAACTCGAAGCCCATCCCTAATAGAGAGCCCCATCTGTTCATTCAGGTCACATATGACTCATAGGGGTTGATTTACTAAAACTAGAGTGTGCAAAATCTGGTGCAGCTCTGCATAGAAACCAATCAGCTTCCAGATTTTATCATTTTTTTTTTGGTCAAAGCTTAATTGAACAAGCTGAAGTTAGAAGCTGATTAGCTGCCAAGCACAACTGCACCAGATTTTTCACGCTCCAGTTTTAGTAAATCAACCTCATAGTGTGGACAAATAGTGCTGGCTCTAACCACTTGCTTACTGGGGACATATACCCCCTTCCTGCCCAGGCGAAATTTCAGCTTTCGACACTGTCACGCTTTGAATGACAATTGCACGGTCGTGCGACGTGGCTCCTAAACAAAATTGACGTCCTTTCTCCCCACAAATGGAGCTTTCTTTTGGTGGTATTTGATCACCTCTGCGTTTTTTATTTTTTGCGCTATAAACAAAAAAAGAGAGACAATTTTGAACAAAACACAATATTTTTTGATTTTTGCTAGAATAAATATCCCAATTTTTAAAAAAAAAACTATATTTCTTCTCAGTTTAGTCCGATACGTATTCTTCTACATATTTTTGGTAAAAAAAATTGCAATAAGCGTATAGTGATTGGTTTGCGCAAAAGTTATAGCGATAGGATAGAATTCTGACTTTTTTTTATTATTTTTTTTTTTACTAGTAATGGCAGTTATCTGCGATTTTTGTCAGGACTGCGATATTATGGCGGACACATCGGACACTTTTGACACATTTTTGGGACCATTCACATTTATACAGCGAACAGTGCTATAAATATGCACTGATTACTGTATAAATGTGACTGGCAGGGAAGGGGTTAACACTAGTGGGCGAGGAAGGGGTTAAATGTGTGCCCTATTAGTGATTGCTACTGTGGGGGGAGGGGAGTGACTGGGGGAGGTGACCGATCTGTGTCCCTATGTACAAGGGACACAGCATCAGTCTCCTCTCCATGACAGGACGTGGATCTCTGTGTTTACACACAGAGATCCACGTCCTTGTCTGTGTAACGGGCGATCGCGGGTAACCGGCGGACATCGCGGCCGCCTGGCATGCGCATCGGCATCTCAGTGACGCGCCGGGCACGCGTGGGCTCCGCCGGCGCCCCCCAGTGGCCGGAGGAGCCGTGGCCGTATAAAGACGGACTCCCGGCATTGTAGAGCAACCTTGTGGTCGTATATAGTCGTACGGCGGGCGTGAAGTGGTTAAAGTGATTGTAAAGGATAGTATTTTTTTTTTTTAAATAACAAATGTCATACTTACCTCCACTGTGCAGCTCGTTTTGCACAGAGTGGCCCCAAACATTCTCTTCTGGGGTCTTGCGGCTCTCGCGGCTCCTCCCCGCATTAGATAACTCCCTATATGGGTCCCCAGATTCTGTGGACAGAAGGATGGCGCGTTCCCGCCAAGGAAATTAAAGGGCTCAGGTAAGTAAAATGGGGGGGCTGTGGGGCTGGTGACTGTCAGGTGTTTTTTCACTTTAAGGCATAGGATGCAATAAGGTGAAAAAAACACGTTAACCATTTTAACTATAAGGAGGCAATAATGAATGGCTCTACAGGTTGGAGAAGTTGATGTCCACAAAGAAGAATTTCCAACTTGTTGCAAAAATCTTTCCACAAATGAGCTTGTGACAGACCTAGCCGGGACAGAGGCTTTTGGAGGGGACTGAATGCAAGCCTCTTGCCTTGTGACCATGGGCCCTGGCATTTGGGGGAACGGTGCTCTTTGTGAGCTGTATGCCTGGGGACCCTTGAGGGGGTGTTACTTTGGATTCAGGTCCATGTCCCCCCAAGACACACAGAATCTGGGGACCCTGTATATGCCACATTAGAGTGACTGAGTCATACTGTTGGGACGTTCACACATTCACTCTAAGGATATGCGAATGCAATCACCTCCAGCCATCTGTCTGTCCTCTGTGCTAATTTGACCCTGCTAAAATGTGTGATGTTTACACTTATGATAATGTGTATTGTATAGCAGGTGAGACAGGTAGGAGACGGGATGTCTACCCTGAAAGGTCATATCTAGGAGTCACCTCGGCTGTCTAAAGGATTTAGTTAATTAGCTCATGTTAATTTATGTTCTGGTTACTTCCTCTGTTCTGTATATAAGACTTGTTTTTGGTTCTAATAAAGGCTCCTGTTGGAACTTACATACAGCCTGCCTGGTGTTTGTTCTGACCGATCACAAATGGATTCGAATGGCACATAGCGGTAGTTTGAATCCTGGAGCACCGGATGATCCAATAGAGCAGAGGAGTGTCGGGAGAGTGGAGCCGAGCGAGCAAAGGGGCTCGTTACAGAGCTCCATCTTCCACTCTGCTATTTAGAGAAATGAAGGAGCAAGTTGTGTGTAACATTGTCCCCACTGGATATGTATTGTGTCAGTTCCTAGCATTCCAATGACTTGCTTGATTATGGGTAGATGCAATCTATGACAGCCTTATGCCGCGTACACACGATCGGAAATTCCGACAAGAAAAGTCCGATGTGAGCTTTTTGTCCGAAATTCCGACCGTGTGTATGCTCCATCTGACTTTTGCTGTCGGAATTTCCGCAAAGAAAAGATTGACAGCAAGGTTCTCTATTTTTCCGACAGAAAAAGTTCCTATCGGAAATTCCGATCGTCTGTAGCAATTCCGACGCGCAAAATTCCTATGCATGCTCGGAAACAATCTGACGCATGCTCGGAAGCATTGAACTTAATTTTCTCGGCTCGTCGTAGTGTTGTACGTCACTGCATTCTTGACAGTCGAAAGTTCAGAGAACTTTTGTGTGACAGTGTGTATGCAAGACAAGCTTGAGCGAAATTCCGTCGGAAAAACCATCCAAGGTTTTTGCGATGGAAATTCCGATCGTGTGTACGCGGCATAAGGGGAGATATTTGCCAGTCTTGCTCACATAACTGTGCATTGGACTCATCAACAAGTGCAGCAAGCTTTAAACTGAAATCATTCATACACTATTGTATGTGGCCAAATGCTTGTGGACACCCGACCTTCACACCTATATGAGTTTGCTGGACACTCCATTTCAAAACCATGACCATTAATGTGGATTCCTCCCCTTTGTGGACATTAACCTCCCTGGCGGTATGATTCTGTCTGGAATTTTGTACCAAAAGCGGTACAATTATTTTGCATGGAAATTTGGCGTTTTATATTGTAGGCCTCCAATTCTTAGTAATTACTTACTTAAACCTGACCAAACCAGAGTCTAGTAGACATCCCGGGTATGATAAAGTTTGAAATACAAAATCATAAATTATAATATAATAAATAACTATAAATAATTATAACAAATAGTAATGTAATTATAATAAAAATTATTCAATAATGTAATCAAATCAAAAACACTGAAATTTGCTCAGTTGCAGAATTGTCGCTGTCATTAGATTTAGTGTTTGATGACGAATTTCCCCACAAATCGCTATCGCTCAATTCTGCAAGTGATTCTAATTTATTATCGCTGTTTTCTAGCTGGTCTAAATCCACTTTTGACATAAAGGGACACTTTTTGGTTGCTATGGACAATCTCCAGTTTCCAGGCAGAAAGAAAAGTTTTTATAATATAAAAGTACATGCAGGACACTGGACAGACCACTAGGGACAAAGGGGATGTGTAATTATTTTATACAGTACTGTAATCAGTAAGATTACAGTATATTGTATCTATACTGTCTTTTTTTTTTTTTTCCCTGCCGCAATGTCACAGGGAACGGAGCTCGGCATTCGGCAGTGTGGATCGAGCGAGACACAGCGGCTCGCACACACTGCAGGGAGACATCGCAGGATCCAGGGAACAAGGTAAGTAAGTCTCCCTGGATACTGCGATGCAGCCCGAGTCTGCCTCGGGGTTACCGCTCTTGGTATGAAAAACTCACCCCAAGCCAGACTCGGGAATACCACTAAGAGGGTTAAAGCCTCCACTCTTTTGGGAAGGTGTTTCACAAGATTTTGGAGTTTGTCTATACAGTGCCTTGAAAAAGTATTCATAGCCCTTGAAATTTTCCATATTTTGTCATGTTATATAACCAAAAATGTAAATGTATTTTATGTGATAGACCAACACAATGAAGCACATAATTGTAAAGTGGAAGAAAAGTGATAAATGGTTTTAATTTTTTTTTACAAATAAGTATCTGAAAAGTGTGGCGTCCATTTGTATTCAGCCCCCTTTACTCTGATACCGCTAACTAAAATCCAGTGGAACCAATTGCCTTCAGAAGTCGTCTAATTAGTAAATAGAGTCCACCTGTGTGTAATTTAATTTCAGCATAAATACAGCTGTTCTGTGAAGCCCTCAGAGTTTTGTTAGTGAACAAACAGCATCATGAAGGCCAAGGAAAACACCAGACTGGTCAGTGATAAAGTTGTGGAGAAGTTTAAATCAGGGTTAGGTTAAAAAAAAAATCCCAAGCTTTGAACATCTCACGGAGCACTGTTCAATCCATCATTAATGGAAAGAGTATGGCACGACTGCAAACCTACCAAGACCTGGCTGTCCACCTAAACTGACAGGCTGGGCAAGGAGAGCATTCATCAGAGAAGCTAAGAGGCCCATGGTAACTCTGGAGGAGCTGCAGAGATCCACAGCTCAGGTGGGAGAATCTGTCCACAGGACAACTATTAGTCGTGCACTCCACAAATCTGGCCTTTATGGAACAGTGGCAAGAAGAAAGCCATTGTTAAACAAATGTCATAAGAAGTCCCGTTTGCAGTTAGCAAGAAACCATGTGGGGGACACAGCAAAATGTGGAAGAAGGTGCTCTGGTCAGATGAGACCAAAATTGAACTTTTTGGCCTAAAAGCAAAACGCTATGTGTGGTGGAAAACTAACACTGCACATCAGCCTGAACCCACCATCCCCACCGTAAAACATAGTGGTGGCAGCATCGTGTTGTGGGGATGCTTTTCTTCAGCAGGGACAGAAAATTTGGTCAAAGTTGTTGGGAAGATGGATGGAGCCAAATACAGGGCAATCTTAGAAGAAAACCTGTTAGAGTCTGCAAAAGACTTGAGACTGGGGTGGAGGTTCATCTTCCAGCAGGACAACGACCCTAAACTAACAGCCAGAGCTACAATGGAATGGTTTAGATCAAAGCATATTCATGTGTTAGAATGGCCCAGTCAAAGTCCAGACCTAAATCCAATTGAGAATCTGTGGCAAGACTTGAAAATTGTTGTTCACAGACGCTCTCCATCCAATCTGACAGAGCTTAAGATATTTTGCAAAGAAGAATGGGCAAAAATGTCACTCTCTAGATGTGCAAAGCTGGTAGAGACATCCCCAAAAAGACTTGCAGCTGTAATTGCAGCAAAAGGTGGTTCTACAAAGTATTGACTCAGGGGGGCTGAATACAAATGCACGCCACACTTTTCACATATTTATGTAGTGCACTCAACCCCTTTTACCTGCCTTTGGCTCTTCGCAGGTAGAGAGGGCACACCACGCCACAAGGCCGTACCCTCCTGTGTAAAGAGGTTGAGCGCTGTTGTTGGTGGGTCTCCACAGCCAGAAACCCAGAATCCTCCAGAGAATGGTTCTCACCTCTGTAGTTAATAGAGATAAGTCTTGAGAACAGTCTCTGATAAGTAAAGGTTGGAGCAAGAAGACAGGACAGCATAAGGTGTGGGAGAGGTCCAGGCACAAACGTAATCACTTCACTGCTCGGCTTCTCAAGCAGACTCAGCCCAGATGGATAGTCTCCCTAGGTAGGGACTAGCAGCCAAATGGTACTCTAACTTAACCACACAGTCTCTGCCACAGACTTGGTGAACTTGGTCTCTGCCACAGACCTGGTGAACTTGGTCTCTGCCACAAACCTGGTGAACTTGGTCTCTGCCACAGACCTGGTGAACTTGGTGTTTCAAAGCTTGACCTCTTTGTAAGGAGAAGACATCCCTCCAGAGAGTTACCGGGCCCCTTCCTTCACCGTGACTTCTCACCGGTCCCTCGGAATAGTGCCTCCCACGGCCTCCTCGTCCAAGACACGGGTCCCCTTTGCAAGGCGGCACCCTGAGATTCCTCGATCCTTGATGGGCCCCAGCCGAAGGTGCTGGGCCCAAGGCCTTTGCTGCAGCCCCAGGGCTAAAGGTGCCTGGGACTGATTCACCGACCTCCACCCCTGGGCCAAAGGTACACTCCCTGGGGTAGGACCCCCGACCACCACAGAACAGGCAGCGTCTGCCCCTTTTATATACTCTCCCAGCATGCACAGCAGGCCTGCCACACCCACTGTACGGCTGCTGAGAGGGGACACACAAGGCACAGCACTGTATCAGAGGTTCAACCCTGGCCCACCATGGCAGCGCCTTCTGCAGGCCACAGGGAACTATACACCGATACTCTCCCTGCGGACAAAAATGGTTGACAGAATCCTGACAATTGGGGTGTTTGAGCATAACTACCACTCAAACACTCCCCTTAAATTTAGGACCCCGCTACACACTCCCCACACTAAATTAGACACTGCCCCCAGTGTCTTGGGCAAACCTATGCCTCTCAAGCCTGAGTCAACATAGACCTATTCCAGAAACTATCTACAAAGAAAACAAATTTGAAAAATATGTTTGTTTGTGCCGGAACCTGAACATGGGGAAAGGGGGTTAAATGAAGAGATGAAGTAAGTGTAGTAGAAAACAAATGTGTACATCCCATCCTCAAATGTCACATATTTAAAACAAACATTTTTTTTTTTCATTTACATTTCCCTCCCCTGCTGCAATAGCTAAATCCACCCATACTCAGTGATTTGCTTGGTGTCCACCTGCAGAGGGAGAAAGAAACATACACAACCAACAATTTGACATCCTAACTTATGTACATTAGAAGAGAAAAGATTCTCCCCGGGGGAAAAATCCTTTTCTTCTAACAAGTAAAACACATTTTAAATGTAATGCAAGAGTTACGCAACACTGCCACCTAGTGGAAGTGCCACCGTCAAGACACTTGTCCCTGGAAAAAAACGTTCTTTTCTTGAAGACGAAGCCTCTTCTTCTTGAACCTGACTGTGGCCCTGAACTATTTCCACCCCAAAGTCACTGTCTTGGTGGCGTTGTGAGAGGAGAAAAAAAACAACAGCTCCTGCTCTTCCAGCAAAGTAGAATACCCCATCTGCAAGGGCAAAAGTTCTTGGGCTCCAGGAGAGTACACTCCGGAATAAGCAAAGGGCAAAACATAAAGAGTCCAGTCTCTCAAAGATAGTACTGTGGATGAGGCAACACTAGTGGTTTCCAGTCCTTGGTGAAAGTGTCAATAAAGTACTCAACATTGTCTTTCTCCTTCCGGCAAATAACCACTTTATCTGCGTGGATATGCCTGCCAAGCATCCATGACTCCTTACATACCTTGTACCACTTGGTGATTGCGGCGGAACAGGCAAAGTACCTACGGGCCTGGGGTACCTTTAAATAAGTCCATAGAAAGTCCCTATAGGCCTCCACTTCAAAAAGCAAGTCTTTAGGCAAGTACGGGTATTCCAACCCATATTCGTTTGCCACTCTCTGGTTGAATAACCGCTGCATCCTGGACAACGGAGGCATGGTTGCACGATCTCCCATACCTGGCAGGACTATGGCATCCGGGTGTCGAGGCACTTTCACTGCCCCCGGACCAGACATAGGGGCCTGCAATGACACTCATCCCATTCCGGCAACAGGTACAGGTACCTCAAGTGGTGGAAGGGCAGACAACGGGACAGATTCCTCCTCAGGCTCCTGGGCCTCCTCCTGGGGTGTATCATCCCCAGTGACCATGGGTGGGTCCCTTTTCCTACGGTACGAGGACAGGGGTATCTTATCCCAACCCTTCCGCTCAAACAGTTCATCTATGTCCACATCATCCCCCGGATCGGAGACTGACTCCAGGTCGGAGGTATCACACTCCTCTGCCGGCAGGTAACTTCTAGTGGACGAGGAATCACCGCCTCTAACAAGTACAAGTGCTCTGGGGTCCCTGACCCAAGCATCCCCGACACTTCGGACCTTAGCCAAGATCCCTTTCCCCGGCTTACCTCCGCTTGTAGCTGATGCAGGATGTCCGGAACTCTTTCCTGTGGAAACATCCGATCCAGGCAAGCGCTGGGGTGTGACTCCACCATGGCCGCAGGAAGCTTTAACATAACCGACCTTCCTCTTGGGCGGTGGGAGCGAGGACTCAGTAACAACTGAGGCAGCATCCTCCGGTTTCTCCGTCTCCGGTTCCTCAATCACCGGAACATTCTCAACTGCGACTTCCTCCGAAGTCCCAACAGTGCGCATAGGGGTGACTGTGGAAGCTCTGGTTCCTTCTTCTAAAGTGGTGGCGCCCGTAAGGCAGTTCAAACGGAAGGCCCAAAGTTTTTCAGTGGGCTGTTCTACCTCAAACAGGAATTCTTTGCACTGCTCGCATCTTCCAAAAGGCCTAAGATGCACCACCAGTCCCTGGCATCCGGGACAAACCACTCCAAGGGCCTCCGCCTCTCTGCAGACATAGAGAGCGAAGTGACCCTGAGGCTTCAGTTGGATCCCCGTGTCGGTCACAGAAGCAGCAAAACAAGGTCACATTCATGGTAGAAGTAGCCGGAATCCATGAGGCATTAGACGCCATGTTACCCGCTTGCCGATTCATTGCGCACTGTCCTTTTTGCACCAAAGACACCACGTGTAACTCATCACATGGCGAGGCTCCTCCCATCCTCTGCAATGTTCGCGGGCTTTCTTACTTTAGACACGCCCACGAACTACGCAGCCTGGGCTCTCCTCGTAGTCACTTTTCTTTCAAATATGGCCGACCTCCACCGAACTTCACAGGGGAAATAAAGTCCAAACTCTGGGTAGGTTTCTTCTTCTTTCCGGCCGCAGAAATCCCGGACTCGAGCCCCCACGTGTAGCGCACTCAACCCCCTTTACCTGCCTTTGGCTCCTTGCAGGTAGAGAGGGCACACCACGCCACAAGCCCGTACCCTCCTGTGTAAAGAGGTTGAGCGGTGTTGTTGGTGGGTCTCCACAGCCAGAAACCCAGAATCCTCCAGAGAATGGTTCTCACCTCTGTAGTTAATAGAGATAAGTCTTGGTTCCCCGTCAGTCACTTGAATGTCCACACCAGCTGCAACTCCAACGTAGAGTTTATTTCTCGTAAATAACAGTCTCTGATAAGTAAAGGTTGGAGCAAGAAGACAGGACAGCATAAGGTGTGGGAGAGGTCCAGGCACAAACCTAATCACTTCACTGCTCGGCTTCTCAAGCAGACTTAGCCCAGATGGATAGTCTCCCTAGGTAGGGACTAGCAGCCAAATGGTACTCTAACTTAACCGCACAGTCTCTGCCACAGACTTGGTGAACTTGGTCTCTGCCACAGACCTGGTGAACTTGGTCTCTGCCACAGACCTGGTGAACTTGGTGTTTCAAAGCTTGACCTCTTTGTAAGGAGAAGACATCCCTCCAGAGAGTTACTGGGCCCCTTCCTTCACTGTGACTTCTCACCGGTCCCTCGGAACAGTGCCTCCCCCGGCCTTCTCGTCCAAGACACGGGTCCCCTCACAAGGCGGCACCCTGGGATTCCTCTATCCTTGATGGGCCCCAGCCAAAGGTGCTGGGCCCAAGGCCTTTGCTGCAGCCCCAGGGCTAAAGGTGCCTGGGACTGATTCACTGACCTCCGCCCCTGGGCCAAAGGTGCCCAGGGCGGACAGGAACACACTCCCTGGGGTAGGACCCATGACCATCACAGAACAGACAGAACCCCGAACAGGCAGCGTCTGCCCCTTTTATATCCTCTCCCAGCATGCACAGCAGGCCTGCCACACCCACTGTACGGCTGCTGAGAGGGGACACACAAGGCACAGCACTGTATCAGCGGTTCAACCCTGGCCCACCATGGCAGCGCCACCTGCAGGCCACAGGGAACTATACACCGATACTCTCCCTGCAGACAAAAATGGTTGACAGAATCCTGACAATTGGGGTGTTTGAGCATAACTACCACTCAAACACTTCCCCTAAATTTAGGACCCCGCTACATTTATTTGTAAAAAAAATTTATCATTTTCCTTCTACTTTACAATCATGTGCCACTTTGTGTTGGATCTTCCACATAATCCCAATAAAATACATTTACGTTTTTGGTTGTAACATGACAACATGTGGAAAATGTCAAGGGGTATGAATACTTTTTCACTGTAGATATTTGTGTCCTGTTCAGCCTAAAGCCTGGTACAAACGGGCTGCATATTAGGAAAAATCAGCCAGTTCAACAGAAACCGGTCGACATTCGGCGCCCGTGTGTACACCAGCCTGTCCAACAGAAATTGGCCAAACGGCCTGCTTCTGTCGATCAGGCATGCTGAAAAACCATCATCCGATTGCCATCCGATCAGCGCTGGCAGCCAATGGTGTTTTCTGGCAGGGGGGGGGGCAGTCCCCCTTGGAGAAAACACAATAGCCCGCTGGGTTGAACGAAAAAAACCTATAGTGTGTACCTAGCAAGACCTGGCTCGCAATTGGTGTTTTATTTCATCTGTGCAGGGCATTCTCCACACCACACCAAGCACGTCTTTTTTGTAGCTGGCTTGGTGAACTGCCAAGCTGGAACCGAAAATGGCCTTCATAATTTGTCTAAAATATCTTTGTATGATGTAGCATTAAAAGTGCCACTGGAAACACCAGAACTCAAACATCGGGAGAGGATCCACACCTTTTTTGGACATATGGCATATGAGAGTTTCCCCCTCATGAGTTTTTTTTTTTTTACAAATAACGTGGTGTTTATTTGAATGAATAAAAAAAAAAACATACAAGATATCGACAATGGCAACATAGGTACAACAAAGGGGATGATAGCGGAGGATCCAGGTAGGTAACATAGTTCAACAACAGTCATTCATTTGACTTGACAGCACATCGGAATAATGATATGGTACCGGGCCACATGTAGGCCTAATCACTGAGTTCATGTTAGTAAAGGAAAAGGTGACCAGCAACTCAAAAGATCTGCGTTCAGAAGATCAGTCGGGTACCTCACTACACGTGGCTGCGTTACCCAACCATGTGTCCCAAATTTTGACATATTTGGCCGGGCATCCTCTATGTGCATAAATCTCTTTTTTTATATGGTAAAACAGTATTAATTGCAGAGACCCATTCCTGGACTGTCGGTGGCGTGACCCTTAACCATTTTCTCGCTATAAGTAATCTAGCAATAAATAACGTTTCTTGACGAAAGATTTTGTGAAATTTATCTGAATCTGGGTCCCCTCTCCTGAGTTTTAGAGAGAATGTGAAACATCTCTACCCTTGCATCTACCTTCTGGTGTTTGGTAATAGACTGTTGCTGCCTCCATGTATATATACAATTGCAAATTATGAACAGGACAGGAAGAATTGGATACTTACTTCTGTTCGCTGACTTGCCCCTTTGCAAAGTAAGGAGCTCCATAAATTGGTAATGTGGCCTTTTGAACATCTGAACACCATTTGTAGGAAGACTGTAGTCTGTTTCCTGTAAATACATTATATTCAATGAGTAATGGATTCCCCTGCACATTCATTTATCTAATTTCAGAGAGTACAGGGAATCATTCAATGGTCCACTTACTGCGATAACAAAATGATACTCTAGGAAAGTATAGCACTTGATTGGGTTTTGGGCCAGAAGGATCACATACGGTAATTGCATATGTTACTATGCAAATACTTTAGCAAATATAGTAGAGGTTAGATATGCGTTCCAACTTGTATTCAGCTTTTTGCTTGGAGTTTCCTTTTAAGTGTCGATGTGTTATTCATTTATTTCGCGGCTGTAAATTCCACCATACTGGGCTCTTTTCGGGAAATTAGAGCACCAAGTTAGCAAGGAATGAGACGACCCAGGTTTTACGACTTGTAGCACATGTTAACTCATAAAATTATAGCTGGCATGGGCTTACTGGTGTGTGCCATTCAAATTCACGCTGTTTTAATTTCTCCCCATGTCCCCGTACAACCTTCGCTGCAATCTATCTTAACTAACGGTATTGTAAAATATTTATTTTTAGACAGCGTTCTTGAGGGAAGCAAATATAACACTGACTCGGCCTTTCAAAGCATAAAACGGTCAGGAACTAATTAAGAAACAAATGGGAAGGCAACACATTTTGGATACATTATGTAAGCAAAAGCCATTACATTAAACTGAAATGTGTGTGTGTGTGTTCTGTCTGTTCTAGTAATTTTCTGAGGGCACGACACTAAATTGGAAAATATGTCATGCTCAAAGTAAGCTGCATTTTTTAACGTCTCTGATTTTTTTTTTCTGCGCGCGGTGCAGCTTATATTCAAGAATTCATTGGGGCTACATTACTAAAGAAGTGAATCTTAAAGCGAAGTTCCACCCAAAAATGGAACTTCCGCTTTTCGGAACCCCCCTCCGGTGTCACATTTGACACCTTTCAGGGGGGGGGCAGATACCTGTCTAATACAGGTATTTGCTCCCACTTCCGGGCATAGATACCTGAGCCACCCGCGGGTATCTACGCCACTTCCTTTTTCCCCCGCTGTCTTCTATGGAGACACACAGGTCCCAGAAGACAGCAGGGACCAGTGAAATTGCGCAGCGTAGAGTCGTGCATGCGTAGAGTCGCGCATGCGCAGTAGGGAACCAGGAAGTGAAGCCGCAAGGCTTCACTTCTTGATTCCTTTACCGAAGATGGCGGCGGCAGCACATGAGAGCCGAGCAATAGATCGGCTTCGGGTGCCGAAATCGCGGGCTCCCTGGACAGGTAAGTGTCCTTATTTTAAAAGTCAGCAGCTGCAGTATTTGTAGCTGCTGACTTTTAAAAAAAACTAAATTCGGCGGACCTCCGCTTTAAAGTGGATTTAAACCCTAACAATGTATTTATCTTATTTGCTCCTTTTTGTTGTGATAAGTTTAGTGTACCATTGAAAGTGTTTGTTGCCGTTGCCAGAAATCTTGTGAGCTGATAACTTCCTGTTCAATCTGCCTCTGCTGCACTGTTATCAGTTACCAGGTTTATCAGTGCACTCTGTGGACTACAGAACACCTCTTCCATGTTATAGGGATGAGGAAAGCAAGATGTGTTCTGTAGTTCTAATACATTTTCTGCCCTACAGAGAACATCTGTAAATCATTGTTTCTCGACCAAGGTGCCACAGCACTCTGGGGTGCCATTTGGGTTCCCCTGGGGTGCCGCAATCGAGGGACCGAGTTTGCCCTGGATTGGAGATGGATGAGGGGACTCTGTGATCTGGGGGGTGATGGGGGCTCTGGTGTGATGGAGTCTCTGATATGATGGGGGGGCTCCAATATACAGAGGGGACTCTGATGTGATGGGGGGTCTCTGACTCTGTGATAGGGGGACTCTGTGGCGATAGGGGAATTCGGATGTGTAGGGGAGGACTTCTGACATGATGGGGGCCTCAGACACAAAGAGGGGCTTTGATGTGAAGGGGAGGCTTTAATTCAATTTTATTTTATTGAAAGAAACAAGGTGGAAAATGCAGTCAGCATAGAAAATATCACCAATAGGGATGAGCCGAACACCCCCCGGTTCGGTTCGCACCAGAACCTTCGAACGGACCAAAAGTTTGCGCGAACTTTAGAACCCTATTAAATACAATGGACGCGAACGTTCGAAATCTAAAGTGCTAATTATAACGACTAATATGCATGTTATTGTCCTAAAAAGGGTTTGGGGACCCGGGTTCTGCCCCAGGGGACATGTATCAATGCAAAATAAATTTAGACCCCATCGCATTAGTGCTACGCATCCGGCAGGACGGGAGCAGCCTGGAATACCCCGACTTGATCCGGATAGTCAGGGAGGAGGAGGCTATGTTGGAAGACAAAAGGAGGAGTCAACATACCGAACCAACTACCCTCCCTGCGGTGGGAGTCAGATCAGCTATGGCTACTGAACGGGACTCAGAAGTGGAGATCCTGAAGTCCCAAATGACCCAGGTGCTGGATCTTTTGACCACACTCCTGTCTGAAAACTCAGGAATGAAGGAACCCGAGGAAATTAAGAATGAACCACGCCAGAGCAGTTCAACACCAACCTCCCCACAGAAGAGAAGAGAGATTGTCTGTTTCAACTGTGGAGGTGTAGGCCACTACCAGCGAGTATGTCCAAGTCCACGAATGGAGACAGAAGGCTGGCGGAGGCCTCAGAGAAGTGACCCAAGAATGGAGAGAAGATCCGGGCCTTCAAAAATAACTTTCCCTGAACCTGCGAGGGAACGGTGGAGGACACCTGCAGTTTATGCCGTCTCAGTGAACAACGCCTATCAGCCTTCCAAACAACGCCAGAAACGGCATTCCCAGCACCGGAAGCTGAAGAGAGCACAAGTCCAAGTATGCCAGCCTGCTGTTACAGGTGTTTCCAAAAGGACTGCTACCCAATTGGTAGGTCCTCTGCCTGTAGTGCCTGTTCTGATCGAAGGGATCTACACCAGAGCCATCCTTGATACAGGTTCTCAGGTTACCCTAATGACCAGAGACTTTTACAAGAAGTACCTATCATACCTGCCCCTGGAAGAGATGGGAGACACCAAGATTCAGGTTATCCAAGCAGAAGAGTACTGTTGTGATGGATGTGTGCGTGTCAAGTTGTCATGTGATCCATTGAGGGCTGGGGAGCCCCAGAACTTTGAGACACTGGCCATTGTCTGTCCCTGGCTGCCAGGGCCCTCAAGAAGCTCTCTCATCATTGGGACCAATACCGATCTGGTGAAACGGCTTTTGGCCCCTGCTGTCCCCAGATGTGATCCCATACCCTCACTACCGGAAGAGGTTCCTGCTTCAGTACCAGAGGAAGAACCAAGAGTAGCTGAGACTGTGACTCCCAGGGAGAAGAGAAGGAAGAGAGTCCTTCATCCTCCCCGGAAACTAACTCATGATCAGATGGGAGAAAGTTCCGAAGACACGGTCCTAACCTCAAGAAGGACCATGCCCACATCTGGTCCCTCCACTGTACATTTGGTGGAGGGCAACCCCAACTCACTTCCTGGCACAGTTAGACAGGTCGCCCCCACTGAAGCGACCTGTGGACAGGACAGCTCCCCATCATATGATGATCGGTGGGAGGCTCCTCTGTCAATCCTATGCAACCGCATTGAAGCTAAAATGTTTTGCAGATCTAAAAATGTCAGATGTCTTTGGGGACCAAAGAGTTCAAGGGGGGGAGTGTGTAGCGCGGTGTTCCCCTTTAATGCAGAGAGACAAGAAGTTCCAGGTGAGAGGTGAGTCGGTAGGAAGTGGAGAAGAGACATGACTGAAAGTGAAAGCAGAGGAGAGAGACTACATCTCCCAGTACATCTTGCAGCACCCAGGGTACATTGCTCCGGAACAGAGACTGCTGGGGTAGACTTTATAAAGGGGAGGTGGAGTTTGTTCTGTCTCTTGTGGACACCCCCTCTCCTAGCAAGAGGATCTCTGTGCCGAACTGCTGTATGCACAAGGCCTGAAGACTGGGCCTTGTGCTCTTTTCCAAAGAGCCCCTCTGCCAGCCTAGCAGAGCCTTAGAGACATCTTCTCCTCCTTGCTGCAGTACACCAGAAGGATTGAAGACTTGGATGTCGGTGGATTCCTGTTCCCAGACGAATCGGCGGAGGAAACGGACTTGGACTTGTCCGGGTGGTGAGAGCTGTTTAAAGACAGACACTTTATCTTTACTATTCGTTGGGATTACAAAGTTGTTCTTCAAGTGCACCACGGAAAGATTGCTAGCGAATATTGTTTCACTGAACTTCCATTTAGATCAGTCAGGCCTGACTGCATAGGTAGACATTGCTGGGTGTTAGTCTACCCATGAGGGGAAGTAGCTGTAAAAGGGCAGCGCTAGAGTTGCATAGCAATACTTTATTATTCTGATTACTCTGTTTATCTTTATTACTGTTTATTGCAGGGATCTGCAACTTGTTATACTGTTTTTTATTACTTGCCCATTAGCCTCAGTAAAATATCTGGGTCAAGTACATTGGTGTCAGTTTCACTTACTTTAATAGAAGTTTTAAAGTATATCACTGTGTGTGTTTGCCATAGGACTGCGTCACCTAGAGTTGCGGTCACGCGGTCCTATCTCCCCTTACTAGCTGTGCCACGGGAGGTTAGAGCCGATTGCCAGGGGTTGACAGCGGTGCACCAAAACAAAACCAGCGGCTCTCTTAACTGGGGGTAGCGCTACAGACATTTCTAAAGGAAAAAAAGCCATTTAAAACTGCTTGCGGCTTTAATGTAATGTCTGGTCCCGGTAATATGGATGAAAATCTTTAAGAAAAATGGCATGGCTACCCCACCCCCTCCCCCTACCTCAGCCCATTACCAGCCCCTTTGGGTCTTGTATGCATATTAAGGGGATATATATACAGGTCCTTCTCAAAAAATTAGCATATTGTGATAAAGTTCATTATTTTCTGTAATGTACTGATAAACATTAGACTTTCATATATTTTAGATTCATTACACACAACTGAAGTAGTTCAAGCCTTTTCTTGTTTTAATATTGATGATTTTGGCATACAGCTCATGACAACCCAAAATTCCTATCTCAAAAAATTAGCATATCATGAAAAGGTTCTCTAAACGAGCTATTAACCTAATCATCTGAATCAACTAATTAACTCTAAACACCTGCAAAAGATTCCTGAGGCTTTTAAAAACTCCCAGCCTGGTTCATTACTCAAAACCGCAATCATGGGTAAGACTGCCGACCTGACTGCTGTCCAGAAGGCCATCATTGACACCCTCAAGCAAGAGGGTAAGACACAGAAAGAAATTTCTGAACGAATAGGCTGTTCCCAGAGTGCTGTATCAAGGCACCTCAGTGGGAAGTCTGTGGGAAGGAAAAAGTGTGGCAGAAAACGCTGCACAACGAGAAGAGGTGACCGGACCCTGAAGAAGATTGTGGAGAAGGACCGATTCCAGACCTTGGAGGACCTGCGGAAGCAGTGGACTGAGTCTGGAGTAGAAACATCCAGAGCCACCGTGAACAGGCGTTTGCAGGAAATGGGCTACAGGTGCCGCATTCCCCAGGTCAAGCCACTTTTGAACCAGAAACAGCGGCAGAAGCGCCTGACCTGGGCTACAGAGAAGCAGCACTGGACTGTTGCTCAGTGGTCCAAAGTACTTTTTTCGGATGAAAGCAAATTTTGCATGTCATTCGGAAATCAAGGTGCCAGAGTCTGGAGGAAGACTGGGGAGAGGGAAATGCCAAAATGCCTGAAGTCCAGTGTCAAGTACCCACAGTCAGTGATGGTCTGGGGTGCCATGTCAGCTGCTGGTGTTGGTCCACTGTGTTTTATCAAGGGCAGGGTCAATGCATCTAGCTATCAGGAGATTTTGGAGCACTTCATGCTTCCATCTGCTGAAAAGCTTTATGGAGATGAAGATTTCATTTTTCAGCACGACCTGGCACCTTCTCACAGTGCCAAAACCACTGGTAAATGGTTTACTGACCATGGTATTACTGTGCTCAATTGGCCTGCCAACTCTCCTGACCTGAACCCCATAGAGAATCTGTGGGATATTGGGAAGAGAAAGTTGAGAGACGCAAGACCCAACACTCTGGATGAGCTTAAGGCCGCTATCGAAGCATCCTGGGCCTCCATAACACCTCAGCAGTGCCACAGGCTGGTTGCCTCCATGCCACGCCGCATTGAAGCAGTCATTTCTGCAAAAGGATTCCCGACCAAGTATTGAGTGCATAAGTGAACATAATTATTTGAAGGTTGACTTTTTTTGTATTAAAAACACTTTTCTTTTATTGGTCGGATGAAATATGCTAATTTTTTGAGATAGGAATTTTGGGTTGTCATGAGCTGTATGCCAAAATCATCAATATTAAAACAAGAAAAGGCTTGAACTACTTCAGTTGTGTGTAATGAATCTAAAATATATGAAAGTCTAATGTTTATCAGTACATTACAGAAAATAATGAACTTTATCACAATATGCAATTTTTTTGAGAAGGACCTGTATATACTCTGAACAGCAGTATACAGGCGGTGCAAACAAGACAGGGACTGTAGGTTTGTTCTTAAGTAGAATCTGTTTGTAATTTTGAACATGTACATTGTTTAAGTGTAGCTCCAGCCAAAAAATCAATTTTTAAGCTTTTTGGAAAACATAGGGAAGGTTTATCACCCCTGTAACATTTGTTTTGCTGTCTGTGCCCCTTGTTCAGAACATTTCACCTCACTTTCCGTCCCAATGACAAAAGTTTTTGAAAAGTGGGGTTTTTATTGAAACAAGGATTGGTGATAAAGCATCAGTAGAGAGGAGACACATTTTTCCCATATTAACTTTTACAGGAGAGAATTTCCCTTCCTAGGGGTAGATTTCCTCTCACTTCCTGTTGTCTTCTTCCGTTTGCAAGTAGGAGTCGTTTGTAAGTTGGATGTGTGAAAGTAGGGGCCTGCCGTATATACTCTGCTGAAATTTTCCCCTTACATGTTGGTGTTGCCAGAACACTGTGAGCCCTCACAGTTATTCTTGGTGGGCGCTGGAACGCCCTGCTGTGAACTATTATATCAGGAATTGTATTTACATGCCATTGTTGAACAGTGGTAGGAAAAATTGGGCCTTTGGTGGAGGTGCTGGTGCCACAACACTGTAAGCCCTCATAGTTACTCTTGGTGGGCGCATGAATGGGCCCTGCTCTGAATTATTAGATCAAGAATTGTAATTACATGCCCCTGTCAAACAGGGGCAGAAAAATTGGGCCTTAGGCACTGGTGCCACAACACTGCAACCCCTCACAGATACTGAACTTGGAGCACAGCAATGAGCCCTGTTGCAAAGTATTGCATCAAAAATTGTAATTACATGCCCCTGTTAAACAGGGGCAGAAAAATTGGGTCTTAGGCATTGGTGCTGGTGCCACAACACTGCAACCTCTCCCAGATACTCTAGTTGGAGTGCAGGAATGAGCCCTGCTGCAAAGCATTGCATCAAAAATTGTAATTACATGCCCCTGTTAAACAGGGGCTGAAAAATTGGGCCTTAGCCACTGGTGGCGGCACCCAGAAACAAAAAAGTTCTTCCAAGCTATCATCAAGAATCGGATCATTGAGGAGGAGGAGGATAGTCAGTCAACATAACAGGACAGTCACTCAGCATTAGCATCAGTCTTGAAGGGATGTGACATTTGAAAATAAATTAGTCTGTTATATCAGCTTCAGGTGCTTGGTAGCTGGTGGTGATCCAAGACTGGTTCATCTTTATGAAGGTCAGTCGATCAACCGAAAAAACCACGAGCAATAAGGGCTAGCTTCAGGTGTATACTGTGCAGGAGGCACACTACGCCCACTGTAAGTGCTGCAGATGCCTGCCTGTGTTACACAACAGGAAAACACAGCAATAAGGGCTAGCTTCAGGTGTATATTTTGCAGGAAGCACACTACGCCCGCTGTAAGTGCTGCAGATGACTGTTAGTGTAACACAAAAGAAAAAAAACACAAGCAATAAGGGCTAGCTTCAGGTGTATAATGTGCAGGAGGCACACTACGCCCACTGTAAGTGCTGCAGATGCCTGCCTGTGTTACACAACAGGAAAACACAGCAATAAGGGCTAGCTTCAGGTGTATATTTTGCAGGAAGCACACTATGCCCGCTGTAAGTGCTGCAGATGACTGTTAGTGTAATACAAAAGAAAAAAAACACAAGCAATAAGGGCTAGCTTTAGGTGTATAATGTGCAGGAGGCACACTATGCCCGCTGTAAGTGCTGCAGATGCCTGCCTGTGTTACACAACAGGAAAACACAGCAATAAGGGCTAGCTTCGGGTGTATAATGTGCAGGAGGCTTAGCAAAGAATATCACTGACACTGTCCCTGCCTATCCTTCTCTCTCCCTGCACACAAGGTTTAGCAAAGAATATCACTGACACTGTCCCTGCCTATCCTTCTCTCTCCCTGCACACAAGTTAAATGAACAAATAGCACTGACACTGTCCCTGCCTATCCTTCTCTCTCCTTGCACCAGAACACACTACACAAGGCCGCCGCACTGGCGGCCTTTTATAGTGTGGGGCGTGTACTAAATCCCCCTGAGCTATAATTGGCCACAGGCATCCTGCCTGTGGCCAATTATGGCTCTCCTCGCTGTCGGCGCTGTGATTGGCCAAGCATGCGAGGTCACAGTGCATGCTTGGCCAATCACAGCGCCTGGATTGCACTGCGATGGCGTAGTGCATTGTGGGCCGTTTGCATCACTCGAATTTGGCGCGAACGGCCCAAATCGTTCAATCTTCGTCGAACGATCGAACAGCCGATGTGCGAGTCGAACGTATGTTCGACTCGAACACCGAGCTCATCCCTTATCACCAACAGTAGTAAGTAAGGACAATAAAACATATGTGTAGGGAGGTTACGAAAATATAGTATTGTATCGCGTTCATTATATGTGTAGCGATACCTCCAACTAAGGAGGCTGCAGAATTAGATTTGGGCCCTGAGTGCAGCTCCGCCAACCCCCGGCAATAGGCTCTACCCCCTTCTGGCACAGTTAGTACTAACAATCAATGATATATCCTATGCAATATAATAACTAAGCAAGGACACAGTAATGAATTGTAATAGGTAACGTGTTTTACTTATTTTCTCAATATGGATAAAGGGGGTAACAGTAATCACAGTTCAAGGTAATCACTCCTAAGGGCAGCATCCTGCCACTCTAACACACTATGTAGTAACACACGCTACAGGTGCGCCATACGGGCGACCGTTAACTAAGTGCCCTATGGCGCAGTAATCAAACACGCTAGAATCCCCACCAGGCCTGGTTCTAATATTTAACTTAGTCCTTCTTTCTTCACCGGCAGGTCTGTAATGTTGGTGCACTTTAAACAGAGTATAACTTTGTAATCCAAGGGGTATAGAACTTGGTTAAATAAAGCCGCAGGCTCAGTTCTGACAAGGCTCTTCAATAGGGGTATCAAAATAACTTGTAGGCCACGGCAGTCTATAGGCCTATATACAGTAACAGTATCTTAGCTGGGCTTATGCCCTCTCACCCGCCGGACTACGGATCCAGTCCGGGAAACCTCCACCGGCCATGTCACACACACTCGATCTCTCCAACGATCGGGTCCCCGATCCAACAAGGCTGTAGCGCACAAAGTCAGATGCCACCCAGGCTCGCAGAGGGGGGGTGGAAAAACTCTTTGGTGCAGAGCAAGGCCTCAGGCTTCAGGCCTTGCACTCCGACACATCTGCACAGGAGGATCCGTCTGTGAAGTCTCGTGTCCCCAAAGAGGCCGAGCCCGGCCTCGCCTCCTCCTTTTATAACCCCTCCCATGAGTCTCTGCGGTGGAACATGTGAAGAATGGGGTTATGGGTGATGTAGTTTCTTCCCATTATAGGGGAACACCCCGCTACACACTCCCCCCACTTAAACTCTTTGGTCCCCAAAGATAAACTATAATATATAACATTGGACAATTCTGAAAACGATGTTGGGATAGGGGATTCCCACCATAACTGAGGGGTAGAATTCCCTTGCCCACAGGTCACATTATCATGAGTGGCCTGCCTAACTGTGCCAGAGAGTGAGCTGGGGTTGCCCTCCACCAAATGGACAGTGGAGGGATCCGGAATCTCAGCATTTCTCCTAGCAGTGACTACAGAGTCTTCCGAACTGTTCCCCATCTGAGGGTAGGTCAGCTTCTTAGGAGGTCGAATGACTCTTCGAGCCCTTTGCTCTCCTGGAATCTCTGGCTCTGGCGCCACAGGCTCCTCTTCCTCGGAGCAACTATCATGGGCATCTTCCCAGTAATCTGCTGAAGGACTAAAGGGGATGAACTCTGTAGCCTCTGGGTTCAGTGTTTCATCTGTGGTATCTTGGGTGACTGGAAGATCTATGATAGAAGTTCCTGGAGTTGGGGAAGACCACAGCCAATCAAGTTCTCCCTCCTCATCTCCACTAAGTTGGGAGGCTTCTCCATTTTCAGCTCGGGAGGTCTGTGACCGAGTGTTCGGCCTAGGAGTATCCAAGATAGAGGCCGGTTCAGGGGAGTCTCCCACGGGAGGTATTCTAACTGCCTCCGCAAGTGGGAGCAGGTGGTTTCGATGCCATGTCTTCAGTGGGCCTACCTTTCCCTCTGGCTTCACCTTGTAGACAGGTAGGCCGGGCAACTTCCTGCAGATGACATAGGGTTCAGATCTCCATCTGCCTGCAAGTTTGTGCTTTCCGGGGACTCCCAGATTGCGCAACAGTACTCGATCCCCGGGCTGTAGGTCTTGTATCCGGACCTTCAAGTCGAAATTTCTTTTATTCCGAGCTCCCCTTTGATCTGAGGCCGCTTGAGCTTGTTCATAAGTTACTTTCAGGCTGTGTCTGAGCCTGTCCACATATCCTTTGTGGGATGTGGCTGAGGAATGGTCCAGTGAGGTGCCAAAAGCCAGGTCCACCGGTAGTCTCGCTTCTCTCCCAAACATGAGTCGATATGGGGAGTAGCCTGTAGCATCACTGATGGTGCAGTTGTAAGCATGTACTATGGCTGCTATGTGTTGGCTCCAATGTTGCTTTTTCTCGCTTTCCAGAGTCCCCAACATGTTGAGCAAGGTTCGGTTGAACCTTTCCAGCTGAGCATCTCCCTGAGGATGGTAAGGTGTAGTTCGAGTCTTCTTAATTCCCAAAGAATCCAAGAGCTTCCGGATCAGCTTACTCTCGAAGTCCCTCCCTTGGTCTGAATGGATTCTCTGTGGCAGCCCATAATGGACGAAGTACTTCTCCATAAGTACCTTGGCCACGGTGGAGACCTTCTGGTCTTTGGTGGGGAAAGCCTGGGCATACCGGGTGAACTGGTCGGTTATCACCAGAACATTTCCTAGTCCACTCAGGTCGGGTTCGAGGCAGAGAAAATCAATGCACACCAGGTCCATGGGCCCTTGGCTCTGTAGATGGCCCATTGGGGCAGCTTGATGGGGCAAAGTCTTCCTCTGGATGCATCGCGCACATGAGTGGCAGTACTCCTCTACCTCTGCCCTCATTAGACATGTGCACAACCAAAAAATTAGTTTCCTATCGTTTCGTTTCGTCTCGTTCCGTATGTTTGTAAAGATTCGTAATTTCGTAAGACGCGAGTTTTCCTATTCGGACTCGTTCGTATGTTCGTAAAAGTTTAATTTTCGTTGATACTGAATGATTCGTAGTTCTGTCTAAGTTATTTTCGTTGATTTGAAATTCGTAATTTTGTTGATATTGAATGATTCGTATTTCTGTTTAAGTTATTTTCGTACTTTCGTAACAGTTTGATTTTCGTTGATACTGAACGATTCGTAATTCGTAATTTTGTTAGATAATAATTTTCGTTTTTCTGTACACTACTCTGCCGTTTCTGTTGATTCGTAACATTGTTTTGTTTTTCTTGATTCGTGTCTACTACCGTGCTTCGAATGGATTCGTAATTTTTTTATACTTTCGTAAATACATCTCGGCGCGGTCATTCGCAATCTCGCGTTACTAGTTATTTTTATTTTCAACACGCGGCTATAGCCGCGTGTTGAAAATGAAACTAAAATACGTCCACGTGCTTCGAATGCATTCGTACTCCCGTAAATACATCGCGGCCATTCGCAATCTCGTATTTTAGTTTCGTTTTCAACAAGCGGCTATAGCCTCCGCCCCTGTACGCCATTTTGAGAGGGTGTAAGTGGTGTGGTGAGGGAGGAGCAGAGAGCAGTGCAGAGAGTGATATTGTGTTTTTTGTAGTTGTTTTTGTGTGGTTTGGTGGTTTTATTGCAATTAGAATGTCATAGTTGCCAACAGTCACGGATTGGCCGGGACGTTCCCGGGATTCAAACCCTTTTCCTGGATTTATTTTGTCCCGGCCAATGTCCCGGCCAATCCGATTTTTCCCGTTTTCCCCGAATTTGGACGCCGCAGGCCGCCGCCGCTAGAGGTCCACGGCTGGCGGAGACAATGTCTCGGCCGGCCGCCATGTTCAAGAAGACCAAAACACGGATGTAGTAGAATAGAAAATAAAGCCGCTGCGGCGCCGCCCACACCCCGCACCTCCCCGGGGGTGGGCGGCGCCGCAGCAGCTTTATCTTCTATTGTACTACATCTGTGTTTTGGCTGGCCGGCCGGCCACCCCCCCGCCCCGCCCCGCCCCGCTGCAAGTCTGTCTGTAATGGAAAGGGGCGGGGGTCGGCAGCGCCACAGCTTAATTTTTTATTTTTTTTGCAGCCACACTGTCGGCTCCGCCTCTATTTTGTTCCCCTTCGGGGGAGGGGAAACAATAATGGCGGCCGAGACAGGAGACGCCTGTGGTTAAGGGGTGACTCCGCTGGGGATGCCTGTGGTAACTGGGGACTCCGCTGGGAACGCCTGTGGTAAGGGAGGACTCCGCTGGGGACGGCTGAGGTAAGGGGGGACTCCGCTGGGGACGCCTGATGTAAGGGGGGACTCCGCTGGGGACGCCTGATGTAAGGGGGGACTCCGATGGGGACGCCTGATGTAAGGGGGGACTCCGCTGGGGACGCCTGATGTAAGGGGGGACTCCGATGGGGACGCCTGATGTAAGGGGGGACTCCGCTGGGGACGCCTGATGTAAGGGGGGACTCCGCTGGGGACGCCTGATGTAAGGGGGGACTCCGCTGGGGACGCCTGATGTAAGGGGGACTCCTCTGGGTACACCTGATGTAAGGAAGGACTCCGCTGGGTACGCCTGATGTAAGGAGGGACTCCTCTGGGGACGCCTGATGTAAGGAGGGACTCCCCTGTGGACACCTGATGGCATCTGGTGGCAGGCGACGTGGCAGGTGACACACTCGGGGCTTCCACTGATTCGGCATTTTGGTGAGTTGAATGATTTCATTTTATATTAAAATGTAATAAGAGAAATAATGCACTTCAGTCATCCTGACACCCTAACAACCATGGTGCCGGGATGATTAAAGAGCTAACACCAGATGTTTGGATTATCTTTATCTGTTGATTGTTAAACTCTGGAATACACATATTTCTATTATGGTGTAGGATCTGGGCCTGCTGTCCTTCCATCCTTCCTTCTCTTTCCTTCCCTCCCTCTTTCTTTCTCCCTTCATCCCTCATTCATCTCAGACTTTAACCACACCCCCTTTGAGCCACGCTCATTTAAGCCACTCCCACTACCCACGTAAACCACGCCCACGCTTCGTGCGCCACTTTTTTCTCCTAAAGTATAACACACCTTTAAATGAATGCCCCACCCCCTAATTATACCAAGGCTCCGCCTACATGCGAAAAAGTGTCACGGATTTTTTTTTTGCAATGTTGGCAACTATGGAATGTCTGGGAGTGAGAATGGACGTGTGAGTCTTGTAAGTGAGAATGTTGGTGTTAGTGAGTGTGTTGGTATGAGAGTTGGTGTTGGTGTGACTGAGAGTGGAGGGATTGAGGACTGGAGTATTCTTATTTTACCGGTCCATGCAAAAAAAAATATATACTAATCTACTTCTCCTACCATGAATACGTAGTATATGCTGCCTGGGCTGGTCTAGTAGTGGCACTGGCTAACACAACAAAAAAAATAGGTAGGGGCAGACAGACAGCAATATAATAAAACACAGTCCCAGAAAAGGGAAAAAAACTAACTTTAGAAAATCCTAGGAGTAATAGAAATAGTAAGAAATTTATAATTTCTATATCAATCTCTTTGAATGACTCACAAATCAAACACCACCCACACCCTGTCTAGAATGTAGTCTGACAAAGAAGAAAAATACAATATGTCAGAGATATTACATAAATAAAATTATAAATTAGAATGTAGACTCTAGAATCTCAATCTAATATCCTTAAGAAACAAAGAATTTCTCTCTCCCAAGTAAAAAATTTACTCACAAAATCCAACAGAACAGTGCAACCTACCCAACCACACCCTATCTGGACTCTGGATGGAATGCACTGCAGTCTAACACAGAAAAACACACATACACACACATTATAGCACATGTCTATAAGAAACAAGCTCATTGGGGGAAGAGACGACCTCTTCAGGGGAAGGGACAAGCTTATTGGCCATTGGCCAAAGTCCAGAACTAATTCAGAACTAACGAAATAGAATTTAAGTTTTTACGAATTGTCGTTGTTTTCATTTCCGTTTTCCGAAGATTCGTAATTTTTTTTCCGTTCATTTTGATATTCGTTAATATGGATCTTTGTTCGTTATTCGTTGTTTTGTTTTTCGAATATTCGTAATATCTCGTTTTCGTTCATTTTTATTTTCGTTATTTTTTATCTTTTTTCTGTGTTTTCGTTGTTTTTATGTTTTCGTTTTTCACTTTTTCGTTTTTTGTTTGTTTCAAATTTACTAAATTCGTATTTTATTTGTTTTCCATATTCGTTCGTTTAGATTATTCGTTGTTCGTTTGTAATGTTATCGAACCGTTCGTTCATTCGTATGTTTACGAATCAACGAATATAACGAATTTTGACGGATAACGAATTCGTAACTAAACGAATTGCACATGTCTAGCCCTCATGCAGGGCCAATAGAACCGACTTCTGACAAGTTGAAAGGTCCTTTCAGCCCCTATGTGGCCATGATTGTCATGCAGGGCAATCAGAACAGTCTCCCGATGTTTCTCTGGGAGGAACAGCTGCCACTTATCTTCTGAGTCATCAGAGGGGCCCCTTCGGTAGACCACTCCCTGATGTAACTGCAACCTATTCCACTCCTTCCTCAGCAGGCGAGCTTCTTTTGAAGGTTGACGCATGAGTCTGTTTGGATCCTGATTCTCCAAGGCCTCCAGGACCAATCTCCCCATGGGGTCTTCCAATTGGTCACACCTCAGTTCCTTCTTGGACAGTCTTGGTAGGTTGTCCTCTTCCAATTGAGCTACTCCACAGTAGTGTTTGGGGACTCCCACCGTGGTAACTCCTATTTCCTCTGCTCTGGAGCCTCCTCGGGCTTGGAATTCAGCTCCTTGACAAAGGGCCCGCACCCCGTCCGGTGCCACTTGGGTCCAATCTTCTATTTCAATGGTGGGGGAATGAGATCTCCTGGACAGAGCGTCTGCGCCTCGATTCCCCACTCCTGGTCTATACTTAAGGCTGAAGTTGAATCCAGACAGTGCGGCCAGCCACCTGTGTCCAGTGGCGTCCAGCTTGGCCGTGGTGAACAGGTAGGTAAGGGGGTTGTTGTCGGTCTTCACAGTGAACTCCGCTCCATACAGGTAGTCTTTGAGCTTGTCTACTACCGCCCACTTGAGGGCCAGGAACTCCAGCTTGTGAGTGGGGTAGTTCTTCTCAGAGGGGGTCAGGCTCCTACTCACATAGGCAACGGGCCGCAATTGCCCCTCGTGTTCTTGGTAAAGTACTCCTCCCAGACCGTCATGACTAGCATCCACGTGCAGTTCATAGGGTTTGGTTGGGTCTGCGTAGGCCAAGACTGGTGCAGTGGTCAGGCTCCTTTTCAATACCTGGAAAGCCTCTTCACACTTCTGATTCCACTGATCTCTGATGGACTCTCCTGGCCTCCTGGGCCCCGAGCCATCCTCTTCTCCTTCAGTCTTGAGCAACTCATTCAATGGTCTAGCAATTCGGGCAAATCCCTCCACAAACCTCCTGTAGTAGGAGCAGAAGCCCAAGAAGGATCTGAGTTCTGTTACTGTGGTGGGCCGTGGCCAGGAGGTAACTGCCTCCAATTTCTCAGGGTCTGTGGCCACCCCTTCTTCAGACACTATGTGCCCCAGATAGTTCACAGAAGACTGGTAGAACCGACACTTCTCAGGCGAAAGCTTGAGTCCTTCCTCACTGAGTCTTCTCAACACTTTTTCCAGCCTCTCTTCATGTTCCTCCAAGGTTCTCCCAAAGACAATGACATCGTCCAGGTATACAAGGACTTCGATCAAGTTCATGTCTCCTACTGTCTTCTCCATGAGACGTTGGAAAGTAGCTGGGGCTCCAGACAGACCTTGGGGCATCCGGTCAAATTCAAAGAACCCCACTGGGGTTATGAAAGCTGTCTTCTCCTTGTCTGCTGGGTGCATCGGAATCTGATAGTACCCACTCTTGAGATCCATAACGCTGAACCATTTGGCTCCAGACAAGCTCTGTAGGGCATCCTCTATCCTCGGAGTGGTGTATTGGTCAGGTATGGTTCTCCTGTTGAGAGTCCTGTAGTCGATACAGAGCCTCAATGATCCATTCTTCTTTCGGACCACCACTATGGGAGAGGCATAGGGGCTTCTGGACTCCCGTATCACACCAGTCCTCTTGAGTTCTGCAAGTTGTTCCCTCAGATCCTCCAGATCTGCTAGCGGGACCCGCCTGACCCTCTCTCGGAAGGGCTTATCTTCCTGGAGGCGGATCCGATGGGTGGCACTCCTTGCACACCCCACATCAAACTCATCCTTAGAGAAGATCTTCTCCCATCTATTCAACTGGGCCTGGGCTCTCTCTTTCCAAGCCCTGGACAGATTCGGGTTTTCCATGGACAGCTTCTCCCAAACATCCCCTCCTCCACCTGTCCTCTTCACTTCTGACAGGGTAACAGGGGCCGCCGGGCTCACCTGGCCTAGCAGCATTCTGGCTGGGATTTCCATGGGGTCTTTGGTAGTATTCCTAACACTCACTGGAACTCTATAATGGGCCTTCTTCAGGACCTTCAGCAGAATCACTTCCGGTATCACCTCCAGGCCTGAGGACTCACCCCTTGGGTCTGACTCCAGCATGACAAAGGGACCAGGCTGCTCCCAAGTAAGCTTCACAGTGGCCCTGAGACAGGTTACTTCGCCGGGCTGCAACACTACCCCTTCTCTTCCAAGTCTCCACACCTTCCCTATCCCCTCTCCAGGGGTCTCCCGCTTTTGGACCAGCCGTTGGTAGGCTGTCTTCAGCATGGGATGGATCTTGGTAGCTGCTTGTCTTTCTTCTGTCACGAGAGGGGTCAGGAGTCTTCGGACCAGGTCCGTGTCCGTGTTGAGTCTTGTTGGCTCCAGGCGGCCTAGGGCACACAACTGCCAGGGTGTCAAACACTTCGGCCCTCCCAGCCATGGATGGGTCAAAGGTCATTTTGATGGGAAGGTAGCCGTCGTAAGGGAAACTCTGGGTTCCAATTCCCCATATTTCCAGCTCTTCTATCTTCTGGATAGGCAGATGACTCAGGTGCCTGTCGTAGAAGTCCCGGTATAGTAGGGTCACTTGTGCCCCGGTATCCAGGAGGCCCCTGGTGTAGACTCCCTCCACTTGAATGGGCACTATAGGGGATCCAGCTTCTCTGGATATGGTCCGGCAGGAGCCGCCTTCTTCAGACCTTTTCCCTTTGGACTCTCTCTTGTCCTATTCCCTTTGGACTTGAACCTTTCTTGAGCCTGGTATGCACTGACTTCCCTCCTTTTAATGGGTGTAGGAACCCGCTGAGGGGTACTATTATTTTTCTTGGGTGGGCACCCCCTTTGGGGAGTGCTGTGCCTCTTCTGAGGGGTCTCCCCCCTTCCTCCTGAAGTATAGCTTTGTTGAGGGGTATTGCGTTTCCCCTTTGGTGTTCTATCTTTTTTTTTGTTTTTCTTCGCATTCGGCTTGGAGTTTACTGAAGATGATGGGCACCCGGTTGACTCCTTCACCGGGGCCCTCTGGAGTTTCCCGCCGGCTTGCGGTTGTCTGGTCTCTTCTTCTTCGGACTAGAACATGTGGCTGCAATGTGGCCAACTCCCCCACAGTTGAAGCAGACTATATCTCCTCATTCTTGTAAAGGTTCGGGTGCTGAGGCAATCGGGAACATTTCCTTCCTTGGACTTTCCTTCTTCTTGGGACACTCTGTGTCTTTTGCTATCAGAGAGGTCAATATCTCTAACACCTTGGACATCTGAGTTTTTAGGGTGTCTATCTCCGCCTCTCTTTCAGGGGTCATTACTGGATTGACCAGCACCTGTGGGGGTACAACACTTGTCTTATCCTTCTGCTGGTCCTGTTGCAGCGCCTCCTCATCTCTGATGATTTTTATTAAATCAGCATAAGTCAGCAACATTCCTCCTCCCAAGGTTTTCAGGTGCAGCCAGACTGGATCGGAGCGTAGCGCTCCCTTTAAGACTTGCTTCATTCTTGCCGCATCGGCATCTTGGGGCTTCATCCCTTTCTTTAACACAATCTTGCACAGCAGCCTGTTTAGCCTTCTGACATACTCGGAAAGTTTCTCCTCCGGTTTTTGGAAAGTGTGTTCAAACTGGTAGACCATATCTGTCACCTTGTCTAATTGACCAAACTCTTCCTGCAGCATAGCTAGACAGTCCTGCGCCGTGTACCCTGCATTCCCAAACCGGAAACTTTTCACTGCTTCTGCTGCTGCACCTTTAAGGCTTTCTAACACTCGCTGCCTTTTCTGTGCTTCAGGCACCTCCCATGCCTCCACCGCCTGTAATGCCTGCCAGAGGCGTAGCGTGGGGGGTGCGAGGGGGGCCTAGGCCCCGGGCGCAACATTTGGGGGGGCGCAATCCCGCGCCGGTGTCACCCTAGCTCCATAAATCAATTTTTTTCTGACCCCGCGCCGCTCCGGCCGCCATCTTTATTCTCAGGCCGGCCCCTGGCGCCCTGTGATTGGGCGAAAGGGGTCATGTGGCCTGTCCTTAATCGCGGGGGAGCGGGGCTGTCTTCTCTTCCTCCTCCTCCTCCTCTCCGGCCCAGGTCACCAGGTCCGCGGCGCGGTGGCAGGCAGGCAAGGCAGTCTGTGGCCAGCCGCCGCCGCCATCATCATCATCATCTCCTCCTCCTCCCTCTCCGATCATGTCCCCGGCGCAGCGGCAGGCAGCCTGTGGCTGCCATCATCATCTCCTCCTCCTCCTCCTCCTCTCCGGCCGGGTCTCCCGATCATGTCCCCGTCAGGACAGGCAGTCCAGCGAGCAGTGTGACAGGCGGCAGAGCAGATGGAAGAAAAAAAAGGTAAGAGACTCACTCGGCCTGGGGGGAGTATATATGGTCTGGGGAGAGGGAGCAGACAGAAAATTTGTGTATTGTGTATAATGTATAGTGTATAGTTTATTGTGTATAGAGTATTGTGTATTGTGTATAATGTATTGTGTATTGTGTATAGTGTATTGTGTATAATGTATAGTGTATTGTGTGTAGTTATAATGTATTGTGTAGCGGTCAGTATGTAGTGTATTGAATAGTGTAGCGGTCAGTATGTAGTGTATAGTGTATTGGTCTGTGGGTAGAGTATTGTGTAGCGGTCAGTATGTAGTGTATTGAATAGTGTATTGTGTAGCGGTCGGTATGTAGTGTATTGAATAGTGTATTGTGTAGCGGTCAGTATGTAGTGTATTGGTCTGTGGGTAGAGTATTGTGTAGCGGTCAGTATGTAGTGTATTGTGTATTGGTCTGTGGGTAGAGTATTGTGTAGCGGTCAGTATGTAGTGTATTGAATAGTGTATTGTGTAGCGGTCAGTATGTAGTGTATTGAATAGTGTATTGTGTAGCGGTCAGTATGTAGTGTATTATAGTGTATTGTGTAGCGGTCAGTATGTAGTGTATTGGTCTGTGGGTAGAGTATTGTGTAGCGGTCAGTATGTAGTGTATTGTGTATTGGTCTGTGGGTAGAGTATTGTGTAGCGGTCAGTATGTAGTGTATTGAATAGTGTATTGTGTAGCGGTCAGTATGTAGTGTATTGAATAGTGTATTGTGTAGCGGTCAGTATGTAGTGTATTGTGTATTGGTCTGTGGGTAGAGTATTGTGTAGCGGTCAGTATGTAGTGTATTGAATAGTGTATTGTGTAGCGGTCAGTATGTAGTGTATTGAATAATGTATTGTGTAGCGGTCAGTATGTTGTGTATTGGTCTGTGGGTAGAGTATTGTGTAGCGGTCAGTATGTAGTGTATTGTGTAGCGGTCAGTATGTAGTGTATTGTGTAGTGGTCAGTATGTAGTGTATTGGTCTGTGGGTAGAGTATTGTGTAGCGGTCAGTATGTAGTGTATTGAATAGTGTATTGTGTAGCGGTCAGTATGTAGTGTATTGTGAATTGGTCTGTGGGTAGAGTATTGTGTAGCGGTCAGTATGTAGTGTATTGTGTAGCGGTCAGTATGTAGTGTATTGAATAGTGTATTGTGTAGCGGTCAGTATGTAGTGTATTGTGTATTGGTCTGTGGGTAGTGTATTGTGTAGCGGTCAGTATGTAGTGTATTGTGTAGCGGTCAGTATGTAGTGTATTGGTCTGTGGGTAGAGTATTGTGTAGCGGTCAGTATGTAGTGTATTATAGTGTATTGTGTATTGGTCTGTGGGTAGAGTATTGTGTAGCGGTCAGTATGTAGTATATTATAGTGTATTGTGTAGCGGTCAGTATGTAGTGTATTGTGTAGCGGTCAGTATGTAGTGTATTGTGTAGCGGTCAGTATGTAGAGTATTGGTCTGTAGGTAGAGTATTGTGTAGCGGTCAGTATGTAGTGTATTATAGTGTATTGTGTAGCGGTCAGTATGTAGTGTATTGTGTAGCGGTCAGTATGTAGTGTATTGTGTAGCGGTCAGTATGTAGAGTATTGGTCTGTAGGTAGAGTATTGTGTAGCGGTCAGTATGTAGTGTATTATAGTGTATTGTGTAGCGGTCAGTATGTAGTGTATTGTGTAGCGGTCAGTATGTAGTGTATTGTGTAGCGGTCAGTATGTAGTGTATTGTGTAGCGGTCAGTATGTAGTGTATTATAGTGTATTGTGTAGCGGTCAGTATGTAGTGTATTGTGTAGCGGTCAGTATGTAGTGTATTGTGTAGCGGTCAGTATGTAGTGTATTATAGTGTATTGTGTAGCGGTCAGTATGTAGTGTATTGTGTAGCGGTCAGTATGTAGTGTATTGTGTAGCGGTCAGTATGTAGTGTATTGTATTGTGTAGCGGTCAGTATGTAGTGTATTGTATTGTGTAGCGGTCAGTATAGGAATCAGGTAGATCAGTGTGTAGTGTAGTGGTCGATGTAGGTTGGTGTGGTGTGTAGTGTAGTGGTCAGTATAGGAATCAGGTAGGTCAGTGTGTAGTGGGCGATGTAGGAATCAGGTAGGTCAGTGTAGAGGTTAGTATAGGAATCAGGTAGGTCAGTACTATTGAAGGAAGGGAAGGGACTTGGAGAGTGCGAAAAGTCCGCAGATTAGGGGGGCGCAAATTACTTGCCTTGCCCCGGGTGCTGACAACCCACGCTACGCCACTGATGCCTGCTCCACCCAGGTATCAAAATCTTCTTCCCCTGCCGGGACAGGGAGCTTCCCTGAGAATATTTTTAGTCTCCGGTAGCTAGTTTCCACATGCACCGTACTTGTCTTCTGACATTTGGCTAGCAAATCCCCTATTGCATTTATCAGTTCTGGTGATATAGCAGTGGCCGGTGCAGGTGCCACCGGGGGTGTCGCCCTGTCTTCTCTTTCAGGTGGAGTTCGGGCCGCAGCCTGTGGCGATCCCGTAGGGGATGGTTCCCTTTCTACAGTTATTGCGTGCGCCAGCCTAAATGTTCTGTTGTCTGGCGTCCGCAGACACTTGTGCTTACAGGCCTCTGGCATCCCGTCCCAATATTCCACTAATGCGTATTGATATGAGATGTCTGGGTCTGTCTTTATGTCTATCACCCACGGTGTGTGATCTGGGGACACTGAACTCATTAGTTCCTCTACCGTCTCACTCGACCATTTCTCCCCAGGGAGGCTAATGGCTATCGACTGTTTTGGCTCTGTATTAGCGGCTTTGCACCACTCTTCTACCGCTCTTGGATCCATGGGGTCCATGCCGGCACTTCTGGCGTTCGCTTGCTGCATCAGGATCCCGGACGAGCCCCCACGTGTAGCGATACCTCCAACTAAGGAGGCCGCAGAATTAGATTTGGGCCCTGAGTGCAGCTCCGCCAACCCCCGGCAATAGGCTCTACCCCCTTCTGGCACAGTTAGTACTAACAATCAATGATATATCCTATGCAATATAATAACTAAGCAAGGACACAGTAATGAATTGTAATAGGTAACGTGTTTTACTTATTTTCTCAATGTGGATAAAGGGGGTAACAGTAATCACAGTTCAAGGTAATCACTCCTAAGGGCAGCGTCCTGCCACTCTAACACACTATGTAGTAACACACGCTACAGGTGCGCCATACGGGCGACCGTTAACTAAGTGCCCTATGGCGCAGTAATCAAACATGCTAGAATCCCCACCAGGCCTGGTTCTAATATTTAACTTAGTCCTTCTTTCTTCACCGGCAGGTCTGTAATGGTGGTGCACTTTAAACAGAGTATAACTTTGTAATCCAAGGGGTATAGAACTTGGTTAAATAAAGCCGCAGGCTCAGTTCTGACAAGGCTCTTCAATAGGGGTATCAAAATAACTTGTAGGCCACAGCAGTCTATAGGCCTATATACAGTAACAGTATCTTAGCTGGGCTTATGCCCTCTCACCTGCCGGACTACGGATCCAGTCCGGGAAACCTCCACCGGCCGTGTCACACACACTCGATCTCTCCAACGATCGGGTCCCCGATCCAACAAGGCTGTAGCGCACAAAGTCAGATGCCACCCAGGCTCGCAGAGGGGGGGTGGAAAAACTCTTTGGTGCAGAGCAAGGCCTCAGGCTTCAGGCCTTGCACTCCGACACATCCGCACAGGAGGATCCGTCTGTGAAGTCTCGTGTCCCCAAAGAGGCCGGGCCCGGCCTCGCCTCCTCCTTTTATAACCCCTCCCATGAGTCTCTGCGGTGGAACATGTGAAGAATGGGGTTATGGGTGATGTAGTTTCTTCCCATTATAGGGGAACACCCCGCTACATATGTATCAAAAAACAGCAGTTAGAGCAACATATTGAGGCATAACATGGAGAAATACAAGACCCTCATATTTCAAATGAGAATATTATGGGGTTGATTTACTAAAGGCAAATAGACTGTGCACTTTGCAAGGTGCAGTTGCTCTCTGCAAGTGCAATTGCTCCAGAGCTTAGTAAATTAGGTAAAGCTTCACTTTGCAAAGAGCACCCAATCACGTGCAAGGAAAGTTAAAAAAACTGAATTTTTGCTTGCAAATGATTGGATGATAGAAGTCAGCAGAGCTTTTCCTCATTTACCAAGATCTGGAGCAACTTCACTTTGCAAAGTGCACAGTCTAATTGCCATTAGTAAATCAACCCCTATGTGTAAACATCAAGTATTACTAAATCCAAACTTATTCTAAAAACCTGTTATGCTGTAGAGAAGTTAGTTGTAAGAATCCTATTTTGTATCAGGAGTAATGCCGCGTACACACGACTGTTTTTCATGACAAGAAAAATGCAATTTTTTTATTTGGTCATTAAAAACGATTGTGTGGGCTCCAGAGCATTTTTCGCGACGTGAAAAATGGGCATTAAAAATTTGGAACATGCTCTATTTTTTCTCGTCGTTTTTCACGTCGTCGTTTTTCTCGTCGTGAAAAACGGCCGTGTGTAGGCTTTAACGACGTGAAAAAAAAGCGCATGCTCAGAAGCAAGTTATGAGACGGGAGCGCTCGTTCTGGTAATACTAGCGTTCATGATGGAGATAACACATTCGTCACACTGTAAGGGACTGAAGAGCACGAGGCTGAAAAGCGCGAATAGTCTCTCACCAAACTTTACTAACACGAGGATCAGCAAAAGCAGCCCAAAGGGTGGCGCCATCCGAATGGAACTTCCCCTTTATAGTGACGTCGTACGTGTTGTACGTCACCGCGCTTTGTTCGAGCATTTTGTTTCATGATAGTGTGAAGGCAAGGCAGGCTTGAGAAGAATCACGTCGAGAAAAACATTGTTTTTTCAATGACATTAAAAACGATAAGTGTTTAATGGATTCTGAAGGGTACATGTATACATAGAGGATATGGTGTGAAGATAAAGCAGGGGAAGCAGAAAGATTACAAATAGAAATCGCTCCAACATGGTCATGGGGTGGTGTTGCCTAGGTCGCCCTCTGCCCAGGAGATGAAGTCTGATGAGTTGCAGAACATGGACCACGAAGTCCAAGTGAGAGAGAACTGTTAGTCTTTATTATATTTCTCAGCCAACAGACGTTCAAGGTCCCTAATACAGTCTACTTCAGTAGCCCACTCCCCCAGGGAAGGTACAATCATCCATCTCCAGTAACGTGGAATCACTATTCTGGTGGCCAAAAAGTTACGCAATACATCTCTTTTTAATGGACTTGAACATTCCCGGGAGCATGAATAAAAAAGCTACCTCAGGTGTAGGAGAGAGAGAGAGGTCGTCATCCGTTTGCAGTTTAATTGAAAGATCTGTTGCCAGAGTTTCTGTATGGGAGGACAATCCCACCACACGTGGAGCATGGTACATCTGGAGCTTAGACACCGCAAGCAGGTATCAGGTGTTGTCGGGTTGATATGATGCATAGTTGAAGGGCATCTATACCATCTCGTCACCAATTTGAACCCTTTTTCTTGAGTTTTAGTGGCTAGAGAGAGTTTGTGTGTCAGGATAAAACATTTTTGGCAGTCAAGAAGGGAGATGGAGTGTCGTAGTTCTTCTTCCCAAGCCCTCATATAGAGTGGGGGATCAGGGTAAGAAGCATTCAGAGATACCACGTGCGTTGGAGTATCGGCTTGGAGGAGTATCTCTTTGAATCCTGTCAGTTCAGCTAGAATATCTGATATGGATGGGAAGGTGAAGGGGAGGCTTTGGTGTGATGGGGGACCTTTGATGTGATGGGGGACCTTTGATGTGAATATTGGGGGCTTTGAGGTGATGGGGGGATGTCTGATGTGAAGCGGGGCTTCTGATGGATATTGCTTTTGGACATCCCATATGCCCAATTACTGAACCTGTGCCTTTTCATGAATGATAGAAGAAATTTAAATATAATATAATTTCTTGTGCTTACTGTAAAAACCTTTTCTCCTAGTTCATAGAGGGGCACAACTTCCACCCTTCTATTATTATTTTTTGTCAGACCTGTTGCAGACGTCTCCAGCAGAGGTGGGGCTTTAGTCACTAGACTAGATGATCTGGCCCGTTTTGCTTGTTTGTTGCTCCTAGAAGCCCCCTCCTGCAGGTGATATAAACCTATATGTCTAATGGCTGAAGCTGTGTCCCTCAAAGAACATCATTAGTTGCTAGAACATTGCTGACTGGGCTGCTCAGAGTCATCGGTTATTAAGATGCAGGTGGCTAGGCTGCTCAGAGTCATTGGTTGCTAAGATGCTGGTGGGTGGGCTGCTCAGAGTCATTGGTTGCTAGAATGCTGGTGGCTGGACCAAACAGAGTCATTGGTTATTAAGATGCGGGTGGCCAGGCTGCTCAGAGTCATTGGTTGCTAAGATGCTGGTGGGTGGGCTGCTCAGAGTCATTGGTTGCTAGAATGCTGGTGGCTGGGCCAAACAGAGTCATTGGTTGCTAAGATGCTGGTGGCTGGACCAAACAGAGTCATTGGTTATTAAGATGCGAGTGGCCAAGCTGCTCAGAGTCATTGGTTGCTAAGATGCTGGAGGGTGGGCTGCTCAGAGTCATTGGTTGCTAGAATGCTGGTGGCTGGGCCAAACAGAGTGATTGGTTGCCAGGACCTGGTGGCCAGGTCTCTGAGTCATTGGCTAGTAGGGCACTGGTGTCTGGGCTGCACAGAGTCATTGGTTGCTAGGATGCCTCAAAACATCACTGGTTGTGCAGCCGGCCACAAATTAAGCTGGGTGGTCCAGGATTGGGGTGAACGTACACAAGACTGAGGACAGATGGCCAATAAGAGTCAATGTTGCCCCACTGCACCTCCATGAGCACCACCTAAAATGGTTGCCTTATATGGCCTCACTGATGGCACGGCTCTGCTAGTCCATAGATTTGGTGGCTACATGATCCTTCGTCTACTGTCACGGGGAGGGAGGAGGTTCTGGGGTGTGAGAGGAGGTTGCTGAATATGTTACTCCAAATACAAATGAACATTGCCCAGTAAACTATTTGTTAAAATTCATTGCAGTTTACAACTTTCAATGCTGCTGGCCTCTGCTCGCTGAGTGCTGCTCTCCTGAACTTCTGATCTTCACAGGAAAGAGTTACTAGTGAACAGTGCAATCTTGAGTCAGTCTGTTATCCTGGAGAAGGGAAGCAGAAGAGTAGGGAGGAGCAGGGGAGTGCCTTGTCATCCTAGGCTATGGGGCTGTGTGTTTCGATTAGGGCACACAGTGTAGGGAAGCACAGCTCTAGTCCCTGCATACAAGGGTGGCTCCATAGGATGCTGCAAGAGAAAGGAGCCACCATGCAACAGGATACCTGGGGCAATGGTCATGGTGATTAAATCAGCTACTGAAAGTGCTTATATCATTTCTAGATTGTAAGCTCTAACAAACAGGGCCCTCTGATCCCTCCTGTATTGAATTGTACTGTCTGCCCTCATGTTGTAAAGCGCTGCGCAAACTTTTGGCGCTATATAAATCCCGTATAATAATATAACTAAGGGTTGATATCACTTTAGCCTCCCATTTAGAGGTTTGGAGAAGGATAGGAGGCTGATCAACTAAAGATCTCTTCTTATGGCTTTCAGAGACTCCTACTTTGAGATCTCCGCACCTGAGGAAGACCCTTCAACATAAAAGGCTCCATAATGAATGCAAAGCTCCACTGCTAAACAGAACTCTATATTAAAATTTAAAACACCTGACATTTAGGCTTCATACCCACGGACGTTTTTACAGCCGCTTTTTTGAGCGTTTTTTTGCAGCTTAATAACGCCTCTCCATGTTAACCTATGGCCTCATACACACCATGGCGTTTTTGAGCTGTACATGGCATAGGCGTGTAGCACACAGATCCTTTTCCCCCTTACCTTCCTTTTAGGGGGATCAGACACACCATGCCACATGCCCGCGTCCTCTGAATTAGAGTTTGGGCGGTGTTATGTATTTGGGTCCCCCAGCAAGTTGCTTCCTTTCACTGGTTCTCCCCTCTAGATTATAGAGGCAAGTCTTTACCTTTCCCGAGGAAGGTCAATGTCCACACAACACTTCAACTCCAATGAGAGTTTATTTTCTCTTTTGCTTTAGTAACCAGAAAGTTGAAGAGAGGAAAGGGGTTAGCAGAATAGGATGGATTCAGGCACACTCTTGGCTTCGTCGCCACTCGGTCCAGAGTAGGTACAGCTCACCCAAATAGTCACTCAATAGCACTAGCAGCCGGCATGAAGCTCGAACAGTGACTTAGTCCCCTCCAGGGACAAAGTCAAGGAGATCCCTCCTTAAGTAATGACACTCCGCAAGGGCAGTCTGTGAAGAAAGGAATCCTTCCCTCCGACAGGTCACCAGGCCTCTCCCGAGACAGCAATCTTGTATTACTCGTCTCCTCTATATGACCGATCCTCCCCCGGTTTCCTCTATGTCAGAGCGGTCGCCCTCACCTGGGCTCCCTGGGTTTCCTTTCTGGCTAGAAGACCCAGTTGAAGGTACTGGGCCTACCTGGAACTCCGCAGCCTCGGGCCGAAGGTGCCCGAGACTCCTTAGTCAAAGTTCACCTGTGGTTCAAACCCGGGTATAAGTGACAGCATATAACTACACCTATATGCCTAAAGGGGAACTGCACGCCAGGTGACACAGCAGCAAGGCAGAGTCCAAACAATTAGAAGACCCGAGCCAACTACCGCTCAGGTCACCCCTAAATTTAAGCATAGCGACCCCCCTAGGTAGGGGCCCGCTACAGGCATTTTTAACCACTTCAGCCCCGGACCATTTCACTGGCCAAAGATCAGAGCACTTTTTGCGATTCGGCACTGCGTCGCTTTAACTGACAATTGCGCAGTCGTGCGACGTGGCTCCCAAACAAAATTGACCTTCTCCTGTCACACTGCCCGACACCTGTCACACTGCCCCCCACCTGACACACTGCCCCCCTCCCGTCACACTTCCCGAACCTCCTGTCACACCATCCCCCACCTGTCACACTGTCCCCCTCCTGTCACCCTGCCCACCACCTTTCACACTGCCCCCCCACCTGTCACACCATGCCCCACCTGTCACACTGCCCACACCTGTCACGCTGCCCTTCTCCTGTCACGCTGACCACCACCTGTCACACCGCCCTCCCTCCTGTCACACTGTTCCTCTCCTGTCACACTGCCCACCACCTGTCACACTTCCCATCTCCTGTCACACTGCCTTCTTCCTGTCACACTGCCCCCCACCTGTAACACTGCCTCCCCTGTCATACTGCCCCCTACCTGACACACTGCCCCCACCTGTCACACTGCCCCACCTGTCACACTGCCCCCCACCTGACACACTGCCCCCACATGTAACACTGCCCCCCCTGTCACACTGCCCCCAACCTGACACACTGCCCCTCTCCTGTAACACTGCCCCCACCTGTCACACCGCCCTCCCTCCTGTCACACTGTTCCTCTCCTGTCACACTGCCCACCACCTGTCACACTTCCCACCTCCTGTCACACTGCCTTCTTCCTGTCACACTGCCCCCCACCTGTAACACTGCCTCCCCTGTCATACTGCCCCCTACCTGACACACTGCCCCCACCTGTCACACTGCCCCACCTGTCACACTGCCCCCCACCTGACACACTGCCCCCACATGTAACACTGCCCCCCCCTGTCACACTGCCCCCAACCTGACACACTGCCCCTCTTCTGTAACACTGCCCCCAGCTGTCGCACTGCCCCCCACCTGTCACACTGCCCCCCACCTGACTCACTGCCCCCTCCTGTTACACCCCCACCTGTCACACTGCCCCCCTGTCACACTTCCCCCACCTGTAACACTGCCCCACCTGTAACACTGCCCCGCGTCACACTGTCCCCTACCTGACACACTGCCTCTCTCCTGTCACACTGCCCCCACCTCTCACACTGCCCCCCTGTCACGCTGCCCCCCATCTGTTATACTGCCCCCCACCTGTCACATTGCCCCTCTGACACACTGCCCCCCACCTGTCACATTGCCCCCTCTGACACACTGCCCCCCACCAGTCACACTGCCCCCCCGTCACACTGCCCCTCTCCTGTCACAATGTCCTACTATCACAATAGTGGGTGTGGAAGGAGGCTGGTGTGGGGAGGTGTGCCAGATAGATGAAGGGGGGCCAAACTGAACTTTCACCTATGTAGACAAAAATCCTTACACCAGCCCTGTCCATGGCAGAGGGGTATAGCTTAATACCTTGTCTATATTATCTGAGTACTGAAGTACAATGACTTTTTTTGAATGTGCATGCACTAGGACTAGTATTCTTGTGTTCTTCCTAAAGCTATTTAAAATGTTTTCATTTTAAGAACTTTCTTTCAATTTTCTAATCATTAGTGGGGTTAATTCGACATTTGTTTTAGACTGCAGTGATGAGAAAGTTCAAATGAGAAGAATAGAAAATTTTCTCATAAAATGAATTTCCAACAGTATATGTGGTTTTTGTTCAGGAAAGTCTGTTCATTCCAAAATCAAATGTTAAAAGCAAATGAAATGTTTAAGTACCGTATATACTCGAGTATAAGCCGAGTTTTTCAGTACATTTTTTTGTGCTGAAAATGCCCCCCCTTGGCTTATACTCGAGTCACCTTTTTTGCACCTGATCTCCCGGATTTTGGGGACCCGGTGCCGGCCGTAGGTCCCCTGGACCCCAATCTTAGCACACATGTAGCCCCACTTTTCCTCTACAAGTGTGCAAAGTTTGTTGTCCAGGGGACCTACGGCCAGGCAGCACCGATTTTTCAAAGCCGGGCACCCCTTCCATAGACTCCCATGTTAAACAGTAATTTCTCTGGTGAATTTGGGGACCCGGTACTGGCCAGTCGTAGGGCCCCTGGACCTGAAAATTGGCACACACATAGCCCCATTTTTCCTCTATAAGTGTGCAAAGTTTTTTGTCTGGGAGACCTACAGCCGGGGAGCACCGATATTTCAAGCCTAGGCACCCCTTCCATAGACTCCCATGTTAAACGTCAGTCTAGTCATGGACACAGTGAGGCATGGGCACAGTGAGGCATGGACACAGTGAGGCATGGACACAGTGAGGCATGGACACAGTGAGGCATGAACACAGTGAGGCATGAACACAGTGAGGCATGCACATGGACACAGTGAGGCAAAGTGAGGCACAGTGAGGCATGCAGATGGACACCCTAGGCTTATACTCGAGTCAATGCGTTTTCCCAGTTTTTTGTGGTAAAATGAGGTGCCTCGGCTTATATTCAGGTTGGCTTATACTCTAGTATATACGGTACTGTCAAACAACACTTGTCACTGAATGTACTGAAATATTTCATACAAAAGTCCATACAAAATTTTGTGCAAATATTCATTCAAAAATCTACTATGTATGTGTATGGCCATCTTTAGTCACTGATCAGGAATAAGCATGCCCATATGTTTATCAGATTTCCCAGCAGTTTGCTGTCTGTTTACTAGTTCTTTGAGGATGAGTTACGAAGAATTGAGGAAGGGATAAGGATGACTGTTTTATGGAGCTTGCACCTTCAAACAAGCCAATGATAGACTCTCCAACATTTTGATCCCGACATCAATTTTCTTTGTAAGATGTTGGGAGTTTTGCCAGTCGCCCCCATCTTGCTTCTTCCTGCTTTGGCTCTGTTTTCAAAAACGAGATTAGGTCTTTTTCAGCAATACAAAGTTATGACAGGTACGGATCTACAGAAGGAAGCATCTGCGCAGTACAAAAAAAAACACATAAACATGTCAACAAATTCAATTTTATTCCCACTGGATGTAAACAGTCTTCCCTTACTAAATTCTGAGCCGGTATCTGAAGTCAACGCCAAGACAATGGTTTTCCATCTATCATGCTCCTTCGCTTTTATCGGACGCTTGATCTGAAATGTTTACTCATGCAATCAGTGTGTGTTTATACAATTCACCGAGAATATAATTATTACCACCTGCACAGGAGAAGTAGATATGTGTATGGAGATGTCAGGGGGAATCCAGACAGACGTATAATGGATTTGAAGGCTGAATGGTCTAGACACAATATCCTACCAGGAGCTCTTTGTGCCTGTAGAGCTGTAGAGTTGAGACTGCATTAAAGCGGAGGTCCCACAAAAAAAAAAAATTAAAAGCCAGCAGCTACAAATACTGCTGATTTTAAATAAATGGACACTTACCTGTCCAGGGTGCCCGCGATGTCGGCAGCCGAAGCCGAGCAATCGCTCGTCTCTCGGCTGCCCCCGCTGCCATCCTCGGTGAGGGAATCAGGAAGTGAAGCATTGCGGCTTCACTGCCCACTTTCCTACTGCGCATTCGCGCAGAGCCTTCCAAACCCCATTTTTATTTACCCAAATCTGTTATCATGTGACTCTCCACCTCCTCTACTTATGACTGTACTGCAATCTAGGCCCACCACTGACCGTTCTTCCCTGGAGTCTTTAGGACCTTGTTAGGATGCCATTAATGGATCACTAGGAGGTGTTTATGTCACCAAGCATTACTTACAGTGCCTTGAAAAAATATTCATACCCCTTGAAAATGTCCACATTTTGTCAAGTTACAACCAAAAACGTAAATGTATTTTATTGGGATTTTATGTGATAGACCAACACAAAGTGGAACATAATTGTGAAGTGGAAGGAAAATAAGTGGTTTTTCATTTTTTTTACAAATAAATATGTGAAAAGTGTGGTGTGCATTTGTATTCAGCCCCCTTTACTCTGATACCCCTAAATAAAATCTAGTGGAAACCAATTGCCTTCAGAAGTCACCTAATTAGTAAATAGTTGTACTAGTTTTGCCCTCTCCAGGCAAAACTAGCAATCCTCTCCCAACCATACAAAAAAACAACAACTTCCAAACCCCATTTTCATTTACCCAAATTCGTTATGTGACTCTCCACCTCCTCTACTGCGACTGTACTGCAATCTAGGCCCACCACTGACCGTTCTTCCCTGGAGTCTTTAGGATCTTGTTAGGATGCCATTGATGGAGGAGGTGTCTATGTCACCAAGCATTAGTTACATTGCCTAACTAAAATCTAGTGGAACAATTTGCCTTCAGAAGTCACCTAATTAGTAAATAGAGTCCACCTGTGTGTAATTTAATCTTAGAATAAATACAGATGTTCTGTGAAGCCCTCAGAGGTTTGTTAGAAAACCTTAGTGAACAAACAGCATCATGAAGGCCAAGGACCACACCAGACAAGTCAGGGATAAAAGTTGTGAAGAAGTGTAAAGCAGGGTTAGGGTATTAAAAAATATCCCAAGCTTTGAACATCTCACAGAGCACTGTTTAATCCATCATCTGAAAATGGAAAGAGTATGGCACAACTGCATACCTACCAAGACATGGCCGTCCACCAAAACTGATAGGCCAGGCAAGGAGAGCATTAATCAGAAAAGCAGCCAAGAGGCCCATGGTAACTCTGGAGGAGTGTACGGGCCTTTAGGTGCACTTACATAGTGCTAGTGAGGGTAGGTGCTTTCCAGATCCAGCATCACAGAAGAGCCGCTGAGTGTCCCTGTAGAAGAGTCCACGAGCGCCGTGTGTCAGTGGGAAGCTGAAGCCTCAAATGACCTGGGGAGGACGCCACTCGCCACACGCTTTCCACTCTGACAGCTCAGGAACACTCCTACACAGAGTCACACAGCCGGCGCCCTCCCCAGGTCCTTCAAGGCTTCAGCTTCCCGCTGATGCACGGTGCACGTGGAATCTTCTACAGGGACACCCCAGCGGCTCTTCTGTGATGCTGGATCTGGAAAGCACCTACCCTCACTAGCACTATGCAAGTGCACCTTATACTGTCAACAATTTGTATTTTAATTGAATAAGATAATGCTGCACTAGGATTTGCCTGGCGCTTCTCTTCTTTTTTTTCCTAAATTAAAAAGTAGCTAGGAGGAATTCAATTGCAACAAAACTCTGGAGAAATGGAGATTACAGGACACGTGTGCTTAAAAAAATACCAGAACAGATGTTAACATTAAAGTGTATGTCATCATCATTCTAAAGTTGCTAAACTAGACCAAAAAATCAATAGCAGGCACCTACACATACCACGGTACTGTATATTAGACTTGTGCACAACGGAAAAATTCGTTCCGTTTCGGTTCGTTTCTTTCCGGTCCTGTTGATTCGTAATCATTCGTAATTTTGCTAGACGGGATTTTTCGTGTTCGGACTCATTCGTATTTTTGCAAGCGACATTTTTCGTTGAATTTTTTGTTGCTTTATAATTCGTACTTTCGGTAGAGTACGTTGTTTTTCGTTGATTCTGGACACAACTCCTACTTTCGTAACTTTTTTTGGGTTCGTTGATTCGTAATTTTCCGTGTCTCTCTCACAACGACGCTGCCTATTATGCCTAATGTGCTTCGAATGGATTTGTACTTTTCTAAATACATAGCGGTTATTTGTAACGATTCGAAATCTCGTATTTTACTTTCGTTTTTTACATGCGGCTATAGGCTCCGCCCCTGTACACCATTTTGAGAGGGTTCAGCACGGTGAGGGAGAAGCAGAGAGCAGAGCAGAGTGAGTGTTATTGTGCTTCGAATGGATTTGAAATCTCGTATTTTACTTTCGTTTTTTCATGCGGCTATAGCCTCCGCCCCTGTACACCATTTTGAGAGGGAGTTCAGCATGGTGAGGGAGAAGCAGAGAGCAGAGTGAGTGTTATTGTGCTTCGAATGGATTCATACATTCGTAACTTTTTTCATAACGAATTATGCCGAAGACCTTCGGGCATTCGCTATTTTGCGGTATAATTTATTTCGGATTCGGTTTTATTCGTAATTGCTCTGTTCGGAAATTCGAATGCTTCCGAATGTCCGAAAGTTGCTAAATTCGGACGAATTTTGATTCGTTACGAAACGAATTGCACAAGCCTACTGTATATGCATAGCCTTAGAAGCCCTCAAATCCTGGAGTATCTGTCGTGCAGATCATGAGGACTGGCCTTCTGCAAATTCTTATTACACATGCAATCATATGGGTGTCTGCTTTTCATCTTTGGGGCCAGATAAAGTGGACCTGAACTCAAAAAGTGAAGCTTTGCTACATTATAGTGAACATCTAAAAACAGTAATAGTGCCTAAGCAGTACCCTGAAATCTTGAAACCTTGATCTACTTTTTGGTTTGTATTCCTCCTTAAAAAAAAGCAATGTACTTCTTGATATGTTAAAGTGCCTAGGCACTCCTGTACTTACAGCCTCATCACTGTATATCTGCAAGATCTAAGCTACTGTGGGCTCAGACTGCTAGTCTCAGATTTGGAGTGACGATTTGGTGAAATCAGTGCTGTGCTGTTGATATTGGCCTTGCTGGAGGCTCTGGGATAAGGAAGCAAAGACCTGCCTCTATCAAGATGGCCATCCTACAGAGCAGTGTTTCTCAACTCCAGTCCTCAAGGCGCACCAACAGGTCATGTTTTCAGGATTTCCATTATTTTGCACAGGTGATTTGATCTGTTTTACTGCCTTAGTAATTACTACAGCTGTTTTATCTAAGGGAAATCCTGAAAACATGACCTGTTGGTGCGCCTTGAGGACTGGAGTTGAGAAACACTGCTACAGAGAGACACAGTGTAGAACAAGGCATGCTAAGTCAGTAATAGGGAAAGATCAGCTGCAGAGAACCCACATACTGTATAACACTGTTGACTAGTCCTTTGCCTTCTACCTGTTTTTTTGGGGGCACAGCTTCCAGAGATCAGTTCCTTTTATAGCATCTTTAGCAAGATGACAGGTGAAGAACTGGTTTCTTAAAAAGCAATGATCAGGTTTTGCAGCTCAAAATCTTGAAGCAGACCAACACCAGAAAATGAAAGTTACCCTCATAATCCTAATAGGGGGCAAGTACCTTTTTTTTGATGGTCCTACTTCATAATTTTTTGTCAAAGTGAGGGATGGGATGACATCATAAATGTCAGGAGGCCACAGCAGTCTGTTGGCTTGTGCATGTGCAGTAGGGGGCCATCTGTGAGTCATCAGGAAATGACAGCCGGCTTCGGAAACAAAGATGATGGCATGGAAGATTGGAAGCCCTGAGAAGAATTGGCTGCATGGATGACAATTCTAGACTTTATGGGGTAATTATCTGTTTCTTAAAAGTTATTAGCTACTTGTACCTGTAGGCTGTACCTGTACTACCTGTACTACCTGTCTTTAAATTTTTACATGCCCAGGTGAAGTTTCTCTTTAAGATCCATCATCCAGGCAACTAGCATTTTCAGAATGAGATCAGCAGGGGTAGCCCCATAGCTCTCTTACTGTATGTTATATAGGTGAAGTCAAATCTGTGTTTTTATTTTTGCTTTACAGCTGAACTCCAGGAAACCTGAACATTCTTCCTTGCCATAGGGCCGCACCCACAATTTAAGAGTTATTTGCTTATTTAGGTCCAGGGGTATGGAAGAGTAGATTTACTAACCTGGTCCTCCTCTCCTTCGAGCTGCCAGACCGATCCTCATAGCGTCTTTGCCCCCATGCTTTAGCGGTCCAAAGTCCTGATGTCATCCAGGCTGATGCAGATTCATAGCCTACACTAGATGAAATAATGCCGTTGGATAGTCCCCTGCCAGAGCATGGAGAAGTGCCATCTGTTGGCTGTTGGGGGAGCGGAGCATCAGGTAAGTAAAAGTGCTTTTGCTCTCCTCCAGAATAAACTTGTCCAGAATAGAGCTTTATTTTCCCTTCTGCCTGTCTGCTCACACTCAGCTTTTCATCATTCACCCATTGCTCAATTTGGCAAAAAGTAGCAAATAAAATAGCCAATATGTCCAAATATGGTGTACAATTTTTAGGAGATGTGTGTGCTCAGTTAATTTAGTATTAGTGTAGCACCCTCCTAGAAAGGTGCTAGGATGTATATAGTTTAGGATATTGTGGTCTCCTGCTTAACAGGAGACTGGTAGGTAAAAATATCTCAGCCTCTATTGCTTAGAACAGGTATCCTGTGTGACTCACAGTGCTGCTGCTGTTGCTGTGACTGGCACCTGTGTATCCAGGCAGCTTTGGAAAGTGTTGACTCAGGCAGCAGCATGACTCAGCCAATTACAGGGAGTGGTGCCCCTGAGCATGCTGGGTGCTGGTATTTATATTTATTGAGCACATGGGATCTGGGTCTTTTTCCAGAGAGAAAATGTCCAGTTGGGGAGGGGGCTGATGTCTCTCCCCAGCACAGGCTGCAATGCGGTCTCAGGTGGGCGACCAGAGAGCCTGAACACTGAATGCTGAAACTCAGGTTTCTCCTGAGAGCTGAGTGAGGGAGGATGTCCATGGATCCTGTCTGGTATCACGGAGGAAGGTGACCTGCGACTGGGGCCTTGTGAGTAGAGACCCCTATAAGGGATCCTCAAGAGAATGTTGCTGCTGAATCCCCCTCTGGGTGCTAGAAGGCAGCTGCTGGGTGTAGACTTAAGGGAACACTGGCGGGCGTCCTGAAGAGCAGGATGCACTCAATCCCTGCTACTTATAGGGGACTTTTCTTCAGCTTGTACAGTTGGCTACACAGTTCTACTGAGAAAGTTGTCCTCAAATGTGAATAGATCATTTGGAGTATCCTACTTTAACCCTTTCCCTATTCAAGTCCCTAAATTAAAATAAACAACAAAACAAAACCCCTAGATTGGTCATTGGAGTAACGAGCAGAAGTTGTGTACCTGGCTGTGGGAAATACTGACTGCAGGGGCTGAATAAGGGAGAATACAAGAAGCTCCTACAGAGGTGGCACTACATCCGGAATAGACTTTGCAAGATATTTTCCTGAACGACTGCGAGTTTAAGAGTTTAATGATTATCTATATAGAAACAGAGTTCACACCATGGCAAGAGCCTTGAAAATTACAATCAGCTGAAAGCAAGTCCGCCAGCAGGAACATTGCCGTACAAATGCGATCATTTGGATAACAAATGGTTTGTTCAGAGTTTGTTGTGATAGGTTCTGAGTTTGCCATATTCCACTACAGCAGCTCCATAACTTCAGAACGTAAATCTGTCAGGAAAGAAATAAGCACTGAAAAAATCCAGCCCTTTGCCAAAAACCTCATTCCGCTCCGCTGTGAAAGAGTCTTTTCAAAAATCTAAACAGCCATCGTTCCGTTAATCTGTCTAAGTCATTGGCTAATTACAAGCCAATTTGCCTATCAGTTAACTGAAAGCAGTCGTAATTAAAACAGGATTCTGAGCGGATAATCATGCTCTATGTGGACTCCACATGGTTTTTGAATATTTTCCTTTTTTTTGTTTAAGGAAAAAAATAAAGAAGAGGAGCATCTATCAGTAACCACAAGGCATCCCATTTCAATAAATATTCTGGCAGGACCAGTTAATATCAAAAGGCCTTATGTGTTCCTTGGCAGTGGACGGCATACATGGTGAAACATTATGTGTGAACATTTGGAATTTAATAAAGCCTCATGTTGGGCTCAAATGCTTTTTTGTGTACACTGCAATTAATTTTCAATTTTTCCCATCGTAGGATCCCTCTGTGCAAAAAAGACAGCTAATAATTTTCAGTTCAGCAAAATATTAAAGTACCTTGTTTGGTGGAACAATATTACATAGGAATGACTGGAAATATGTGAAAAATAGCTTAGATCTGTAGCTCCTTGAAGTGTATGTTTGGGCAAAAAAAATAAAAAATACACTTATTCAGTACATCTCTACATTACATACATATTTCCCAATGGATTATCCCCTTAAAAACACTGCAGAAAAATACCTCTTAATCTCCCAGAAATAAAGCTTAGGGCTAACACCCCAATGCCTTTGATGCATTAAAATCCCAACCAGCATTGTCAGCCCTGCCCACTGAATGCTTCCTCTACCCCAGCTCTTGCCGTCCTTTTTCACATGCATTCATTGTTTTCTTTCCTGGCAAAACAGTTGGTGCTGCCTTGACTCCCATGGGCCTGCCCACACACTGTGAGTAGGGATATGTAGCTCTGGGGACATGCTTATGTCAGTAGTTACTGGGCTCCAAGCAGCTGCCACCAGTATCGGGACACATTTGTCCTACGCCCAGGGCAAGGATAGAGAACTGTGTCCCCTCCCCCACTGTTAATGCATGCCGTAGCAATGGGTTTACTGCCCTGTGTCCATTCTGTCACCTTGCTCAGCTGTGCCCACCCCATGTACCGGCCTTGTTTACCGCTGCCAGTTCATAGGGCATTCAAGTCAAACTGGGACTTTTGAATTTTTTATAATAAAAGACCAAATTTCAAGGAGTGGAAACTGCATTTATTTTTCAATATACTCCCCTGCTACATGTATACACTTATCTCAGCATTTAACTAATGCCTGGAAAGCTTTGGCATAGAAAGATTTGTCATTACGACTGAACCATCCTAGGACAGCCTGCTTCACTTCGTCATCAAATTGTGTTCACCATTTCCACAGAAAGATTTGTCTCTTGCAACTTCACGACAGGTAATGCATTCATTATTCAGGATCAAGAGTTCCACACGCTGAGTGTTCACAGGAATGACTGCTGTGAGCTGGGAACCACCACGGCCAGAATCGTCACTGATGGACTGTTTTGCTTGTGTCTATCAAGTAAGGTTACTTTGCGGTATAAGCAAGGAAGCTCAGACCTCTGCAGCCTTGCTTTTCTTAAACAGCGTACGCAGCAGTTTTACCTAGCACATGCTACACAACACACCACAGAAAACAGGTCTGCTTCAGTTGAACTTTATAGCAATATCCTGGACGAGCCCCCAATTGTTTTGCTTACATCTATCTAATAAGGTTACTTTGTGGTATAAGCAAGGAAGCTCAGACTTCTGCAGTGTATTAATGTGTTTTTACTAAACAAAAAATGCTGTACATACAAAACTATTAAATGCCCCATACACACGATCGTTTTTCATGCCGTTAAAAATGCCATTAAAAAAAATGGCCATTAAAAATGATCGTGTGTAGGCTCCAGAGCATTTTTAACGACGTGAAAAACGGCCATTAAAAATTTCGAACATGCTCTCTTTTTTCACGTCGTTTTTCATGTCGTTTTTTTTAACGACGTGAAAAACGATAGTGTGTATGCTTTAACGACGTGAAAAAAAACGCGCATGCTCAGAATCAAGTATGAGACAGGAGCGCTCGTTCTGGTAAAACTAGCGTTCGTAATGGAGATAGCACATTCGTCACGCAGTCACGGACTGAAAAGCACGAGACTGAAAAGAGCGAATCGTCGCTCAACAAAGTTTACTAACATGAAGGGTGGCGCCATTCGAACGGAACTTCCCCTTTATAGTGCCGTCGTACGTGTTGTACGTCACTGCGCTTTGCTTGATCGTTTTTTAAAATGATGGTGTGTACGCAAGACAGGCTTGAGAGGAAACATGAAAAAAAAACACGTGAAAAACGGCAAGAAAAAAAAGGCAAGAAAAACGATCGTGTATATGGGGCATTACAATATTAGGAATACAATACAAGACTGACAGATATACCTATAACAAGCAAGATGCTACCAACTTCCTAGCAAATAAGCAGCTTATGGTCTGTAAACAGTGGAATAATGCTTAAACGTTACTTATCTCCAGTGTGTTCATGATCTCTGTAGACAACGAGGACCCAGGCTTTTAAGCAATTGCTGGAGATCAGGCGAAAGTGTAAATCTTCTTCTGGCTGGTACAGACCTTTCTTGGTGTTAGGGTATTATGGAGTCCTCCTGTCAGCTTATGCCTGACAACCTTTTATTGGGAAGTTTCAGATTGTCAAGCTTTTGTCGACTACGGTTACAAACTTGTTTACCTTAGTTACAGAACAACAGACTGCTCTAAATGTCAATTGAAATGTAACAGTGGTATCTAAGTTCCCATTGTTTGAGAACAGCCTGTGTAATTGTTACCAAGGCATTTATTTGAGAAGTATTACCTCAAAAGTAACCTAATTTCTGTTTCTTTGACAAAAGATTGTTCCCTGTACAGTTAAGACTGGTTAAAAAATCATATAATATATATATTTATATTAAGTGCAACACATGGAACATACAGCCATCTTTAAAATGTTTACACCATTCAAACGTCTTATTGCAGCTATGTGTCTCATCACTGTACTGTGCTTGAAGTCTGTTTTAAGCCTTCGTTCACAAGAAACTTCACCACACGCTGTTCCATGCACGCACTAACATTGTTGTCTGTCATCTTGGGTAACGGTCTGGCCTGCGCCATGTGCATGCCTATCAGTAATAGGACACATTTGCCACTTACTACTGCGTGTATCCCTGCGTGGCATCCCTTTTTATACCTGTAAAATTAAAAGTCCCAGTTTGACTTGAATGCTCCTCGAATATCCTTAGAGAGCCACTACTCCAAGCCTTTGCTGCTACAGATTTGCCAGGTTTTTGCCTTGGAGCCTGTCCTCTGTTTATGTAAATGCACAGACAAAGAAAGGGAATCTGTGCATCAGTGACATCACTTGGCTCAATTAGAATTATTGCAACAATGAAACTAGTTCCTGCCTGGACGTGATTCACCTCTCAGACATGTTTCACCCAAATGGACGTAATCATAGAGATAAGGAAGGTCTGATAAATAATATACAATAATCGACTGAATCGATTGACCACCCCTCCTTCAGACCCCTATGATTAACATATTTTTAAAGTTACATTTTAAGTAAAATAATAAACACGTTATCCTTTTTTCTAAATCAGAAAAAGAGTTTTATTTGGTTTTCCACAGTGCCACATACAGGTTATACAAAGCAATGACATAAAGATAGGAGATGACATACAGCACATGAGCTTCTTTGAATCTGTCAAAAGTTAGCTATACATAAAAAAGTCCCATATTTTGAGTGGCAGTGCAGATCAAAAAACAAAACAAAAAAGAAGAAAACACAGAAACATTTAAAACACAACACATGAAGTACAACAGAGGGTTGGATCTATTCCCAGAACCCTGGGAACATATCTCAACCAATTAGGCTGCCCACCCCATCATCACCAGCAGTCTCTATGCAGAAGTCATATAACTATCAATTAGCCCGGACTTATCCACTTTAACTTGACGCCTATCCAAACACGTTATACTTACCTGCTCTGTGCAATAGTATTGCTTAGAACGTTCTTGATCCTCCTCTTCTGGGGACCCTGCCAGCACTCTTGGCTCCTCCTCTTCTCCTATCTACTGACCAGTGGCGGCTGGTGCTCAATTTTCTTCAACCACCCCTCACCCCTCCAAAACTCGCTTGACTGATCACCGTTTTCCCCTCCCCCCTGTCGCTCAATCGCCGCGTGGCTCGCCTGTCGCTCGCCAGGCCCCCCGCCGGCCCTGCAGTTACCCCATCCAGTTTGCATCTTCAGCAGCTCCCCCCTCCGTCTCCTCCCGATTCCCGGTGGTCGCTTCTCCTCCTGGCCAATTAGGACTTAGGACTCATGGGAAATCAGTTCTTAGGACTCACGGCCAATCGGGCCTCAGGACCTGCTTTCTGGTTGGCTTGGAGGAGAAACAGGAAGACATTAGTGAATATTATTTTCGCTAATGTCACACAACTGGGTGGGCTCCGGGCGCAGTGCTCTGCGCTCGGAGCCCACCTTTTTTAAGCCAATTAGAGCATCAGGCTCTAATAACGTGCTTCTAAAAAATAAAGGATAAAACATTGGAATCCATGTGTCCGGCACCCTGCATGTAGATTGGGGGCCGTGTGCATTCATTTGTGTGTGAAAATTTAAGCTTGAGCTAAAGAGCTTAGTTTACAACTTTTCTACAGCAGGTGGAAAATCAAGAAAATGTGAAAAGCATCCTATTACCAAACTTGCTGGTTGGATGAAAAACTGCATAATATTCATGCATTATTTGGTTTAAACTTTCCCTTTTTTACTTTTCTGTAAAAAGAAACAAAAAAAAATTGCTATACATCCCTCTTAAAGCAATAAATACAACAAATCAGAAAAATTGCTATTACTTTCCTGCAAACACTACAGATACACATTTAACTTTCCTCTCTGTGTTTTAGATATTCCACCTAGCCGTAATCAGTAGGATTTTCATAGTCTGCCTGGGTGAGACTGAAGCCTTTTGTCACATAATCCTGTAAGACGTAGTCTTCCCCCCCACTCCAAAAAAAAAAAGACGATGGGGCATAGAACCAGAAAACATTTGGAATTCATTAGGGTTGCTTTTATTTGTGTGTGATATGGAATACTTTGAGTGAAAATAAATGTTTCCTAAAGTTTTGATCCCAGGCTTTATTGGTAATCAGTAAACTGGGCATAGACAACACATTTTGGGTAATTTTTCCTCCCCCTTCTTCAGGGCTAATATTGTTCAAATCGAGTGCGTTCAAATGAAGAATACACATTGGCTGTACCCTTTTTTTATGAATTACCAATAAAGCCAGGAACTAAAACTTTCTTGTATACCATTCTTTACTTAAGGCAGGCTTCACCAGAAATCTCCAGCCTGTGGAATCAGCAGCATGCCTGGCACCCCCAGGAGTCAAGTAACCCATGACTTCCACAATCAATCAATCCATACATAGTCAGGCTGAAAAAAGTCCATCTAGTTTAACCAAAAAAATCTAAAATCAATCAATCAGTAGAGGACCTCATATTCTGGTGCCTTAAAATTCTGTACCAAAAACCAAATCAGGTTGCTGGTACAGCTCTACCACACAACCAAAAAGTAAGGGTACTGGTAGGAATAGGGATTTTTGGAATAGGGATTTGGCTAGAAGCACAGGCAGTTACTAAAAAAAAGAATGGTCACTTTGCATACTCACGGCAAATTGATAGGTTCTCTTGAAAAAAAAAACCCTATTGGCAGATACTCATCCACTGCACCCTACTGGTAGATACTCATCCACTGCACCCTACTGGTAGATACTTATCCACTGTACTTTAACACAGGGTCAACTTCCTTTAACTACTCCTCATCAGGTCAGGTGACAGTGTTTGGACCTGCTAATCAGCTGTTTAGGCTAAAGCACTGCATCCAGGGAGGAGGCCACATGTTCCCTCTTACCTGAGAGCATGCAGTATTTGCCTAATGGCTCGTACACGCGATCCGTAAATTGTATGAAAAATACAGCTTGCAAAGAGATCGTACGATAATCGAATCGTTAGCACACAGCTTTCCATAGCTGATCGTGACAGTTCATCCAATATTATCTGATGGTGCAAACACGAAAAAAAAATTCTCGTACAATACCAGATCGTACGATTTTCGGTTAATCAGCACAGTTGTCACCTGAAAATACAATACAAGTACAATACAACACATGACATCACTTCCGAATTTTTATTCTGTTGTACGAGAATTTTTGTAATTTTATTAACCTATTCAATTTCTACTTGCGACTAGCAAGCGTAAAAAGTCAGACGATCTGTTGTCAGATTTTCGGATCGTGTGTACGGGGCATAAGTCTCTGATTGAGCTACCGAGCAGTGGGGGAGGGAAAGGTGAGTATCAGCAGGTGAGGGTTCCAACAAGAGAACTGTCACTCCTCTCTGAAAGGAAGAAATAATGAGATCCTTTTAAAAGAAATGCCACAACAAAAATTGCAACCACTTAGAAATAGAACGTGCCCCAGACTAGAGTTCTAATGATCACTTATGCACTATAATCTGTTTTCTGCATTGTAATTTGTTGCTGCTGTAACTTGTAGAAGACAGACTTTTCCTCTGATATCCTCTGTAACATAAGCCACAGAAACCTACAAAGTAAAAAAAAAGTTTTGGGGGTATTTTCATTTATTCCTATTTAACCCCTAATTAACATGTTTTACCTCTAATTGACCTATTTCCCCTCCTTTCTGTGCTATTTCTATGGACATTTTTTACCATTCTTACATAAATTTTATATATTTTTTTTATTCATTTATTTTGTTCTTATTTTGTAGCGTTGTATTAAGAAGCAAAATATATGCTTTTAAAAATATAAGGCTGCAACTGCTATTTTTCTCTTTGCTCATTTATGACACCTACATATCTTCCAGGGAGGTCAAGTAGATGGATATATGACTGTAGCTGCTGACTTTTAATATTAGGGCACTTACCTGTCTAGGCATCCAGCAGTGTCCTTACCCGAGCCAATTCCTCAATCGGCTCTCGGTGAAGCTTCACGGCCAGGTTTCCACTGCACATGCACTAAGTGAACTGCGCTTTATGAATGGGCAGCAGTCTCCTGGGACCTGTGAAGTGTCCCAGAAGACTGTGGGGGAAAGAGGGGGCAAAACTTCTGGCGCAATTCGCCGTGGCGAACTTAGCCGGAAGTGGGAGCGGGTACTTGTCAAAACCAGGTACCCGCTCCTCCCCAAAAGGTGCCAAATGTGTCAGCGGAGGGAGGGGAGGGGCAGACAAACAGAGCTTCCCCTTTTGGGTGGAGCTACACTTTAACGCATGGATCCTGAGCTTCCTATCAGTTAGAAGAATACTTCAGTCAAAACTGGCAATTAAAGGAGAAGTATGGGGCTTTCCAAAAACTATAGCTGTCCCCCACTGGCTTGAAGCCTGAGAACTGACCAATCACATGACCACTGATCGCTCTGTTCTCAGTCAGCTCTAAACAGAGAGTGGTGTCTGACCCCTTCAGCGTTCATTGGAGTGCTGGGCAGGAGAGGGGGCGGCGGCAGCTGGCTGAGAGCTGGAGCAGCTGTCAATCAGGCATCTGGGTGGATCCTAACAAAATGGTCTGGATCCTTCCAAAGCCTGGACCAGCTCTGTGATGTCAGCCAACAGCAGGCTTTAGCTTGCTGTCGGCTGATTTGGGGTCACAGGAGTTCAAAAGCAAGTGTCCTCCTGTGACCCAAAAGAGAAGTGTAGCTAAACAAATTTTGGCCATACTTCTCTTTTAATCTTTTCATGACCAGAGGACATTGGTGCCTTGATACTCAGGCCATAATACACATTGGAACCAATGACAAAGTTGGAGGAATATGGAGTGTCCTAAAAAAAACGATTTCATGGACTTAGGAGCTATATTAAAGAAAAGGACATCAAAGGCAGTATTCTCAGAAATACCTCAAGGCACACCAAGGCAGCAGGTGATTAGGGAAATTAACAAGTGGCTGAGGAATTGGTGCAGGAAGGAGAGTTTTGGTTCCCTGGAAACCTGGGCTGACTTTTTGGTCAGTTACTAGCCCTATAGCAGACACGGACTGCACCTAAATGAGGAGGGTGCAGCTCTGTTGAGGGAAAAAAGTGGCCAAAAAAGTGGAGGAACTTTTAAACTAGATAGTGGAGTTGGGCGGGGGTCAGAGGAAGCTATTCCAGGCCCTGAGCGAGGATAAGAGGGTGCTACTGTGGACAGTGTTGGTAGTGTAGCTAGAGTGACTACAACCAATGCGTGTAGGCTGACAGAGTCCTATTGCAGCTTTTAGAGCACACAATAAGAAAACGATATGCACTGATAAAAAAGTAAAAGGCATGCTCACAAAGGGTAGGAGCTTGGTGAATAAAATGGCAGAACTAGAACTACTGATACACAAAGAGGATTTTGACTTTGTGGGCGTATCAGAAACCTGGTTTGACAGGACACATGACTGGTTTATGGCTGTCCGGGGGGTACTCTCTCTATTGGAGGGACAGGGTAGGTACAAGAGGGAGAGGGGTGTGCATGTTCATCAAGAGTGACGAGGCGAGGGAAAGGTGGAATCCTTTTTGTCTGAATTCAACATGAAAACTGTAAGAAGAGGAGGACCTCAGTAATGTAAAGAGTAGTCAGAGAATTCCATATTATTAAAGTTGAACTCCGGCCAGTAACTCTTTCGCCCCCAACTAAGTTTTGCCACTCCCCTTTAGGTAATCAGCCAAGTAGACAAAAAAATAAAAAATAAACTAAATACCAGAATCTGTAGTTATGTGACAAGTGTGGTTAAAACTTTCATAACTACAGAGCAGAAGTGGCCTTCTTTGGGTTCCTACATACCTTCTTGGTGACTTGGACACTTTTTCACTAGGTCCATCAGCGTGGTCCTCAAGACTCTAGTGGAAGCATAATGACATCAGGACTAGAGGTGGATGACAACACTCTAGTTAGCAGCTGGGCTGTAGTGGTGGATCACTGGATTTCACTCCTGGAAAAGGCCTTGTGGAGGATCACGTGATGGTGGGTTAAAAAAACGCTTTGGAAGACCTTTTTCTTTTCAAATTTTGAATGGATGGGAATGGAGTAGGTATAAGTGATAGGGGGTTAAAATTTGGCCGGAGATCGGCTTTTTTTTTTAAGTCTCATATAATTGAATTGCCTTGTGATAAAAATGGTGTAATTAATCTTATTATATCTCACAATTGTGCCAATTTACACAATATGTTTATAGTTTACTTTATCAGTCAGGGTCACAGAGCGGACACGGACTGACAACTGACAGGCTGGGGTAAAGTCTACTGGAAATCAGATGAACAAACAGTTTCCAAATGGGCAACAAGTACTTCTTTAATGGTGCTCTTCAAATGAAAAGACCCAGAGCAGCACAGAAAGCCTATAGAGGACATAAATATTTACATTTTGTGAATTTTTAATAAGCCAATCATGTCTTAAAGTAAAATGTATCTGAAAGGTGGAAATCCAGTATCCTAATTTATCACCAACAATAGATATACTTTCATGTAAATTATTTATATTTAACAGTAATTTTCCCAATAGGAAAAAGCTTTTTGATCAAAGGCAAGAATGTTCCAATGAAAAGAAAATAACAAAATAAAGAAAAATAAATAGTTTAATTTTTCATGTTGAGCCAAAAGCTTATTCTACGCTAATTGCAGTTTTGTGGGTTATTATAAACAGGAACAAATACAATGTGCAATATCCACATGTCAACCCTGACCAAAATAATACATCTTTCAGAATATAAAAGAGGCAGAAGATACTTACTTTGTACTTTAATTGTCCTTTGTAGTGCACATTGAATGACACTGCATTCTTAATGCTTTTATGTGATATCTGTTTCTGATTTTTGAGTCATTTTTTTGGGTTATGCGTCCAACTGAGAGTTTGTTTTGCAGAATTAAACAGAAATGTTAATTAAATGAAGTATAATCCTTTAAATCTTCAGCATGAGAGCTGTGACCTTAGTTTTGGAGATAGTTCAGAGTCAGACACATACCAGATAGATAGAAAGGAGGGTGTGATAAAGGCTAAAGGAAGGATATGTGAATATATCATATGGGACTTGTTTACAAAATCTTTTTGTATTGAAGGTGTGGACAGATAATGAGATAGATGATCTGACTTTACTTGGCTAAGGCATTTGTGTATATAAATGCTGCAATTTATTCTGGGAAATATATCTTCGGTCCGCACAACTAAAACAATTTAAAGTTATTTAAAAATATGGAAACCAAATTTTACCATTGAGAGAGAAGCACAGGAAGAATGCCTTCCTATGTCTTAAAGTATATGTTAAGCCATGTTTTTATTTCTAGGCTCTGAGGAAGAAGTTACACCTTTGAAATGCGTCAGTAGTAACGGTCCTGATGTCCCCTTTGCCATCTGGAGACTGTTGTTTTCAGGACTGATTTCTACAAATAGGTGGCTCATACAAGCAATATTTCTCCACATGTTTGTGAGTAGTTTTTACTTTGTTTTTATTATTACATCTATTTGGGATAATGCACGTGTTTGGTGCGCCCTCTTTTTTCAAATTTTTCTATGTTTTTATTTTGCATATACAGTAGGTACGGAAAGTATTCAGACCCACTTAAATTTTTCACTCTTTGTTATATTGTAGCCATTTACTAAAAACATTTAAGTTCATTTTTTTTCCTCATTAACCACTTAACGACCGCCCACTGTAATTATACGTCAGCAGAATGGCACCGACAGGCAGAATCACGTATATGTACGTGATCGCCTTTGTATAGTTGGGGGGTCCGATCGGACCCCCCTTCTGTACAGTGAGCGGTGGTTAAGTGTTCGGGAGCGATCCGGCATGAGGGGACGGCCGTTCGATTCCGGCCACCCCCTCTCGATCGCTCCCGGCGAATGAGAGAGCTTCCCCTGCCTGTAATGTAAACACAGACAGGAGGAAGTGATGTCATCTCTCCTCGTGTCGGTCTTTTCGATCCGGCGCGAGGAGAGAAGACATCTCACAGTAAGTGCACCAACAGCCCACTGAAACCAGTACACGTAGGCACACAAATCACCCCCCAGTCACCCCCAGATCACCCCCCAGATCACCCCCAGTACCCCCAGTCACAGTGCACCGTTTGCAGTGATCATTTTTTTTACTGATCACTGCAATCAGTGTCATTTGTAACTGTAAAAAGTTGCAGGGCAGTTAGGTTTAGGCTCCTTTAGGTCCAGGGTAGCCCCCTAACCCCCCCTAATAAAGGTTTAACCCCTTGATCGCCCCCAGGTAACCCTTTCACCCCCTAACACCAGCGTCACTAAGCGATCGTTTTTCCGATCGCTTTTTTCTTGTCGCTGGTGTCCTAGATAGCCAGTTAATTATTTTTAGGTTCGCCGCAGGTTTTTATTAGCGTCAGGTACCCCCATATATTATTTTAACCCCCTTATTGCCCCTAGAGTTAACCCTTTCACCAGTGATCACCGTATAAGCGTCACTGGTGACACTGGTTACCCAGTGAGTTATTTCGTTATTTAGGTAACCCGTCAGGTTTTTATATAGCGTCGGGTACCCCCATATTTAACCTAATAAAGGTTTTAACCCCCTGATTGCCCCTAGTTAACCCTTTCACCAGTGATCACCATATAAAGGTTACGGGTGACACTGGTTGGTTAGTTTGCTTTTTATAGCATCAGGGCACCCGCCGTATATAACCCAATAAAGGTTTAACCCCCTGATCACCCGGCGGGTGATATCAATTAGGTTTTAGCGCCAGAGAGGGTCTGCGTCGCCCCAGGCAGCTTTAGGTTAGTGCCAGTAACGCTAACACCCACGCGCAAAGCATACACCTCCCTTAGTGGTATAGTATCTGATCAGATCTATACTAGCGTCCCCAGCGGTTTAGGGTTCCCAAAAACACAGTGTTAGCGGGATCAGCCCAGATACCTGCTAGTACCTGCGTTTAGCCCCTCCGCCCAGCCCAGCCCAGCCCAGCCCACCCAAGTGCAGTATCGATCGATCACTGTCACTTACCAAACACAACACACATAACTGCAGCGTTCGCAGAGACAGTCCTGATCCCTGCGATCGCTAACAGTTTTTTTGGTAGCGTTTGATACATTTGGTGACAGTCAGGTGCTTTTTTTCCTGTGAATCTTACTAGTGTACCCCTAAATTTAGAGCCCAAAATGGCAAGACGAAGGTACACTAGTAAAGAGGCCTACGAGATTCTGAGCATGACAGATAGTGAAGAGGAGGTCACGTATCTGTCAGATTCAGGCTCAGAATATCTTCCCGTAGAAGACAGTGACGTCAGCGGCCCCACGTCAGATAGCTCTGACGACGAAGTTGAGGTCCCTGCTAAGGTCAGGTGTACCCGATCCCGATCTTCTGAGGTTGTTGAGGAGCAAGAACCGCAGGGCTCTCGTATCATGGAGCAGAGTAGTACAAGCGCCGCTATTCCTTCTGGTGAATTGGCAAGCACCAGCGGCCTAGTACAGCCTGGGCGTACATCCAGCACTGCAGTATCACGTGGTGACGTGGCGAGTCCCATAAGTGCAGTTCAAGCTGGCGAGGTGGCAAGCACAAGTAGTGTCCTGCTGCCACCAAGAAGACAAAGGCAGGCCCGTCGTGCCCATAGTGCCCTTCCTGCAGAATTCGCCTATCCTGATTGGGTCCCCACCACTTCTGCAGAACCCGTACTTCTCCCATTCACTGCCCAACCCGGTATTCAGGTGGAAACAGCTGATTTTATGCCAATCGATTATTATTCGCTGTTTTTCACGGAAGATCTCTATAGATCTATTGTGGACCAGAGTAATTTATATGCTGGTCAATTCATCGCCGCTAACCCCCAGTTGCCTAAAATTGCCAAAGATTGGAAACCAATTACGGTTTCCGAATTTAAGACCTTTCTGGGCCTTTCCCTCAACATGGGCACACATAAATTCCTGTCATTGCGTGCTTATTGGTCCACGCACCCAATTGACCACATGCCCGTGTTCTCTGCCTCCATGCCCAGGACACGATACGAGCAGATTTTGCGGTTCATGCACTTCAACGACAATGAACTTTGTCGTCCACGTGGGGACCCTGAGTATGACCGGCTCTATAAAATTCGGCCCCTCATAAACCACTTCAACGAACGTTTTGCAGCCTTGTTTATTCCCGATCAAGCTGTCTGCGTTGATGAGTCCCTGATTAAATTTTCTGGCCGCTTGGCTTTCAAGCAGTACCTTCCCAGCAAGCGTGCCAGATACGGGGTCAAGCTCTATAAGTGCTGTGACAGGGCAACAGGCTATGTATGGAGCTTTATGGTTTATGAGGGAAAAGATAGTCAGGTTGAGCCGGTCAACTGCCCGGATTACATAGGGAGCGCTGGCAAGATAGTGTGGAACTTGGTGTCTCCCTTATTCGGAAAGGGGTACCACTTGTATGTGGACAATTATTACACGAGCGTGCCACTGTTTAGTCACTTGTTTGATCATCAGATTGGAGCATGTGGCACCGTGCGACCTAATCGCCGGGGCTTTCCCCAGCGGCTTGTAGATGCCCGTCTTAGGCTGGGGGAGAGAGCCTGCGTGAAGTGTAATAACTTGCTCGCTATGAAGTGGAGGGACAATAAGAATGTTTTCCTTCTTACCTCCCTTCATGCAGACACGACAGTCCAAATTCGTACGGCGACTGGTGTTGTGGAGAAACCCCTCTGTGTCCACGAATATAACAAAAATATGGGAGGGGTGGACCTCAACGACCAGTTGATGGCGCCGTATCTAATTGACCGTAAGGCGAGACGCTGGTACAAAAAAGTGTCTCTATCCTTATTCCAATTGGCTTTGCTGAATGCTCATGTGCTATACAGAGCTTCAGGCGGGACTTTATCTCTTCTAAAATTCCAGAATGAGATAGTCACAGAACTCCTGTATCCAGGCGGTTCTGCACCTCACCATCCCCAACCAAATGCAGTAAGCCGGCTGCATGAGAGGCATTATCCGTATGCCCTCCCGAGTACCCCTACCCAACGAACCCCCCAAAAAAGATGTCGTGTCTGTAGCAAGCGCGGATTTAGGCGTGACACCCGTGTTTTTTGTCCACTCTGTCCTGACAAACCTGGTCTTTGCCTTGGTGAATGTTTTGATCGCTACCACTCAAAAGTGAAGTTTTAGCGTAGGGTACAGCATTTCACAGACTAGGACACACTTACACAGGGTCTCCCAAGATGCCATTACATTTTGAGAGACCCGAACCATTACAGTTGTTAAAGTTACAAAAAAAAGTGTAAAAAAGAAAAAAAAAAAACGTAAAAAACAAAACACAAAAAAAATATAAAATAAAAAAACCAAAAATAGTTGTCGTTTTATTGTTCTCTTTCTCTCTCTATTTTCTCTCTATTGTTCTGCTCTTTTTTACTGTATTCTATCTTGCAATGTTTTATCATGCTTGCTTTTCAGTTATGTAATTTTTTGTTTTCAGGTACGCCATTCAGTTGCAGCGCGGATCTATTTATCTTGACAGCAACAGCGTTTGCTCCCACGATACATAAAGCCGTGACTCCAACGCTGTAGGAGGTGATTTCACCACCACAGTTTAAAAAAAGAGCATATATGCCGAAGCACGGGGGCAGCAGGGGCGGAGGAGCGATTTTGCTCCTAATGCCGCGTATATACGGTCGAAATTCCGACGGAGGCTTGCCCGTGGAAAAGTCCGACCGTGTGTACGCGGCATAACTTTTTTGCGGGAGGATGCCCCCATGCTTCGGCATATATATATTTTAGGCACAGTTTGCGTTAAAAAAAAGTTTTATTTTTTACTAAGTTTTGTTTTGGTATTTGCTTTGCAGGTATGGTATGGTCTTACTGTTGTACTGTAATGTTACTTTGTTTTAATGTTAACCATCATTTGCTTAGCAGGTACGCCATTCAGTTGCATCGCGGATTTATTTATCTTGACAGCAACAGCGTTTGCTCCCACGATACATAAAGCCATGACTCCAACGCTGTAGGAGGTGATTTCACCACCACAGTTAAAAAAAGAGCATATATGCCGAAGCATGGGGGCAGCAGGGGCGGAGGAGCGATTTTGCTCCTAATGCCGCATATATACGGTCGAAATTCCGACGGAGGCTTGCCCGTGGAAAAGTCCGACTGTGTGTACGCGGCATAACCTTTTATGCCGCGTACATACGGTCGAAATTTCGACAAAGGCTTGCCCGTGGAAAAGTCCGACCGTGTGTACGCGGCATAACTTTTTTGCGGGAGGATGCCCCCATGCTTCGGCATATATATATATTTTAGGCACAGGTTGCGTTAAAAAAATGTTTTATTTTTTACTAGGTTTTGTTTTGGTATTTGCTTTGCAGGTATGGTATGGTAAGGTCTTACTGTTGTACTGTAATGTTACTTTGTTTTAATGTTAACCATCATTTGCTTAGCAGGTACGCCATTCAGTTGCATCGCGGATTTATTTATCTTGACAGCAACAGCGTTTGCTCCCACGATACATAAAGCCGTGACTCCAACGCTGTAGGAGGTGATTTCACCACCACAGTTAAAAAAAGAGCAAATATGCCGAAGCATGGGGGCAGCAGGGGCGGAGGAGCAATTTTGCTCCTAATGCCGCGTATATACGGTCGAAATTCCGACGGAGGCTTGCCTGTGGAAAAGTTCGACCGTGTGTACGCGGCATAACCTTTTATGCCGCGTACATACGGTCGAAATTTCGACGAAGGCTTGCCCGTGGAAAAGTCCGACCGTGTGTACGCGGCATAACTTTTTTGCGGGAGAATGCCCCCATGCTTTGGCATATATGCCCATCATTAGAAGTGGGTGGATGAAGGGAGGTATTCTAATGGTGGGCATACCCACCGATCAATCTCTTTTTTTCGTTCAGCCAACAGGCTGCATGAAAAAAAAGATTACAATACATGTCCAACAAGGACCAGCAACGTACTGGTATGTTGCTGGACTTTGAATGGTTATACCAGATTGATGCCTGCGGGTATCATTCTTTTCAGCCAGCGGCCGGCTTTCATGTAAAAGCAATCCTAGTGGCTAATTAGCCTCTGGACTGCTTTTACAAGCAGTGGGAGGGAATGCCCCCCCCGGATATAAACAGCGCCATTGGGAAATTGGGAAAGCATTTTATCACACCGATCTTGGTGTGGTCAGATGCTTTGAGGGCAGAGGAAAGATCTAGGGTCTAACCCCCCATTTTTTTTCAAAAAAAGAGTACCTGTCACTACTTATTGCTATCATAGGGGATATTTACATTCCCTGAGATAACAATAAAAATTATAAAAAAAAAATAATATGGAAGGAACAATTTAAAAATAAAATAAAAAAGCAAAATAAATAATAAAAAAAAAATAAAAAAAAAAAAAAGCACCGCTGTCCCCCCCTGCTCTTGCGCAAAGCGAACGCAAGCGTCGGTCTAGCGGCATATGTAAATAGCAATTGCATCATGCATGTGAGGTATCACCGCAAAGGTCAGATCGAGGGCAGTAATTTTAGCAGTAGACCTCCTCTGTAAATCTAACGTGGTAACCTGTAAAGGCTTTTAAATGCTTTTAAAAATGAATGTAGTTTCTCGCCGCTGCGCGTTTGTGCGCAATTTTAAAGCATGTCGTGTTTGGTATCCATGTACTCGGCCTAAGATCATCTTTTTTATTTCATCAAACATTTGGGCAATATAGTGTTTTTTAGTGCATTAAAAATAAAAAAAGTGTGTTTTTCCCCCCAAAAATGCGTTTGAAAAATCGCTGCGCAAATACTGTGTGGAAAAAAAAAATGCAACACCCACTATTTTAATCTGTAGGGCCTTTGCTTTAAAAATATATATAATGTTTGGGGGTTCAACATAATTTTCTTGCAAAAAAAAATGTTTTCATGTAAACAAAAAGTGTCAGAAAGGGCTTTGTCTTCAAGTGGTTAGAAGAGTGGATGATGTGTGACATAATCTTCCCAATGTTGTGCATAAAATGCCAGGACAGTTCAAAACCCCCCCAAATGACCCCATTTTGGAAAGTAGACACCTCAAGCTATTTGCTGAGAGGCATGTTGAGCCCATTGAATATTTTTTTTTGTCCCAAGTGATTGAATAATGACAAAAAGAAAAAAAAAAAAAATGACAAAAAGTTGTCACTAAATTATATATTGCTCAAACATGCCATGGTTATATGTGGAATTGCACCCCAAAATACATTCTGTTGCTTCTCCTGAGTACGGGGATACCACATGTGTGAGACATTTTGGGAGCCTAGCCGCGTACAGGACCCCGAAAACCAAGCACCGCCTTCAGGATTTCTATGGGTGTAAATTTTTGATTTCACTCCTCACTGCCTATCACAGTTTCGGAGGCCATGGAATGCCCAGATGGCACAAAACCCCCCCAAATGACCCCATTTTGGAAAGTAGACACCCCAAGCTATTTGCTGAGAGGTATGTTGAGTATTTTGCAGATCTCGCTTTTTGTCACAAAGTTTTAAAAATTGAAAAAAGAAAAAAAAAATGTCTTTCTTCATTTTCAAAAACAAATGAGAGCTGTAAAATACTCACCATGCCTCTCGGCAAATAGCTTGGGGTGTCTACTTTCCAAAATGGGGTCATTTGTGGGGGTTTTGTGCTATTTTGGCATTTTATGGCCTTCAAAACTGTGATAGGTAGTGAGGAGTGAAATCAAAAATTTGTGCCCTTAGAAATCCTGAAGGCGGTGCTTGGTTTTCGGGGGCCCGTACGCGGCTAGGCTCTCAAAAAGTCCCACACATGTGGTATCCCCATACTCAGGAGAAGCAACCAAATGTATTTTGGGGTGCAATTCCGCATATAACCATGGCATGTTTGAGCAATATATCATTTAGTGACAACTTTTTGTACATTTTTTTTTTCTTTTTGTCATTATTCAATCACTTGGGACAAAAAAAAAAATATTCAATGGGCTCAACATGCCTCTCAGCAATTTCTTTGGGGTGTCTACTTTCCAAAATGGGGTCATTTGGGGGGGTTTTGTGCCATCTTGGCATTTTATGGCCTTCAAAACTGTGATAGGTAGTGAGGAGTGAAATCAAAAATTTATGCCCTTAGAAACCTTGAAGGCTGTGCTTGGTTTTTGGGGTCCCGTACGTGGCTAGGCTCCCAAAAAGTCCCACACATGTGGTATCCCCGTACTCAGGAGAAGCAGCAGAATGTATTTTGGGGTGTAATTTCACATATGCCCATGGCATGTGTGAGCAATATATCATTTAGTGACAACTTTGTGCAAAAAAAACAAAGTTTGTCATATTCCCGCAACTTGTGGCAAAATATAAAATATTCCATGGACTAAACATGCCTCTCAGTAAATAGCTTGGGGTGTCTACTTTCCAAAATGGGGTCATTTGGGGGGATTTTGTGCTATTTTGGCATTTTATAGCCTTCGAAACTGTGATAGGTAGTGAGGAGTGAAATCAAAAATTTACGCCCTTAGAAAGCCTGAAGGCGGTGCTTGGTTTTTGGGGCCCCGTACCCGGCTAGGCTCCCAAAAAGTCCCACACATGTGGTATCCCCGTACTCAGGAGAAGCAGCAGAATGTATTTTGGGGTGCAATTCCACATATAACCATGGCATGTGTGAGCAATATATCATTTAGTGACAACTTTTTGTACATTTTTTCTTTTTTTTTTCTTTTTGTCATTATTCAATCATTTGGGACAAAAAAAAAAATATTCAATGGGCTCAACATGCCTCTCAGCAAATAGCTTGGGGTGTCTACTTTCCAAAATGGGGTCATTTGGGGGGGTTTTGTGCCATCTTGGCATTTTATGGCCTTCAAAACTGTGATAGGTAGTGAGGAGTGAAATCAAAAATTTATGCCCTTAGAAACCTTGAAGGCGGTGCTTGGTTTTTGGGGTCCCGTACGCGGCTAGGCTCCCAAAAAGTCCCACACATGTGGTATCCCCATACTCAGAAGAAGCAGCAGAATGTATTTTGGGGTGTGATTTCACATATGTCCATGGCATGTGTGAGCAATATATCATTTAGTGACAACTTTGTGCAAAAAAAATAAAGTTTGTCATATTCCCGCAACTTGTGGCAAAATATAAAATATTCCATGGACTAATTATGCCTCTCAGTAAATAGCTTGGGGTGTCTACTTTCCAAAATGGGGTCATTTGGGGGGGTTTTGTGCTATTTTGGCATTTTATGGCCTTCGAAACTGTGATAGGTAGTGAGGAGTGAAATCAAAAATTTGCACCCTTAGAAATCCTGAGGGCGGTGCTTGGTTTCCGGGGTCCCGTACGTGGCTAGGCTCCTAAAAAGTCCCACACATGTGGTATCCCCGTACTCAGGAGAAGCAGCAGAATGTATTTTGGGGTGCAATTCCACATATAACCATGGCATGTGTGAGCAATATATCATTTAGTGACAACTTTTTGTAATTTTTTATTTTTTTTTGTCATTATTCAATCACTTGGGACAAAAAAAAAATATTCAATGGGCTCAACATGCCTCTCAGCAATTTCCTTGGGGTGTCTACTTTCCAAAATGGGGTCATTTGGGGGGGTTTTGTACTGCCCTGCCATTTTAGCACCTCAAGAAATGAGATAGGCAGTCATAAATTAAAAGCTGTGTAAATTCCAGAAAATGTACCCTAGTTTGTAGACGCTATAACTTTTGCGCAAACCAATAAATATACGCTTATTGACATTTTTTTTACTAAAGACATGTGGCTGAATACATTTTGGCCTGAATGTATGACTACAATTGAGTTTATTCGATTTTTCTTATAACAAAAAGTAGAAAATATCATTTTTTTTCAAAATTTTCAGTCTTTTTCCGTTTATATCGCAAAAAATAAAAATCGCAGAGGCAATCAAATACCATTAAAAGAAAGCTCTATTTGTGGGAAGAAAAGGACGCAAATTTCGTTTCAGTACAACATTGCATGTCCGCACAATTTACAGTTAAAGCAGCACAGTGCAAAATTCTGAATTCACCTCTGGTCCTTTAGCTACCAAATGGTCCGGGGCTTAAGTGGTTAATGAACACACAGCACCCCATATTGACAGAAAAACGCAGAATTGTTGACATTTTTGCAGATTTATTAAAAAAGAAAAACTGAAATATCACATGGTCCTAAGTATTCAGACCCTTTGCTGTGACACTCATATATTTAACTCAGGTGCTGTCCATTTCTTCTGATCATCCTTGAGATGGTTCTACACCTTCATTTGAGTCCAGCTGTGTTTGATTATACTGATTGTACTTGATTAGGAAAGCCACACACCTGTCTATATAAGACCTTACAGCTCACAGTGCATGTCAGAGCAAATGAGAATCATGAGGTCAAAGGAACTGCCTGAAGAGCTCAGACAGAATTGTGGCAAGGCACAGATCTGGCCTAGGTTACAAAAAAATTCTGCTGCACTTAAGGTTCCTAAGAGCACAGTGGCCTCCATAATCCTTAAATGGAAGACGTTTGGGACGACCAGAACCCTTCCTAGAGCTGGCCGTCCGGCCAAACTGAGCTATCGGGGGAGAAGAGCCTTGGTGAGAGAGGTAAAGAAGAACCCAAAGATCACTGTGGCTGAGCTCCAGAGATGCAGTCGGGAGATGGGAGAAAGTTGTAGAAAGTCAACCATCACTGCAGCCCTCCACCAGTCAGGGCTTTATGGCAGAGTGGCCCGACAGAAGCCTCTCCTCAGTGCAAGACACATGAAAGCCCATATGGAGTTTGCTAAAAAAACACCTGAAGGACTCCAAGATGGTGATAAATAAGATTCTCTGGTCTGATGAGACCAAGATAGAACTTTTTGGTCTTAATTTTAGGCGGTATGTGTGGAGAAAACCAGGCACTGCTCATCACCTGTCCAATACAGTCCCAACAGTGAAGCATGGTGGTGGCAGCATCATGCTGTGGGGGTGTTTTTCAGCTGCAAGGACAGGACGACTGGTTGCAATTGAGGGAAAGATGAATGCGGCCAACTACAGGGATATCCTGGATGAAAACCTTCTCCAGAGTGCTCAGGACCTCAGACTTGGCCCGAAGGTTTACCTTCCAACAAGACAATGACCCTAAGCACATAGCTAAAATAATGAAGGAGTGGCTTCACAACAACTCTGTGACTTTTCTTGAATGGCCCAGCCAGAGCCCTGACTTAAACCCAATTGAGGATCTCTGGAGAGACCTAAAAATGGCTGTCCACCAACGTTTACCATCCAACCTGACAGAACGGGAGAGGATCTACAAGGAGGAATGGCAGAGGATCCCCAAATCCAGGTGTGAAAAACTTGTTGCATCTTTCCCAAAAAGACTCATGGCTGTATTAGATCAAAAGGGTGTGTAGCGGCCCTCACCCCCTTCTTTATCGGTTATTCTGGCTCTGGTCTAGGGGTATCTTGGAGGGGAGAGCGAGGTGCGCCACTGCCCATGTCCTCTCGATTACAGCATGTAGAGGTGAAGGCCAGTATCTAGTTGTATTTGGGCCTGTGTATACGCTTAGAGCCAAGTCTGTTCTGCTGATAACCCCCTTTGCTCCCAGTAATTGGAGTACCACACACTGAAAAGGTCCAACACTTATTTATTCCATAACGGCAAACAAATAGTCCTTTGCGAGCAGACAGTTTGAGACCCATAGAACAGTTCAGTATTGGTGGAGAGTAGGTCAAGGCACAATCCTCAAAGAAAACTAAACCGTTAAGGTTTCACCAACGGTTGCTAAGCACAGTGGCTGTTAAATTGAATTTTTGGCTTCAGAGTCTCTTCCAGCGACTCTAGTGAACAGGAACTGGAGTTACCTTCGCTACGTTGCAGCCCCTGTCAGGGGGAAGACATCCCTCCAAGGGAGTTACCAGAGGCCCCACCGTCACCGGGTTAATGCTGTACCGGACTATCCGGAAGGGTTACACTCCCCGGCCTCCTCGCCTCAGATACGGGTCCCAACACCTTAGGGCCCCTCAGACTCCTCCACCCTCGCGGAACCCAGTCAAAGTTACTGGGTCCCAGGCTCCGGCAGTAGTACCTCACCCCAGGCTTAAGGTGCCTGGGATGGACTCCATCTCTCGCTCCGGCCAGGTTAAGGGCACCTGGGCCCGGAACTCCGGAACGCCAGCACCCAGGCTGAAGGTGCCTGGGTGTGGCCGCGTTCTCCAACTCTGAACCCCAAGGTCAGGGCGTCCGCCCCCTTTATCTCCTCTCCCCCTGCGTCACAGCGGGTTCCCCGCCCCGCTGTATCCGCCAGGAAAGGACAAAAAGGGAGCAGTCTTGCGGTGCGGGTTCAACTCCAGCCCAGGGCGACAACGTCACCAGCAGGCCACAGGGAACCCTGCACCACCAGAGTCCTCCAAGAACCACAAAAAGGGATTCTCAGATTCCCTAACAATTAGTACATCTGGGTTAAATAACCCAGATGCTCCCACCCAATTTAAATACCCGCTACACTCTCCCCCCTGTAATTTGACACTGGTCCCCGGTGTCTGGTGCAAACCCACGTCTCCCAAGAAATGGCAGCATAAGTCTGACCCAGAGACCAACTACACAATTTGACCCTGAATTGTGCCAAGACCTAGAATGGGAAAGGGAAAATATAAAACAGTAAAACTTTCAGTAATACACTTCTGACATTTACAAATGCATCATCCTCCCCCTGACTATCTAAAGACCACCCATACTCAGTAGCCTTGACAGACGAATCTTCTGCAGAGGGGAAAAAAACGAACATCCTAACACAATGTGTGTCTTTCTTGGAATGAACGGGCCTCTCCTTGAAAAGACCCATTCGCTCCAATGAGGATGGTGATGCAAGTGAAAAAAAAAAAAAAACAGTCGTTGCGCAGCACTGCCACCTGGTGACAGTGCCACGGTAATAACACTTGGTCGAATCTTCCAGACAACTTTCTTCTTTTCTTTTTCTCTACACTGACTAAAACCCCAAAGTCAATAATTTCTCTGAAGTGCAAGGAGAAGGAGGGAGAACAACAGTAACAGCTCCCATTTTTCCAAAAGAGTAAAACGCCCAAATAAAAAAAAAACTAGGGCACAGTCATTGCGTTCCGGCAAAGGCTCTCCAGAAAGTCCAGCAATGAGTAACAGAAAATACACAGGAGTCTTTTTCTCCTAAAGGTAGAACTTTGGGTGCGGCAGGAACAAGGGCTTCAGGTGCCTATCAAGAGTCTCCACATTATACTCAATGTTCTCTCCGTCCTTGCGACAAATAAGCACCTTGTCCGCATGGATATGCCGACCCAACATCCACTTCGCTTTACAGTCCTTGAACTTCTTGGACACGGGGGATGAGCATGAAAGATATCGGCGAGCATGGGGCACTTTGAGCTTTTCCCAGACAAACTCATCGTTCCATCGCTGCCGCAGGACCTCCACTTCAAAAAGCAAGTCCCGGGGTAGGTATGGGTACTCCCACCCATATTCACGGGCAACTCTCTGACAGAAGAGCCGCTGTAGCCGGGCCAGAGGTGGCATGGTGGCACGGTCTCCTTCTCCAGGCTGGACAATGGACTCCGGATGCCGAGGTACTTTAACTACCTCCATTGGCTTGGACCTGGGAGCCCGCAGCAATGAACGTTGCGTTCCCGTCACTGGAACGGATGAAACAGCAGGTGATTCACAGGATGGAAGGGCAAGCAAGAGACCAGATTCCTCCCCGGCCTCCGGGACCTCCACCCGGGGTGTACTATCCCCTGTTGACATGGGCAGATCCCTTGGTGCGCGGAGCACGGGTAACGGCATCCTGTCCCAACCCTTGCGGTGAAAGACCTTGTCAATCGTAAATTTTACTTGGAGCCCACGTGAGGTGCAGCCGTTTCTTATTTTGACAATTTACCATGAAGGCGAGCCGGGGCTAGCACTCAGGTGTGTGTTCCAGTGGATGTATCAGTTACACCTGGAGCAGTGAGTTCTTTTCATTTGTACTAAGCACAGCTGCACCAGATTCCGTGTGCTCTAGTTTTAGTATCCCCCTCCCCCATTGTGTTCTAGGACCTGGGGGTAACCAAGTACCAGGTTGCTTTAATTGAACTGGGGCTACTTATTTACTCCACTTTTTCAGATATCCTGTAGAATATGTATTTGTTGCAGACTCACATAGATGTGTGAGGACCAGGGGGTGGGAACAGGAAGTAGGAAGTTATAAAGTGAAACTAAGGAAAACAGGTTTACATGTGGCTCACTGCTGGCTAGAAATAAACAAGTTCATCACAAGATACCTCTGACAACTCATCATTGCTTCAACAAAATCTACATGGTGACAGAAGTGAGATCGCTAAAACATCATGGCTCGGAATCTGCCTGGCATACAACCCCTAAGTTTTGATAATGACTTTGCTAACAACTGGCTGAAATTTAAAATAGAATGGGACGTGTACAGCAAAGCAGGACTCTCAGACAAGTCAAAAAAGGTACAAGCTTACACTTTTCTCGATTTTGCTGGACCAGCTTGAACTGCACTTATGAGACTCGCCACATCACCAAGTGTTACTGCAGTGCTGGATGTACGACCAGGATATACTAGGCCAGGGGTCGTCAACCCCCGGGCCGCGGCCCACTGCTGGGCTGTGGTCTTTCTGCAGCTGGGCTGTGGGTGTGGGCGGGCGGCACGAGAGAGCCCGACGGCCGGTATGAGACAGCCGGGCGGCCGGCATATAAGCGCCGGGTGGAAGAGATAAGCAAGCGGACGTGCAAGCAGAGATGACATCATCTCTCTCTGCTCTTCCACCCTTTCAGCCTCAAGGTTGGAGGTGCGGCGGGGAGCAGAGAGATGACATCATCTCTCACCGTCCCACGCATCGCTGCTCTTCCGCCCTTTCAGCCTCAATCTCGGAGGTGCGGTGGGAGCAGAGAGATGACATCATCTCTCCCCTCCTGCCCCTCATTACCGCTCTCCTGCCTTCACTCGGCACCCACCACATGGACCAGTGCTGCCGTCAATGCAGTGATAATTCGCATCTGGTGGCAGGTAGCGTGGCAGGTGATGTGGCAAGTGACATTCCGCATCTGGTGACAGGCAACGTGGCAGGTGACATTCTGCATCTCGTGACAGGTGACATGGCAAGTGACATTCCGCATCTTGTGGCAGGCAGCGTGGCAGGTGATGCGGCAAGTGTCATTCTGCATCTGGTGACAGGCAACGTGGTAGGTGACGTGGCAAGTGACATTCCGCATCTGGTGGCAGGCAACGTGGCAGGTGACGTGGCAAGTGACAATCCACATCTGGTGGCAGGCAGCGTGGCAGGTGACGTGGCAAGTGACATTCGGCATCTGGTGACAGGCAACGTGGCAAGTGACAATCCACATCTGGTGACAGGCAGCGTGGCAAGTGACATTCTGCATCTGGTGGCAGGCGACGTGGCAAGTGACACGCTCAGGGCTCCCACTGATTCTGCATTATGGTGAGTTGAACTATTTCATTTATTACTACAATGACAAATTGCCCGCGAAAAATCGCTTACCCCCCGCGTGCCAACCCCAGGCCTGACTCTGCAAACACTGCAGTTATGTGTTTTGTAAGTGACAGTGATCGATTGATACTGCACTTTGGTGGGCTGGGCTGGGGGGAGGGGAAAAAACGCAGGTGCTAGCAGGTGTCTGGGCTGAAGGGGCGGGGTCATCCCGTTACGTCAGCGGGTGGCCTCACGTTTGCCTATATAAGAGCTGTCACAGCGAAAGACAGCAGTCGGCGGGACGCCTCCCAAAGAGGCGGAGTATTTTCTGTTTTTTTCTTCTATTTTTCGGGTCCGTCAGGTGGCGTGATTGATGATGGATGTACATCGCGGGACACTTTTTAATTTTTTCATGTTTTAATAAAGGACTTGTCAAAAACTGTGTATTGTGGTTTTCACTTTTTGACACTTTTTTTGGTGTTACCCCCAATGGCCAGTGTTGTGGGGACGAGACCCTTCTCCCCATCAACATGGTATGGTTTGTATGGTTCAGGAGGAGAGGGGGCGCTCGCTCATCCCCCACCTTTCCTGGCCTGCCAGGCTGCTTCACCAGCTACACCCTCCGGCCTGGCATTTATAATTGGGATGGGCACCGTGTGTACCAGTGCAGAACAGTGAGCGGAAAGCAATATTTGCTGCTCCAGTTTATTAATGAGCCCCAAAGTCTCTACATTCTAAATTTTAATGAGGTATACGTTCTAAGTGTTAATGAGGTATAAAGAGGTGCATTTTAGCAGTGTTATTTTCCTAGACTAAAACTAAAACAATTAAGATGATTAAAATACAACCAAAACTAAAATGGAATTTTGGTTAAAAGACTAAAAAAGGACTAAAACTAAAATAGCATTTTTAGTCAAAAGACTATGGGGTTGATTTACTAAAACTGGAGATTGCAAAGTCTGGTGCAGTGTGTATGGGAGCCAATCAGCTTCTAATGTCAGCTTGTTAAATGAAGCTTTGACAAGGAGCCTAGATTCACACTGAGCCTGGGTCCACACCTCTGATGGATCCGACTCGCAGCAAGGGGTCTGGTGTGTCCCTGTTCTGCGTTTCAGGGATGAATCAGGGCCGAGTTTTCCCTGAATTCGGCCCTAAAACGGAGCCAAAGACGCACAGCGTTCCTCTGCAAGCCGCTCTACAGCCGCAACGGAGATATGTGAACCGGCTCCATAGAGAGTCATGGGAATTGGATGCAGGGAAACCAGCATCCAATTTGCATAGGTGTGAACCCAGCCTAACAGCGGGTTAGAAATCATGCGAGTTCAGCTAAACTCGCACAATTTCATACCCGCATGTCATTCCGACTTCGGTAGCGATTTCAGAGACATCTGTGCGGGTTCCTGCACAGATGTCTATACAAATCGCACCCCGAAGTCGCAAAAAGTAGTACAGAAACTACTTTTGGGAATCGGTGTGGCGCCGCAAAGTCGGGCGGTGCCGTTGCCGGCAATAGCCGCCGATTTGGCATGCGATTTGACGTGTAAAATCGCATGCCAAATCGCAGCAATGTGAACCGAGGCTAAAACCTGGAATCGGTTTCTATGCACAGCTGCACCCGATTTTGCACTCTCCAGCTTTAGTAAATCATCCCCTATGACTAAAACTAATTTGAAATTTGACGTCAAAATTAACACTACGCTACCACATAAAAATATGTAGGGGGCATCTTCTAAGCTGCTAAAAGAAAAAAAAATATAGAAAAAAGGCTTTTCTTATTTTTTTCCTAATATTTAATGTTGGTAATATATTCAGGTAATGTGTGCAATGGCATTACAGCCAATAGAGCTTGCATTTTTTTTTTTTTAGATTTTCAAGTTGTACTTCTGCTTGTCAAAAAGCAATATATTTGTTTGTTTATGAAACTTAGTTTTATTTATAAAGATATTATACGGCTAAATCTGTGTCTGTAGTGGATGCTTAAACCTTAATACCATAAATAATAACATGTTATTAGATTTTTACTCCAGGAGTATCTAATGAGTTTGCCAATTCTAAAAGAATGCTTAAATAATGCATTAAAATGTAACTAAACCCATTAGATTTTAGTCGACTAAAATGTACTGGAGATTTTAGTCAACTAAAATATGACTAAAACAATTCAGATTACTACAATACGGCTAAAACTAAAATGGCATTTTAGTCAAGAGACTATAACTAAAACTAAATCCAACATCAGGGTGCCAGCCAGCAAGCCCACCCAGAGCAGGGTGCCAGCCAGCCAGCAGTCACCCACCCACAACAAGGTGCTAGCCAACCAGCACCCACCCACAGCAAGGTGCCAGCCAAACCAGCACCCACCCACAGCAAGGTGCCAGCCAACCAGCACCCACCCACAGCAAGGTGCCAGCCAGCAGACACCCACCCACGCACCGCAGGGTACCAGCCAGTCACAACAGGGTGCCAGCCTGCCACAGCAGGATGCCAGCCACCCACATCAGTGTGCCAGCCAGCAAGCCCACCCTCATCAGGGTGCCAGCCAGCAAGCCCATCCACATCAGGGTGCCAGTCAGCCACCCACAGCAGGGTGCCAGCCAGCAAGCCAGACACAGCAGGGTTCCAGCCAGCCACCACCCACCCACAGCAAGGTGCCAGACAGCCAGCACCCACCCACAGCAAGGTTCCAGCCAGCAGACACCCACCCATGCACAGCAGACACCCACCCATGCACAACAGGGTGCCAGCCAGCCACAGCAGGGTGCCAGCTAGCCACCCACAGCAGGGTGCCAGCCAGCCACCTACATCAGGGTGCCAGCCAGCAAGCCCACCCACATCAGGATGCCAGCCAGCCACCCACAGCAGGGTGCCAGCCAGCAAGCCATCCAAAGCAGGGTGCCAGCCACCCACAGCAGGGTGCCAGCCAGGCCAGTAAAACTAAATCGAAATTTGATGTTAAAATGAACACTACATTTTAGGCCCTCACTGTTCCCCAACATTTTTGCTCTGTTTATTGGAATAATTTCATGAGTCAGATTGTTTTTCAAGTGTTCTTTCCACTTCAAGCCATGTGTAGAAGCTAGCGGCCAAATCACGGACGGTCCTAGAGAAGAAATGTAAATGGTTGTTGAACATATTGCACGAGCGATACACAACCGTGGCCCCACCATCTAATCACATTATTCTTGTTAGGAATTTGTTTGCTGACATATGTAAAGCACTGAGCCAATAGCAGCACATGGCTGTGCCGAAGATGGCGCTTCATTGTCAAATTCAAAACTTTGCGAGTTTTAAACCCCTTACTACTTCAACTTGACATATTCCTACTGACAGTCGACGTGACCGTTGACGAAAATGTAACATTTAAACAATGCTTGCTTGTTTGATGCTCATATAAAACTTTAATTAAGAAAGAAAAAGCATGTCATTCCTTTAAGACAGACACACTATGAGGAAAACCAAAACAAATCAAAATATAAAATATAAACCCGAATTTTATTTACATTCCGTATTGCTAGAAATTATTTTCTTTGGGCCGTGATGTGAGACCGGGGGTCTCTGGTTTTCAGTGCTTGTTTCAGACACTTGCTGAATGCTGATGGCAGCCTGGAAGGCTCCTAGTTTATGTCTAAATACAGCAGGTCCTCTCCGATGTTTACATTTGGAATAAAGGAATACTATGGATTTGCAGAATTACTGCCAGGAATTCACCGGGAGATCTGGAAAGAGAAAATATAGACCCTACAAGAGAAATTTCAGAAAAGTTCTCTATAAAATCAATTTTTTTTTTTTTTTGTAGACTCCAGATGAAATCATTTGCATGGTTGTTTATTTAATGTGTCAAGCAATATTTGCATAATGTCAGCATGTAAATGTATAAAAATGGTTTCATGTTGATGTGGATTTGTGAACAAGGAAATCCTTTCTTAGGTAGATGTCAAAGTCTGCTCAGTTTTTTGGCCAAGATATTATGAACTACAAATATGCTTTTGGGGGAACTGCAGGGTTGAGTGCGCAAACAAGACATTATATTGAGCACTTTTTACGCGTGTTTTAGAGAAAGAATGGAGGCAAAGGTCTGTTCTCTGTTTTTGCTTGTGTATATCTGCTATCGACTGTTCACTGCAGCATTTGCAGCATATAGCAAATATCTAAGTGGACTTTACTCCTTTATTTTGTAATATAGCAACAACCTGACTGAACCACTTAAGGAGCGGAAGGATTTGCCCCCTTTAACCACTTGAGACCCGCACTATAGACAAAAGACATCTGCAACGCTGCTCTCAAGTGCCAGGTAAATGTCCCTGGACGTCCTGCTATGTTTACATCCCCCTGCGCGCCGCCGAGGGCGCGCGGCGGGGAACAGCTGTGCCCGCCGCGTCACGTGATCCCGTGATGCCGATGTCCGCCAGGTACACGCGATCGGCTGTTACAGAGGCAGGACGTGGATCTCTGTGTATAAACACAGAGATCCACGTCCTGTCAGGGAGAGAGGAGACCGATGTCGTGTCCCTTGTACATAGGGACACAGATCGGTCACCTCCCCCAGTCAGTCCCCTCCCCCACACAGTAAGAATCACTAATAGGGAACATATTTAACCCCTTGATCGCCCCCCTAGTGTTAACCCCTTCTCTGCCAGTCACATTTATACAGTAATCAATGCATATTTAGACCAGTGTTCGCTGTATAAATGTGAATGGTCCCAAAATAGTGTCAAAAGTGTCCGATATGTCTGCCGCAATATCGCAGGCCTTACAAAAATTGCAAATCGCCTCCATTATTAGTAAAAAAAAAATATATAATAAAAATTTGATAATTCTATCCCCTATTTTGTAGGCGCTATAACTTTTGCACAAACCAATCACTAAATGCTTATTGCAATTTTTTTTACCAAAAATATATAGAAGAACACGTATTGGCCTGAACTGGGAAAAAAAATTGTTAAAAAAAAAAAAATTGGGATATTATTATGTAGCGGGGTTCCTTTAAATGCTCTCGAACTACTGTTCCCAGAACCCCACTGGTTCCCAGGATGTTTTGCTTCTGCCCCAGAGACTCATGGGTGGGGATATATAAGGAAGGGGCGAGGCCTGGCTCGGCCTCTTTGGACACGGGACGGCAGAGACTGATACACCTGTGTGGACCTGTGCTGGGTAAGGCCTGAAGCCTGGGGCCTTCCGCAGCCGACCAAAGAGCCTTCCACCCCTCTGCGAGCCTGGGTGGCATCCGACATCTCTACTTACAGCCTAGATTGGATCAGGGACCCGATCGCAGCAACCGCTGTGGGCGAGTGAAGTCACAGCCGGTGGAAGTCCCGGACGGAAATCGTGTCCGGCGGGTGAGCGAGCGTAAGCTCATTCCCTAACCTGTTTGCTAGTACTGTGCCTATAAACTGCCGAGGCCTACTACCTCATGTTAAAGACTCTCACTGGAGAGCCACAGCAGGACTGATCCAGAAGATCTCCAGTGAAGTGTTGTCAGTTATCAACTTTCCCTTTTCCTGGATTACAATTGTTGTTTATTCTTAAGTGCACCACCTCTACAGATGCCGGTGAAGAATCCATCATTCATACAGGACTGAGTTCTAGAGTTAGGAATCAGGCCTGATTCATTAGGGACCTAGTTTAGTTATTGCGCCACAGGGCGCCTAGTTAACAGTGGCCCCACGTGGCATCTCCTTGTCCACCCCCCCTTCTCCATGGTGTAGTGTGACTGATATTTTAATATTGCAGGGCTCTTTGAATATTCTAATGGTCAAGTTGTTATCACTGTTCATTCCCTTTGCATAGCTGAAAGTAAAAAATCTGTTATTCCTTTATAACTACTCCGTGTCTGAGTCTCTCATAAAGTATAAGTATTAAATGTGTATACCCCTAAACTAACTGTGCCAGAAAGGGTCGAGTAGATTGCCGGGGGTTGGCGGAGCTGTACTCAGGGCCCAGACCAAATCTGCGGCCCTCTTAGTTGAGGGTAACGCTACAATTATAACAAAAAGTAAAAAAATATTGTGTTTGTAGCGGCCTCCTCTCTCTCCTCTTTTTATCAGCTCGTCTGTCTCTTGTCTAGGGGTACCTTAGAGGAGAGAGTGCGGGGTCACCACGCCAAGCCTTCACCGCAGATGTTTGTGTGGTGTAAGCAAAGTTCTTATTTTACCTTCGGGTCAGTGTTCTGCACCTGGAACCTCCAAAGAGAGTTACCTTGAACAATGTCTGCCAGAAAATGAGCCCCACACCATTAAAGTCCAACACTCCTTTATTCTTCTCCGTGCAAAAGTGAACATAATCAGTTGGACCCCCTTAGAGAACAGAAGAGACAAGGAGGTGTGGATGCGAGTAGGCCCAGACACAATGAACTCTCCACTTTCCTTCCTGAAAGTGGGTTGCGGTCTCCGAGCGGGGGGGGATTTCCTTCCAGGCGGTCTCCGATGAGAGGCCCACCTGTCACTGCCAATATGCTGCACCAGGTCTTCAAGCAAGTATCTCCCACCGGTCCATTACGCCTTCCGGATTCGGGTACCCACTCCCGGGGTTCCCTAGGACCTCCTTCCCTCGCGGAACTCAGTGGTGGGCACTGAGCTCTAGACCTCCATCCGAGTACCTCACCCCAGGCTAAAGGTGCCTGGGATGGAACACGACCTCTGAACGTCCTCAAGGCCTAGGCCGCCTAGGGGACCGACACGAACCACCGCCCTCAGGCTGAAGTTGCCTGGGACTCGACTCCCGCCACCAAAAATGGCGCCCCCTTTATACCCCATCCCAGCAAGCACGGCGGGTTCCCCGCCCCACCATACAACCGATGAGAGAGGCCAAAAAGAAGTACGCCACCGCAACGATGGCTCAACCCCGGGCCCAAAGTGACAGCGCCACCTGGTGGGCCCCAGGGAACCATACATCACAGTTTCCCCACCAGATTCAAAAATAGGGAAGCATATACCCGCTACATGTTTATTTAAAAAATTTCTGTCTTTTTTTGTTTATAGCGCAAAAAAAAAAAAAAAAGGCAGAGGTGATCAAATACCCCCCAAAGAAAGCTCTATTTGTGGGAAAAAAATGATAAAAATATAATTTGGGTACAGCGTTGTATAACCGCACAATTGTCATTCAAAGTGCGTCAGAGCTGAAAGCTGAAAATTGGTCTGGGTACGAAGTAAGCCCAGTAAGCAAGTGGTTAATGACCAGGCCTTTTTTTGAGATACGGCACTGCGTCGCTTTAACTGACAATTGCGCGGTCATGTGGCGCTGTACCCAAACAAAATTGACGTCCCCTTTTCCATACAAATAGAGCTTGACTAGGGCAGTCAGATAACTTACTACCCCCAACCACACATGCATGCAACCTTACCATTACTATTGAATAATAACACTGACACCTTATTGGATTTAAATGGCCTGTTCGGCCTTTTATTAACAAAACCAAATAAACTATAACCATTATTTAAATATTCCAGCTCAACAAAATACTTGGTTGCCGGTCCCTGGCGACCCCATCTTCAACTTTTTGAGTCTGTGGTACCTTCTAGTTAGTATCTGTCCCCAGCCGCCAAAATCGCCTCAAGGACTCACTAACTGACCACAGACCCCCACCAACTTATTACCCGGTAGTCCAGACTGAAACCAGACTAACCGGGAGGACTCCATACCTGAAATGGGTCCCACCGTTTCCTCACATACCTCATGTTTTCATACCCATCGTCAAGGACCCAACCGCCACCGTGGCACAAGTGTGAAACCTTACACTTGCGCCCGCAGCCACACCAGAAACGCCCTGCGGATGCCTTCCTGCAAGCCCAGAGCCCAGAGGTCAATCCCGACTGGGTTGAGATGTACCCCATCCCCTCTCAAATACCTCCAGGTGTCAATCTCCAACTTCAAATACCGGACCACCACCCCACCATTACGGGCAATAAACCTACCCACCTCTTTGTTAACCTTAATACGGGCCTTGTTAAGCTTTTCAATTGACCGGGCCCCCCTCCATGACGTGCGGGCCACAATGTCAGACCACACCACAATCATGTCAGGGAAAGAAGCCCACAACCTAAGAAAATCTCACCGAATGTCTTTTATGACCTGCCTCATGGGAAGTCATTGCCTCCCACGCACAGGACCAAAATGTCCGGAGTCTGGTCCAGCCGAGAAAAGCGATACACCTCGGGGACAACCTTGTGCCACATCATCCCTGGCACCTCAATCCACCTGATCCTGCCCTCCTCTCTGGCCATCCCCAGTTGCCTGCCTTCCGGCCTAACATCCGCCCTTTTTGCCCCCCAAAAAACGTACGAATAGTATCCAGTATCCCAGTATCCAGATGAGACATCGTGGGGAACCTAATAAGACACAACAAAAAACATACCCAGCAGGTGACCCAAACAGACAACCAGAAGAGAAGACGCACAGGAGGCAAGAAAATTCACAACAAATGCGGACGAACATATTAGTGATATCTAGTGGATTCCCATCTGCCAATCTTCTTTATGGCTTCTAGAGGAAGCCCCCACCGAGACGCCATGGTAGCAGCCTCAATACGAAATGAATGCTCTGCATAATCTCCCGGGACCAAACCTCCCACCTCTAGGCACTTACGGAAAACTGCTGTAAATTGAAACCTGGACAGGTACGCGCCATCCCAGTGGACGAATAACACACTGTCCCCCTGTGGGCGAAGTACTAGAAAATGTCCTAAGGCCGCCACTGGGCAGAACTGGGTGCAATTGCCCCTGAACAATTCCACTCGGACCCCCTTTTCTTGCTGATCCATTTTGGAGCGTCGAATAAAAATCTGAACCGACGATTCAGAGCACTGGATGTCCCCAAACCGCAAGCCCCCCACCACCTGCTTGGAGGGGGAAACCAACTCACTAATTCCGAAAGCTCCTAAAAAGGCAGCAAAAAAGCAGCCCGGAAAAGGACCTGCTCAAAGTATGAAGAACACACCCAGACTTGACAGAACCGTACCCAGCACCTCAAATGAAACCCGGCGTCTGGAATCTTGGTGGAACTTCCTTTCCGATAGCCCTTTAATGCCTGGCGAACCACAAAAGATTTGGTCAAATCCTTGTGACCCGCCAACTGAAACAAGAACGCCAAGGCCGCCATCTTTTTTCCCATCGCAGCCCCCGAGACACTATTTGAATAGTTACTGCAGATAAAACACAACACCCAGACCTGTATATCCTCGGATTCCCCTGACCCGCATACCTCCTCCAGAAGAGAGAACCATTCCTGCCACACCTTAGAATACACCTTCCAAGTTCCAGCGCTGAGGGACTGTCATAATAATTCAGCAGCGACTCCAACGCAATTTTCCATAATCTCGGAGGGCATGGCTCCCATAAACGGTCTGCCTCCGGTGCCAGCCTGCGAAATTCGTCCCACTGGAAACGAGACAAAGCATCCGCTAATTTGTTGTCAACCCCGGGGATCTGTACCGCATAAATAAAAGCATTTATCTGTAAACAACTGAGCACGAGATACCGTAACAATCTGACCACTGGGGGGGATGACGCTGATATGTTGTTAATTGCCGACACCACCCTCATGTTATCACAATTGAACCATCCTTTTTTGTTTAGAAAAATCTCACCCCAGAGCTCCACGGACAGGACAATGGGAAATAGTTCTAGCAGAACCAAGTTCCGAAGGAACCCAGCCTCCCGCCAAGTCGCAGGCCATGGCTCTGCACTCCAACGCCCTTGACAGTAGGTGCCATACCCCAAAGACCGTGCCGCATCCGTGAACAGGACCAAATCAGCATTGCTGACCGGCCCTGATTGCCACAAAGAATGGCTATTGAAGGATTCCAAGAATGCATCCCAAATCCTCAAATCATCCTGCAACTCCCTGGTCAGCCGTACAAAGTGATTGGGGACCCGTACCCCGGATGTGGCCGCCGACAGCCGCCTACAGAAAATGCGACCCATGGGAATAAGCCTACATGCAAAATTCAGTTTCCCCAATAACAATTGTAATTCCTTCAAACTAATCTTACGCTTGCCACTCGCCAGACTCACCTCCTGCCTCAGGGCCACCAATTTGTCCTCCGGCAACCTACACTCCATGGCCACTGAATCAATGGTGATTCCCAGAAAGACCAACTCTGAGGTTGTGCCTTCCGTCTTGTCGGCCGCCAATGGGATCCCAAACCGCTCTGCCAAGTACTGTACTGTCCCCAGCAAAACCCTGCAACAGCGGGACACCAGAGGACCAATGCACAGGAAGTCGTCCAAATAATGGATGACCGAGTTAACCCCAGCAACCTCTCTAACCGCCCACTCAAAGAATGAACTAAAAGCCTCAAACGGGGCACAAGAAATTGAACAGCCCATTGGAAGACAACGATCTACAAAGTAAGACCCCTGCCAACAACACCCTAATAAGTGAAAACTTTGGGGATGTACTGGTAATAGCCTGAACGCCGATTCAATTTAGTTTTTTGCCATGAGGGAACCTCTACCATACTTCCTAACTCACGAGACGGCCACGTCAAATGATGTATCGGTAACCTCACAAACTTGCGAGTCAATACCATCGTTGACGGAGCCGCCCTTGGGGTAAGACAGATGATGAATCATCCGAAACTGCCCCGGCTCCTTCTTCGAAAACACTCCCAACGGGGAAACTACCAACTCTGGCAACGGTGGGGCAGGAAATGGGCCGGCCATCCGACCTTACGCCACTTCCTTGAACAGCTTAACCGACACCACCCCCTGATGGAGGAGCGACGACCTCAGATTGTCCGATACGGGCGGAACCTCCCGCACCGTGCTCGGAATTCAAAAACCCTCTCTAAACCCCGCCTCTAACAGACCTGCTGGCTCCCTATCGGGATACCTACTTAGAAAAGGCAGCATACTTTCCAGTCTCACCAGCGTCATCCCTTTTTCCAGCGATGTCCCCTGTCTAACCCTTTCCTTGTTTAAATCAACGCATGAGGGTGTGGGCACCACCGCACCCAGAGCATTCGTGTTTGTAGCGACACGAGTTGCCAAACCGACATGTCCCTTCGTTAAACTGCCAGCAAGCCCCTTTCTTTTTGGGAGCCGGCGATCCTGTGGAGGAAGCGCCGCCGGCCCCCCCTGGAAAATACTGACTCATAGCCCTGGAGGAAGCTATCAACTTCATCCATAGACTAATATCTTTGTGATCCCACCTAATAGAGGGACGAATGGTCTTCCGCTGACGAAATTGTTTGTCATTCCGAAGCCACGCTAGGCCCCCATACACCCTGTGCACCTCACTAATGGCCTCCAGGTAGCAAAACAAAGTCGAACAATTCTCGGGGGCTTTCTCCCCAATCACGCTTGCAAATATCGCAAACGCCTGCAGCCAGTTTGCAAACGTACGTGGAATACGCCTTTTCTTCCTCCTCCTTCTTGCTCTCGTCCGGCTTCACCCGATCTAGATTGAATTTTTCCAACGGGAGCAGGGAAAATATTTCCACAAACTCATCCTTCCAAATTTTTTCCTGCACCTCCTGCTTCAAATGTGCCCCAAGCGGTCCCTCAAAGCACACATACACCTCACACTGCGCCGCATCTGCCAAGCACACCTTTTCCGCATCCTTGTCCTTCTGCGGCACCACCGCAGCCATTCCCGCAACGTCTTTTTCCCTCATATTCCACTCCTCCTCGACACTGAGGGCGTATTGCAGGCGCTATAGCTTTAAAAATAGCGCCTGCAATCCGCCCTTAAACAGATGCTCCATTGTCTCCAGTGTGAAAGCCCGAGGGCTTTCACACTGGAGCGTTGCGCTAGCAGGACGCTAAAAAAAGTCCTGCTAGCCGCGGCTTTGGAGCAGTGAAGGAGCGATGTATTTACTGCTCCTCCACCGCTCCTGCCCATTGAAACTGCTAGTAGAGCTTTTTGCAGTGAAAACCGTTCGTGTGTAAGGTTTCTCGACAGGAAAACTGGCAGGAATCTTGACGAGAAAAATAGAGAACCTGCTCTCTATTTTTCTCATCGTGATTCTCGGCAGAGTGTTTCCGAGAAAACTGATCGTCTGTATGCTTACCTGTCCGAGGTAAACCCGCGCATGCTCGAAAAGACTTTGACGCATGCGCGGTAGCATACAAGGTTAGTGTGGGGTGTAGCAAGATGGCGGTGACGGCATTGAATGTGACGAGCGCTGGCTCGTCGTAGTCGATGACGTCAAAGTGTTCTTGCCATTCAAAAGAACAGCGTTTTTTTGGAGTGGCCGTCTGTACACAGGGCTTGGCAAGACAAGCTTGCCAGGAATTCCGTCGAGAAAAGCAAGGTTTTTTTTTTCCGACGGGATTCCCGCCCGTGTGTACAGGGCTTCAGACTGGGATGCCATTAAAGTGTGTGCATATAAAGGCAGGTGTCCCAATACTTTTGGTAATATAGTGTAAGCTATAATGCAGAGCTGCACCAGATTTTTTACTCTCCAGTTTTAGTAAATCAATCTCAATGTGTTATATAGCGCTGACTTTATTGGGGACATTGTCACTAATATTTGCACATAAATTGTGTTATTTATGTTGATATGCTTATAATAGTGCTGCAAGTTAATTTATTATGATTTGAGCACATATAGTTTATGATTGTTAGCACTTATATTTTATTTTCGTTTGGGATTGTTATAAACCAACCACATTTTATTAGCATGCTTCACAGTAGTTATGTTTTAGGTCTTGTATTCAGACCATTAGTGTGCTGATTATTTCGATTTTTTTTTTCTTTAAGGCTCCATTCACTTCCAGGCTTCGATTCAGCCCGCCGCAAATAGCGGGACGCACTTGCGATCCCCGTCACTTCCAACGACACCTCGACACCTACGCGATTTTGCCGCGATTGTCGCCTGATGAATCACAGTAAAACCACGCAAACAGAATCACGGGTCACCTGTCGCCCCAAAAGAAGTTCCGGAACCGCACCGATTTGAAAAAAATTCCTACACAGTTTGGGCGATTTTCTGTGCGACTTGCATGAAGTCGCATAGATGTCGGCAAGCCGCACATGAAATCGCACATAAAATTGCACTGACCGGCGGCTTTGAAATCACGCAGAAGTAGCTCAATTTCATATCCGCATTCAGTGTGAACGGGGTGTAAAGCTAAATTTCAGGTATAGATCGGATTGGATGATCATTCATCTAAAACAAATAAAGACACAGAGTGTTGCGCTGTTCCCTAAAAGAACCAAGTACAGAATATTGTGCAAAATGAATACCAAGTAACACAAAAAAAAAACTATTTATAGAAATGTAAAATAAAATGTAAATGTAAAATGAAATGTAAAATAATGGCTCATACAAGTGAAATAAAGGCCACGCCACAGGTACAAGCAGTGATCTTCAAATTAAAAAATTAAAGTGGTTGTAAAGTCTCAAGGTTTATGCATGAAGGTAAAAAAACGTTTTCTGTGCAGCAGCCCCACCAGCCCCCCAACATTTACTTAAACCCCATCACGATCCAGCAATGTGCACAAGAGTCTTAGCTCTCCGGGGACTCTCCCTCCTCATTGGCTCCTGCTGCTGTCCATCACAATCAGTGAGCCAATAAGGAGAGAGGGGACGGGGCTCAGCCGTGTGAATGGACACCCAAAGCAGTGGCTCAGGAGTGAGCGTGCATGTGTGCCCCCTGAGCAAGGTCCTTGCTCGAGGGGCGCTCAGGTCCTTGCTCGGGGGGGGCACAAAGCAGGTAAGTATGACAGGTTTGTTATTTTTTTTAAATTGCCTTTAACCACTTGCCGATCGTCTTACGCACATTGACTTTGGCAAAGTGGTTCGTTAAGTGGTTCGTTGGTTAAGAGCCATAGAAGGCGCGCGCTGCACGGCGGGGAACCCGATGTGCATGGCCGGCGGGCGCGATTGCCACCGACCACCCGCGATCGCGGGCTCGAGAGCCAGAAAGTGGATTTGTGTGTGTAAACACACAAATCCCTGTTCTGACAGGGGAGAAGAGACACATCTGCTGTTTGTTGTAATTACAAACAGCGATATGTCTCCTCCCCCAGTCAGTCCCATCCCCACAGTAAGAAACACTCACGAGGAAACACATTTAACCCCTTGATCGCCCCCTAGTGTTAACCACTTCCCTGCCAGTGACATTTACACTGTAATCAGTGCATTTTTATAGCACTAATCGCTATATAACTGTCACTGGTCACAAAAATGTGTCAGAAGTGTCCGATCTGTCCACCGCAATGTCGCAGTACCGCTAAAAATCGCAGATCACTGCCATTACTAGTAAAAAAAAAAAAAATAATAATACAAATGTCATAAAAATGCCATAAATCTTTCCCATAGTTTGTAGACGCTATAACTTTTGCGCAAACCAATCAATATACGCTTATTGCGTTTTTTTTTTTACCAAAAATATGTAAAAGAACACATATTGGCCTAAACTGATGAAGAAATTTGTTTTTTAAAAACATTTTTGGGGATATTTATTATTGCAAAAAAAAATGTTTCTTTTTCAAAATTGACACTTTTTTGGTTTATAGCGCACAAATAAAAAACCTGCAGAGGTGATCAAATACCACCAAAAGAAAGCTCTATTTGTGGGAAAAAAAGGACGTCAATCTTGTTTGGGTACAACGTCACACGACCGCGCAATTGTCAGTTAAAACGACGCAGTGCTGTATCGCAAAAAATTACCTGGTCATTAAGGGGGCAAATCTTCCGGTCTGTAAGTGGTTAATATCACTTTAAATTAGTTTCCTTTTTTCACCACACAAGTGTTACAAAGCAGCTTACCACAAAATCATACCTCAATGACAAGGAGGTCTGAATGCGCTCAGTGTAGTCAATGAAGGATCTCTGTCCGCTCAGGCAATATTGCATCTCCCGAAGCAGATTATACAAGCTCTAATCCCACATCGGTATGCATTAGAGAGAAACAAAGAGGAATACTTACGTTTTCGGCGAAAAGTACAAATATACTCACAAGAAGCAAAAGCAAACAGAGCAGCGCTTCACTCCAGCTGGTAAGCAAGCATGAAAACGTCACCACTATAGTAATGCCCGACGCGCGTTTTGACAACATAGACGTCGTCCAGACGTCTGGTCAACTGATTGAGTTATCCACTATAGAGGACTTGACATCTTGATTAGTATGTATGTTTTCTTAAGTGTGTTGGGGTGTCTCAAGAGCCTCTGAAACCCAGTTACCTTTAGTAATCCAAGCCAGAACCCAATCACATCCCGCAATTGAATGCGGGGCATTAGCATCGTACTGTCGTACTACATTGTTATTGGTGGGTGGTGAGGGCTGACCCAACTGAAGTAGGTTACTAGCTAATACCTGGTGGCACCTAGCTTGCCTTTAAAAGGTTGTTTATGTTTGTGAGAGGTGGGGCAGGTCTAGACGGTTTTTCTATTCTTAGGTCAACACTGGAGATAACAACTACTTTGACTCTGGGTCTTTGTTTATCTGGATTAAACGCTTGTCAGATGCTTTAAGAATGGATTTTAAAATAGATTGCTTATTACAGCGACATCAAGACAACATGCACGGAAGAGGAAATTGAAACCACCGGGGAGCAGATTTTGTTTGTGTATGTGGCATTTATTTATTATCTTGTTCAGCAAGAATATTTGGCAAGCCGAGATTCAGATAAAACATTTCAATAGAGAATTTCACTTTCCATGACATTAGATGTGATTGGATCTTGGTTGTCTAAATGTGGTGTAAATAAATCACCTCCTCAGTTGTTTTATAAATATTATTTTGTTCCAAAATGTTGGGGCTGGGCTCAAATGCTTATACAAGCTTTAAAGGATCCGTCCACTAAGAAAATGGGATTTCGGTTTTGGAGGAGCTGGAGGCGTAAAGTGTATCTAAACCCAAGAACAAAAATGTAATGTACTGTATACAGAAAAATGCATCTCGCATGGGACTTTATGGCAGCCAAAAGACTATTAACAAGCACTTTAAAAGAAAAAAGTTTATTTGTACAAAAAGATTAAAATTCCAAGTTCACACAAAATGATCTAATCTAATAGTTTTAACACCATGTTCTACTATTCACCCAACAGAATTTAATATAGCATAAAGCATACATCAGCTCAGCAAATTTGTTTACTACCGATTTGTCGCACTGGGAGCAAAATGGTACTTGTCCCACCGGAAGCAAAAGTGGTGGGACATGTAACTTGGAGGGCTGTGGGTCTCAGCCCTCCAGGTTACATGCACCACCACTTTACAGGGCAGAGCTTTACATCTAGCCTGACTTATCCTTCTATACATTTTTATATAATTCCATACAGTTTCTTGGATTATTGGGTAAATCATACACTCATCCTGGGCTAGCTCCATGTGGTTGCTCTCCCCCCGACCCCTTGTGGGATTATGACTCCATTGCCTTGATTTTAGACCCTTCTAAAATGGGCTACAGTAAATCTACACCTTGCTAATCTGGTCTTCCCACTCATGTAAATTCCAGCTGATACCCCTGAAGAAGATTGTTCACAATTGAAACGCGTTGGGAACAACCAGTGGCAACCAATTAGCAATTTATGTATGATGTACAATTTTGCTCCTGGTGGAAAAAATCGGTAGCAAACTAATTTTCTGATGTGTGCTATATGCTATTTTCACCCCTGTCTGGTGAATAGTAGAACATGGTGTTAAAACTATTAGACCAGATCATTTTATGTGAACTTTTTTCTTTTAAAGTGCTTGTTAGTAGTCTTTTGGTTGCTATAATGTCCCATATGAGATGCAGTTTTCTGTATACTATTAAGGGACAGAGCAGCCTTCAACTTATGACTTACTCACCCAAACTCACTACAAAAATGTAATGTATTTGCAGCTTAGTAGTTCTTAGTTGTGATGGTGGCATTTGTTTTCTTTTTTTCAGGCTTTTCTCCTTATTTGCACCTGGTGACCTTGCCAGCAGTGCCAGGACAAGGTCATCCAGTGCCCGAGGGGGGGGGGGGGGTGTGGGGGGTGAATGTGGCTAATAGCAGCGCATGCAGCGTAATGCATGTAATGTATGCAAGATTAATGGCATACACTGAAATAGTACCAATAGTTGTGGTACACTGCAACAAAGAGTTTAAAATTGGTGCACAGATATGGGGCTAAATATCCCTGTGTTGGTGGTGTCATTGCAAAGAATATATGCCCTGCGTTGGTGATGTCACTGAAAGGATATATATATCCCTATGTTGGTGTTGTCACTGAAAGGAAAAACATATATCCCTATGTTGTTGTTGTCACTGAAAGGAAAAAAAATATATCCCTATGTTGGTGTTCAATAAAATGATACTAAAAATGTGTGGCCCTTCCTAATAGTATCACTTTGCGTATGAGATTAACACTCAAAAGATAAAAGGTAAACCGACTCTTGACAATGTGAATAATTCAGCAGCTGCTTAAAATCAAGCATGTAAAACAGTAAGACAGTAAAATATAAAACTTTAAAACAAAGTCCACAATAAAACTGTAGCAGCGCTACGATCAAATAATCATCTGAGCGTCTTCTATATCCACTTCTCTACTGTGCACGAAAACCCCCTTCCTGCCCAAGCCATTTTTCAGCTTTCAGCGCTGTCACACTTTGAATGACAATTGCGCGGTCGTGCGACGTGGCTCCCAAACAAAATTTGCGTCCTTTTTTTCCCACAAATAGAGCTTTCTTTTGGTGGTATTTGATCACCTCTGCGGTTTTTATTTTTTGCGCTATAAACAAAAGAAGAGCATTCAGTTTGGAAAAAAAACACTATTTTTTACTTTTTGCTATAATAAATACCCATTTTTTTTTTTTAAATAAAATTTTCCTCAGTTTAGGCCGATACGTATTCTTCTACATATTTTGGTAAAAAAAAAATCGCAATAAGCGCGTATTGATTGGTTTGCGCAAAAGTTATAGCGTGTACAAAATAGGGGATAGATTTATAGCATTTTAATTTTTTTATTTTTTTATTAGTAATGGCGGCGATCTGCGATTTTTTATTGTGACTGCGATATTGCGGCGGACACATCGGACACTTTTGACACATTTTTGGGACCATTCACGTTTATACAGCGATCCCTGCTATAAAAATGCATTGATTACTGTATAAATGTGATTGGCAGGGAAGGGGTTAACCACTAGGGGGCGGGAAGGGGTTAAATATGTTCCCTCAATGTGTTCTTACTGTGGGGGGAGGGGACTGACTGGGGGAGGTGACCGATGGTTGTCCCTATGTACAAGGGACACACCATCGGTCCCCTCTCCCTCACAGGACGTGGATCTCTGTGTTTACACACAGAGATCCACTTTCCTGCTCGTTTCCCGGGCAATCGCGGGTGCCCGGCGGCAATCGCGGCCGCCGGGCACGCGCACCGGGGCCTTGTGAACGCGGCGGGCGCGCGCTGCTGGCGGCAAGCGCGCGCCTCCTAGCTCGTTTTAAAGGGAGGACGTCATATGACGTCCTCCCAGAACGAGAGTATCCTCCGCCCGCCGTCAATTGACAGTGGGCGGGGGACAAGTGGATATAATAGTTCATATATAGGTAGTAGAGATAGTGAATGAAAGTGAGGTTGGCTGTGATTGGTCACTACTCCTAGTGCAAGTGCTCCTTCAACCAAAAAGATCTCCACCGCGTGGGGGGTAAAATTCCCTTTTTGGGGATGCACTCACCAGATGTAAGATTAATATGAGCATTCATGCATCCTCCACTCTCAGCATTCTCTGCCTTCCACTGTGTGTTCCACTTGTTTCAGGTACCATTTGTCATGTGTGAGGAGATAAAATACATCTACATAGGGCAGTATCGTTTTGGAAAGTTTTATTAATTCAAAAACCCTCAGTACCCCCCTTTTTTTAAATGTGTACCAGAACATAGGATAAAACAGGCAAAACATAGACTGAAAACGCTCTCTGAGCACTTGCCCCTGATGATTGCTTATTTTAGTTTCCTCCAGCGTCTTCCTGGTTACAGGCTCCTGGAGCGCAAACGTCACTTCCGGTCTGTGCGGTGTGTAGTCACGCCCTGACGTTTCGTCACTTCCTAACTTCTTCTGAGGGCGTCTGTTGGTGTTGTCACTGGAAGGAAAAAAATGTCCCAATGTTGGTGGTGCCACTGGAGGAAAAAATGTCCCTGTGTTGGTGTGTGTCACGAGAAGGAAGAATGTCCCTGCTTCGGTAATGTCACTAAAAGGAAAAAATGTCCCTGTGTTGGTGTGTGTCACGAGAAGGAAGAATGTCCCTGCTTCGGTAATGTCACTAAAAGGAAAAAATGTCCCTGCGTTGGTGATATCACGTGAAGGAAAAAATGTCCTTACATTGGTGATGTGATTGAAAGGAAAAAATGTCCCTGCGTTAGTAGTGTCACTGGAAGGAAAAAATGTCCCTATGCTGGTGTTGTCACTGGAAGGAAAAGTGTCCTCATGTTGGTGATTTCAGTGGAAGGAAAAATCTCCCTATATTGGTGGTGTCTCTGGGTGAAAAAATTACCCTGTGATGGTTGTGTAGCTAGAAGGAAAAATGTCCCTGCATCAGTGATGTCACTGGAAGGAAAGATTGACCCTATGTTGGTGATGTCACTGGAAGGAAAAGTGTCCTCATGTTGGTGATGTCACTGGAAGTACAAATGTCCCTATGTTGGTGTTGTCACTGGAGGGAAAAGATGTCCCTATGTTGGTACTATCACTGGAAGGAAAAAATGTCCCTATATTGGTGATGTCATTGAAAGGAAGAAAATGTCCCTACATCAGTGGTGTCACTGGAGGGAAAAAATGGCCCTATGTTGGTGGTGTCACTGGAAGGAAAAATGTCCCTATGTTGGTGTTGTCACTGGAAGGTAATGTGTCCTCATGTTGGTGGATTTAGTGGAAGGAAAACATGTCCCTATGTTGGTGTTGTCACTGGAAGGTAATGTGTCCTCGTGTTGGTGAATTTAGTGGAAGGAAAAATTGTCCCTATGTTGGTGGTGTCTCTGGATGAAAATATGACCCTGTGATGGTGATAGGGAAATTGCATATTTCATATTTCCTTATTATTAGTTATTTAGTCACAAATATCTAATAAAGCCTCTAATATCCTGGTTAAAGTGGTGTTCCGGGAAAAAAAATACTGCAGCTGCTGGCCTTTAATAAATGGACACTTACCTGTCCTGCAGTCCCTCAATGTCGGCACCGCAGCTGATGTTTCCATCAGCTGTCGGGTGGTGCCGCCGCCATTGCGGGTAAGGAACCCGGCAGTGTAGCCTTTCGACTTCACGCCGGGAACCCTACTGCGCATGCATGAGGCCCCGCTCCTCTCTCCTATTAGCCCGGCGGCCGGGGGGAGGAGGAGGGAGCCCCGCGGTGACGTCACGGCCGCGGCCGGACTCCCGGAAGTGGGAAAGGATACCTGTCAAAGACAGGTATCCTGTCCCCCCTCCCCCCCGAAAGGTGCCAATTGTTGTGGCACCGGAGGGGGGGAGGAATCCGATGAGCGGAAGTTCTACTTTAGGGTGGAGCTCCACTTTAAGGAGGTAATATAGGGTCATATGTATTGTTTTACCTTACTGATGTAAAGCTTGAGGAATGCAGGATGACTGAGCCCACTATCCCCCTTAAAAGGTGATATCACTGTCCAAACAACTTTGGTCATTTACTCACATTCTAGCCTGTATCTACCACAGCCCAAACTGGAATAGGCTAGTCTCATCCAGAGCTTCATCATGTAGCATGCAAGCGCCTGAACCTGGTCGGCCATGTTGCATAACAACAAACGGGACTCCATGGCGCAAACAGCATCTTTAGTTAAGTATTCTTGTTATATTTTCTAATATTATCTGTATCTGTCATTACTTTTAATAAATGTTATACTTTTAAATATTTGTGTGATCTCGCTTTGCACATATCGAACGCAACCCCAAAAACATGACAAAACAGATGGTGGTGTCACGAGAAGGAAAAATGTCCCTGCATTGGTAATGTCACTGAAAGGAAAAAATGTCCCTACGTCGGTGATGTCACCTGAAGGAAAAAATATCCCTACATTGGTGATGTCATTGAAAGGAAAACATGTCCCTGCATCAGTAGTGTCACTGGAAGGAAAAAAATGTCCCTATGTTGGTGATGTCACTGGAAGGAAAAGTGTCCTCATGTTGGTGATGTCACTGGAAGGAAAAGTGTCCTCATGTTGGTGATGTCACTGGAGGGAAACGTTTCCTGGGGAGTTTCCATTCCCTAATATGCTCTGCAGTCAATGAACCTGCCCGCCAGTCCATCTATGGTGTAGAAGGCAAAATAGTGATGGATGTCCGGCTCAGAGAGGTCCATTCTCCTCTCTCGGACTTGCTTCTGCTTAGGTATGACCATTAATGCAGTGTACCAGGTGTCTGACCGCTGTAGATGATGAAAAAGAGTTTGGCCTGCCGGGAGCTTCTTGTAGCAGTGTCTTACTCGTCCATGTTTCGGACACACCCCTCCCCCATTCTATTTTTATCAAGAATGCAAGGCTTTCTCTAATTGGTGGAGGTGGAAATAGCACATCATCCACCCACTTCTTGACCTTGGCCATCAGAGGAAGCCTTAAGTTCATTGATACAAATACAAGATTTCTCCTGAATGATGACAAAGCACTCAATCCGACTCTCTTTAATTACAGCAGCAGAGGGGAAGTTGCCTGTACAGCTTCTGGAACACAGCGCCACTTACTGTATGTAGCTAATACTACTACAGTGCAGTGGCGGCTGGTGCTCAAAATTTTTGGGGGGGCGCAAACAAACTGAAAAAAAAAACCATCAATTGCCACCACTGTGCCCATTAAACGCAGCCACTGTGCCCAAACGCCACCAGTTTGTCCCCTCAATGCAGCCAGTTTGTCCCCAAATGCAGCCAGTTTGTCCCCATATACAGCCAGTGTGTCCTCATATACAGCCAGTTTGTTCCCATATACAGCCAGTGTGTCCCCATATACAGCCAGTGTGTCCCCCATATACAGCCAGTGTGTCCCCCATATACAGCCAGTGTGTCCCTATATACAGCCAGTGTGTCCCCATATACAGCCAGTGTGTCCCCCATATACAGCCAGTGTGTCCCCATATACAGCCAGTGTGTCCCCCATATACAGGCAGTTTGTCCCCATATACAGCCAGTTTGTTCCCATATACAGCCAGTGTGCCCCATATACAGCCAGTGTGTCCCCCATATACAGCCAGTGTGTCCCCATATACAGCCAGTGTGTCCCCATATACAGCCAGTGTGTCCCCCATATACAGCCAGTGTGTCCCCCATATACAGCCAGTGTGTCCCCCATATACAGCCAGTGTTTCCCCCATATACAGCCAGTGTGTCCCCCATATACAGCCAGTTTGTTCCCGTATACAGCCAGTGTGTCCCCGTATACAGCCAGTGTGTCCCCCATATACAGCCAGTGTGTCCTCATATACAGCCAGTGTGTCCTCATATACAGCCAGTGTGTCCTCATATACAGCCAGTGTGTCCCCATATACAGCCAGTGTGTCCCCCATTTACAGCCAGTGTGTCCCCCATATACAGGCAGTTTGTCCCCATATACAGCCAGTTTGTTCCCATATACAGCCAGTGTGTCCCCATATATAGCCAGTGTGCCCCCATATATATAGCCAGTGTGCCCCCATATACAGCCAGTGTGTCCCCCATATACAGCCAGTGTGTCCTCATATACAGCCAGTGTCCCCCATATACAGCCAGTGTGTCCCCCATATACAGCCAGTGTGTCCTCATATACAGCCAGTGTGTCCCCCATATACAGCCAGTGTGTCCCCATATATAGACAGTGTGTCCCCCATATACAGCCAGTGTGTCCCCATATACAGCCAGTGTGTCCCCCATATACAGCCAGTGTGTCCCCATATATAGCCAGTGTGTCCCCCAAATGCAGCCAGTGTGTCCCCATATACAACCAGTTTGTCCCCCATATACAGCCTGTCCCCCCCCCAGCCCTGCACTTACCTTCCTCGGTCCGCGCCATCCTCAATGTCTTCTCCCGCCCTCGATGTCGCTTCAGCCAATCAGGTTACCGGTAACCAGATCCGGTGAACCTGATTGGCTGAAACTCCCACAGTCTTCTCCAAGGAACGCACCCCCGTGCGTACCTTGGAGGAGTTTTTGGAAGCTGATTACAGCGTGAGAGCTGTATTCGGAAAGCCTATCAGAGCCGCTGGCTCTGATAGACACTTCCAAGTCACACCTACCGCCGGCCACCGCTCTAATTCATATGGCCGGCGCTCACCAGGAGGCCGGTCATATGAATAGTGGGCAGCGCGGCAGCAGTGACAATACATAGATTCATGCAATGCATGAATCTGTGTATTGTCTTTCAGTGGCGGTGCGGGAGCGCGAGGGGGCGGCGCTCCGGCGCCCTCTATGGACGCACCGCCACTGCTACAGTGTATGACAGCACACACAGTGACCACATTGTTCTGTAATGGAATTAGTTTCTTTGGGAAGCTTGGCCCAAACAAACCATTTAAAGTGAAATTAACCACTTAAGCCCCGGTCCATTTTGTTGCTAAAAGACCAGACCACTTTTTGCGATTCGGCACTGCGTTGCTTTAACTGACAATCGCGCGGTCGTGCGACGTGGCTCCCAAACAAAATTACGTCCTTTTTTTTCCCACAAATAGAGCTTTCTTTTGGTGGTATTTGATCACCTCTGCGGTTTTTATTTTTTGCGCTATAAACAAAAATAGAGCGACAATTTTGAAAAAAATGCAATGTTTTAAACTTTTTGCTATAATAAATATCCCCAAAAAATATGTAAAAAAACATTGTTTTTCCTCAGTTTAGGCCGATACGTATTCTTCTACATATTTTTGATTTAAAAAAATCGCAATAAGCATTTATTGATTGGTTTGCGCAAAAGTTATAGCGTCTACAAAATAGGGGATAGTTTTATGGCATTTTTATTAATATTTTTTTTTTTACTAGTAATGGCGGCGATCAGCGATTTTTAACGTGGCTGCGACATTATGGTGAACACATTGAACACTTTTGACACTATTTTGGGACCATTGTAATTTTTACAGCGATCAGTGCTATAAAAATGCACTGATTACTGTGAAAATGACACTGGCAGTTTAGGGGTTAACCTGTAGGGGGCGCTAAAGGGCTTAAGTGTGACCTAATGTGTGATTCTTACTGTAGGGGGGCGTGGCTTGGCGTGTGACGTCACAGGGAACAGACGATCAGTGACAGGCTCACTAGGAAGCACGGGGAGAGGTTTGTTTACATTTACCTCTCCCCGTTCTTCAGGCACACCGGCGGCGATCGGGTCCCCGGGTCCCGCCGGTGCGGTCACGCGCGTGCGACCCACGGCTGTGCATATTAAAGGGGACGTACATGTACGCAAATATGCCCAGCCGTGCCATTCTGCTGACGTACATCGGCGTGCGGCGGTCGGCAAACGGTTAAACCTGTAAAAAAAAAACTGAAAAATCAATGTAGCGGGGTATTGCTCTCTAAATCCCTCAGAGACTACATTACCCAATACACTTTTAGGCACACAGGGTGCCTTGCCCGCGCAAGGACTGCTGGGGCCGACTTTAAAAGGGAGAGGCGGGGCCCAGTTCTCTCTCTTTGGACACCGCCCGCCCAGCAAGCTGAACGGCTGTCTGAGCTCCTGTGACTTTAGGCCAAAAGCCTGCCCGTTTTCTCCAAAGAGCCTTCCGCTCGCACCGAGGAACCTGAGGGACTTCTCTCCTTTATACTGCACCTTTGCCAGGAGGACCGAAGACCTGGATGTCGAGGGATCGGTGTGTTTAGGCACCACAGCGGAAGAAACGGACGCAGACTGGTCCGGTTGGGTGAGAGAGCACTTGCTCATAAATAGACACAGTACCTTTGTTACCTTAGTGGATTACAATTCTGTTCTTCAAGTGCACCACCGTTGCTAGCGAAGATTTCCCTACAGGACTTCCACTTTAGTTCAGTCAGGCCTGACTGGATAGCATAGACATTCCTGCGCGCCATATTGCCCACGAGGGGAAGTAGTCGCAAAGGGGACTGTTAGAGTTGCATAACATTGAATACCTGTTTGTTTGTTAACACTGTTTATTGCAGGGCTCTGCCTTTGACATGTACTCACCTATTTTACTGCTTGCCCACTAATCTAAGTAAACATACAAGGGATAAGCATATTGGTGTCTGTGTTCTTTACTTTACAGAAGAAATAGGTAAAGGAAGCCTTACTGTGTATTCTTGTCAAAGGATTGTGCCGCTGTGAGTTACAGGCCGCACAATCCTATCATCCCCCACTAACTGTGCCAAGGGAGGCTAGAGCCGATTGCCAGGGGTTGACAGCGGTGCATTACAGGGCCCAAAAATCATACAGGCAGCCCTCTTAACTGGGGGTATCGCTACATCAATATGGCGTGGAACAACCCTTTAAGGCAGGGGTAGGCAACCTCGGCACTCCAGCTGCGGTGAAACTACAAATCCCATCATGCCTCTGCCTCTAGGAGTCATGCTTGTGATTGTCAGGGTTAGGGATGAGCTTCGTGTTCGAGTCGAACATACGTTCGACTCGAACATCGGCTGTTCGATCGTTCGACGAAGATCGAACGATTTGGGCCGTTCGCGCCAAATTCGAGTGACGCGAATGGCCCACAATGCACTGCGCCATCGCAGTGTCATCCAGGCGCTGTGATTGGCCAAGCATGCACTGTGACCCCGCATGCTTGGCCAATCACAGCGCCGGCAGCGAGGAGAGCAATGATTGGCCACAGGCAGGATGCCTGTGGCCAATTATTGCTGAGGGTGTTTAGTACACGCCCCACACTATAAAAGGCCGCCAGCACGGCGGCCTAGTGTAGTGTGTTCCGGAGCAGGGATAGAGCAGCATAGGCAGGGACAGTGACTGTTATTTCTTTCTTGCTTAACCTGGATTCCTTTAGTTTAGGGAAAGAGAAGGATAGGTAGGGAGAGTGTCAGTGTGTTTTGTGCTTGTGCTATAGTGTGCTTAAAAAAAACATTTATTCTAGGGACAGAAAACTGTAGGTAGGGACAGTGTCAGTTTCTTTCACTCTGCAAGTCCTTGTTTCCAGGGACCTGGAAGGACAGTGAGTGAATTGTCCTTGTGCTATATTGTGCTTAAAAAAACATTTATTCTAGGGACAGAAAACTGTAGGTAGGGAGAGTGTCAGTTTCTTTCACTCTGCAAGTCCTTGTTTCCAGGGACCTGTAAGGACAGTGAGTGAATTGTCCTTGTGCTATATTGTGATTAAAAAAAACATTTTTTCTAGGGACAGAAAACTGTAGGTAGGGAGAGTGTTTTTTTTCTTTCACTCTGCAAGTCCTTGTTTCCAGGGACCTGGAAGGACAGTGAGTGAATTCTCCTTGTGCTATAGTGTGCTTAAAAAAAACATTTATTCTAGGGACAGAAAACTGTAGGTAGGGACAGTGTCAGTTTCTTTCACTCTGCAAGTCCTTGTTTCCAGGGACCTGGAAGGACAGTGAGTGAATTGTCCTTGTGCTATATTGTGCTTAAAAAAACATTTATTCTAGGGACAGAAAACTGTAGGTAGGGAGAGTGTCAGTTTCTTTCACTCTGCAAGTCCTTGTTTCCAGGGACCTGTAAGGACAGTGAGTGAATTGTCCTTGTGCTATATTGTGATTAAAAAAAACATTTTTTCTAGGGACAGAAAACTGTAGGTAGGGAGAGTGTCAGTTTATTTCACTCTGCAAGTCCTTGTTTCCAGGGACCTGGAAGGACAGTGAGTGAATTGTCCTTGTGCTATATTGTGATTAAAAAAAACATTTTTTCTAGGGACAGAAAACTGTAGGTAGGGAGAGTGTTTTTTTTCTTTCACTCTGCAAGTCCTTGTTTCCAGGGACCTGTAAGGACAGTGAGTGAATTGTCCTTGTGCTATATTGTGCTTAAAAAAAACATTTATTCTAGGGACAGAAAACTGTAGGTAGGGAGAGTGTCAGTTTATTTCACTCTGCAAGTCCTTGTTTCCAGGGACCTGGAAGGACAGTGAGTGAATTGTCCTTGTGCTATATTGTGATTAAAAAAAACATTTTTTCTAGGGACAGAAAACTGTAGGTAGGGAGAGTGTTTTTTTTCTTTCACTCTGCAAGTCCTTGTTTCCAGGGACCTGTAAGGACAGTGAGTGAATTGTCCTTGTGCTATATTGTGCTTAAAAAAAACATTTATTCTAGGGACAGAAAACTGTAGGTAGGGAGAGTGTCAGTTTATTTCACTCTGCAAGTCCTTGTTTCCAGGGACCTGGAAGGACAGTGAGTGAATTGTCCTTGTGCTATATTGTGCTTAAAAAAAACATTTTTTCTAGGGACAGAAAACTGTAGGTAGGGAGAGTGTTTATTTTCTTTCACTCTGCAAGTCCTTGTTTCCAGGGACCTCTAAGGACAGTGAGTGAATTGTCCTTGTGCTATATTGTGCTTAAAAAAAACATTTATTCTAGGGACAGAAAACTGTAGGTAGGGAGAGTGTCAGTTTATTTCACTCTGCAAGTCCTTGTTTCCAGGGACCTGGAAGGACAGTGAGTGAATTGTCCTTGTGCTATATTGTGATTAAAAAAAACATTTTTTCTAGGGACAGAAAACTGTAGGTAGGGAGAGTGTTTTTTTTCTTTCACTCTGCAAGTCCTTGTTTCCAGGGACCTGTAAGGACAGTGAGTGAATTGTCCTTGTGCTATATTGTGCTTAAAAAAAACATTTATTCTAGGGACAGAAAACTGTAGGTAGGGAGAGTGTCAGTTTATTTCACTCTGCAAGTCCTTGTTTCCAGGGACCTGGAAGGACAGTGAGTGAATTGTCCTTGTGCTATATTGTGATTAAAAAAAACATTTTTTCTAGGGACAGAAAACTGTAGGTAGGGAGAGTGTTTTTTTTCTTTCACTCTGCAAGTCCTTGTTTCCAGGGACCTGGAAGGACAGTGAGTGAATTCTCCTTGTGCTATATTGTGCTTAAAAAAAACATTTATTCTAGGGACAGAAAACTGTAGGTAGGGAGAGTGTCAGTTTATTTCACTCTGCAAGTCCTTGTTTCCAGGGACCTGTAAGGACAGTGAGTGAATTGTCCTTGTGCTATATTGTGATTAAAAAAAACATTTTTTCTAGGGACAGAAAACTGTAGGTAGGGAGAGTGTTTTTTTTCTTTCACTCTGCAAGTCCTTGTTTCCAGGGACCTGTAAGGACAGTGAGTGAATTGTCCTTGTGCTATATTGTGCTTAAAAAAAACATTTATTCTAGGGACAGAAAACTGTAGGTAGGGAGAGTGTCAGTTTATTTCACTCTGCAAGTCCTTGTTTCCAGGGACCTGTAAGGACAGTGAGTGAATTGTCCTTGTGCTATATTGTGATTAAAAAAAACATTTTTTCTAGGGACAGAAAACTGTAGGTAGGGAGAGTGTTTTTTTTCTTTCACTCTGCAAGTCCTTGTTTCCAGGGACCTGTAAGGACAGTGAGTGAATTGTCCTTGTGCTATATTGTGCTTAAAAAAAACATTTATTCTAGGGACAGAAAACTGTAGGTAGGGAGAGTGTCAGTTTATTTCACTCTGCAAGTCCTTGTTTCCAGGGACCTGTAAGGACAGTGAGTGAATTGTCCTTGTGCTATATTGTGATTAAAAAAAACATTTTTTCTAGGGACAGAAAACTGTAGGTAGGGAGAGTGTTTTTTTTCTTTCACTCTGCAAGTCCTTGTTTCCAGGGACCTGTAAGGACAGTGAGTGAATTGTCCTTGTGCTATATTGTGATTAAAAAAAACATTTTTTCTAGGGACAGAAAACTGTAGGTAGGGAGAGTGTTTTTTTTCTTTCACTCTGCAAGTCCTTGTTTCCAGGGACCTGTAAGGACAGTGAGTGAATTGTCCTTGTGCTATAGTGTGCTTAAAAAAAACATTTATTCTAGGGACAGAAAACTGTAGGTAGGGACAGTGTCAGTTTCTTTCACTCTGCAAGTCCTTGTTTCCAGGGACCTGGAAGGACAGTGAGTGAATTGTCCTTGTGCTATATTGTGATTTAAAAAAACATTTTTTCTAGGGACAGAAAACTGTAGGTAGGGAGAGTGTTTTTTTTCTTTCACTCTGCAAGTCCTTGTTTCCAGGGACCTGTAAGGACAGTGAGTGAATTGTCCTTGTGCTATATTGTGCTTAAAAAAAACATTTATTCTAGGGACAGAAAACTGTAGGTAGGGAGAGTGTCAGTTTATTTCACTCTGCAAGTCCTTGTTTCCAGGGACCTGTAAGGACAGTGAGTGAATTGTCCTTGTGCTATATTGTGATTAAAAAAAACATTTTTTCTAGGGACAGAAAACTGTAGGTAGGGAGAGTGTTTTTTTTCTTTCACTCTGCAAGTCCTTGTTTCCAGGGACCTGTAAGGACAGTGAGTGAATTGTCCTTGTGCTATATTGTGCTTAAAAAAAACATTTATTCTAGGGACAGAAAACTGTAGGTAGGGAGAGTGTCAGTTTATTTCACTCTGCAAGTCCTTGTTTCCAGGGACCTGTAAGGACAGTGAGTGAATTGTCCTTGTGCTATATTGTGATTAAAAAAAACATTTTTTCTAGGGACAGAAAACTGTAGGTAGGGAGAGTGTTTTTTTTCTTTCACTCTGCAAGTCCTTGTTTCCAGGGACCTGTAAGGACAGTGAGTGAATTGTCCTTGTGCTATATTGTGATTAAAAAAAACATTTTTTCTAGGGACAGAAAACTGTAGGTAGGGAGAGTGTTTTTTTTCTTTCACTCTGCAAGTCCTTGTTTCCAGGGACCTGTAAGGACAGTGAGTGAATTATCCTTGTGCTATAGTGTGCTTAAAAAAAACATTTATTCTAGGGACAGAAAACTGTAGGTAGGGACAGTGTCAGTTTCTTTCACTCTGCAAGTCCTTGTTTCCAGGGACCTGGAAGGACAGTGAGTGAATTGTCCTTGTGCTATATTGTGATTAAAAAAAACATTTTTTCTAGGGACAGAAAACTGTAGGTAGGGAGAGTGTTTTTTTTCTTTCACTCTGCAAGTCCTTGTTTCCAGGGACCTGGAAGGACAGTGAGTGAATTCTCCTTGTGCTATATTGTGCTTAAAAAAAAACATTTATTCTAGGGACAGAAAACTGTAGGTAGGGAGAGTGTCAGTTTCTTTCACTCTGCAAGTCCTTGTTTCCAGGGACCTGTAAGGACAGTGAGTGAATTGTCCTTGTGCTATATTGTGATTAAAAAAAACATTTTTTCTAGGGACAGAAAACTGTAGGTAGATAGAGTGTTTTTTTTCTTTCACTCTGCAAGTCCTTGTTTCCAGGGACCTGTAAGGACAGTGAGTGAATTGTCCTTGTGCTATATTGTGCTTAAAAAAAACATTTATTCTAGGGACAGAAAACTGTAGGTAGGGAGAGTGTCAGTTTATTTCACTCTGCAAGTCCTTGTTTCCAGGGACCTGGAAGGACAGTGAGTGAATTGTCCTTGTGCTATATTGTGATTAAAAAAAACATTTTTTCTAGGGACAGAAAACTGTAGGTAGGGAGAGTGTTTTTTTTCTTTCACTCTGCAAGTCCTTGTTTCCAGGGACCTGTAAGGACAGTGAGTGAATTGTCCTTGTGCTATATTGTGATTAAAAAAAACATTTTTTCTAGGGACAGAAAACTGTAGGTAGGGAGAGTGTTTTTTTTTCTTTCACTCTGCAAGTCCTTGTTTCCAGGGACCTGTAAGGACAGTGAGTGAATTGTCCTTGTGCTATATTGTGCTTAAAAAAAACATTTATTCTAGGGACAGAAAACTGTAGGTAGGGAGAGTGTCAGTTTATTTCACTCTGCAAGTCCTTGTTTCCAGGGACCTGTAAGGACAGTGAGTGAATTGTCCTTGTGCTATATTGTGATTAAAAAAAACATTTTTTCTAGGGACAGAAAACTGTAGGTAGGGAGAGTGTTTTTTTTCTTTCACTCTGCAAGTCCTTGTTTCCAGGGACCTGTAAGGACAGTGAGTGAATTGTCCTTGTGCTATATTGTGATTAAAAAAAACATTTATTCTAGGGACAGAAAACTGTAGGTAGGGAGAGTGTCAGTTTATTTCACTCTGCAAGTCCTTGTTTCCAGGGACCTGGAAGGACAGTGAGTGAATTGTCCTTGTGCTATATTGTGATTAAAAAAAACATTTTTTCTAGGGACAGAAAACTGTAGGTAGGGAGAGTGTTTTTTTTCTTTCACTCTGCAAGTCCTTGTTTCCAGGGACCTGTAAGGACAGTGAGTGAATTGTCCTTGTGCTATATTGTGCTTAAAAAAAACATTTATTCTAGGGACAGAAAACTGTAGGTAGGGAGAGTGTCAGTTTATTTCACTCTGCAAGTCCTTGTTTCCAGGGACCTGTAAGGACAGTGAGTGAATTGTCCTTGTGCTATATTGTGATTAAAAAAAACATTTTTTCTAGGGACAGAAAACTGTAGGTAGGGAGAGTGTTTTTTTTCTTTCACTCTGCAAGTCCTTGTTTTCAGGGACCTGGAAGGACAGTGAGTGAATTCTCCTTGTGCTATATTTTGCTTAAAAAAAACATTTATTCTAGGGACAGAAAACTGTAGGTAGGGAGAGTGTCAGTTTATTTCACTGTGAAAGTCCTTGTTTCAAGGGACAGAGAAGGACACCTGAAGGTAGCCCTTATTGCTTTTTTCCCATCTCCCTGCAGGCCATCTATTAGAATGTCTGGAAGGCAAACAAGGAGAGGCAGACAGTCAGGAGGCAATAAAAGAGGGCAAGCAGGCTCTGTGTCTGGGGGCAACAGTGCTGGTCGTGGACGCGGTGCATTGTCATCAGCACATGGCCATGGGACACGCTTGTCCTTCTTTTCGGCAGCTGGACATGTTGAGCCACATCATGCCGAAGACTTGGTAGAGTGGATGACCAAGCCCTCCTCCTCCTCCTCATCCTCTCTCACCCAGGCTCAGGGTACTGGAAAAGCAGCTGCCAAAGCGTCGTCTTCCCTGGTATCAATGTCAGACAAATCATCAGTCACTCCTTCCCTAGACCCACCATGTCCTCCTCCTGAGGAGTCCCCCGAACTGTTTCAGCACAGTGTTGGGTACATGCTCCAGGAGGATGCCCAGCGTTTCGAAGGGTCTGATGATGAAACCCAGCTAGAGGAAGGCAGTAGCGTGAGAGCAGACAGAGGGGATGCTCAAGAAGGACACCAATCTGGCAGTCATGTTCCAGCAGCTGCAGCATACTGCCAGATTGGCTCCAGTGATGAGGAGGGAGGGGATGATGAGGTCACTGACTCCACGTGGGTGCCTAATAGGAGAGAGGAGGAGGAGGAGGATGAGGAGGAGGCACATCTCCAACGAGGCAGGATGCCCTTTGGTGGCCAGCGTAAGGGCAGTACACCGACGGAATCACACCGCAGAGCTCCGCCTGTGCAGGGCGCTGCCTCTGCCCGTCATTCAAAAAGTTCTTTGGTGTGGGCCTTTTTTGAGGCTAGTGCATCAGATCGCACAGCTGCTGTTTGCAACATATGTCTCAAGCGTATATCGCGTGGCCAAAACATCAGCCGCTTGGGTACCACATGCCTGACCAGACATATGTTGACCTGCCATGCAGCTCGTTGGCAAGCCTACCTCAAAGACCCACACCAAAGAACAAAGCGGACCTCTCCTTGCACCGCATCAGCTGGGATCTCCAACCCCACTATAACTTCAGTCCTCTCTGAAACATGCACTGAGAGGAATGAAGGTGTAGAATTAGGTGTGTCACAGCCAAGTACTTGCGCCCACTCTGCTAGCAGTACACCGACGTCCGATTCTAGCAGGCAAATTTCCCTGCCCCAGCTGCTGGACCGTCGAAAGAAGTTCACTCCCAGCCATCCACATGCCCAGCGGTTGAATGCTAGCTTGGCTAAATTGCTAGCGCTTCAACTGCTGCCTTTTCAGTTGGTAGACTCGGCCCCCTTCCGTGAGTTTGTGCAATGTGCGGTTCCTCAGTGGCAGGTTCCCAAACGCCACTTTTTCTCACGGAAGGCTATTCCGGCTCTCTACCGGCATGTGGAAGGCAATGTCTTGGCCTCGCTGGACAGGGCGGTCAGCGGTAAGGTGCATATTACCGCTGACTCATGGTCCAGCAGGCATGGACAGGGACGTTACCTTTCTTTCACGGCCCATTGGGTCACTCTTTTGGCAGCTGGGAAGGATTCAGGACAAGGTGCAGTAGTGTTGGAGGTTGTCCCACCGCCACGCCTCCAAAATGCTACTACTGGTTGTGACACACCTCTCTCCTCCACCCCCTCCTCTTCTTCTTCCTCCATGGCCTCTTCCTGTGGTTTGTCCTATGAACCAGCGGTGCTCCGTAGCCGTTCACGGGGCTACGCAAGTACGCAGGCAAAAAGATGCCATGCCGTGCTTGCGCTGGTGTGTTTGGGGGACAGAAGCCACACTGGGGCAGAGGTCCTGTCTGCTCTGCAGGGCCAGGCCGAGAGGTGGTTGACGCCACGCCAGCTTAAGCCAGGAATGGTGGTTTGCGACAATGGCACCAACCTCCTCTCCGCCCTCCGACAGGGACAACTGACCCATGTGCCCTGTGTGGCTCACGTCCTTAACCTGGTGGTGCAGCGCTTCTTGGGCAGGTACCCGGGCTTACAGGATGTCCTGAGGCAGGCCAGGAAAGTCTGTGTGCATTTCCGCAGATCTTATAATGCCAGTGCTCGCCTGGCTGAGCTGCAAAAGGAGTTGAACCTGCCCAAGAACCGCCTTATATGTGACATGCCCACCAGGTGGAACTCAACGTTGGCCATGCTGCAGCGGCTGCACACGCAGCAGAGGGCCATCAATGAGTACCTGTGCGACTACGGCACCAGGACAGGGTCAGGGGAGCTTGGTTTTTTTTCTCCACGCCAGTGGGGCATGATCAGGGATGCATGCACTGTCCTGGCACCATTTGAGGAGGCCACGAGGATGGTGAGCAGTGACAGTGCATGCATCAGTGACACTGTACCTCTTGTCCACCTGTTGGAGCACACGCTGCGTGGAATAATGGACAGGGCACTTGAGGCAGAACAGAGGCAGGAAGAGGAGGACTTCCTTGCCTCTCAAGGCCCCCTTTACCCAGACAGTGTTCCTTCTGTCCCACCCATCGCACAGGAAGAGGAGGAGGAGGAGGAGGAGGAGGAGGAGGATTGTGTCAGCATGGAGGTGGAGGCTGGCACTCAGCATCATCAGCAGCAGTCTTTTAGGGATGATTTACAGTCCCAAGAAACCAGTGGACTTGTACGTGGCTGGGAGGAGGTGGCTGCGGATCATGTCGTCCTTAGTGACCCAGAGGACTCCGGAGCGAATGCCTCAGCAAACCTACGCTGCATGGCCTCCCTGATCCTGCAAAGTCTGCGGAAGGATCCTCGTATTCTTCGGATCAAGGAGAGGGACCATTACTGGCTGGCCACTCTCCTTGATCCACGGTACAAGGGTAAGGTTGCGGACCTTATGTTACCGTCGCAGAGGGAGCAGAGGATGAGACAACTCCGGGAGGCCTTGCAGAAAGGTCTGTGCAACGCGTTCCCAGAGACTGGGAGGTTGCAAACTCCTGGTCCTGGACAACGAGTTGCTGAGGCTTCGGCCAGTCAAAGAAGGAGCGGTGGGGAAGGTGGCCGTCTGACCGATGCGTTCAGACAATTCTTTAGTCCGCAGCCCCAAAGTATGATCGGTTCCAGCAACCATCGCCAGCGTCTGATAAACATGGTGCAGGAATATCTAGGGGCAAGGTCAGACTTGGACACCTTCCCCACCGAAAATCCTCTGGCTTACTGGGTCTTGAGGATGGATCACTGGCCAGAGCTTGCACAGTATGCAATTGAGCTACTGGCCTGTCCTGCATCCAGCGTTCTTTCGGAACGCACATTCAGTGCTGCTGGAGGATTTGTCACGGATCACAGGGTGCGCCTGTCCACTGACTCGGTTGATCGACTGACTTTCATCAAGATGAACCAGTCTTGGATCACCACCAGCTACCACACACCTGATGCTGATATAACAGACTAATTGATTTTAACATGTCACATCCCTTCAAGACTGATGCTGATGCTGAGTGCCTGTGCTGTTATGTTGACTGGCTATCCTCCTCCTCCGAGTCCTCAATGATACGATTGATGATGATAGCTTGTAAGATCATTTTTGTTTATGGGTGCCGCCACCAGTGCCTAACGCCCAATTTTTCAGCCCCTGTTTAACAGGGGCGTGTAATTACAATTTTTGAAGCAATACTTTGCAACAGGGCTCATTGCTGTGCTCCAAGTACAGTATCTGTGAGGAGTTGCAGTGTTGTGCCACCAGTGCCTAAGGCCCAATTTTTCAGCCCCTGTTTAACAGGGGCGTGTCATTACAATTTTTGAAGCAATACTTTGCAACAGGGCTCATTGCTGTGCTCCAAGTACAGTATCTGTGAGGAGTTGCAGTGTTGTGCCACCAGTGCCTAAGGCCCAATTTTTCAGCCCCTGTTTAACAGGGGCGTGTCATTACAATTTTTGAAGCAATACTTTGCAACAGGGCTCATTGCTGTGCTCCAAGTACAGTATCTGTGAGGGGTTGCAGTGTTGTGCCACCAGTGCCTAAGGCCCAATTTTTCAGCCCCTGTTCAACAGGGGCATGTAATTACAATTCTTGATCTAATAATTCACAGCAGGGCCCATTGCTGCACCCACCAAGAGTAACTGTCAGGGCTTACAGTGTTGTGGCACCAGCACCACCATCAAAGGCCCAATTTTTACTACCACTGTTCAACAATTATATGTAATTAAAATTCCTGATATAATAGTTGACAGCAGGGCGTTCCAGCACCAACCAAGAGTAACTGTGAGTGCTTACAGTGTTGTGCCAACACCAACAACTAAGGGGCCTATTTCTGCAGAGTATATACGGCAGGTCCCTACTTTCAAACATCCAACTTACAAACGACTCCTACTTGCAAACGCAAGAAGACAACAGGAAGTGAGAGGAAATCTACCACTAGGAAGGAAAATTCTCTCCTGTAAGAATAAATATGGGAGAAAGGTGTCTCCTCTGTACTGATGCTTTATCAGCAATCCTTGTTTCAAGAAAAAGACCACATTTCAAAAAGAGTTGTCATTGGGACGGAAAGTGAGGTGAAATGTTCTGAACAGGGGCACAGACAGCAAAACAAATGTTACAGGGGTGATAACCCTTACCTATGTTTTCCAAAAAGTTTAAAAATAGATTTTTGGTCTGGAGCTACACTTCAACAATGTACCTGTTCAAAATTACAAACAGACTCTACATAAGAACAAACCTACAGTCCCTGTCTTGTATGCACCGCCTGTATAGGGCTGTTCAGAGTATATAGGGCCTTTTTTATTTTATGTGCGGGGTTCCCCTTAATATCCATACAAGACCCAAAGGGGCTGGTAATGGGCTGGGGTAGGGGGGGGGGTCATGGGGTAGCTATGCCATTTTTCTTAAAGAATTTCATCCATATTACCGGGACCAGACATTACATTAAAGCCGCAAGCAGTTTTAAATGGCTTTTTTTTCCTTTAGAAGTGTCATTTTGTGCAGGGACAGTTCTAAACACGGGAAACACGTGGCACTTCACAGGCATACTTTAGACACCCCCCAGGTACGATATTTAAAGGAATATTTGACTTTTTTTTTTTCACTTTATGCATCATTAAAATGACTGCTCCCGAAAAACGACCGTTTTTAAAACTTCTTTTTGCATTGATACATGTCCCCTGGTGCAGAACCCGGGTTCCCAAACCCTTTTTAGGACAATAACATGCATAATAGTTGTTATAATTAGCACTTTAGAATTCGAACGTTCGCATCCATTGTATTTAATAGGGTTCTAATGTTCGTTCGAACTTTCGGTCCGTTCGCGGGTTCTGGTGCGAACCGAACCCGGGGGTGTTCGGCTCATCACTAGTCAGGGTCTTGCAATGTCTCATGGGACTTGTAGTTTCACCACAGCTGGAGGGCAGAGGTTGCTTTAAGACAAGTTCAGCACATATCACTCTAATAAGAATGAACTGTGGTTTTGATTTTGCTGCTTTGCATGTTGTTCCCTGCTTCCTCTCTACACTGCCTTAATATGAAACAGGCCTTTTTTCCTGTATGCTTTCAATATGCTCGCTGCTAGTACAAGATGTATATGACAAACTACATTTAGGTCTGAACCTCTGCACGAAAACATGAATACCAAAGCCTGCACTACTGCTGAGATATCACATACAGTAGAATAAGACGTGAAGGTCATGATTCAAGTGCATGTATGACCAATTTTTCTTTTTTTTTTAGGTTCCATTCCATTTTGTACAGAAAAAAAGGGATTTTTATAACAGCTTACCTGTAAAATCCTTTTCTTGGAGTACATCACGGGACACAGAGCGACTTAGTCATTACTAATGGGTTATATAGATTACCTTCAGGTGTTGGCACTGGCCAATTCCAAACCGGAAGTACCCTCCCCTATATAAGCCCCTCCCACCCGGGAGCACCTCAGTTTTGTAGCCAAGCAATAAGTGTCCCAAAAAGAGGGGTGGGAGCTCTGTGTCCCGTGATGTACTCCAAGAAAAGGATTTTACAGGTAAGCTGTTATAAAAATCCCTTTTTCTTTTTCGTACATCACGGGACACAGAGCGACTTAGTCATTACTAATGGGACGTCCCAAAGCAATGCCAAATGAGGGGAGGGATACATAAGCTGGGCGCCGTCAGGCATGAGGATCTTTTGCGGCCTGCAACACACTGCGCCCAAAGGCGACATCCTCCTGACTTCTAACGTCTACTTGGTAGAATCTAGTAAACCTGTGTACTGAAGACCATGTTGCGGCCTTACATACTTGAGCCAGGGAGGCCTGGTGATGCACTGCCCATGAAGTTCCAACTGCTCTTGTGGAGTGCGCCCTAACTTTGAACGGAGGCGGTCTCTTTCTCAAGCCATAGGCTTGTATTATGACCTGTCGAATCCACTTGGCTAAAGTAGATTTTGATGCTGCCTGACCCTTTCTAGGGCCTTCCGGCAGAATAAACAATGTATCCGTTCTGCGAATCTGAGCAGTGGCTTTTAGATAAGCTTTAACTGCTCTTACTACATCCAAAGAATGTAATAACTTTTCCTCTACCGAGCTAGGTTTGGGGAAAAAAGAAGGAAGAACCACATCTTGGTTCAAATGAAACCTCGATACCCCCTTGGGAAGAAAGGCTGGATGAGGACGTAATACTACTCTGTCCTTATGGACAACCAGATATGGCTCCTTACAGGACAAGGCGGCTAATTCCGATACTCTTTTAGCCGAACAAACGGCTACTAAGAAAATCAATTTCCTGGTGAGAAGAACCAAGGAAATGTGTTGCAATGGTTCAAACGGTTGTTTCTGTAGAACCGACAGAACCAGGTTTAAGTCCCAAGGACATATGGGAATACTAACCGGAGGGCTAATACGCATCACTCCTTGTATAAAGGCTTTGACTAGTGAATGCGAAGCCAAGGGCCTTTGAAAAAATATTGACAAGGCCGAAATCTGACCCTTGATAGTACTCAAGGCCAGCTTCCTATCTACAGCCCACTGTAGGAAGTCCAAAATCCTCCCTATCACGTACTTACGTGGATGCCATTTCTTGGCCTCACACCACCTAATGTACGCTTTCCAGATCCTATAATAGATCTGCCTGGATACCGGCTTCCTGGCATTGATCATGGTAGACACCACAGAATTAGAGAGCCCTCTCTTTTTCAGAATGTGGGCTTCAATAGCCAGGCCGTCAAACCTAGGGCTGGTAAGGAAGGGTGGTATATCGGTCCCTGCGACAGCAGGTCCGGACGATGTGGGAGGGTCCAAGGACTCCTCACTGACATTTTTACAATCTCGGCGTACCATACCCTTCGGGGCCACGCTGGAGCCACCAGAATCACTGGTTTCTTTTCTACCCTGATTCTGCGGAGTAATCGCGGTAACAATTGTGGCGGTGGGAATGCATATATCAGTTTGAACTGATCCCAAGGGAACACTAGGGCATCCGAGCCGCAAGCTAGGGGATCCCTTGTGCGAGACACAAATCTGTCCACCTTTGCGTTGAATCTGGATGCTAGCAGATCTACATCCGGTGTTCCCCACCGCTGGCATATTGCCTGGAAAACCTCGGGGTGAAGAGACCATTCCCCCGGGCATAATTGTTGGCGACTTAGAAAGTCCGCTCTCCAATTTTCCACTCCTGGGATGAAAACCGCGGATATGGCTGGAACATATCTTTCTGCCCACTCCAGGATGCAATTTGCTTCCCTCTGGGCTGCACGACTCCTGGTGCCACCCTGGTGATTGATATATGCCACTGCCGTGGCATTGTCTGATTGAATTCTGACAGGGGACCCTTGGAGTTTGGATGTCCATGCTACTAGGGCATACCGGGCTGCTCGTATCTCTAAGAGATTGATGGGCAGGGCCTTTTCTGCTTCTGACCACTTGCCCTGGAGAGACCATTGCTCCAGTACTGCCCCCCAGCCTATGAGGCTGGCATCCGTAGTGACCACCTTCCAAGAAACCGGACTGAAGGGTTTTCCTCTTTCCAGATTCTGGGGCACCAACCACCAATGGAGGCTCTTGCGAACGGAAGGGGACAGGGACATTGGTAAGTCTAAAGCCTGAACTTTTTTGTCCCAGGCTGACAGTATGGCCCTTTGCAAATTCATTGAATGGAATTGACCGTAGGGTACCGCTTCGAATGAAGCCACCATCTTTCCCAGCAGCCTCATGCACAGGCGTATGGATGGTTTTCTTTTTGTACCCACTAAGTGGGTCAAATTTTTTAAAGACGACACCTTCTCTGGAGGTAAGAAAATCTTTCTCTGATTTGAATCCAGCCTTAGCCCTAAGTATTCCAGACTTTTGACTGGTCTTAGAGCTGACTTGTCCCGGTTGATAATCCAACCGTGATATTCCAGATACTTGATTGTCTTGTGAATAGCTACTTCCAGCTTTTCCACTGAGTGGTCTATTAGTAGCAGGTCGTCTAGATATGCCATTATCGTTACACCTTGTGTTCTTAGATTGGCCAATAATGGGGCCAGAATTTTTGTGAACATTTGAGGTGCTGTGGCCAGACCGAAAGGTAAGGCTCTGAACTGAAAATGGCGCCCTTCTACTGCAAAGCGTAGAAATTTCTGGTGGGCCGGAAAGATGGGAATATGCAGATAAGCATCCCTTATGTCGATCGAGGCTAACCATTCCTGCCCTTGTAGGGCGGTGGCCACCGATCGGATCGACTCCATCCGAAAAGTCCTGATATTTAGGAACTTGTTTAGCCCTTTTAGATTTAATATGGGCCTCATGTCCCCATTTGGTTTGGGGACCGTGAAAAGGTTCGAGTAAAACCCGAATCCGCTTTCTTCCAGGGGAACCTTCATGATTACACCTTGGAGCAATAGTTGTTCTAGTGCCAGAAGGAGGGATCCTCTCTTCTGGGGATCTCTTGGCACGTTTGACCTCATAAATTGGGCAGGAGGAGTGCCTTTTAACTCCAGCTTGCATCCCAGACTTACTGCGGAGAGTACCCATCTGTCTCTGATGGTGTCCCGCCAGGTCTTTGTGAACAACTGAAGCCTTCCCCCCACCCGATTGAGTGGGGGCAACGCTTCATAACTTGGGGGGAGGTTTTGTACCTCTCTTGATCCAGGGCTTCTTGTTACCCTGTGATTGTCCCTGATTTCTGCCCCCTGAATTTGACCGCGGAGGCCGTCGGAACTGCTTCACAGCCGATGTGCCCAGGACTGGAGAAGTAGGCCTCTTAAAAGAAGGACTTCTACCCTTGTTCTTAACCGGTAAGAGTGAACTTTTACCGGCAGAAATTTTCTGGATATATTTGTCCAGATCTTCTCCAAATAAGCGTTCTCCATGAAATGGGAAGCTAACCAGCAGTTTTTTACAGGGAGCTTCAGCAGACCAGTTTTTGAGCCACAGAAGCCTACGCATATGTACTATAGACAGCGTAAAGCGGGAGGCCTGTTGGATTGTATCCTTTATGGCATCCACCGCAAAACATAAGGCTCTAGGCAGGTCAGCTAGGGCAAGAGCCTGCTGATCTGGTAAGTCCCTTAAGACTTGTTTCAACTGATCTTTCACTGCTTGGCAGACTCCAATTGCTGCTACCGCAGGTTGTGTCACCATGCTTGCTGTAGAGAAAGCAGATTTTAGTAAAGACTCCAATTTTTTTTCTATTGGGTCTTTGAACATTGGAACATTATCTACTGGACATGTCAGTGATTTGTTCACAGAAGAGATGGCTGCGTCCACTGTAGGGACCCTCCATTTTTTTATGAACTTATCCTCCATGGGATAGATCACCGGAAATCTCTTGGGGGGAGCAAATATTTTATCAGGATGCTCCCAATCCTGGTAAATAAGCCCTTCTAATAAAGGGTGGATTGGGAAGGAACAGACAGCCTGGGGAGCTTTTAGCGACCCCAGCGAGGAAACCGTAGTGGATGGTGGTTCCGCCAGAGGCATTTTAAATGCTGATCGGACCATGTTAGTCAGAGACTGAACCCATAATCTTTCAGCCTGAGATGCTGAGAAAGGTTCTTCCACTGTTGATTCCTCCATAACTGAATCAACCTCATCCTGATCCCCTTCAGGTAGGTCGATCTCTGTGTGGGGCTGTTCCTCCACTAACAGGCACTCTGAAGGAGGAGACGGAGATCGGACGCGCTTTTCCTGTGACAGGGAAGCAGCGATCAATGCTGTTAATCTCTCTTCCAATCCTCCCAGAGTTGAGGATAAAACCTCCTCTGTTATATATACAGGAGCAGGTGGACTGGGGACAGCCGCAGCACCAGGCATTCCTGCGGGGTTTCTACGGCTACTGACCTCTGAATTTTCAGGGGAGATTGGTGCAGTACAAGCATGCCCAATATCCTCAGAGCCCGATGGAGACCCCTTTGGCTTCCTGGAAGATCTATTTCCGGAGCGTCTGGACGACATATCCTTTAAGCACAAAGCTGAGGTATTCCCGTCGTCATACACCAATATTGCTGGTAATAGTCTAACAAAGTTGCTGCTATATACCAGCTGGTGTCCACTAAAGTGCCTTTCTATGGGGATGCCTGCATCAACCGCCTCTGTGTGCCACTGTTTGTTGCTAGCTCTGTTTGCATCCAGCTGACACTTGTACTGTGTCTTTTAACCATGCTGGGACGCCCGCACATGCGCAGAAGCGCCGCGGCGCGCATCGAGCGTCATCCACCCGCCCCGCCCCTTTTTTTCATAGGAGGCGCGTGCACGCGCCCGCGCGCGCGCCCGTGCGCCATTGGCGCCCTTTTCGAAATCAAACAGGGGACTAGGAGCCAGGGCCCTTTTTGCCGGAGGGCCTGTGCGGTGGATGAGCGCAGCAACAGGGCAGAGGAAGTGGATTCCCACAGAGAAACTTACCAGCTGCCTGGATCTTTTGACTTGAGAAAACCAAAGATCCACATGACAAGAAAAATGGACTACAGCGGCCTCTAGTGGTTTAACCCAGGTACCGCGGTCCCCTTTTTTTTTTTTTTTTCTTGACTACTATTAAAATTTTACATTTTCAGTAGTTACAGGCAAACACAGATATTTAGCGGGAATACCGTTAGGTAACAGACAGAAAGACAAATTAGGCTTGGGGGTCCCCCAATAGAACCAAGTTCCTGGGGGGCCCCACTTACCTGATCCCCGCCGCAGGACTTTGTTTGGTCCACAGAAGCCCAAACTTCACCTATCACGGCAGGCATTGTAATTAAACCTTCAGGGACCGGGTTCCCAAGGATTCCACTCCCCTGGACCTGTATAGCACCCTGCACAGACAACATCTTGGTCGTGGGTATGACCAGAGCTCTGGATCCCAGGGTCCAGCCCTCCTAAGAGAGGCATTACAGGCAAAACCTTGCTCTTCTGCTGCAAGGCCCGGGTACCGACCGTTTAGCTATGAAGCTTTTTTGGTGGGATCCGGAACAGCTTACTAAGGCCCAAAAGAACCTGTACGCAAGCCCAGTGAAAACACATGTTACTCTTTGGCCAACACCTTAGACACTGGCAAAAAAACTGAGGTGCTCCCGGGTGGGAGGGGCTTATATAGGGGAGGGTACTTCCGGTTTGGAATTGGCCAGTGCCAACACCTGAAGGTAATCTATATAACCCATTAGTAATGACTAAGTCGCTCTGTGTCCCGTGATGTACGAAAAAGAAATAAACATATATTTGCAGGTAAATGTGCATTTATTCTTTTTTTCATAGGAGCCTGCAAAGCATTGCAACCACGATCAGTGGATCTCAGGTACAATACCAGGCACCTGCAGACCCCCCCTCCAGCTATATGACTATAAAGTGGTACGGGCTTTCAGGTGATCACCACATTCGTTCCGTTGACAGCTACAAGTCCATGTGCCGCAGTAGAAGATCAAATTGTAGTTCATTCATTCACAGATCTTTGTGAATGAATGACGAGGCTGTTCAGGTGGAAATATGGGTATAACACGGAGTACTAGGTAAAATTAGCCTTTAAATACTCCAGGACCAGGGATGAGCCGAACACCCCCCTGTTCGGTTCGCACCAGAACCTGCGAACAGACAAAATGTTTGTGTAAACTTTAGAACCCTATTAAATACAATGGACTCGAACGTTCGAAATCTAAAGTGTTAATTATAAAGGCTAATATGCAAGTTATTGTCCTAAAAAGTGTTTGGGGACCCGGGTCCTGCCCCAGGGGACATGTATCAATGCAAAAAGAAGTTTTAAAAACGGCCGTTTTTTCGGGAGCAGTGATTTTAATAATGCTTAAAATGAAAAAATAAAAGTGAAATATTCCTTTAAATTTCGTACCTAGGGGGTGTGTATGATATGCATGTGAAGTGGCGCATGTTTCCCGTGCTTAGAACTGTCCCTGCAAAAAATGTCATTTTTGAAAGAAAAAAATGCATTTAAAACTGACTCGCGGCAATTAATGAATTGTCGGCTCCCGGCAATACATACAAAAGTCATTGATAAAAAAAAAAAAGCGTGGGGGTTCCCCAGAATTCAATTACCAGGCCCTTCAGGTCTGGAATGGATATTAAGGGGAACCCCGCCGCAAATTAAAAAAAAAAATTGACGTGGGGTTCCCCCAAATATCCATTCCAGGCCCTTCAGATCTGGCATGGATTTTAAGGGGAACTCCACCCCAAATTTAAAAAAAAATGGCGTGGAGTCCCCCTAAAAATCCATACCAGACCCCTTATCCGAGCACGCAACCTGGCCAGCCGCAGGGGAAGAGGGGGGGACGAGAGAGCGCCCCCCTTCCCTCCTGAACCGTACCAAGCCACATGCCCTCAACATGGGGAGGAAGTTCCCCGCTCAAGCCAATGACGTAGGCGGGTCCGACATACCGAGGGGGCGGACCTGATGGGGAACTTCTCTCACTTTGGTAATACATGTATAGACCCGCCCCTTCTCATGTTCCGCATCTGGTCCGCTGAGAGGACCTGATGGGGAACTTTAGAAGGGGCGGGTCTATACATTTAAAATACTGAGAGGGAGTTCCCCATCAGGTCCGCTCAGGCACAACCAATGAAGAACAGCGCTGGACATCGGGATCGCCGCGGGACACTGGATTTCACCGCTGGAATGTTTTTTTGTTTTTTTTTTAATAAAGGACTTTTTCAAGGTGTTTGTGTGTTTTTTTAAACATTTTTTTACGCTTTCTTCGTGAAATTGTAGGGGTACAATGTACCCCTTACCAATTCACATAGGGGGGCCGGGATCTGGGGGTCCCCTTTGTTAAAGGGGTCTTCCAGATTCCGATATGCCCCCCGCCCGCAGACCCCCACAACCACCGGGCAAGGGTTGTGGGGATGAGGCCCTTGTCCCCATCAACATGGGGACATCCTCCCCATGTTGAGGGCATGTGGCTTGGTACGGTTCAGGAGGGAGGGGGGGCCACTCTCTCGTCCCCCCCTTTTCCCCTGCGGCCGGCCAGGTTGCGTGCTCGGATAAGGGGTCTGGTATGGATTTTTAGGGGGACTCCACGCCATTTTTTTTAAATTTGGGGTGGAGTTCCCCTTAAAATCCATGCCAGATCTGAAGGGCCTGGAATGGATATTTGGGGGAACCCCACGTCAATTTTTTTTAAATTTGCGGCGGGGTTCCCCTTAATATCCATTCCAGACCTGAAGGGCCTGGTAATTGAATTCTAGGGAACCCCCACGCTTTTTTTTTTTTTTTTTTATCAATGACTTTTGTATGTATTGCCGGGAGCCGACAATTCATTAATAGCCGCGAGTCAGTTTTAAATGCATTTTTTTCTTTCAAAAATGAAATTTTTTGCAGGGACAGTTCTAAGCACGGGAAACATGCGCCACTTTACATGCATATCATACACACCCCCTAGGTACGAAATTTAAAGGAATATTTCACTTTTATTTTTTCATTTTAAGCATTATTAAAATCACTGCTCCCGAAAAAACGGCCGTTTTTAAAACTTCTTTTTGCATTGATACATGTCCCCTGGGGCAGGACCCGGGTCCCCAAACACTTTTTAGGACAATAACTTGCATATAAGCCTTTATAATTAGCACTTTAGATTTCTCCCATAGATTTTTCGAATTTGCCGCGAACACCCCAATTTGTTCGCTGTTCGGCGAATGGGCGAACAGGCAGTGTTCGAGTCGAACATGAGTTCGACTCGAACTCGAAGCTCATCCCTATCCAGGACCAGCTGTTGTAGTGGAACGGCCGACAGAGAGCATCGGCTAAAGGCACAGAGACAATCGGAGCAGCTCTGTGCCTTATGAACCCTATAATGGCCAATCACAGTGATCACAAATGTGAACAGTGTAGTACTGCTTATGTCTAGGGATGAGCTTCGTGTTCGAGTCGAACATACGTTCGACTCGAACATCGGCTGTTCGATCGTTCGACGAAGATCGAACGATTTGGGCCGTTCGCGCCAAATTCGAGTGACGCGAACGGCCCACAATGCACTACGCCATCGCAGTGTCATCCAGGCGCTGTGATTGGCCAAGCATGCACTGTGACCCCGCATGCTTGGCCAATCACAGCGCCGGCAGCGAGGAGAGCAATGATTGGCCACAGGCAGGATGCCTGTGGCCAATTATTGCTGAGGGTGTTTAGTACACGCCCCACACTATAAAAGGCCGCCAGCACGGCGGCCTAGTGTAGTGTGTTCCGGAGCAGGGATAGAGCAGCATAGGCAGGGACAGTGACTGTTATTTCTTTCTTGCTTAACCTGGATTCCTTTAGTTTAGGGAAAGAGAAGGATAGGTAGGGAGAGTGTCAGTGTGTTTTGTGCTTGTGCTATAGTGTGCTTAAAAAAAACATTTATTCTAGGGACAGAAAACTGTAGGTAGGGACAGTGTCAGTTTCTTTCACTCTGCAAGTCCTTGTTTCCAGGGACCTGGAAGGACAGTGAGTGAATTGTCCTTGTGCTATATTGTGCTTAAAAAAACATTTATTCTAGGGACAGAAAACTGTAGGTAGGGAGAGTGTCAGTTTCTTTCACTCTGCAAGTCCTTGTTTCCAGGGACCTGTAAGGACAGTGAGTGAATTGTCCTTGTGCTATATTGTGCTTAAAAAAAACATTTATTCTAGGGACAGAAAACTGTAGGTAGGGAGAGTGTCAGTTTATTTCACTCTGCAAGTCCTTGTTTCCAGGGATCTGTAAGGACAGTGAGTGAATTGTCCTTGTGCTATATTGTGATTAAAAAAAACATTTTTTCTAGGGACAGAAAACTGTAGGTAGGGAGAGTGTTTTTTTTCTTTCACTCTGCAAGTCCTTGTTTCCAGGGACCTGTAAGGACAGTGAGTGAATTGTCCTTGTGCTATATTGTGATTAAAAAAAACATTTTTTCTAGGGACAGAAAACTGTAGGTAGGGAGAGTGTTTTTTTTCTTTCACTCTGCAAGTCCTTGTTTCCAGGGACCTGTAAGGACAGTGAGTGAATTGTCCTTGTGCTATAGTGTGCTTAAAAAAAACATTTATTCTAGGGACAGAAAACTGTAGGTAGGGACAGTGTCAGTTTCTTTCACTCTGCAAGTCCTTGTTTCCAGGGACCTGGAAGGACAGTGAGTGAATTGTCCTTGTGCTATATTGTGATTAAAAAAAACATTTTTTCTAGGGACAGAAAACTGTAGGTAGGGAGAGTGTTTTTTTTCTTTCACTCTGCAAGTCCTTGTTTCCAGGGACCTGTAAGGACAGTGAGTGAATTGTCCTTGTGCTATATTGTGATTAAAAAAAACATTTTTTCTAGGGACAGAAAACTGTAGGTAGGGAGAGTGTTTTTTTTCTTTCACTCTGCAAGTCCTTGTTTCCAGGGACCTGTAAGGACAGTGAGTGAATTGTCCTTGTGCTATATTGTGCTTAAAAAAAACATTTATTCTAGGGACAGAAAACTGTAGGTAGGGAGAGTGTCAGTTTATTTCACTCTGCAAGTCCTTGTTTCCAGGGACCTGGAAGGACAGTGAGTGAATTGTCCTTGTGCTATATTGTGATTAAAAAAAACATTTTTTCTAGGGACAGAAAACTGTAGGTAGGGAGAGTGTTTTTTTTCTTTCACTCTGCAAGTCCTTGTTTCCAGGGACCTGGAAGGACAGTGAGTGAATTCTCCTTGTGCTATATTGTGCTTAAAAAAAACATTTATTCTAGGGACAGAAAACTGTAGGTAGGGAGAGTGTCAGTTTATTTCACTCTGCAAGTCCTTGTTTCCAGGGACCTGTAAGGACAGTGAGTGAATTGTCCTTGTGCTATATTGTGATTAAAAAAAACATTTTTTCTAGGGACAGAAAACTGTAGGTAGGGAGAGTGTTTTTTTTCTTTCACTCTGCAAGTCCTTGTTTCCAGGGACCTGTAAGGACAGTGAGTGAATTGTCCTTGTGCTATATTGTGCTTAAAAAAAACATTTATTCTAGGGACAGAAAACTGTAGGTAGGGAGAGTGTCAGTTTATTTCACTCTGCAAGTCCTTGTTTCCAGGGACCTGGAAGGACAGTGAGTGAATTCTCCTTGTGCTATATTGTGCTTAAAAAAAACATTTATTCTAGGGACAGAAAACTGTAGGTAGGGAGAGTGTCAGTTTATTTCACTCTGCAAGTCCTTGTTTCCAGGGACCTGTAAGGACAGTGAGTGAATTGTCCTTGTGCTATATTGTGATTAAAAAAAACATTTTTTCTAGGGACAGAAAACTGTAGGTAGGGAGAGTGTTTTTTTTCTTTCACTCTGCAAGTCCTTGTTTCCAGGGACCTGTAAGGACAGTGAGTGAATTGTCCTTGTGCTATATTGTGATTAAAAAAAACATTTTTTCTAGGGACAGAAAACTGTAGGTAGGGAGAGTGTTTTTTTTCTTTCACTCTGCAAGTCCTTGTTTCCAGGGACCTGTAAGGACAGTGAGTGAATTGTCCTTGTGCTATAGTGTGCTTAAAAAAAACATTTATTCTAGGGACAGAAAACTGTAGGTAGGGACAGTGTCAGTTTCTTTCACTCTGCAAGTCCTTGTTTCCAGGGACCTGGAAGGACAGTGAGTGAATTGTCCTTGTGCTATATTGTGATTTAAAAAAATATTTTTTCTAGGGACAGAAAACTGTAGGTAGGGAGAGTGTTTTTTTTCTTTCACTCTGCAAGTCCTTGTTTCCAGGGACCTGTAAGGACAGTGAGTGAATTGTCCTTGTGCTATATTGTGATTAAAAAAAACATTTTTTCTAGGGACAGAAAACTGTAGGTAGGGAGAGTGTTTTTTTTCTTTCACTCTGCAAGTCCTTGTTTCCAGGGACCTGTAAGGACAGTGAGTGAATTGTCCTTGTGCTATATTGTGCTTAAAAAAAACATTTATTCTAGGGACAGAAAACTGTAGGTAGGGAGAGTGTCAGTTTATTTCACTCTGCAAGTCCTTGTTTCCAGGGACCTGGAAGGACAGTGAGTGAATTGTCCTTGTGCTATATTGTGATTAAAAAAAACATTTTTTCTAGGGACAGAAAACTGTAGGTAGGGAGAGTGTTTTTTTTCTTTCACTCTGCAAGTCCTTGTTTCCAGGGACCTGTAAGGACAGTGAGTGAATTGTCCTTGTGCTATATTGTGCTTAAAAAAAACATTTATTCTAGGGACAGAAAACTGTAGGTAGGGAGAGTGTCAGTTTATTTCACTCTGCAAGTCCTTGTTTCCAGGGACCTGGAAGGACAGTGAGTGAATTGTCCTTGTGCTATATTGTGATTAAAAAAAACATTTTTTCTAGGGACAGAAAACTGTAGGTAGGGAGAGTGTTTTTTTTCTTTCACTCTGCAAGTCCTTGTTTCCAGGGACCTGTAAGGACAGTGAGTGAATTGTCCTTGTGCTATATTGTGCTTAAAAAAAACATTTATTCTAGGGACAGAAAACTGTAGGTAGGGAGAGTGTCAGTTTATTTCACTCTGCAAGTCCTTGTTTCCAGGGACCTGGAAGGACAGTGAGTGAATTGTCCTTGTGCTATATTGTGATTAAAAAAAACATTTTTTCTAGGGACAGAAAACTGTAGGTAGGGAGAGTGTTTTTTTTCTTTCACTCTGCAAGTCCTTGTTTCCAGGGACCTGTAAGGACAGTGAGTGAATTGTCCTTGTGCTATATTGTGCTTAAAAAAAACATTTATTCTAGGGACAGAAAACTGTAGGTAGGGAGAGTGTCAGTTTATTTCACTCTGCAAGTCCTTGTTTCCAGGGACCTGGAAGGACAGTGAGTGAATTCTCCTTGTGCTATATTGTGCTTAAAAAAAACATTTATTCTAGGGACAGAAAACTGTAGGTAGGGAGAGTGTCAGTTTATTTCACTCTGCAAGTCCTTGTTTCCAGGGACCTGTAAGGACAGTGAGTGAATTGTCCTTGTGCTATATTGTGATTAAAAAAAACATTTTTTCTAGGGACAGAAAACTGTAGGTAGGGAGAGTGTTTTTTTTCTTTCACTCTGCAAGTCCTTGTTTCCAGGGACCTGTAAGGACAGTGAGTGAATTGTTCTTGTGCTATATTGTGCTTAAAAAAATATTTTTTCTAGGGACAGAAAACTGTAGGTAGGGAGAGTGTCAGTTTCTTTCACTGTGAAAGTCCTTGTTTCAAGGGACAGAGAAGGACACCTGAAGGTAGCCCTTATTGCTTTTTTCCCATCTCCCTGCAGGCCATCTATTAGAATGTCTGGAAGGCAAACAAGGAGAGGCAGACAGTCAGGAGGCAATAAAAGAGGGCAAGCAGGCTCTGTGTCTGGGGGCAACAGTGCTGGTCGTGGACGCGGTGCATTGTCATCAGCACATGGCCATGGGACACGCTTGTCCTTCTTTTCGGCAGCTGGACATGTTGAGCCACATCATGCCGAAGACTTGGTAGAGTGGATGACCAAGCCCTCCTCCTCCTCCTCATCCTCTCTCACCCAGGCTCAGGGTACTGGAAAAGCAGCTGCCAAAGCGTCGTCTTCCCTGGTATCAATGTCAGACAAATCATCAGTCACTCCTTCCCTAGACCCACCATGTCCTCCTCCTGAGGAGTCCCCCGAACTGTTTCAGCACAGTGTTGGGTACATGCTCCAGGAGGATGCCCAGCGTTTCGAAGGGTCTGATGATGAAACCCAGCTAGAGGAAGGCAGTAGCGTGAGAGCAGACAGAGGGGATGCTCAAGAAGGACACCAATCTGGCAGTCATGTTCCAGCAGCTGCAGCATACTGCCAGATTGGCTCCAGTGATGAGGAGGGAGGGGATGATGAGGTCACTGACTCCACGTGGGTGCCTAATAGGAGAGAGGAGGAGGAGGAGGATGAGGAGGAGGCACATCTCCAACGAGGCAGGATGCCCTTTGGTGGCCAGCGTAAGGGCAGTACACCGACGGAATCACACCGCAGAGCTCCGCCTGTGCAGGGCGCTGCCTCTGCCCGTCATTCAAAAAGTTCTTTGGTGTGGGCCTTTTTTGAGGCTAGTGCATCAGATCGCACAGCTGCTGTTTGCAACATATGTCTCAAGCGTATATCGCGTGGCCAAAACATCAGCCGCTTGGGTACCACATGCCTGACCAGACATATGTTGACCTGCCATGCAGCTCGTTGGCAAGCCTACCTCAAAGACCCACACCAAAGAACAAAGCGGACCTCTCCTTGCACCGCATCAGCTGGGATCTCCAACCCCACTATAACTTCAGTCCTCTCTGAAACATGCACTGAGAGGAATGAAGGTGTAGAATTAGGTGTGTCACAGCCAAGTACTTGCGCCCACTCTGCTAGCAGTACACCGACGTCCGATTCTAGCAGGCAAATTTCCCTGCCCCAGCTGCTGGACCGTCGAAAGAAGTTCACTCCCAGCCATCCACATGCCCAGCGGTTGAATGCTAGCTTGGCTAAATTGCTAGCGCTTCAACTGCTGCCTTTTCAGTTGGTAGACTCGGCCCCCTTCCGTGAGTTTGTGCAATGTGCAGTTCCTCAGTGGCAGGTTCCCAAACGCCACTTTTTCTCACGGAAGGCTATTCCGGCTCTCTACCGGCATGTGGAAGGCAATGTCTTGGCCTCGCTGGACAGGGCGGTCAGCGGTAAGGTGCATATTACCGCTGACTCATGGTCCAGCAGGCATGGACAGGGACGTTACCTTTCTTTCACGGCCCATTGGGTCACTCTTTTGGCAGCTGGGAAGGATTCAGGACAAGGTGCAGTAGTGTTGGAGGTTGTCCCACCGCCACGCCTCCAAAATGCTACTACTGGTTGTGACACACCTCTCTCCTCCACCCCCTCCTCTTCTTCTTCCTCCATGGCCTCTTCCTGTGGTTTGTCCTATGAACCAGCGGTGCTCCGTAGCCGTTCACGGGGCTACGCAAGTACGCAGGCAAAAAGATGCCATGCCGTGCTTGCGCTGGTGTGTTTGGGGGACAGAAGCCACACTGGGGCAGAGGTCCTGTCTGCTCTGCAGGGCCAGGCCGAGAGGTGGTTGACGCCACGCCAGCTTAAGCCAGGAATGGTGGTTTGCGACAATGGCACCAACCTCCTCTCCGCCCTCCGACAGGGACAACTGACCCATGTGCCCTGTGTGGCTCACGTCCTTAACCTGGTGGTGCAGCGCTTCTTGGGCAGGTACCCGGGCTTACAGGATGTCCTGAGGCAGGCCAGGAAAGTCTGTGTGCATTTCCGCAGATCTTATAATGCCAGTGCTCGCCTGGCTGAGCTGCAAAAGGAGTTGAACCTGCCCAAGAACCGCCTTATATGTGACATGCCCACCAGGTGGAACTCAACGTTGGCCATGCTGCAGCGGCTGCACACGCAGCAGAGGGCCATCAATGAGTACCTGTGCGACTACGGCACCAGGACAGGGTCAGGGGAGCTTGGTTTTTTTTCTCCACGCCAGTGGGGCATGATCAGGGATGCATGCACTGTCCTGGCACCATTTGAGGAGGCCACGAGGATGGTGAGCAGTGACAGTGCATGCATCAGTGACACTGTACCTCTTGTCCACCTGTTGGAGCACACGCTGCGTGGAATAATGGACAGGGCACTTGAGGCAGAACAGAGGCAGGAAGAGGAGGACTTCCTTGCCTCTCAAGGCCCCCTTTACCCAGACAGTGTTCCTTCTGTCCCACCCATCGCACAGGAAGAGGAGGAGGAGGAGGAGGAGGAGGAGGATTGTGTCAGCATGGAGGTGGAGGCTGGCACTCAGCATCATCAGCAGCAGTCTTTTAGGGATGATTTACAGTCCCAAGAAACCAGTGGACTTGTACGTGGCTGGGAGGAGGTGGCTGCGGATCATGTCGTCCTTAGTGACCCAGAGGACTCCGGAGCGAATGCCTCAGCAAACCTACGCTGCATGGCCTCCCTGATCCTGCAAAGTCTGCGGAAGGATCCTCGTATTCTTCGGATCAAGGAGAGGGACCATTACTGGCTGGCCACTCTCCTTGATCCACGGTACAAGGGTAAGGTTGCGGACCTTATGTTACCGTCGCAGAGGGAGCAGAGGATGAGACAACTCCGGGAGGCCTTGCAGAAAGGTCTGTGCAACGCGTTCCCAGAGACTGGGAGGTTGCAAACTCCTGGTCCTGGACAACGAGTTGCTGAGGCTTCGGCCAGTCAAAGAAGGAGCGGTGGGGAAGGTGGCCGTCTGACCGATGCGTTCAGACAATTCTTTAGTCCGCAGCCCCAAAGTATGATCGGTTCCAGCAACCATCGCCAGCGTCTGATAAACATGGTGCAGGAATATCTAGGGGCAAGGTCAGACTTGGACACCTTCCCCACCGAAAATCCTCTGGCTTACTGGGTCTTGAGGATGGATCACTGGCCAGAGCTTGCACAGTATGCAATTGAGCTACTGGCCTGTCCTGCATCCAGCGTTCTTTCGGAACGCACATTCAGTGCTGCTGGAGGATTTGTCACGGATCACAGGGTGCGCCTGTCCACTGACTCGGTTGATCGACTGACTTTCATCAAGATGAACCAGTCTTGGATCACCACCAGCTACCACACACCTGATGCTGATATAACAGACTAATTGATTTTAACATGTCACATCCCTTCAAGACTGATGCTGATGCTGAGTGCCTGTGCTGTTATGTTGACTGGCTATCCTCCTCCTCCGAGTCCTCAATGATACGATTGATGATGATAGCTTGTAAGATCATTTTTGTTTATGGGTGCCGCCACCAGTGCCTAACGCCCAATTTTTCAGCCCCTGTTTAACAGGGGCGTGTAATTACAATTTTTGAAGCAATACTTTGCAACAGGGCTCATTGCTGTGCTCCAAGTACAGTATCTGTGAGGAGTTGCAGTGTTGTGCCACCAGTGCCTAAGGCCCAATTTTTCAGCCCCTGTTTAACAGGGGCGTGTCATTACAATTTTTGAAGCAATACTTTGCAACAGGGCTCATTGGTGTGCTCCAAGTACAGTATCTGTGAGGAGTTGCAGTGTTGTGCCACCAGTGCCTAAGGCCCAATTTTTCAGCCCCTGTTTAACAGGGGCGTGTCATTACAATTTTTGAAGCAATACTTTGCAACAGGGCTCATTGCTGTGCTCCAAGTACAGTATCTGTGAGGGGTTGCAGTGTTGTGCCACCAGTGCCTAAGGCCCAATTTTTCAGCCCCTGTTCAACAGGGGCATGTAATTACAATTCTTGATCTAATAATTCACAGCAGGGCCCATTGCTGCACCCACCAAGAGTAACTGTCAGGGCTTACAGTGTTGTGGCACCAGCACCACCATCAAAGGCCCAATTTTTACTACCACTGTTCAACAATTATATGTAATTAAAATTCCTGATATAATAGTTGACAGCAGGGCGTTCCAGCACCAACCAAGAGTAACTGTGAGTGCTTACAGTGTTGTGCCAACACCAACAACTAAGGGGCCTATTTCTGCAGAGTATATACGGCAGGTCCCTACTTTCAAACATCCAACTTACAAACGACTCCTACTTGCAAACGCAAGAAGACAACAGGAAGTGAGAGGAAATCTACCACTAGGAAGGAAAATTCTCTCCTGTAAGAATAAATATGGGAGAAAGGTGTCTCCTCTGTACTGATGCTTTATCAGCAATCCTTGTTTCAAGAAAAAGACCACATTTCAAAAAGAGTTGTCATTGGGACGGAAAGTGAGGTGAAATGTTCTGAACAGGGGCACAGACAGCAAAACAAATGTTACAGGGGTGATAACCCTTACCTATGTTTTCCAAAAAGTTTAAAAATAGATTTTTGGTCTGGAGCTACACTTCAACAATGTACCTGTTCAAAATTACAAACAGACTCTACATAAGAACAAACCTACAGTCCCTGTCTTGTATGCACCGCCTGTATAGGGCTGTTCAGAGTATATAGGGCCTTTTTTATTTTATGTGCGGGGTTCCCCTTAATATCCATACAAGACCCAAAGGGGCTGGTAATGGGCTGGGGTAGGGGGGGTGTCATGGGGTAGCTATGCCATTTTTCTTAAAGAATTTCATCCATATTACCGGGACCAGACATTACATTAAAGCCGCAAGCAGTTTTAAATGGCTTTTTTTTCCTTTAGAAGTGTCATTTTGTGCAGGGACAGTTCTAAACACGGGAAACACGTGGCACTTCACAGGCATACTTTAGACACCCCCCAGGTACGATATTTAAAGGAATATTTGACTTTTTTTTTTCACTTTATGCATCATTAAAATGACTGCTCCCGAAAAACGACCGTTTTTAAAACTTCTTTTTGCATTGATACATGTCCCCTGGTGCAGAACCCGGGTTCCCAAACCCTTTTTAGGACAATAACATGCATAATAGTTGTTATAATTAGCACTTTAGAATTCGAACGTTCGCATCCATTGTATTTAATAGGGTTCTAATGTTCGTTCGAACTTTCGGTCCGTTCGCGGGTTCTGGTGCGAACCGAACCCGGGGGTGTTCGGCTCATCACTACTTATGTCTGATTGCCTTCCCCCTCTTCTCACAATGGAGGAAGAGGCAGTGGCGTAGGGTGTGTTGTCAGCGCCTGGGGCAGGGCAAGAGATTTGCGCCCCCTAATTTACGGATTTTTAGCACTCATTGAGTCCCTTCCACTAGTACTGACCAACCTGACTCCTACACCGACCTACCTGATCACTATACTAACCTACCTGATTCTTACACTGACCTATCTGATTGCTATACTGACCACTACACTGACCTACCTGATTCCTATACTGACCACTACACTAACCTACCTGATTCCTACACTGACCAACCTGATTCCTACACTGACCACTTAACTGACCTATCTGATTTCTATACTGACCTCCCTGATTCCTATACTGACCACTACACTGACCTACCTGATTCCTATACCGACCTGCCCTCCTCCTTCCTCCCAGTCTCCGCAAGGGTCACAATCCCTGGGGTCATCATGGATGGTCTTCAGTGTACATTTACTCACTGCTGTGTCAGTGTCATCGCTGGAGCCTAAGCCGGGACTGCACCACAACTTCTTTCTCATAGTGAAGTGGAAGAGCTCACAGTCTCCTAAAAAGCATAGTGCAGGAAAAGAGCTGCAGGTAATCTGCCGCCTGCCACTGCGCCCCTCTAAATTTTGCGCCCGGGGCAACCGCCCCCTGCCCCCCCCACGCTACACCACTGGGAAGAGGTACATGAGGATTTATTGAATGAACCTATTCACTACATCCTCCCTGGCTACAGGGTGCACTCGAAGGTGGAGGTTTTTTAAAGGGCCACTGACCACCAATGTTGTGAAATTGTCTTGATGGAGGCGGTTTATAGTACCACAACCACCAATGATGGTGAGCGGAGGTTTTAAAATACCACTGAACACCAATGATTTGAGTATTTTATTTTGGGGGCTGGGGAATAAAATGACACTGACCACCAATGTTGTGGAATTGTTTGGAAGAGTTCTACTAAATATCAATGATTAGGTTTGGGGGAGGGTAAAACGCCACTGACTACCAATAATTATGGGGTTGTTTTGGTGGAGTCAAGGTGGTTTGGGTTTATACATAATATCGAGCCATTGCATACAGATCAATTTCAGTGCAATCCAATTTTATCCTCCAGAGAACTTCCTTCCACTAATAACAGGGGACTTTCAATTGGCTTCAGTAAGTGACTTTAATAGGGGAAAAGTGCACCTTAGCCACTTCAATGCCAGCATGTTACTTCATTTCCCCTCCCAAAAATGTGCCAAAAACTAGATCACCTTGGGGTGTCTACTTTGCAAATAGGGGGCATTGTGGGATTGTCTGACATGTCTATTTGATATGTTTTATAACAGAAAGTAAGGACATTTTTTTTTTCCTTCAGTTGTTTTTTTTCATTTTTTTATATAGTAAAAAAAAACAAAAAAAAAAAAAACACAGTAGGTATTAAAGCGGAACTTCAGGATTTTTTTTCATCTTTGCATCTATTAAATCTTCTGCCCTTGTTGTTGTTTTACTTTGGATAGTAAAACATTTTTTTTTCTGCCAGTAAATACCTTATACAGCCCACTTCCTGTTTCTTGTCTGGTAAAAAGCCTAGGCTTATGACATCATGCACAGCTCTCTCTCTCACTCTCGTGAGAGTTTGCCAGAAAAGGAGGGGGGGTGAGTCATAAGAGGGCCAATGAGAGCTTCAGAGCTGGAGGTGTGTGTCTGTGCAAATCCAGGAAGTGAACAGGCAGCAGCTTCAGCTGCCCACAGTTAAAATGGTTGCAGTCAGAGGGTGGGGAGGGAGATTTCTGAAGCATATTACAGTATACACAGTATATAGAAGAATATCCAAAGTGGTTGGAGGGAAGCTTCAGAATGGCAAAGATGTTTTTTATTACAAATTATGTGAGCAGACTGCAGTTCCTCTTTAAATACTGCCAAAAGAAAGCTCCTTCTGTCTAAAAAAAAAAAGATATAACATGCATTAGGTTCAGTTTCACGTGACCAAGTAATTGTCAGTCAAACTATCTTAGAACTGAAACCTGGAAAAAGACCTAGACAGGAAGAGGTTTTAATATGCCGGTACTGAGGTGGGTAAAGAATGGATAAGTAGCATTGGGACCCTAAAGCCCTGTACACACGATTGGATTTCCTATGGATTCTAATCCGATGGATTTTTCCATCGGAAATCTGATGAAGCTGACTTCCATCAGTCTTGCCCACACACCATCAGTCAAAAATCCGACCGTTCAAAACGCTGTGACGTAAAACACTCCGACAAGCCAAGAAAAATGAAGTTCAATGCTTCTGAGCATGCGTCGACTTGATTCTGAGCATGCGTGGGTTTTTTATCCGATGGAGTTCCACACAGACGATCGGAATTTGCTATCTGCTAAGACCGATGGGGCCCATACACGATCGGTTTGTCCGATGAGAAAAGTCCATCAGACTGTTTTCATCGGTAAAACCGATCGTGTTTACAGGGCTTTAGATTATTCCATAGTATTATCCAAGAGTTGCAATGGTGTTTAGAAAGGGTGTCTGGAATCCAGCCTGGCAGGTCAATAATGATGTCACTGGTACCCCGCCCCGTGTTGAGCGGGCAAATCCCCAGCTGATTGGACCAGTGGCCTGATATCATGTGACAGTCCCCCCCCCCCCGACTTTGGGCCAAACCTTTGGTCATCCCTAATCCTTAGTCGCCAGGCCAAGTAAGGTGGGTGAGTCTCCCCATTTGGGACAAAGAAAACAATAAAAAATAGACAGGAATTGTAATCTTTTTCTATGCTATCCAAAACTAGAAAAGGAAAAATTTGAGATGTACCGAGCATGGCATTTCTGCTAAAATGGTGACCCTGGATGATATCTGAACAATGATGGCTCTGTCCTTCTGGAGAGAAAAGCAAATGAAGTCATTGTCAGTCAGGGGGAGTACTGTGATCTTTGTGAAAGGTAATAATTACTTGGAGGTGTTACACTTACATATTATTTAGCAGGCATATACTTCATTTGACAATATATTTCTAATTCTAGGTCCAGTTAAAAAAAATATATACACTCGCCGGATACTTTATTACCCTTTCAATTGCTTGGTAACACAAATTGCTAATCAGCCAATCACATGGCAGGAACTCAATGCATTTAGACATCTAGGACGTGGTGAAGACGACTTGCTGAAGTTCAAATCGAGTATCAGAATGGGGAAGAAATGGGATTTAAGTGACTTTGAACGTGGCTTGGTTGTTGGTGCCAGACGGGCTGGTTTGAGTATTTCAAAAAGTGCTGATCTACTGGGATTTTCACACACAACCATCTCTTGGGTTTACAGAAAATGGTACGAAAAAGAGAAAATATCCAGTGAGCGGCAGTTGTGTGGAGGAAAATGCCTTGTTGATGTCAGAGGAGAATGGGCAGACTGGTTGAAGATGATAGAAAGGCAACAGTAACTCAAATAACCACTCGTTACAACCAAGGTATGCAGAATACCATCTCTGAACGCACAACACATTGAACCTTGAAGCGGATGGGCTACAGCAGCAGAAGACCACACCGGGTGCCACTCCTGTCAGCTAAGAACAGGAAACTGAGGCTACAATTCGCACAGGTTCCCCAAAATTGCACAATAGAAGATTGGATAATAGAAGATTGGAAAAACGTTGCCTGGTCTGATGAATCTCAATTTCAGCTGCGACATTCAGATGGTCGGGTCAGAATTTGGTGTAAACAACATGAAATCATGGATCCATCCTGCCTTGTATCACCGGATCAGGCTGGTGGTGTAATGGTGTGGGGGATATTTTCTTGGCACACTTTTGGCCCTTTATGCCCCGTACACACGACCGGTTTTCCTGACATGCCAAAAACCGCCGTATTTCCCGACGTGATTCCTCTTAAAATAGAACTAACTAGGGTGGGATTTTAAGTGAGGCAATCCCTGGGATTAGCCTCCATCCCTGATATTTTGGAAAAAAGCAACAACTAGAATGGTGGGACTTTAAATGAAGCAACACTGCTGAGTTAAATGTGTCAATCAATAAAACATGGTTTAATGGATACAAGGAATACATACATCATGAGATAGCAGAAAACATTATACTGAATAGTAGCAACATAATCATATAGTTAATAATGTATAATTATTAAACAGTAGCAATATAATGATTATCTCAACATAATAAATATTGCACATGAGGTAGGCAGACCAAAATTGTAATGATAATAACATCTAAACCATGATAGATAGGTGCATATTGGTAAATAGTGATGAGCCGAACACCCCCGGGTTCGGTTCGCACCAGAACCTTCGAACGGACCGAAAGTTCGCACGAACGTTAGAACACTATTAAATACAATGGACGCGAACGTTCAAAATCTAAAGTGCTAATTATAACGACTATTATGCATGTTATTGTCCTAAAAAGGGTTTGGGAACCCGGGTTCTGCACCAGGGGACATGTATCAATCCAAAAAAAAGTTTTAAAAAAGGCAGTTTTTCGGGAGCAGTCATTTTAATGATGCATAAAGTGAAAAAAAAAAAGTCAAATATTCCTTTAAATATCGTACCTGGGGGGTGTCTAAAGTATGCCTGTGAAGTGCCACGTGTTTCCCGTGTTTAGAACTGTCCCTGCACAAAATTACATTTCTAAAGGAAAAAAAGCCATTTAAAACTGCTTGCGGCTTTAATGTAATGTCTGGTCCCGGTAATATGGATGAAAATCTTTAAGAAAAATGGCATAGCTACCCCATGACCCCCCCCCCTACCCCAGCCCATTACCAGCCCCTTTGGGTCTTGTATGGATATTAAGGGGAACCCTGCACACAAAATAAAAAAGGCCCTATATACTCTGAACAGCCGTATACAGGCGGTGCATACAAGACAGGGACTGTAGGTTTGTTCTTATGTAGAATCTGTTTGTAATTTTGAACAGGTACATTGTTTAAGTGTAGCTCCAGCCCAAAAATCTATTTTTAAACTTTTTGGAAAACATAGGTAAGGGTTATCACCCCTGTAACATTTGTTTTGCTGTCTGTGCCCCTGTTCAGAACATTTCACCTCACTTTCCGTCCCAATGACAAATGTTTTTGAAAAGTGGGTTTTTTATTGAAACAAGGATTGGTGATAAAGCATCAGTAGAGAGTAGACACCTTTCTCCCATATTAACTCTTACAGGAGAGAATTTCCCTTCCAAGGGGTAGATTTCCTCTCACTTCCTGTTGTCTCCTTCCGTTTGCAAGTAGGAGTCGTTTGTAAGTTGGACGTTTGAAAGTAGGGGCCTGCCGTATATACTCAGCTGAAATTTGCCCCTTACATTTTGGTGTTGCCACAACACTGTGAGCCCTCACAGTTACTCTTGGTGGGCGCTGGAACGCCCTGCTGTGAACTATTATATCAGGAATTGTATTTACATGCCATTGTTGAACAGTGGTAGGAAAAATTGGGCCTTTGGTGGTGGTGCTGGTGCCACAACACTGTAAGCCCTCACAGTTACTCTTGGTGGGCGCATGAATGGGCCCTGCTGTGAATTATTAGATCAAGAATTGTAATTGCATGCCCCTGTTGAACAGGGGCTGAAAAATTGGGCATTTGGTGGTGGTGGTGGTGGTGGTGGTGTTGCCACAACACTGTAAGCCCTCACAGTTACTCTTGGTGGGCGCAGGAATGGGCCCTGCTGTGAATTATTAGATCAATAATTGTAATTACATGCCCCTGTAGAACAGGGGCTGAAAAATTGGGCCTTAGCCACTGGTGCCACAACACTGCAACCCCTCACAGATACTGTACTTGGAGCACAGCAATGAGCCCTGTTGCAAAGTATTGCATCAAAAATTGTAATTACACGCCCCTGTTAAACAGGGGCAGAAAAATTGGGCCTTAGGCACAGGTGCCACAACACTGCAACCCCTCACAGATACTGTACTTGGAGCACAGTAATGAGCCCTGTTGCAAAGTATTGCATCAAAAATTGTAATTACACACCCCTGTTAAACAGGGGCTGAAAAATTGGGCCTTATGCCCCATACACACGATCATTTTTCATGCCGTTAAAAATGCCATTTAAAAAAATGGCCATTAAAAATGATCGTGTGTAGGCTCCAGAGCATTTTTAACGACGTGAAAAACGGCCATTAAAAATTTCGAACATGCTTTCTTTTTTCACGTCGTTTTTCATGTCGTTTTTTTTAACGACGTGAAAAACGATAGTGTGTATGCTTTAACGACGTGAAAAAAAACGCGCATGCTCAGAATCAAGTATGAGACAGGAGCGCTCGTTCTGGTAAAACTAGCATTCGTAATGGAGATAGCACATTCGTCACGCAGTCACGGACTGAAAAGCACGAGACTGAAAAGAGCGAATCGTCGCTCAACAAACTTTACTAACATGAAGGGTGGCGCCATTCGAACGGAACTTCCCCTTTATAGTGCCGTCGTACGTGTTGTACGTCACTGCGCTTTGCTTGATCGTTTTTTTAAATGATCGTGTGTACGCAAGACAGGCTTGAAAGGAAACATGAAAAAAAACGACGTGAAAAACGGCAAGAAAAAAAATGGCAAGAAAAACGATCGTGTGTATGGGGCATAAGGCACTGGTGCCACAACACTGCAACCTCTCCCAGATACTCTAGTTGGAGTGCAGGAATGAGCCCTGCTGCAAAGCATTGCATCAAAAATTTTAATTACATGCCCCTGTTAAACAGGGGCTGAAAAATTGGGCATTAGCCACTGGTGGCGGCACCCAGAAACAATAGGATTTTTATAACAGCTTACCTGTAAAATCCTTTTCTTGGAGTACATCACGGGACACAGAGCGACATAGTCATTACTAATGGGTTATATAGTTACCGTCAGGTGCTGGCACTGGCAACTTCCAAAACCGGAAGTACCCTCCCCTATATAAGCCCCTCCCATCCGGGAGCACCTCAGTTTTGTAGCAAAGCAATAAGTGTCCCCAAAGAGGGGCGGGAGCTCTGTGTCCCGTGATGTACTCCAAGAAAAGGATTTTACAGGTAAGCTGTTATAAAAATCCTATTTTCTTTCTCGTACATCACGGGACACAGAGCGACATAGTCATTACTAATGGGATGTCCTAAAGCAATGCCAAATGAGGGGGGGGGATACACCATATATAAGCTGAGCGCTATCAGACATGAGGATCTTTTGCGGCCTGCAACACACTGCGCCCAAAGGCGACATCCTCCTGACTTCTAACGTCCACCTGGTAGAACCTAGTAAACGTGTGTACTGAAGACCATGTTGCGGCCTTACAGACTTGAGCCAGGGAGGCCTGGTGATGCACTGCCCATGAAGTTCCAACTGCTCTCGTGGAGTGCGCCCTAACTTTGAACGGAGGCGGTCTACTTCTCAAGCTATAGGCTTGTATTATGACCTGTCGAATCCACTTGGCTAAAGTAGATTTTGACGCTGCCTGACCCTTTCTGGGGCCTTCCGGCAGAATAAACAAAGTATCCGTTCTGCGAATCTGAGCAGTGGCTTTTAGATAAGCTTTAACTGCTCTTACTACATCCAAAGAATGCAATAATTTTTCCTCTACCGAAGTAGGCTTGGGGAAAAAAGAAGGAAGAACCACATCTTGGTTCAAATGAAAACTCGATACCACCTTAGGAAGAAAGGCTGGATGAGGACGTAACACTACTCTGTCCTTATGGATAACCAGATATGGCTCCTTACAGGACATAGCTGCTAATTCCGATACTCTTTTAGCCGAACAAATGGCTACTAGAAAAATCAATTTCCTGGTGAGAAGCACTAAGGAAATATGCTGTAATGGTTCAAATGGTTGTTTCTGTAGAACCGACAGAACCAAGTTTAGATCCCATGGACATATGGGAATATTAACCGGAGGACTAATACGCATCACTCCTTGTATAAAGGCTTTGACTAGTGAATGCGAAGCCAAGGGCCTTTGTAAAAAATATTGACAAGGCCGAAATCTGACCTTTGATAGTACTCAAGGCAAGCTTCCTATCTACAGCCCATTGTAGGAAGTCCAGAATTCTACCTATTACGTATTTACGTGGATGCCATTTCTTGGCTTCACACCAGGCGATGTACGCCTTCCAGATTCTATAGTAGATCTGCCTGGATACCGGTTTCCTGGCATTGATCATGGTAGACACCACAGCATTAGAGAGCCCTCTCTTTTTTAGAATGTGGGCTTCAATAGCCAGGCCGTCAAACCTAGGGCTGGTAAGGAAGGGTGGTATATCGGTCCCTGCGAAAGCAGGTCCGGACGATGTGGGAGGGTCCAAGGACTCCCCACAGACATTTTTACGATCTCCGCGTACCATGCTCTTCGGGGCCACGCTGGAGCCACCAGAATCACTGGTTTCTTTTCTACCCTGATTCTGCGGAGTAATCGAGGTAACAATTGTGGCGGTGGGAATGCATATATCAGCTTGAACTGATCCCAAGGGAACACTAGGGCATCCGAGCCGCACGCTAGGGGATCCCTTGTCCAAGAGACAAACCTGTCCACTTTCGTGTTGAACCTGGATGCTAGCAGATCTACATCCGGTGTTCCCCACCGCTGACATATTGTCCGGAAAACCTCGGGATGAAGGGACCATTCCCCTGGGCATAATTGTTGGCGACTTAGAAAGTCCGCCTTCCAATTCTCCACCCCTGGAATGAATACCGCAGATATGGCTGGGACATATCTTTCTGCCCATCTCAGGATGTAATTTACTTCCCTTTGGGCTGCACGACTCCTGGTGCCCCCCTGACGATTGATATATGCCACTGCTGTGGCATTGTCTGACTGAACTCTGACAGGGGACCCTTGGAGTTTGGATGTCCATGCTACTAGGGCATACCGGGCTGCTCGTATCTCTAAGAGATTGATGGGCAGGGCCTTTTCCGCATCCGACCATCTGCCCTGGAGAGACCATTGCTCCAGTACTGCTCCCCAGCCTAAAAGGCTGGCATCTGTAGTGACCACCTTCCAGGAAATCGGACTGAAGGATTTCCCTCTTTCCAGATTCCGGGGAACCAACCACCAACGGAGGCTTCTGCGAACGGAAGGGGACAAGGACATTGGTACGTCCAGAGCCTGAACTTTTTTGTTCCAGGCTGACAGTATGGCCCTTTGCAACTTCCTTGAATGGAATTGACCGTAGGGTACTGCTTCGAATGATGCCACCATTTTTCCCAGCAGCCTCATGCACAGGCGTATGGATGGCTGTCTTTTTGAACCCACTAAGTGGATCAAATCTCTCAAAGACGACCCCTTTTCTCGAGGCAAGAAAATTTTTCTCTGGTCTGAATCCAGCCTTAGCCCCAGGTATTCCAGACTTTTGACTGGTTCTAGGGCTGACTTGTCTCGGTTGATAATCCAACCGTGATATTCCAGATACTTGATTGTCTCGTGAACAACCACTTCTAGTTTTTCCACTGAGTGGTCTATCAGCAACAAGTCGTCTAGATATGCCATTATCGTTACACCTCGTGTTCTTAGATTGGCCAATAATGGGGCCAGAATTTTTGTGAACACTCTTGGTGCTGTGGCCAGACCGAAGGGTAAGGCTCTGAACTGAAAATGGCGCCCTTCTATCGCAAAGCGTAGAAATTTTTGGTGGGCTGGAAAGATGGGGATGTGCAAATACGCATCTTTGATGTCGATCGAGGCTAACCATTCCTCCCCTTGTAGGGCAGTGGCTACCGATCGGATCGACTCCATCCGGAAAGTCCTGATATGCAGGAATTTGTTTAGCCCTTTTAGATTTAATATGGGCCTCACGTCCCCGTTTGGCTTCGGAACTGTAAAGAGGTTTGAGTAAAACCCGAACCCCCATTCTTCCAAGGGGACCTCTATAATTACTGCTTGAAGCAATAATTGTTCCAGTGCCAACAGGAGGGATCCTCTCTTCTGGGGATCCCTTGGCACGTTCGACCTTATAAAGCGGGAAGGAGGGGAGTTTTTTAACTCCAATTTGTATCCCAGATTTACTGCGGAGAGCACCCATCTGTCTCGGATCGTGTCCCGCCAGGTCTCTGTGAACAACTGAAGTCTTCCCCCCACCCGATTGGGTGGGGGCAACCCTTCATGCATTTGACTTTGGGGGAGGTTTTGTACCTCTCCTGCTCCAGGGCTTCTTGTTACCCTGCAACTGTCCCTGATTTTTACCTCCGGGATTTGACCGGGGAGGCCGTCGGAACTGTTTCACAGCCGATGTCCTAGGGACTGGAGAAGCCGGCCTCTTAAAAGAGGGACCTCTAACTCTATTTTTGACCGGCAAGAGTGTACTTTTACCGCTGGAAATTCTCTGGATATACTTGTCCAGGTCTTCCCCGAATAAACGCTCCCCATGAAATGGGAAGCTGACCAGCAATTTTTTACAGGGAGCTTCAGCAGACCAGTTTTTGAGCCATAGAAGCCTGCGCATATGTACTACAGACAGCGTAAGGCGGGAGGCCTGATGGATTGAATCCTTTATAGCGTCCACCGCAAAGCATAAGGCTCTAGGTAGATCAGCTAGAGCAAGAGCCTGCTGATCTGGCACGTCCCTTAAGACCTGTTTCAACTGATCCTTCACTGCTTGGCAGACCCCTATAGCTGCCACTGCTGGTTGTGTCACCAATCCTGCTGTAGAAAAAGCAGATTTCAATAAGGACTCCAATTTTTTATCTATTGGGTCCTTGAACATTTGGACATTTTCCACCGGACATGTCAGTGATTTATTCACACAAGAGATGGCTGCGTCCACTGTAGGGACCTTCCATTTTCTGACGAACTTATCCTCCATAGGATAGACCACCGGAAATCTCTTGGGGGGAGTAAATATTTTGTCAGGATGCTCCCAATCCTGGTAAATGAGCCCCTCCAATAAAGGATGGATCAGGAAAGAACAAACAGTCTGGGGAGCTTTTAGCGACCCCAACGAGGAGACAGAAGAGGAGGATGGCTCCGCAAGTGGCATTTTAAATGCTGATCGGACCATATTAGTCAGGGACTGAACCCATAACCTCTCAGCATGTGATGCTGAGAACGGCTCCTCCACTGTTGATTCCTCTACAACCGAATCAACCTCATCCTGATCCCCCTCAGGTAGGTCGACCTCTGTATGGGACTGTTGCTCTGTTAACAGGCACTCTGAGGGAGGAGACGGAGATCGAGCGCTTTTCTCCTGTGACAGGGAAGCAGCAATTAGTGCTGACAATCTCTCTTCCAGCCCTCCCAGAGCTGAGGAAAAAACCTCCTCTGTTACATACACAGGAGCAGGTGAACTGGGGACAGCCACAGTATCAGGTACTCCTGGGGGTGCCCTACGGTCACTAACCTCTGATTCTTCAGGGGAGACTGGTGCAGCCAAAGCATGCCCAAGATCCTCAGAGCCCGATGGAGACCCCCTATTCCTCCTGGAATTTCTAGTCCCGGAGTTTTTAGACGGCATATTCCTAAGCCACAAAGCTGAGGTATTCCAGCCGAAAATACACCAGTTACTGATAATAGTCTAGCATAAATGCTGCTATAATAAACAGTTGGTGTCTACTAATGTGCCTTTCTAGGGGATGCCTGTATCAACCGCTTGCTGTATGCCTTTAAATGTTGTCAGCTCTGTCTCTGTACTTCATAGCCAGCTTACTGCAATAATGTGGCTTTTTAAAACCTGCTGGGACGCCCGCACATGCGCAGAAGCGCTGCGGCGCGCACAGAGCGTCATCCCCCAGGCCCCGCCCCTTTTTCCGGCCACCTCTATATATAGAGGCGCGTGCACGCGCACGCGCGCGGCCACGTGCGCCTCGGCGCTAATTTTCAAACATGGAAACCAGGGACAGGAGCCAGGGCCCCCTTTGCCGCAGGCCGGGGGATAGACGAACACTGCAACATGGCAGAGGAAACAGTTTCCTGTAGGAGAACTCACCAGCTGCCTGGACTTTGCTCTCTGAGAAGAAACTAGTCCATATGACAAGAAAAACATTCCACAGCGGCCTCTAGTGGACAAACACAGGTACCGCAGTTTAATATACTAAACATATATATAAAAAAACATTCTTTTTTTTTTTTTTTTCTTGACCACCATTAAAAATTATTACATTTTTTTAGTAGTTACAGGCATGCACAGATATTAGCGGGAATACCGTTAGGTAACAGACAGAAAGACAAATTAGGCTTGGGGGTCCCCCAATAGAACCAAGTTCCTGGGGGCCCCCACTTACCTGTTCCCCGCCGCAGGACTTTGTTTGGTCCACAAAAGCCCAAACTTCACCTATCACGGCAGGCATTGTAATCAAACCTTCAGGGACCGGGTTCCCAAGGATTCCACTCCCCTGGACCTGTATAGCACCCTGCACAGAAAACATCTTGGTCGTGGGTATGACCAGAGCTCTGGATCCCAGGGTCCAGCTCTCCTAAGAGAAGCATTACAGGCAGAACCTTGCTCTTCTCTGCAAGGCCCGGGTACCGACCGTTTAGCTATGAAGCTTTTTTGGTCGGATCCGGAATAGCTTACTGAGGCCCAAAAGAACCTGTACGCAAGCTCAGTGAAAAACACATGTTTCTTCTTGGCCAACACCTTAGACACTGGCAAAAAACTGAGGTGCTCCCGGATGGGAGGGGCTTATATAGGGGAGGGTACTTCCGGTTTTGGAAGTTGCCAGTGCCAGCACCTGACGGTAACTATATAACCCATTAGTAATGACTATGTCGCTCTGTGTCCCGTGATGTACGAGAAAGAAAAAATGTTCTTCCAAGCTATCATCATGAATCGGATCATTGAGGAGGAGGAGGATAGTCAGTCAACATAACAGGACAGTCACTCAGCATCAGCATCAGTCTTAAAGGGATGTGACATTTGAAAATACATTATTCTGTTATATCAGCTTCAGGTGCACCCTGTGATCCGTGACAAAGCCTCCGGCAGCACTGAATGTGCGTTCCGAAAGAACGCTGGATGCAGGACAGGCCAGTAGCTCAATTGCATACTGTGCAAGCTCTGGCCAGTGATCCATCCTCAACACCCAGTAAGCCAGAGGATTTTCGGTGGGAAAGGTGTCCAAGTCTGACCTTGCCCCTAGGTATTCCTGCACCATGTATATCAGACGCTGGCGATGGTTGCTGGAACCGATCATACCTTGGGGCTGCGGACTAAAAAATTGTCTGAACGCATCGGTCAGACGGCCACCTTCTCCATCGCTCCTTCTGCTACTGACCGAAGCCTCAGCAACTCGTTGTCCAGGACCAGGAGTTTGTAACCTCCCAGTCTCTGGGAATGCGTTGCACAGACCTTTCTGCAAGGCCTCCCGGAGATGTCTCATCCTCTGCTCCCTCTGTGACGGCAAGATAAGGTCCGCAACCTTACCCTTGTACCGTGGATCAAGGAGAGTGGCCAGCCAGTAATGGTCCCTCTCCTTGATCCGAAGAATATGAGGATCCTTCCGCAGACTTTGCAGGATCAGGGAGGCCATGCAGCGTAGGTTAGCTGAGGCATTCGGTCCGGAGTCCTCTTGGTCACTAAGGACGACATGATCCGCAGCCACCTCCTCCCAGCCACGCACAAGTCCACTGGTTTCTTGGGACTGTAAATCATCCCTAAAAGACTGCTGCTGTTGATGCTGAGTGCCATGCTCCACCTCCATGCTGACACCTCCTCCTCCTCTTCCTGTGTGATGGGTGGGACAGAAGGAACACTGTCTGGGTAAAGGGGGCCTTGAGAGGCAAGGAAGTCCTCCTCTTCCTGCCTCTGTTCTGCCTCAAGTGCCCTGTCCATTATTCCATGCAGCGTATGCTCCAACAGGTGGACAAGAGGTACAGTGTCACTGATGCATGCACTGTCACTGCTCACCATCCTCGTGGCCTCCTCAAATGGTGCCAGGACAGTGCATGCATCCCTGATCATGCCCCACTGGTGTGGTGAAAAAAACCCGAGCTCCCCTGGCCCTGTCCTGGTGCCGTAGTCGCACAGGTACTCATTGATGGCCCTCTGCTGCGTGTGCAGCCGCTGCAGCATGGCCAACGTTTAGGTCCACCTGGTGGGCATGTCACATATACAGTCATGCTTGAAATTGTTGGCACCCCAGAATTTTTTCCAGAAAATCAAGTATTTCCCACAGAAAAGTATTGCAGTAACACATGTTTTGCTATACACATGTTTATTCCCTTTGTGTGTATTGGAACAAATCAAAAAAAGGGAGGAAAAAAAAGCAAATTGGATATAATGTCACACAAAACTTCAAAAATGGGCTTCTCAAAATTCTTGGCACCCTTAACTTAATATTTGGTTGCACACCCTTTGGAAAAAATAACTGAAATCAGTCGCTTCCTATAACCATCAATAAGCTTCTTACACCTCTCACCCGGAATTTTGGACCACTCTTCCTTTGCAAACTGCTCCAGGTCTCTCTTATTGGAAGGGCGCCTTTTCCCAACAGCAATTTTAAGATCTCTCCACAGGTGTTCAATGGGATTTAGATCTGGACTCATTGCTGGCCACTTTAGAGCTCTCCATCGCTTTGTTGCCATCCATTTCTGGGTGCTTTTTGACATATGTTTGGGGTCATTTTCCTGCTGGAAGACCCAAGATCTCAGACGCAAACCCAGCTTTCTGACACTGGGCTCTACAGTGCGACCCAAAATCCTTTATTAATCCTCAGATTTCATGATGCCTTGCACACATTCAAGGCACCCAGTGCCAGAGTCAGCAAAACAACCCCAAAACTTCAATGTACCTCCACCATATTTCTCAGTAGGTACTGTGTTCTTTTCTTTGTAGGCCTCATTCCGTTTTTGGCAAACAGTAGAATGATGTGCTTTACCAAAAAGCTCTATCTTGGTCTCATCTGTCCACAAGACGTTTTCCCAGAAGGATTTTGGCTTACTCAAGTACATTTTGGCAAACTGTAGTCTTGCTTTTTTATGTCTCTGTGTCAGTAGTGGGGTCCTCCATAGCCTTTCATTTCATTTAAATGTCGACGGATAGTTTGCGCTGACACTGATGTTCCCTGAGCCTGCAGGACAGCTTGAACTTCTTTGGAACTTGTTTGGGGCTGCTTATCCACCATCCGGACTATCCTGCGTTGCAACCTTTCATCAATTTTTTCTCTTCCGTCCACGCCCAGAGAGATTAGCTACAGTGCCATGGGTTGCAAACTTCTTGATAATGTTGCGCACTGTGGACAAAGGCAAATCAAGATCTCTGGAGATGGACTTGCAACCTTGAGATTGTTGATATTTTTTCACAATTTTGGTTCTCAAGTCCTCAAACAGTTCTCTTTTTCTCTTTCTGTTGTCCATGCTTAGTGTGGCACACACAGACACACAATGCAAAGACTAAGTGAACTTATCTCCTTTTTATCTGCTTTCAGGTGTTTTTTTTTTATATTGCCCACACCTGTTACTTGCCCCAGGTGAGTTTAAAGGAGCATCACATGCTTGAAACAATCTTATTTATCCACAATTTTTAAAGGGTGCCAAGAATTTTGAGCAGCCCATTTTTGAAGTTTTGTGTGACATTATGTCCAATTTGCTTTTTTTCCTCCCTTTTTTTGATTTGTTCCAATACACACAAAGGGAATAAACATGTGTATAGCAAACATGTGTTACTGCAATACTTTTCTGTGAGAAATACTTGATTTTCTGGAAAAATTTCTGGGGTGCCAAAAATTTCGAGCATGACTGTAAGGCGGTTCTTGGGCAGGTTCAACTCCTTTTGCAACTCAGCCAGCCGAGCACTGGCATTATATGATCTGCGGAAATGCACACAGACTTTCCTGGCCTGCCTCAGGACATCCTGTAAGCCCGGGTACCTGCCCAAGAACCGCTGCACCACCAGTTCAAGGACGTGAGCCACACAGGGCACATGGGTCAGTTGTCCCTGTCGGAGGGCGGAGAGGAGGTTGGTGCCATTGTCGCAAACCACCATTCCTTGCTTAAGCTGGCGTGGCGTCAACCACCTCTTGGCCTGCCCCTGCAGAGCTGACAGAACCTCTGCCCCAGTGTGGCTCCTGTCCCCCAAACACACCAGCGCAAGCACAGCATGGCATCTTTTTGCCTGCGTACTTGCGTAGCCCCTTGAACGCCTACGGAGCACCGCTGGTTCCGAGGACAAAGCACAGGAAGAGGCCATGGAGAAAGAAGAAGAGGAGGGGGTGGAGGAGAGAGGTGTGTCACAACCAGTAGTAGCATTTTGGAGGCCTGGCGGCGGAACAACCTCCAACACTACTGCACCTTGTCCTGCATCCTTCCCAGCTGCCAAAAGAGTGACCCAATGGGCCGTGAAAGAAAGGTAACGTCCCTGTCCATGCCTGCTGGACCATGAGTCAGCGGTAATATGCACCTTTCCGCTGAGTGCCCTGTCCAGCAAGGCATGAACATTGCCTTCCACATGGCGGTAGAGAGCCGGAATCGCCTTCCGTGAGAAAAAGTGGCGTTTGGGAACCTGCCACTGAGGGACCGCACATTGCACAAACTCACGGAAGGGGGCCGAGTCTACCAACTGAAAAGGCAGCAGTTGAAGTGCTAGCAATTTAGCCAAGCTAGCTTTCAACCGCTGGGCATGTGGATGGCTGGGAGTGAACTTCTTTCGACGGTCCAGCAGCTGGGGCAGGGAAATTTGCCTGCTAGAATCGGACGTTGGTGTACTGCTAGCAGAGTGCCCGCAAGTACTTGGCTGTGACACACCTAATTCTACACCTTCATTCCTCTCAGTGCAGGTTTCAGAGAGGACTGAAGGTATAGTGGGGTTGGAGATCCCAGCTGATGCGGAGCAAGGAGAGGTCCGCTTTGTTCTTTGGTGTGGGGTCTTTAAGGCAGGCTTGCCAACGAGCTGCATGGCAGGTCAACATATGTCTGGTCAAGCATGTGGTGCCCAAGCGGCTTGTTTTGGCCACGCGAGAAACGCTTGAGACATATGTTGCAAACAGCAGCGGTGCGATCTGATGCACTCGACTCAAAAAAGGCCCACACCAAAGAACTTTTGGAATATAGTTACATAGTTAGTCAGGTTGAAAAAAGACACAAGTCCATCCAGTTCAACCATAAAAAATAAATAAAAAATAAAAATAAAATAAAAATATATCGTACAATCCCATATACCCAATTCTATACCCACAGGAATAACGGGCAGAGGCAGCGCCCTGCACAGGCGGAGCTCTGCGGTGTGATTCAGTCGGTGTGCTGCCCTTACGCTGGCCCCCGGAGGGCATCCTGCCTCGTTGGAGATGTGCCTCCTCCTCATCCTCCTCCTCCTCCTCCTCTCTCCTATCAGGCACCCACGTGGAGTCAGTGACCTCATCATCCCCTCCCTCCTCATCACTGGAACCAATCTGGCAGTATGCTGCAGCTGCTCGAGCATGACTGCCAGTTTGTTGTCCTTCTTGAGCATCCCCTCTCTCTGCTCTCACGCTACGGCCTTCCTCTAGCTGGGTTTCATCATCAGACCCTTCGAAACGCTGGGCATCCTCCTGGAGCATGTACCCAACACTGTGCTCAAAGAGTTTGGGGGACTCCTCAGGAGGACACGGTGGGTCTAGGGAAGGAGTGACTGATGATGACTAGGGATGAGCCGAACACCCCCGGGTTCGGTTCGCACCAGAACCTTCGAACGGACCGAAAGTTCGCGCAAATTTTCGAACCCTATTCGTTATAATGGACGCGAACGTTCGAAATCAAAATTGCTAATTACAACGGCCAATATGCATGTTAATGTCATAAAACAGGTTTGGGGACCCGGGTCCTGCCCCAGGGGACATATATCAATGCAAAAAGAAATTTTAAAAACTAAAGTTTTTTCGGGAGCAGTCATTTTAATGATGCATAAAGTGAAAAAAAAAAAAAGTGAAATTTTCCTTTAAATATGGTACCTGGGGGGTGTCTAAAGTATGCCTGTGAAGTGGCATGTGTTTCCCGTGTTTAGAACTGTCCTTGCACAAAATGACATGTGTAAAGGAAAAAAAGAAGCCATTTAAAACCACTTGCGGCTTTAATGTCATGTCTTGTCCTGGCCGCCATATGGCTGAAAATCCTTGAGAAAAATGGCATGGCTACCCCATCACCCCCCCCCCCCCACCCCAGCCCCTTTGGGTCTTGTATGGATACTAAGGGGGACCCCGCACCCAAAATAAAACCCTATACCTACAACCCTATATACTCTGAACAGCAGTATATAGGTGGTGCAAACAAGACATGGACTGTAGGTTTGTTCTTAAGTAGAATCTGAACAGGTACATTATGAAGTGTAGCTACATCCCAAAAAAATCAATTTTTAAGCTTTTTGGAGAACATAGGGAGGGGTTATCACCCCTGTAACATTTGCTGTCTTTGCACATCTGTTCAGAACATGTCACCTCACTTTCCGTCCCAATGACAAATGTTTTTGGAAAAGTGGGGTTTTAATTGAAACAAGGATTGGTGATAAAGCATCAGTAGAGAGGAGATACCTTTTTCCCAAATTAAATCTAACAGGATAGAATTTTCCTTCCTAGGGGTAGATTTCCTCTCACTTCCTGTTTTCTCTTGCCGTTTGCAAGTAGGAGTCGTTTGTAAGTTGGATGTTTGAAAGTAGGGGCCTGCCGTATATACTCTGCAGAAATTTGCCCTATTAGATGTTGGTGTAGCCACAAGACTGGTGGGCACAGGAATGGGCCCTGCTGTGAGTTAATAGATCAAGATTTGTACTTGCATGCACCTGTTGAACCGGGCAGAAAAATTGGGCCTTTGGTGGTGGTGGTGGTGGTGGTGGACGGTGTTGCCACAAGACTGTAAGCCCTCACAGTTACTCTTGGTGGGTGCAGGAATGGGCCCTGCTGTGAGTTATTAGATCAAGATTTGTAATTGCATGCACCTGTTGAACAGGGCAGAAAAATTGGGCCTTTGGTGGTGGTGGTGGTGGTGGACGGTGTTGCCACAAGACTGTAGGCCCTCATAGTTACTCTTGGTGGGCGCAGGAATGGGCCCTGCTGTGAACTATTAGATCAAGATTTGTAATTACACGCCCCTGTTAAACAGGGGCTGAAAAATTGTGCCTTAGGCATTGGTGCTGGTGCCACAACACTGCAACCCCTCACAGATACTGTACTTGGAGCACAGCAGTCACACCTGTTGCGAAGCATCTTTTTAAAAAATTGTAATTACACGCCCCTGTTATACAGGGGCTGAAAAATTGTGCCTTAGGCACTGGTGCTGGTGCCACAACACTGCAACCCCTCACAGATACTGTACTCTGAGCACAGCAATGAGACCTGTTGCAAAGCATTGCCTAAAAATTTTAATTACACGCCCCAACAGGGGCTGAAAAATTGTGCCTTAGGCACTGGTGCTGGTGCCACAACACTGCAACCCCTCACAGATACTGTACTCTGAGCACAGCAGTCAGACCTGTTGCGAAGCATCTTTTTAAAAAATTGTAATTACACGCCCCTGTTATACAGGGGCTGAAAAATTGTGCCTTAGGCACTGGTGTGGTGGCATGGATCATTGAGGAGGAGGAAGAGGATAGTCAGTGAACATAACAGGACAGTCACTCAGCATCAGCATAGGCAGTCTTGAAGGGATGTGACATTATAAATTATTCCGTTATATCCGCTTCAGGTGTCTGGTAGCTGGTGGTGATCCAAGACTGATTCATTTTTATGAAGGTCAGTCGATCAACCGAGTCGGTGGACAGGCGCACCCTATGATCGGTGACAAATCCTCCAGCAGCACTGAATGTGCGTTCGGAAAGAACGCTGGATGCAGGACAGGCCAGTAGCTCAATTGCATACTGTGCAAGCTCTGGCCAGTGATCCATCCTCAGGACCCAGTAAGCCAGAGGATTTTCGGTGGGAAAGGTGTCCAAGTCTGACCTTGCCCCTAGGTATTCCTGCACCATGTATATCAGACGCTGGCGATGGTTGCTGGAACCGATCATACCTTGGGGCTGCGGACTAAAAAATTGTCTGAACGCATCGGTCAGACGTCCACCTTCCCCACCGCTCCTTCTGCTACTGACCGAAGCCTCAGCAACTCGTCGTCCAGGACCAGGAGTTTGTAACCTCCCAGTTTCTGGGAACGCGTTGCACAGACCTTTCTGCAAGGCCTCCCTGAGATGTCTCATCCTCTGCTCCCTCTGCGACGGCAAGATAAGGTCCGCAACCTTACCCTTGTACCGTGGATCAAGGAGAGTGGCCAGCCAGTAATGGTCACTCTCCTTGATCCGAAGAACACGAGGATCCTTCCGCAGGCTTTGCAGGATCAGGGAGGCCATGCAGCGTAGGTTAGCTGAGGCATTCGGTCCGGAGTCTTCTGGGTCACTGAGGATGACATGATCGCCAGCCACCTCCTCCCAGCCACGTACAAGTCCACTGGTTTGTTGGGACTGTACATCATCCCTAAAAGACTGCTGCTGCTGATGCTGAGTGCCAGGCTCCACCTCCATGCTCACACAATCCTCCTCCTCCTCCTCCTCCTCCTCCTCTTCCTGTGTGATGGGTGGGACAGAAGGAACATTGTCTGGATAAAGGGGGCCTTGAGAGACAAGGAAGTCCTCCTCTTCCTGCCTCTGTTCTGCCTCAAGTGCCCTGTCCATTATCCCACGCAGCGTATGCTCCAACAGGTGGACAAGAGGTACAGTGTCACTGATGCATGCACTGTCACTGCTCACCATCCTCGTGGCCTCCTCAAATGGTGAGAGGACAGTGCATGCATCCCTGATCATGCTCCACTGGCGTGGGGAAAAAAAGCCAAGCTCCCCTGACCCTGTCCTGGTGCCGTAGTCGCAAAGGTACTCATTGATGGCCCTCTGCTGCGTGTGCAGTCGCTGCAGCATGGCCAACGTTGAGTTCCACCTGGTGGGCATGTCACATATTAGGCGGTTCTTGGGCAGGTTCAGCTCCTTTTGCAGCTCAGTCAGCCGAGCACTGGCATTATAAGATCGGCGGAAATGCACACAGACTTTCCTGGCCTGCCTCAGGACATCCTGTAAGCCTGGGAACCTGCCCAAGAACCGCTGCACCACCAGGTTGAGGACGTGAACCATACAGGGCACATGGGTGAGCTGCCCCTGTCGCAGGGCGGAGAGGAGGTTGGTGCCATTATCAGAAACGACCATTCCTGGCTTAAGCTGGCGTGGCGTCAACCACCTCTCGGCCTGCCCCTGCAGAGCTGCCAGAACCTCTGGCCCAGTGTGGCTCCTGTCCCCTAAACACACCAGCGCAAGCACGGCATGGCATCTTTTTGCCTGCGTACTCGCGTAGCCCCTTGTACGCCTACGGAGCACCGCTGGTTCCGAGGACAGAGCACTCGAAGAGGACATGGAGGAAGAAGAAGAGGAGGGGGTGGAGGAGAGAGGTGTGTCACAACCAGTAGTAGCATTTTGGAGGCGTGGTGGCGGAACAACCTCCAACACTACTGCACCTTGTCCTGCATCCCTCCCAGCTGCCAATAGAGTGACCCAATGGGCCGTGAAAGAAAGATAACGTCCCTGTCCATGCCTGCTGGACCATGAGTCAGCGGTAATATGCACCTTACCGCTGACCGCCCTGTCCAGCGAGGCATGGACATTGCCTTCCACATGCCAGTAGAGAGACGGAATCGCCTTCCGTGAGAAAAAGTGGCGTTTGGGAACCTGCCACTGAGGAACCGCACATTGAACAAACTCACGGAAGGGGGCCGAGTCTATCAACTGAAAAGGCAGCAGTTGAAGTGCTAGCAATTTAGCCAAGCTAGCATTCAACCGCTGGGCATGTGGATGGCTGGGAGTATACTTCTTTTGACGGTCCAGCAGCTGGGGCAGGGAAATTTGCCTGCTACAATCGGACGTCGGTGTACTGCAAGTACTTGGTTGTGACACACCTAATTCTACACCTTCAGCCCTCTCAGAGCAGCTTTCAGAGAGGACTGAAGATATAGTGGGGATGGAGATCCCAGCTGATGAGGAGCAAGGAGAGGTCCGCTTTGTTCTTTGGTGTGGGTCTTTTATGTGTGCTTGCCAACGAGCTGCATGGCAGGTCGACATATGTCTGCTCATGCTTGTGGTGCCCAAGCGGCTGATGTTTTGGCCACGCGAGATACGCTTGAGACAAATATTGCAAATAGCAGTGGTGCGATCTGATGCACTCGTCTCAAAAAAGGCCCACACCAAAGAACTTTTGTGATAACGTGCAGAGGCAGCGCCCTGCACAGGCGGAGCTCTGCGGTGTGGTACAGTTGCTGTGCTGGCCTCTAGCTGGCCTCCAGGGGGCATCCTGCCTCGTTGGACATGTGACGCTGCATCCTCCTCCTCCTCCTCCTCTCTCCCTTCAGGCACCCACGGGGAGTCAGTGACCTCATCATCCCCTCCCTCTTCACCACTAGAGCAAACCTGGCAGTAAGCTGCAGCTGGTGGAACACTACTGCCAGATTGCTGTCCTTCAGCATCCCCTCTCTCTGCGTGCACACTACTGACTTCCTCAAGCTGGGTATCATCATCCGAGCCTTCGAATCGTTGGGCATCCTCCTGGAGCATGTACCCAACACTGTGCTCAAACAGTTCGGGGGACTCCTCAGGAGGACATGGTGGGTCTAGGGAAGGGGTGGCTGATGATGCCATTGAGTACGCGTTGGCAGCTGCTCTGCCAGTACCCTGAGCCTGGGTGAGAGAGGATGAGGAGGATGAGGAGGGCTTGGTCATCCATTCTACCAAGCCTTCGGCATGATGCGGCTCCACATGTCCAGCTGCCGAAAACAAAGACAAGCGTGTCCCATGGCCACGTGCTGATGACGATGCACGACCACGTCCACGGCCAGCACTGTTGTCTCTAGAAACAGAGCCTGCCTGCCCTGTGTTCTTGCCTCGGCACGCTCTGCCTCTCCTTGGCGGTCTTCCAGCCATTGTAGTCGGTAGTGTATATAGTATAAAAAATAGAACTCCTATGTGTGCTCACAACACACTGTAGGTCCTATGGGTGCTGACACTAACACACTATAGGTACTATGTGTGCTGCTGACAAGAAAATATAGGAGCTCTGTTTGCTGCCACTAACACACTAGAAGTCCTATTGGTGCTTCTGAGATGAAAATATAGGAGCTCTGTGTGATGCCACTAACACACTAGAAGTCCTATGGGTGCTGCTGAGAAGAAAATATAGGAGCTCTGTGTGATGCCACTAACACACTAGAAGTCCTATGGGTGCTTCTGAGATGAAAATATAGGAACTCTGTGTGATACCACTAACACACTAGAAGTCCTATGGGTGCTTCTGAGAAGAAAATATAGGAGCTCTGTTTGCTGCCACTAACACACTAGAAGTCCTATGGGTGCTGCTGAGAAGAAAATATAGGAGCTCTGTGTGATGCCACTAACACACTAGAAGTCCTATGGGTGCTTCTGAGATGAAAATATAGGAGCTCTGTGTGATGCCACTAACACACTAGAAGTCCTATGGGTGCTGCTGAGAAGAAAATATAGGAGCTCTGTGTGATGCCACTAACACACTAGAAGTCCTATGGGTGCTTCTGAGATGAAAATATAGGAGCTCTGTGTGATGCCACTAACACACTAGAAGTCCTATGGGTGCTGCTGAGAAGAAAATATAGGAGCTCTGTGTGATGCCACTAACACACTAGAAGTCCTATGGGTGCTTCTGAGATGAAAATATAGGAGCTCTGTTTGCTGCCACTAACACACTAGAAGTCCTATGGGTGCTGCTGAGAAGAAAATATAGGAGCTCTGTGTGATGCCACTAACACACTAGAAGTCCTATGGGTGCTTCTGAGATGAAAATATAGGAGCTCTGTGTGATGCCACTAACACACTAGAAGTCCTATGGGTGCTGCTGAGAAGAAAATATAGGAGCTCTGTGTGATGCCACTAACACACTAGAAGTCCTATGGGTGCTTCTGAGATGAAAATATAGGAGCTCTGTGTGATGCCACTAACACACTAGAAGTCCTATGGGTGCTTCTGAGATGAAAATATAGGAGCTCTGTGTGATGCCACTAACACACTAGAAGTCCTATGGGTGCTGCTGAGATGAAAATATAGGAGCTCTGTTTGCTGCCACTAACACACTAGAAGTCCTATGGGTGCTGCTGAGAAGAAAATATAGGAGCTCTGTGTGATGCCACTAACACACTAGAAGTCCTATGGGTGCTTCTGAGATGAAAATATAGGAGCTCTGTGTGATGCCACTAACACACTAGAAGTCCTATGGGTGCTGCTGAGAAGAAAATATAGGAGCTCTGTGTGATGCCACTAACACACTAGAAGTCCTATGGGTGCTGCTGAGAAGAAAATATAGGAGCTCTGTGTGATGCCACTAACACACTAGAAGTCCTATGGGTGCTTCTGAGATGAAAATATAGGAACTCTGTGTGATGCCACTAACACACTAGAAGTCCTATGGGTGCTGCTGAGAAGAAAATATAGGAGCTCTGTTTGCTGCCACTAACACACTAGAAGTCCTATGGGTGCTTCTGAGAAGAAAATATAGGAGCTCTGTGTGATGCCACTAACACACTAGAAGTCCTATGGGTGCTGCTGAGAAGAAAATATAGGAGCTCTGTTTGCTGCCACTAACACACTAGAAGTCCTATGGGTGCTGCTGAGAAGAAAATATAGGAGCTCTGTGTGATGCCACTAACACACTAGAAGTCCTATGGGTGCTTCTGAGATGAAAATATAGGAACTCTGTGTGATGCCACTAACACACTAGAAGTCCTATGGGTGCTGCTGAGAAGAAAATATAGGAGCTCTGTGTGATGCCACTAACACACTAGAAGTCCTATGGGTGCTTCTGAGAAGAAAATATAGGAGCTCTGTTTGCTGCCACTAACACACTAGAAGTCCTATGGGTGCTGCTGAGAAGAAAATATAGGAGCTCTGTGTGATGCCACTAACACACTAGAAGTCCTATGGGTGCTGCTGAGAAGAAAATATAGGAGCTATGTGTGATGCCACTAACACACTAGAAGTCCTATGGGTGCTTCTGAGATGAAAATATAGGAGCTCTGTGTGATGCCACTAACACACTAGAAGTCCTATGGGTGCTGCTGAGAAGAAAATATAGGAGCTCTGTTTGCTGCCACTAACACACTAGAAGTCCTATGGGTGCTGCTGAGAAGAAAATATAGGAGCTCTGTGTGATGCCACTAACACACTAGAAGTCCTATGGGTGCTTCTGAGATGAAAATATAGGAGCTCTGTGTGATGCCACTAACACACTAGAAGTCCTATGGGTGCTGCTGAGAAGAAAATATAGGAGCTCTGTGTGATGCCACTAACACACTAGAAGTCCTATGGGTGCTTCTGAGATGAAAATATAGGAACTCTGTGTGATGCCACTAACACACTAGAAGTCCTATGGGTGCTGCTGAGAAGAAAATATAGGAGCTCTGTTTGCTGCCACTAACACACTAGAAGTCCTATGGGTGCTTCTGAGAAGAAAATATAGGAGCTCTGTGTGATGCCACTAACACACTAGAAGTCCTATGGGTGCTGCTGAGAAGAAAATATAGGAGCTCTGTTTGCTGCCACTAACACACTAGAAGTCCTATGGGTGCTGCTGAGAAGAAAATATAGGAGCTCTGTGTGATGCCACTAACACACTAGAAGTCCTATGGGTGCTTCTGAGATGAAAATATAGGAACTCTGTGTGATGCCACTAACACACTAGAAGTCCTATGGGTGCTGCTGAGAAGAAAATATAGGAGCTCTGTTTGCTGCCACTAACACACTAGAAGTCCTATGGGTGCTTCTGAGAAGAAAATATAGGAGCTCTGTGTGATGCCACTAACACACTAGAAGTCCTATGGGTGCTTCTGAGATGAAAATATAGGAGCTCTGTGTGATGCCACTAACACACTAGAAGTCCTATGGGTGCTTCTGAGAAGAAAATATAGGAGCTCTGTGTGATGCCACTAACACACTAGAAGTCCTATGGGTGCTTCTGAGATGAAAATATAGGAGCTCTGTTTGCTGCCACTAACACACTAGAAGTCCTATGGGTGCTGCTGAGAAGAAAATATAGGAGCTCTGTGTGATGCCACTAACACACTAGAAGTCCTATGGGTGCTTCTGAGAAGAAAATATAGGAGCTCTGTGTGATGCCACTAACACACTAGAAGTCCTATGGGTGCTGCTGAGAAGAAAATATAGGAGCTCTGTGTGATGCCACTAACACACTAGAAGTCCTATGGGTGCTGCTGAGATGAAAATATAGGAGCTCTGTGTGATGCCACTAACACACTAGAAGTCCTATGGGTGCTGCTGAGAAGAAAATATAGGAGCTCTGTTTGCTGCCACTAACACACTAGAAGTCCTATGGGTGCTGCTGAGAAGAAAATATAGGAGCTCTGTGTGATGCCACTAACACACTAGAAGTCCTATGGGTGCTTCTGAGATGAAAATATAGGAGCTCTGTGTGATGCCACTAACACACTAGAAGTCCTATGGGTGCTGCTGAGAAGAAAATATAGGAGCTCTGTGTGATGCCACTAACACACTAGAAGTCCTATGGGTGCTTCTGAGATGAAAATATAGGAACTCTGTGTGATGCCACTAACACACTAGAAGTCCTATGGGTGCTGCTGAGAAGAAAATATAGGAGCTCTGTGTGATGCCACTAACACACTAGAAGTCCTATGGGTGCTGCTGAGAAGAAAATATAGGAGCTCTGTTTGCTGCCACTAACACACTAGAAGTCCTATGGGTGCTTCTGAGATGAAAATATAGGAGCTCTGTGTGATGCCACTAACACACTAGAAGTCCTATGGGTGCTGCTGAGAAGAAAATATAGGAGCTCTGTTTGCTGCCACTAACACACTAGAAGTCCTATGGGTGCTGCTGAGAAGAAAATATAGGAGCTCTGTGTGATGCCACTAACACACTAGAAGTCCTATGGGTGCTGCTGAGAAGAAAATATAGGAGCTCTGTTTGCTGCCACTAACACACTAGAAGTCCTATGGGTGCTGCTGAGAAGAAAATATAGGAGCTCTGTGTGATGCCACTAACACACTAGAAGTCCTATGGGTGCTTCTGAGATGAAAATATAGGAGCTCTGTGTGATGCCACTAACACACTAGAAGTCCTATGGGTGCTGCTGAGAAGAAAATATAGGAGCTCTGTGTGATGCCACTAACACACTAGAAGTCCTATGGGTGCTTCTGAGATGAAAATATAGGAACTCTGTGTGATGCCACTAACACACTAGAAGTCCTATGGGTGCTGCTGAGAAGAAAATATAGGAGCTCTGTTTGCTGCCACTAACACACTAGAAGTCCTATGGGTGCTTCTGAGAAGAAAATATAGGAGCTCTGTGTGATGCCACTAACACACTAGAAGTCCTATGGGTGCTTCTGAGAAGAAAATATAGGAACTCTGTGTGATGCCACTAACACACTAGAAGTCCTATGGGTGCTTCTGAGAAGAAAATATAGGAACTCTGTGTGATGCCACTAACACACTAGAAGTCCTATGGGTGCTGCTGAGAAGAAAATATAGGAGCTCTGTTTGCTGCCACTAACACACTAGAAGTCCTATGGGTGCTGTTGGGGTGCAATGCTGTGCTAACAGCACTGCGGTTGGTACTACTGCAATACTGTACTAACAGTAAGCACGCACCAGACTAATCCCCAGCAGCAGCTAATAACACGCTAACTGTGCAATCAGCAGCAATGAACGATCAATGACTTAGGTAGCAATGGTTTAGCAAAGAAATAGCCAATGGTTTAGCAAAGAAGAGCAAATCTTTCAGTATCAAGCAAAGACAGAATCAGCAGACTGATCTCTCCTAAAGCCGGAACTCATGTGACCGGGGCCGATGGCGTGGCGGCCTTTTAAATGGTGGGGCATGTACTAAAGCCCCTGAGCTGTAATTGGCTACAGGCGTCCTGCCTGTAGCCAATTATTGCTCTCCGAGTTTCGGGCGCTGTGATTGGCCAAGCATGCGGGGTCACAGTGCATGCTTGGCCAATCATCAGCCAGCAATGCACTGCGCCGGCCGCGCCGGCCGCAATGCATTGCGGGGCCGCTCGCATCACACGAATGTGATGCGAACGGCCCAAATAGTTCTGGGCTCGACGAGCGAGCGAACGCCCGGTGCTCGATTCGAACATGGGTTCGAATCGAGCACCGGGCCCATCCCTAATGATGACATTGAGGACGCTTTGGCAGCTGATTTGCCAGTACCCTGAGCCTGGGTGAGAGAGGATGAGGAGGGCTTGGTCATCCACTCTACCAAGTCTTCGGCATGATGCGGCTCAACACGTCCAGCTGCCGAAAATAAGGACAAGCGTGTCCCATGGCCACGTGCTGATGACGATGCACCGTGTCCACGACCAGCACTGTTGTCTCTAGACACAGAGCCTGCTTGCCCTCTTTTATTGGCTCCTGACTGTCTGCCTCTCCTTGTTTGCCTTCCAGACATTCTAAAGGCCTGCAGGGAGATGGGAAAACCAGCAATAAGGGGTAGCTTCAGGTGTATATTTTGCAAGAAGCACACTACGCCTGCTGTAAGTGCTGCAGATGCCTGCCTGTGTTACACAACAGGAAAACACAGCAATAAGGGCTAGCTTCTGGTGTATATTTTGCAGGAGGCACACTACGCCTGCTGTAAGTGCTGCAGATGCCTGCCTATGTTACACAACAGGAAAAAACAGCAATAAGGGCTAGCTTCAGGTGTATATTTTGCAGGAAGCACACTACGCCTGCTATAACTGCTGCAGATGCCTGCCTGTGTTACACAACAGGAAAAAACAGCAATAAGGGCTAGCTTCAGGTGTATATTTTGCAGGAGGCACACTACGCCTGCTGTAAGTGCTGCAGATGCCTGCCTGTGTTACACAACAGGAAAAAACAGCAATAAGGGCTAGCTTCAGGTGTATATTTTGCAGGAGGCACACTACGCCTGCTATAACTGCTGCAGATGACTGCCTGTGTTACACAACAGGAAAAAACAGCAATAAGTGCTAGCTTCAGGTGTATATTTTGCAGGAGGCACACTACGCCTGCTGTAAGTGCTGCAGATGCCTGCCTGTGTTACACAACAGGAAAACACAGCAATAAGGCCTAGCTTCAGGTGTATATTTTGCAGGAGGCACACTACGCCTGCTGTAAGTGCTGCAGATGCCTGCCTGTGTTACACAACAGGAAAAAACAGCAATAAGGGCTAGCTTCAGGTGTATATTTTGCAGGAAGCACACTACGCCTGCTATAACTGCTGCAGATGCCTGCCTGTGTTACACAACAGGAAAACACAGCAATAAGGGCTAGCTTCAGGTGTATACTGTGCAGGAGGCTTAGCAAAAATATCACTGACACTGTCCCCTGCCTATCCTTCTCTATCCCTGCACACAAGGTTTAGCAGAATATCACTGACACTGTCCCTGCCTATCCTTCTCTCTCCCTACACGCAAGGTTTAGCAGAATATCACTGACACTGTCCCTGCCTATCCTTCTCTATCCCTGCACACAAGGTTTAGCAGAATATCACTGACACTGTCCCTGCCTATCCTTCTCTCTCCCTACACGCAAGGTAAATGAACAAATATCACTAACACTGTCCCTGCCTATCCTTCTCTCTCCCTGAACCGGAACACACTACACAAGGCCGAACGATCGAACAGCCGATGTTCGAGTCGAACGTTAGTTCGACTCGAACACCGAGCTCATCCCTATTGGTAAACTATATAGGTAAAATTTTTAAAACATGATCACTGTGACATTGCATCGTAACAATCTCTACGCGTTTCGTGGTTGTTGTTACCACTCGTCAGGAGCTGATGCTGGATGTATCTATAAACAAATAGAATGGTCAAATTGGTGTAGCTTCTTCTTCAGTATCTTGGCTATATGATTCGCTTATTGTCAATACCTTTTTACTGTTACAGCTATTATGAAAATAATATTCCAACTTTACGCTACCAAGCTCCAATCATACAGACTACAGCCAATCACTGGAGAGCCACACTCACTTTCTGGTTACCTGTTACCACTGCTGTGCCTTGGGTTCATACCACCTCAGCTCCCGGGGGAGGACATTATCTATGCTAAACAAGAAAACCCCCATTTTAATCGTTAATATTATCAAGATTATACCAGCGTACCATTATGAGGTGAGAGTGTTTGGAAGGGTTTCCCTCCCCTCTCCTTTATATACCATTGCGTATATCTATATATATATCATTTCTGCCAATTTGACCATTCTATTTGTTTATAGATACATCCAGCATCAGCTCTTGACGAGTGGTAACAACAACCACGAAACGCGTAGAGCTTGTTTTAACATTTTTACCTATATAGTTTACCAATATACACCTATCTATCATGGTTTATATGTTATTATCATTACAATTTTGGTCTGCCTACCTCATGTGCAATATTTATTATGTTGAGATAATCATTATATTGCTACTGTTTAATAATTATACATTATTAACTATATGATTATGTTGCTACTATTCAGTATAATGTTTTCTGCTATCTCATGATGTATGTATTCCTTGTATCCATTAAACCATGTTTTATTGATTATACAAATAAATGATGCGCTAATCACCAACCAACTAATATGTGCACACTTAAAGATATTCAGATCCTCCGTGCTGAATAAAATAGTGATATGCCTTACTACCACAAAAAATCAAAATTCCCCTATCCACAAATAGCATAGATAGTATTGTGGAGTAACTTCTTGACCCTTAATATGCACAAATCCCCAGGTCCATATGCAAATGTATCACTGAACAATACAAATCTTCATAAAAAGAACCATAAACACTAGGTTTATGCAAAATTATTCCTGTGAACGGCCTTCTCCTTCTTATAAACACTCCGGTTTTCAAGGTGTTGTGAATAGAAGAAAGAAAACAGATCATTGCGCAATATGCTTAACACAGGCTCAACCTTTCACAGCTGCAGCCCATACTCACATAACCTCCAAAGATAATCAGCATTGATCAGCTCAGTTTTCAGTGTGCTCCTCACTCAGACTGCTGCTGCAAGCGTCACTTAGGCTCCTCCCCCTACGCGTTACATCACTGACACGTGACTTACGCACTTACTTGATTTTTTGTGGTAGTAAGGCATATCACTATTTTATTCAGCATGGAGGATCTGAATATCTTTAAGTGTGCACATATTAGTTGGTTGGTGATTAGCGCATCATTTATTTGTATATTCACTTTTGCACGGACACAGGAATCCTTTGTTTGATTGCAGCTTTCACTATTTGGTTATCAATTTATTTGTTTTTTTCACTATTCATTTCATTAGCGCTTTAGTACACAATATTTTCATGATTGACGCATTTAACTCAGCAGTGTTGCTTCATTTAAAGTCCCACCATTCTAGTTGTTGCTTTTTTCCGTGATTCCTCTTAAGCCTGCCTTGCATACACATGTTCATTAAAAAAAATGCTTGTGCAAAGCGCGGTGACGTACAACACGTACGACGGCACTATAAAGGGGAAAGCCTCGTACACATGACCGAGTTTCTCGTCGTTAAAAACACAACGTTTTTCTCGACGAGATTCTTGTCAAGCTTTCCTTGCATACACACAGTCAATTCCAAATCTTGTCGTTGTTCTGCGCGGTCATGTCCAGCACGTACAACGGCAGTATAAAGGGGTAGATCGATTTCAATGGCGCCACCCCTTGGGCTGCTTTTGCTGATCTCGTGTTTACGCATGTGAAGTAAAAGTTTGGGAAGAGACGATTCGCGCTTTTCAGTCTTTGTGCTTTCAGTTCGTTTTCTGCGGTTCAGTTTGTGCTTGTGGGTTTGTATATTGTCTTTCAGGGCGTGTAGGCAGGTCGTATCTGTTTTACAGTGCGTTCTTGCCCGTTCGTTTCTGAATTTCAGTTCATTCTTCATAGGCCTTGCTATTCTAAAGTGCGTTCTGTTTAGTACGTTCTGATCAGACGACCGTTTCCTAGCCATGTCGCGGGTACCTTCTCGTCGTCGAGTTCGTGCTGTGCGTGCGCTTGGTGTTGGTCTGCTTGTTTTGGACCAAGACGAGTCCATGAACGGGGTGAGGAGGAGTTCATGGACCAAGAATTGGTTGCTCCAGCGGGACCAATTCTGCCATATGCCTCTGCTGCGGGAGATCGTGGAGAATAATCCTGAGGACTACAGGAATTTTCTGTGGATGTCTGACCCCGTTTTTCAGCATCTGTTGGCTTTGGTGTCCCCCTATATTACCAGGCAGGACACCATTATGCGGGAAGCCATCAGTGCTGAGCAGAGGCTCATCGCCACGTTACGTTACCTGGCGACAGGGAGAATTCTGCAGGACTTGAAGTTCACGACAGGCATCTCCCCCCAGGCTCTGGGCGTCATAATCCCAGACACCTGTTCTGCCATTATCCAAGTCCTGCAGGAGGACTATATGAGGGTAAGTTTTATCCTTTTACATCACATTTTATGTATTTCATGTATGATAATGTATTGTATTTCTTTCATCCTTCCCTAATTACCATGATTGTAATATGCTGAGAATGTCCCCTTTGTCCTCATGCATGCTGGAAGCTTTTAAATGCCCCTTTTTTCTCCTTCATGCATATTTCCCTTCACTAACCTCTCCATCATTGGCGGCTGGTGTTCCAAATTTTTGGGGGTCCACCCCCAAATTTTACAAAAAAAAAAAAAAACATTTCCGTGACTGTGCCTATTTAACACCACCAGTTTGTCCCTTCAAATGCAGCCAGCCCCCCCCCCCCCCCCCAGCCCTGCACTTACCTTCCTCTGGTCTGCACCGTCATTCTTCTCTCCTCAATGTCTTCTTCAGCCCTCAAAGTTGCATCAGCCAATCAGGTTACCGGTAAACAGAATCGGTGAACATGATTGGCAGAGGAGCCTGTCAGTGTTTAACCAAGGAACGCAACCCCCCTGCGTCCCCTGCTTATCTTTTAGGAAGCCAATTACAGCCCTCAGGCTGCAAGCCTATCAGAGTCTTTGGCTCTGATAGGCACTTCCCTTAAAAAAAAAGACGCTGTTATTCAGATGTCCGCCGCACAACAGGGGGCCATCCACCTGAATAGTGGGCAGCATCGACAATACATAGGTTCAGGAGAGAGAGGGGGCAGCGCTCCAGCACCCACTATGGACACACCGCCACTGCCATGCTATCCTGTGCCCAAACACACCTAGCCGAGTCACTTCCCAATGTATTTCTTCAGCTCCATTGTAGTGCTTTACCCCCCCCCCCCTAATCACCCCCTAAAATTTGGAGAGAAATGTTCGGTCTCCTTATTTTTGAGCATTCCCAAACTCATCTAGCCCCCCCAAATATTTTTGGAATGGACCATCAGAGGGGGTGATGAATATGATACTTGAGCCTTCATTTTGATTTTTGAAAAACACATTAAACAGATTTTTAGAATGATGTTGGTCTAGAATGTATTTTTGTATAATCTGCTTGCAATGTTATGTGCAAAAGTATAAATTTTTTCTTATTTTTTCTTGTTTGACTCCACAGCTTCCTTCCACGCCACAGGAATGGCAGACTGTGGCATCGGAGTTTGGCACGCGGTGGGACTTCCCCAACTGCGGTGGAGCCATTGACAGGAAGCACGTCCGCATCGTGCCGCCACCCCCGTTCTGGGTCCTACTTTTTCAACTACAAGGGGTTTCATAGCATTGTGCTGATGGTGGTGGTGTCAGCATGGTATGAATTCCTCTATTTGGATGTGGGGAAGAATGGCCGGATGTCCGATGGGGGATCCTTCAGCCAGACGGAGTTTGCCCTCCGTCTCCAGAGTGATGACCTTGCATTGCCATGGGATGCAGGGAATGTTGAAGGACTCCCCTTTGTGTTTTTGGCTGATGAAGCCTTCGGACTGGGACCGCACCTCATGAGGCCATTTCCCCTAAGGACCCTCACCCCGGAGAAGAGGGTGTTCAACTACCGGCTGGCCAGGGCCCGAAGAGTCGTTGAGAATGCCTTCAGGATAATGGCCAGCCGGTTCCGCCTTTTCATGACTCCAATTCACTTGGCGGAGTACAAAATTAACTACGTTGTTTTCTGTTGCTGTGTGCTACATAATTTTCTTCTAAGGAAATCCCCAAATTATATTGCCTCAATTGTTCCTGAGGCAGGACTTCAAACTGGCAATACCCTGCCGGGCCTTGAATCTGGTCGTCCTGGCTTGCCCCCCCAAAATGCCCGTGAGGTTCGCCAGAAATATCTTGAATATTTCACGGGTAGGGGGGCAATTCCTATGCCAGGCCATGTCTGAATATTTCTTGATAAAGTAACTAATACATCTCTGGTTTAATCTGTATTTTGTATAATTTTTTTGCAGTCTCCTAGTTTGTCTTAGTGCATTTGTAGTGCCAAGTGTATTTTCCTTTAGTAAATACCAACCATTTCACTAGTAACACCAAAAAAAATCACAAATAAGGTTATAGCGTATTAGAAAAAGAAGCTACACTTTGTGGTTGTTCAAACATTTTACTCTTTGCACATTCATACACATGGTAAATAGAACACTATTTTAATTTTTTTTGCCTGCCCAGAAACAGGCCTTTTTTTTTGGTAAGAAAATACAAAAACATCAGTAGCATCCAACAAACTACAACATTGTATACCTATCGGCAATATGAGACATTCAATTATTTGAAAAATGTCTCTATCTGACCGTCAGAATATGGGGTATTGGCACCCCTGACCAAGCCAAAATTTGAAGGTGCACACAATTTAGAGTCTTTTTAAGAAGGGATTTTTGACTCCTGATCTCTATAGTCAACATGTGCTATCTGCCATCAGGTGTGATCATTGGACGTGTTTTGGGGGTGCAACCCCTTCTTCAGTTCACCTACTTGAGATGTGAGGAAGGGGTTGCACCCCCAAAACCCGTTCATAGATATCCCCTGATGGCAGATGGCACATGTTGACACACTGTGTGCATCTTCAAATTTTGGCTTGGTTGATTGTCCAAAAGCTGAAAAAAAGAGGGAAAAACTATATTAAACAAAAAATGGGGTGTTTTGTGCCTTATTGAATTTGCCCCAAAACATCTAGGATGTCTTTAAAGGTTTGATCCATCACATTAATTCTTTGCTTAATTCTGTCCAGTTCTGTACTACATTCCATCACTTGCTGGATGATTCGTAGGGCACTGTCAGCAGAGAAACATGTACTTTCTTTCACCCCAACATTTTCATCCCCTAGAAAAAAATACAAAAGGTATTTTAACTCTGCAGGCCTACATCTCTTACCTGAAGCTGTGGTGACAGATACTGACCTGTTGTGGTGACCAGTTCCACCACGTCATCCACTTCTCCTTCCTGCACTTCTCCTTCCTCCACCTCTTCAACTTCCTCAACATCCTCAGGTTGTGAGTCTTGGTGAGGTTGGGGTTGTTAAGAAGGTGTGGGGTTCCTGTGCTCCCTGGAGTGTTCTCCTCCCAGTCTTCTCTCCCCTATGAGAATCAAAGAAAAGGTATACTTAGCACACAGATATTTGTGAATAAATAAATGAACATGATACATTGCTTGGAAGTGGGTTACAAGTGTCTGTTTGGGAGGAATTTCAAGATGAAGACATTCTTTTAAAAATAAAGATTCTTGACTATTCACCTTTGGCTGACAATTTTTACACATGGAGGCACCCCAAAAATGCACTGATGCACCTGTGTGGGGCACCCTAAAAAGGTGGTTCCGGTGGCCCACACTATAGTGCTACAGAGTCCAGATGTGGAAACAGCTGCTGAGTGTCCTCTCCTTTACACTGATTAAAGTTTGCATTTCATTCTCTTTCAAAACACATCATCTAGCCAACAATGTACTAACATTTATGCAATAAAAACAGGCATCTCTGTAAATTTTTGGAACCCTGTAAAATCACAAAACATTGTATATAGTGGGCGAACGATGTGTCTGTAACAAACGAATACTGGACAAAAACCAGTCCTAACACTGACATTTTGTAAGTTACAATTGTCAAATGCAACAACATGGAGCAACATGCAAGTTCTGAAATACAATAGTAGGAACACAGGAAAAGTACTTACTTTTTTCTAGCATTCTCTTAATGCTTCTTAACTGCTCCGGCTCCCTCAGTTTGAGGTCAGACCACCTCTTTCTGAGCTGCTCCTTTGATCGTTTCACCCTGAAATTCTTTTTCAGACTTTTCACTACTTTCTTCATTATTTTGGACTTCCTTAGATTAGGGTGGGTATACGGGCCATGCTTTGCGTCATAATCCAACTTTAGCAATATGTCCACCATCTCCGCGTAAGACATATTAGATGCCTTGAATCTCCTCCCTGATCGTGACGTTTCACGGTCTTGGCTGCTGGTCTCCTTCTCGTTATTTGAGGAATTAGCAGATACCTGCTGTGACTCCGCCATATCTGTCTGTGCGCCGAAAGAGAACGGGCGGGGAAAAGTTAATACTTTGAACGTCATGGGCGGGCGACGTGTGCGGAGCGACGTGTGCGGAGTTTCACGCATGCGTGGTGTATATAAAGCAAGCACACATGTGACGATAATATGTTCGGTGTGCGGAGAGAGGAGGAAAAGTGACGGACATGATAACGAAGGTATGTGATTTTTAAACTTTGTGAAACCGGTGGCCTATAATGGCTAGAGCTTGTTGTAGGATATATATGGGGAATCAGATTTACAGGAGATTAGACTGTGTGACTGACATTGTTTTTTTTTGTTTTTTTTTTGGCTTGCAGAAACAAAATTAATGCTTTTATCAGCGACCGGGAATTCCTGGCTCAATTTATAGACCGGGTAAGGGAGCTGCCCGCTCTGTGGGAGACAAAAAACCCCATTCACAGGAAGAAAGGTGTAAGGAAAGCAGCGTTGGAGACCCTGCTCCCATTTGTGCAGACCAAGGTACCCACAGCAACCACAAAACAGGTGGACAATAAAATTGGGAGCTTGAGAGGCACATACAGAACTGAGCGCTTTAAGGTCCTTGTAATGGCACCCCAAATCTGAAAGGGGGTTAACGCCGCTTAAGCGATTCCCTCTCCTGGACACACATTCGCTACCGATACTCCACAGTCAGGCGACCACTTCCCATAGGATTAATCCTTCCGGAAGAACGAGACAACGCGCTCTGCATCTTCCCAAGATAGACTCTGTTTATTGAAAAACATTGCAACTTTTATACACATAGAGGGGAGTTTCTTATTTTCTTCTCACCATACATCTTTGACCAGAGCTAATTTACATGATCTACTTAACTACAGCTTGATGACTCAGACATATGACCTTTTAGCCTAGCTTTTGTCTCCCAATCCACATTCCAGTTTAAATGATTATGCATGACCTTTTAGGCTAGCCGTACTGTCTCCCATTTCTCAAAAGACTTCACACAATAGATACATAACGAGCTCCCAATACACATCTCACAATGAAAGGATCTGTAGCATAATTGAGGTTCATTAACACTACACAATCAGACAGGTGACTCATCAGCATCTCTTAATTTAACATGTTGAGTTCAGGATCAACAAAATAGTTATTTACAGATCCTGGGAAATATTGGGGAATAATATTACAGACCCATTTTAAAACAATCCAATACATATTCTCAATGTCCATTATTTCCTGGCTCACCCTGTGCTCAAAATGACCCCTGTCACAACAACGTATATACAGCATTGAATCTGATTAGTACAGATCATAGTGGGATTTCATTCACCCTGTGCCCCTAATAGAGACACAGGGTGGTTTACACATAAGAGGCATTGGGGAAGCTGAAGCAAGGGTATCTCATACTTTCTAAGAGATTCTGGGTTCCCCGGGCCCTCCCGTTACATCTCTCCCCTTTCGACAGGAGACTAACACAGGAGGAGACCCCAGACGGGTTGACTCCGAAGTTAGTCCATAGGTCCATTCCTCTAATGCCGGTATCCACACAGTACCCCAAATAAATTGCTCCAAACAGAGCATTACTTACCCAGCCAACCTCTGCCTCTCTCAGAGAACATACCCGCCGCTGGGGAGAAGCCTGGACTGACCCTTCTCCCTGGGGCCCTTTCAACTGCTGGAGAGACGACAGGGTGACTGGGCTCAGTCCGTCCTGCTGTTGGGGATTTGGGCCGACTGCCCAGCATCCCTGGGGTATACAAGTGGAGACTGAAGTCCCATCCACTTGTGGTAGGTTAAAATCCCCCAGTGCTTGCAAAGCAAGGCTGACATCCTCCTGTCTCAGGGTCACACCATTTTCTGGGGTTGTGTCAGTGAAGACCGAAGTCCCATTCAGTACCACAGGAACTCCCTCTTCTGTTAGTTGAGAGCAGAGGCCCGCGGCACTCTCCTCTGTTGCCAGCTCTTCTGCTGGGTTGCTGTGAGTGGAGACCGCAGTCCCATCCACCGATATCAGCTCAAGTTGCAGTTGTGTGCAGAGGCCAGTAGCATTCTGCCCTGCTGCCAGTGATTCAGCTGGGGGTAAAAGCTTTACCACCTCAGCTTGTTGTTGGAGAGAGGGGCCAACTGCCCCGGCTCCCTGAAACTCCACAGTCCTGGCTTCTCAGAGGTCAGGAGCAGCAGCAGATGATGTATATGTCCCGAATTTGTGGTACTACAGCAGGATGTCCTTTCTGAATGACCAGCTTGAGGCAAGGCCATCACTGTCCAGTCTTCCCTGCAGCCAACCTGAGCCTTCTCTGGAGCAAAAGGAGGCAGCCATCCTGGAAGAACCTGATTTGGACATCTGGAGCCAGGTATAGTATTTTCACAATCCCATAAAATGTATTGTGAGAAAATGAATGCATGATAAATAAGATAATATGTGAATCCCCCCCAAAATTGGGAACAAAAAGTGATCTCAATATCAATAGACAGTAGTGGGCTCAAATTTGGGCCAGAAGAATGAAATCTGTTTGGGGTCATAATAATAGTCTTTTCTATTGATTTACCGTATTTATTGGCGTATAACACGCACTTTTTTCCCCTGAAAATCAGGGGAAAATCTTGGGTGCGTGTTATACGCCGATACCCACATACCTGAGCTGTCTCCGCTGACTGAGCGGAGCGGAGCGAGTTACACATAGCCTAATGTACTCGGCTATAATCGGCTTTTCTCGGCTCCGCTCACAGTCACGCCCAGTCCCGCCATTGGACCTGTGTTATGTCCATCATAGGGCGGGACTCGGCGTGACTGTGAGCGGAGCCGAGAAAAGCCGAGTATAGCCGAGTACACTCGGCTATGTGTATCTCGGCGGTGGCTCCGCCCAGTCCCTGCGTCCCCTGCGTCCCCGGCGTTCGCACAGTCTCGGCGCCAATTTTAAAATGATGCACGGCGACACTGGGGGCAAGGCTGCACGGCGACTCTGGGGCAAGGCTGCACGGCGACTCTGGGGCAAGGCTGCACGGCGACTCTGGGGCAAGGCTGAAATAGACTCTGGGGCAAGGCTGCAATGGACACTGACAAGGCTGCACTGTGACAAGGCTGCAATGGACACTGACAAGGCTGCACTGTGACAAGGCTGCAATGGACACTGACAAGGCTGCACTGTGACAAGGCTGCAATGGACACTGACAAGGCTGCACTGTGACAAGGCTGCAATGGACACTGACAAGGCTGCATTTAAATGTAAGTTATTTTTCCTTAAACTTCCCTGCTAAAAGTTTTTTTCCCTAAAATTTCCTCCTAAACTTGGGGTGCGTGTTATACGCCGGTGCGTGTTATACGCCGATAAATACGGTACATTCAATTTGCAACAGTCATGAGCTATAATTTGTGTGAAAGTGATGAACCAGAAACTAAAACTATGACCCTTTTTCCTACACAGGATGACATCAGCCAGGAGGAGGGTCAGGAAAGTGTCAGGCAGGAGGAGGCAGGGCCCACTGTGAGCCAGGAGGAGGCAGGGCCCACTGTGAGCCAGGAGGAGGCAGGGCCCACTGTGAGCCAGTAGGTGGCAGGGCCCAGTGGCACACAGGAGGTGGCTGGGCCCAGTGGCACACAGGAGGTGGCTGGGCTAAGTAGCAGGACCAGATCGCAGGTGCCTCCCATCTGCCTTCCTAAAAGATCCAGGAGGGACAGGACCACAAGCGAGGCAGCAATGGCCCTTATTAGAGAGGCACATGCCACCCTCCAGGAGCCCACATCCCCTGAAGAGGCCATTGCCGGCCTAGTTGAGGCCAAGTTTAAGGTGATGAGCATGGAGCAACGCCTCCTATGCGAGCCCCTGCTCATCACCTTGCTGAACAAGGGGGTGATGGAGAGAATTACCCCCAATACGGCCATATGTGTGGTCGCCCAGCTATCCCAACCTCAACCTCCTCCTCCTTCTTCTTCTCCTCCACCTCCCTCTCCTCCTCCTGACATGAGTACACCTCCAGTGGCACAGCCTCCAGCCACACGCAGAAGGAAGGCTGCAGGGAAGGCTTCAGGGAAGGCTGCAGGGAAGGCTGCCAAAAAGACCAGGAAGTGATGGCCTTGCTTCATTGTGGTCTGACAGAAGGCAGCCTGTTGTAGTACCACAGACTTGGGACATGTATATCACCTGCTGCTGTTCCTGACCTCTGGGAGTCCAGCATCAGATTGTGCTCACAACTGTTGTGCTTCTCAAGCTCCCAATTTTATGGGCCACACAGGGTTGATGTGTGCTCTGGGGTCCCATGGATGCACAAATGGCAGCAGGTTCTCCAGCACTGCCTTCTATTTATTTTGTTATAGACCAGAATAAATGGTTTTTATTTTGACAGTTAATACTTGAATATGTGTTTTTATAATAATTATAAATGTAATTTTGGAGTAGGCAGATACATTTTAACAAATAAAATAAAAGGGACAGATAACACAAAAAAATGTCCTTGAAGGTCAAAAAATTCAAAACAAAATAAATAAGGGGTAAACTTGACACAACAAAAATCAAACAAAAAAACATGGAGATCACTATAAACTTAAGAAGCATTTAAAATGAAGAGCTGAATTAAAAATTAAAATAAGATAATTATTAAGGAGATCTTGCTCGATACAATACAGCTAAATATTCATAAGATCAGCATGAAAAAGGTTTAAAATAGTTAGTCAGAACTCTGTGTGAATATCAGCAGCAAAAAAAGTTCTTTAGTTTTCATTATTGGAACATTCTAAAGAAGATTTCAATGCGCAACATTTAAACGATGCAATAATTTACAGCGGGACGAATGTGCTATCTCCATTACGAAGGCTTGTTTTACCTTTTGGAAGACTCGTAAAAGCATACACACAAACGTTTTTCTCGTCGCAAAACAGGCCAACGAGAAACACGACGAGAAACACGACGAGAAAATCGAGAATCCGGACGAGAAAAAAGAGAGCAGGTTCTATATTTTTCTCGTCGAGATTCACGCCAGTTTCTCGACGAAAAACCATACACATCAACGGTTTTCTTGACAAGAAAGCTCTCTCGGCAGTTTTCTTGTCGTTTTTGGACGAGAAACTCGGTTGTGTGTACGAGGCTGAAGTTCTATTCAAATGCCACCACCCTTTGGGCTGCTTTTGCTGATCTCGTGTTATTAAAAGTTTGGTGAGAGCCTCATGCTTTTCAGTCCGTTACAGCGTGACGAATGTGCTATCTCTATTACGAACGCTAGTTTTACCAGAACGAGCGCTCCCGTCTCATACTTGATTCTGAGCATGCACGTTTTTTTTCGCCTCGGAAAAACATACACATGACCGTTTTCGCGACGAGAAAAAGACTGACGGGAAACACGACGAAAAAATAGAGCAGGTTCTAAATTTTTTGCGGGCAGTTTTCTCGTCGGGAAAACTGCTATTGAGCATACACACGACTGGTTTTCCCGACCAATCTAAAAAATGGCAGTTTTCTCGTCGGGAAAATCAGTTGTGTGTACGGGGCATTAGTATCAATTGAGCATCATTTAAACACCACGGCCTACCTGAGTATTGTTGCTGACCATGTCCTTCCCTTTATGACTACAGTGTACCCATCTTCTGATGGCTCCTTCCAGCAGGATAGTGCACCAGGTCACAAAGCTCAAATCATCTCACCACTGGTTTCTTAAACATGACAATGAGGTCACTGTACTCCAATGGCCTCCACAGTAACCAGATCTCATCCACTTGAGCACCTTTGGGATGTGGTGAAACTGGATATTCTCATCATGGATGTGCAGCCCACAAACCTGTTGCTATCATGTCACTATGGACCAAAATCTCTGAGGAATGTTTCCAACACCTTGGTGAATCTATCCCATGAAGAATGAAGGCAGTTCTGATGGCAAAAGGGGGTCCAACCCGGGACTAGCAAAGTGTACCTAATAAAATGACCAGTGAGTGTATATACAATTCTACAATATATACACTTCTTTGTTAGACACTTTTTTTATATAAATAAAATGTATAAACATGATTTCCTATACAGGTACAGGCTATACAACCATGGTCAGCGTTCTTAAGCTGTTAAATGTTAAACTCAAATCTTGAAAGCAAATGGAGCAATGATGGTTCTTCTTGTCTGCTATAATATACAGATGAGGACTGGGAAAGTCACTGTACAGGCTGTTCTGTTACTTTTCTTTCTAAAGACAATATAAAAAAAAAAAATAATGCCAGAGATGCTTTCTTTGATATAACTCCATATGTGCAGCACCAGGTGTCTGCAAATGGCTTTATGAAGGAATTGAAGGGAAATTTAACGATCAAAACTCTTTATGGTCCCAGTATGGCATTTAATAGACTGCAGGAGAAAGCAAAGGGGTGGAAAGGTTATAATTGCAAATTTGCTTAAAGCTTACCTAAACCTGAAAATGAAAATGCAATAAATTGCAATCCATAGAAATGGAGGCTGCATTAGTGTTTTTTATTTTAACTTTTTTTTTTTCCTTAATTTTTGCCAAGTAATCCTGTGAATAACACACTAGCTGTCCCTGGGTGGCTATGGTCACCCAATCCATTGTATCTATGAAGAGTGCCATGGTTGTCACTTGGAATGAGCTTTGGTTTTGGCACTGGGTTAAGCCAGACCCAGAAGGCAGCTGTCAATGTGGGGCCAATAACCTAATATGGCCCTAGTTGGCTATGATCTACTGTATGAAATAAGCCACGGTTGCCACTAGGAATTTATTTGGGTTCAGCTATAGGTACAATTCCGGGCCAATGACCTAATATGGCCCTGGGTGAATATGATCATTCACTCTGCTGTATCAATGAAGGGAGCCACGGTTGTGACTACGGATGAGCTTGGGTTTTGCCAGATCCGGAATGCAGATGCTAGTGCCGGGCCAATGACCTAATATGGTCCTAGGTGGCTATGATCATTCACCCCACTGTGTCTAATGCCGTGTACACACGATCGATTTTCTTGACGGTGAAAACAGCGTCAAGAAAATTGACGGGAAAAACGAGGGAACGGCTTGGTTCCCTACACACCGCCGTTTTTCCCAACATTTTTTTTCTTGGTCGAGAAAAACTACCATGCGTGGGCTCCGTGGCAGTGTTTCCCTATGAAAAAAAATTACGGCAATCACGATGAGAAAAATTAGAACATGTTCTAATTTTTCTCGTCGTGATTAATGCCGTTTTTCCCATCTGGAAAAATTACAAAAATCCCACACACGGTCGTTTTTCTTGTTAAAGAAAAAAATGTAATTTTTCCAGACGGGAAAAATGATCGTGTGTACGCGGCATAAGAAGGAAGTCATGGTTGACACTAGGAATGAGCTAAGGTTTGGCCAGATCCGGAATGCAGCTGTCAGTGCCGAGCTAATGACCTAATATGGCCCTAGGTGGCTATGATCATTCACCCCACTGTGTCTAAGAAGGAAGCCATGGTTGTCACTAGGAGTGAGCTCAGGTTTGGCCAGATCCCGAATGCAGCTGTCAGTGCCGAGCTAATGACCTAACATGGCCCTAGGTGGCTATGATCATTCACCCCATTGTATCTATGAAAGGAAGCTACGGTTGTCACTAGGGATGAACTTGGGTTCAGCCGGACCCAAAAGGCAGCTGCATGCCAGGCCAATGGCCTAATATGGCCACACGGCCATATTAGGCCAATATCAGTAAGTGGCTATGATCATTCACTTCACTGTATCTATGAAAGGAAGCCATGGTTGTCACTAGGAATGAGCTTGGGTTTAGTCAGATCCAGAATGCAGCTGTCAGTGCCAGGCCAATGACCTAGTATGGCCCTGAGTGGCTATGATCATCCACTCTACAGTACTGTATCTACCAAAGAAGCCATAGTTTTCACTAGGGATGAACTTGGGTTTATCAGTAACAAACAAAATGGCCCCTGCCCCCCACCTATAACTGGCCTTCACAGCAAGGAGCACATGGTAGGGCAACGCATGTAAGAATAAACCAGAGCTGGGAATTTCTCTGGTTTTGTCTTGCATGAACTTGGGTTCAGCCAGGCCCGGAAGGCAGCTGTGTGCCAGGCCAATGACCTAATATGGCCACACGGCCATATTAAGCCAATGTCAGTGACCTAACAGGACCATGTGGCTATATTAAGTTAATGATGTAGGTTATTTAGGTTAATGATGTAACAAGTATCCCCACCCCTTTGTGTTTGTGAAACTACAGAACAGGGAATCCCCCACCCGCAGTTCATTAGCCCATCAATGACAACTGCCTTTTGAGTTTGTACTGAACTCAAGCTCATCTCTAGTTATCACCAAGGTCTCACTTCAAACATGTCTTTTCCCTCCTTTCAACTCTATTTTATGGGTATGATGGGATTAATACCGTATTTAAAATCAGGGGAAAATCGTGGGTGCGTGTTATACGCCGATCCCCACCGATCCCCGCTGATTGTAAATAGAGCGGAGCGATCGCCGCCGATATACACATAGCCGAGTGTACTTGGCTCTTCTCGGCTTCACTCACAGTCACGCCCAGTCCCGCCATTGGACCTGTTTTATGGCCATCATAGGGCGGGACTGGGTGTGGCTGTGAGCGGAGCCGAGAAGAGCCGAGTACACTGGGCTATGTGTATCTCGGCTCCGCCCATTCCCTGCGATCTTGGCGGCGTTTGCTCCGCTCCGCCCAGTCTCAGCGGCGATCTCGGCGGCACCAATTTTAAATTCATCCAAGGCTGCAATGGACACTGGGGGCGAGGCTGCACTGGGGCAAGGCTGCAATGGACACTGGAGGCAAGGCTGCACTGGGGCAAGGCTGCACTGACAAGGCTGCAATGGACACTGGGGCAAGGCTGCACTGACAAGGCTGCAGATGGACACTGACAAGGCTGCAATGGACACTGGGGCAAGGCTGCACTGACAAGGCTGCAATGGACACTGGGGCAAGGCTGCACTGACAAGGCTGCAGATGGACACTGATAAGGCTGCATTGATGGGCATTTAAATGTAAGTTTTTTTTCCTTAAACTTCCCTCCTAAAAGTTTTTTTCCTTAAAATTCCCTCCTAAACTTGGGGTGCGTGTTATACGCCGGTAAATACGGTAGTTACCGGAAGGAATATATATATATATACTCAGTCATAGCCGAAATTGTTGGCACCCCAGAAATGGGCTGGTCAAAATTCTTGGCACCCTTAACTTAATATTTGGTTGCACACCCTTTGGAAAAAATAACTGAAATCAGTCGCTTCCTATAACCATCAATAAGCTTCTTACACCTCTCACCCGGAAGTTTGGACCACTCTTCCTTTGCAAACTGCTCCAGGTCTCTCTTATTGGAAGGGCGCCTTTTCCCAACAGCAATTTTAAGATCTATCCACAGGTGTTCAATGGGATTGAGATCTGGACTCATTGCTGGCCACTTTACAACTCTCCAGCGCTTTGTTGCCATCCATTTCTGGGTGCTTTTTGACGTATGTTTGGGGTCATTGTCCTGCTGGGAGACCCAAGATCTCGGACGCAAACCCAGCTTTCTGACACTGGGCTCTACAGTGCGACCCAAAATACTTTGGTAATCCTCAGATTTCATGATGCCTTGCACACATTCAAGGCACCCAGTGCCAGAGGCAGCAAAACAACCCCAAAACATCATTGAACCTCCATTATATTTCACTGTAGGTACCGTGTTCTTTTCTTTGTAGGCCTCATTCCGTTTTTGGTGAACAGTAGAATGATGTTCTTTACCAAAAAGCTCTATCTTGGTCTCATCTGTCCACAAGACGTTTTCCCAGAAGGATTTTGGCTTACTCAAGTACATTTTGGCAAATTGTAGTCTTGCTTTTTTATGTCTCTGTGTCAGCAGTGGGGTCCTACTGGGTCTCCTGCCATAGCCTTTCATTTCATTGAAATGTCGACGGATAGTCTGCGCTGACACTGATGCTCCCTGAGCCTGCAGGACAGTTTGAATTTCTTTGGAACTTGTTTGGGGCGGCTTATCCACCATCCGGACTATCCTGCGTTGCAACCTTTCATCAATTTTTTCTCTTCCGTCCAACGCCCAGAGAGATTAGCTACAGTGCCATGGGTTGCAAACTTATTGATAATGTTGCGCACTGTGGACAAAGGCAAATCTAGATCTCTGGAGATGGACTTGTAACCTTGAGATTGTTGATAATTTTCCACAATTTTGGTTCTCAAGTCCTCAGACAGTTCTCTTCTCCTCTTTCTGTTGTCCATGCTTAGTGTGGCACACACAGACACACAATGCAAAGACTAAGTGAACTTCTCTCCTTTATATCTGCTTTCGCCCAGGTTCACTCTGTTCTGCGGGACTGAAGCCGTGCGAGTTCAGCTGAACTCACACGATTTCACTCTCGCTGGCAGTCCCGATTTCAGCCGCGATTACAAAGACATCTGATACAGATGTCAATGTAAATCGCGGCCAAAATCGCAAAAAGTAGTACAGAAACTACTTTGTGAAATCGGTGCAGCGCCGCAGATTCGGCGTCGCACCGATTAGGACGGTGCCATTGCCGGCAATTTGCGGCAAATATCGCCGTTTTGACATGCAATTTGACATGCCAAATCGCATGTCAAAACGCACCAGTGTGAACCAGGGCTTAAGGTGTGATTTTTATATTGCCCACACCTGTTACTTGCCCCAGGTGAGTTTAAAGGAGCATCACATGCTTGAAAAAATCTTATTTATCCACAATTTTGAAAGGGTGCCAAGAATTTTGACCAGTCCATTTTTGGAGTTTTGTGTGACATTATGTCCAATTTGCTTTTTTTCCTCCATTTTTTGTTTTGTTCCAATACACACAAAGGGAATAAACATGTGTATAGCAAAACATGTGTTACTGCAATACTTTTCTGTGAGAAATACTTGATTTTCTGGAAAAATTTCTGGGGTGCCAACAATTTTGGCTATGACTGTATCTGTCCTGCTTGAAAAATGTCCTTTCATATCCTGCCTAAAGGCCCATACACACGATCTGACTTCTTCGACAACAGCGGTCCGACGGACGTTTTTTGTCGGACAATCCGACCGTCTGTATGCTCCATCGGACAATTTTGTTGGTTTTTCAACGGCCAAATGTTCGCTGTGCATGCTCTCAAACTTTTCGACAACAAATGTCCGATGGAGGATCATCCGATCGTGTGTACACAAGTTCATCGGACTAAGGTCCAAAGTACAAACACGCATGCTCAGAACCAATGCTAAACATTAGACAACAATAGCAGAAGTTGCCCAAAGGGTGGCTGTAAAGATCTGAAAAACCACGTGATTTGGTGAAAGTTGGCTGAAAATGTTCTGCCGTGTGTATGCAGAACAAGTTCACGGCCAACGCCCATTCGGACAAAAATCCACGGAAAAGTCCGATGGAAGTCCGATCGTGTGTATGAGGCTTTAGAGGTGCAACAGAATAGAGAGGAAATCTCACTAAAGCTGTCCCCAGTTTTTCCTCATTGGAAGAGTCCTCCTTACCTTTTGTTCTGTTGATAACTTTAAAGCCGCGTACCCACGGCCGGTTTTCTCAGCAAGAACCGACAAGAAAACTGCTTGCAGAGCTTTCTTGCCGAGAAAAACCGCCGTGTGTACGAGGCTTTCAGGTTTCTCATCAGGAAAACTGACCAGAATCTCAACGAGAAAAAAAGAAGACCTGCTTTCTTTTTTCTCATCGGGATTCTCGTCGGCCTGTTTCCCGACGAGAAACCTGTCACCGTGGAAACCCGTGCATGCTCGAAATGACTGACGCATGCGCGGTAGCTTCCTAGGCATAGGTAGGGTGTAGCAAGATGGCGGCGACGGCATAGAATGTGACGAGCGCACGCTCGTCATAGTCGATGACGTCACCGCGTTCATGCCATTCAAAAGAACGGCGGTTCTTTTGAAAGGTACGTGTGTACACTCGGCCGGGACAAGATTCTTGTCAAGAATCTCGTCAGGAAAAATGATGGGTTTTTTCCTGACGAGATTCTCGGCCGTGTGTACAGGGCTTGAAACTTTGGTTCTCCCTCACTTTCTGTCCCTATGACAATGACTATCAGAACAAATAGGAGGGTGAATCACCCCACCTGGAACCCAGACGGTAGTAAAAACTTGACAGAGGGTCTAACTCTCATGTAACAAGTAAAAAATAAAATGAGAAAATAGGTTTCGCCTTTACACACACTTTAAACAGTGACATCTGCAGACAATAACCTCACACTTTTCTACAAAGTCTGTTCAATATGAAATCTTTTATAGCCGTGTCACTAACCGGTTGACGTGTTCGGAATTTAATAAAACACCCCAGGAAGCTTCTGCTTAGATGTGGCCTCGTGACTTCATTATATAAGTGAATAAGCTCTTCCAGCTCTCAGTTCAGTGTAGACTGATCGATTTTATGGGAACTAAATCCTAACAGTGCGTGAATAGACAGTCCGAAGAGTTGTCAGCTCTGTGGTATACATGGTCCCGGAGACAATGTATATTATGTGCTCTACCAGTAAGCCAATCTTGGCCGTGTCACAATATATTACACTCTGTCCATGCGGAGAGCACAGTCCATCAGTGTTATGGTAATAAGGGCAAGGGGAAGAAAAGTAGGAGTATTATTGTAGTGTAGCAGGGGTTCTAAATCTTAAGCCCCGTACACACGGTCGGACTTTTGGCCAACAAACTTCATTTTGAGCAAGTTGGACTAACAATCCGACCGTGTGTCCATCGGACAAACTTTTTTGTTTTGTTTTCTACGGACAAAAGTTGGGTCTGCAAACGGACAAACTTTTGCCCAACAAAAGTCTGATGGAGAAAAGTCCGAACGTGTGTACAGAAAACCATCGGACTTTAAATGTTAAAATCAACCAACAATAGCAGAAGTTGACCAAAGGGTGGCGGTAAAGAGCAGAAAAACCACGTGATGTTGCAAAAAGTTTTGAGAAAGTTTGCAGAAAAGTCAGAGCGTGTGTATGCTATGGGTGTTCCCGACCAACTCCGTTCGGACAAAAAAACACGGAAAAGTCAGATGGAAGTCCGACCGTGTGTATGGGGCTTAAGGGAATGTTTGAGTGGTAGTTGTACTCGAATACACTATTTGATGGGGTTGTTAAATCCTTTTTTGTACTACAGGTGGGATACTGGTGCATAGTTCCCTGTGGCCTGCTGGTGGCGCTGTCATCGGAGGCCAGGGTTGAACCACTGGTATAGTGCTGTGCCTTAGATGTCCCCTCTCGGCGGTGGTGTGGTGGGCGTGTCGGCCTGCTGTGCATGCCGGGAGAGGATATAAAAGGGGCAGACGCTGCCTGTAGGGGGGTTTGGAGTTCAGAGGAGGTCGGAGGGTTGAGTTCCCAGGGGGTCTGACCCGGGGAGTGTCCTGTCCTGTTCGCGGCCACCCCAGGCACCTTTAGCCCTGGGGTGGAGTTCCTAGTCCGGTACACTGGTGGATCAGTCCCAGGCACCTTTAGCCCTGGGGCTGCAACGGAAGGCCTTGGGCCCAGCACCTTTGGCTGGAGCCCACAGAGGATCGAGGAATCCCAGGGTGCTGCCTTGCGAGGAGACCCGTATCTTAGATGAGGAGGCCGGGGGAGGACCGTTCCGAGAGACTGGTGAGGAACTCACAGTGAAGGAATGGGCCCAGTAACTCTCTGGAGGGATGTCATCTCCCTGAAAGAGGCTTGACATTGCAACCAAGTTCACCAGGTCTGTGGCAGAGACCCAAGTTCACCAGGTCGGTGGCAGAGACCCAAGTTCACCAGGTCTGTGGCAGAGACCCAAGTTCACCAGGTCTGTGGCAGAGACCCAAAGTTCACCAGGTCTGTGGCAGAGACCCAAAGTTCACCAGGTCTGTGGAAGAGACCCAAGTTCACCAGGTCTGTGGCAGAGACCCAAAGTTCACCAGGTCTGTGGTAGAGACCCAAAGTTCACCAGGTCTGTGGCAGAGACCCAAAGTTCACCAGGTCTGTGGCAGAGACCCAAGGTTCACCAGGTCTGTGGCAGAGACCCAAGTTCACCAGGTCTGTGGCAGAGACCCAAAGTTCACCAGGTCTGTGGCAGAGACCCAAGGTTCACCAGGTCTGTGGCAGAGACCCAAGTTCACCAGGTCTGTGGCAGAGACCCAAAGTTCACCAGGTCTGTGGCAGAGACCCAAGTTCACCAGGTCTGTGGCAGAGACCCAAAGTTCACCAGGTCTGTGGTAGAGACCCAAAGTTCACCAGGTCTGTGGCAGAGACCCAAAGTTCACCAGGTCTGTGGCAGAGACCCAAGTTCACCAGGTCTGTGGCAGAGACCCAAAGTTCACCAGGTCTGTGGCAGAGACCCAAGTTCACCAGGTCTGTGGCAGATATGTTTGCAGAGACTGTGTGTGTCTGGTTCGAGCATCATTCCGGCTGCTAGGATCCACTCAATGGGAAACTATCCGGATGGGCTAAGTCTACTTGAGAAGCTAAGTAGTGAAACATATTTTGTTTGTGCCTGGACCTCTTCCACACCTTCTGCTGTCCTGTTCTCTGGAGAACTCTGCAGAACCTCGCTGTGGAGACCCGTTTATAACACCGCTCAGCCTCTTCACACAAGAGGGTACGGGCACATAGCACGGTGTGCTCTTTCCTGCCAAGGAGCCAAAAGCAAGTAAAGTGTCCATGTGCTACAGTAGTATTTACATTTCTATCATTTTTAGGTGACATTTTTACATATTTGCTTTTTTTTTTTCTATTTCTTGGCAAAATTATAAGAAAAAAAAGAAAAAAATGCCTGGTGATCTGTCCTAAATTCTCTGAGCTCCTAACTTTCTGTTTGAGCTGACATACTTAAACTCCAACTACTCTTGTCAATCCTGCCCAGGTCTCCTCAGCTGGACTACAAAACACCTCCCCTTATATTATAGAAATGAGGGGAGAGAGGTGGGTGTTCTGTAGCCCAACAGAGAAGGCAAGGCTGACAATTCAGGTTGGAATTTCAGTGCAGTAGAGTTAAGGCCCGTACACACGATCGGGTTATCCGTCGGGAATTGTGTGATGACAGGCTGTTATTGCAAAATCAGCCAATCACATGGCAGGAACTCAATGCATTTAGGCATCTAGACGTGGTGAAGATGACTTGTTAAAGGTCAAACCGAGCATCAGAATGGGGGAGAAAGGGGATTTAAGTGACTTTGAACGTGGCATGGTTGTTGGTGCCAGACGGGATGGTCTGAGTATTTCAATAACTGCCGATCTACTGGGATTTTCACACACAACCATCTCCAGGGTTTACAGAGAATGGTTCGAAAACGTGAAAATATCCAGTGAGCGGCAGGTGTGTGGAGGAAAGTGCCTTGTTGATGTCAGAGGTCAGAGGATAATGGGCAGACTGTTTCCAGAGGATAGAAAGGCAACAGTAATGCCTTGTACACACGGCCGGAATTTCCGATGAAAAAAGTCAGACAGAATTTTTTCATTGGATATTCCGACCTTGTGTGTGCCCCATCTGACTTTTTCCGTCGGAAATTCCGACTGAGTTAGAAAGAGAGCATGTTCTCTTTTTTTCTGACGAAAAAAATTTCTATCGGAAATTCCGTTCGTCTGTATGGAACTCCGACGGAGAAAACACGCATGCTCAGAATCAAGTCGACGCATGCTCGGAAGCATTGAACTTCATTTTTCTCGGCTCGTCGTAGTGTTGTACGTCACCCCGTTCTTGATGGTTGGAATTTGGTGTGACAGGGTGTATGCAAGACAGCTTGAACGGAATTCCGTCTGAAAAATCTGTCGGAGTTTATCCCGACGAAAAATACGATTGTGTGTACAAGGCATTATTCAAATAACCACTCGTTACAACCAAGGTATGCAGAATACCATCTTTGAATGCACAACACATCGAACCTTGAAGTAGATGGGCTACAGCAGCAGATGACCACACCGGGTGCCACTCCTGTCAGCTAAGAACAGGAAACTGAGGCTACAATTCTCACCGGAGCACCAAAATTGGATAATAGAAGACTGGAAAAATGTTGCTTGGTCTGATGAGTCTCGATTTCAGCTGCGACATTCAGATGGTCGGGTCAGATTTTGGTGTAAACAACATGAAAACATGGATCCACCCTGCCTTGTATCACCGGGTCAGGCTGGTGGTGGTTTAATGGTGAGGGGGATAATTTCTCGGCACACTTTGGGCCCCTTAGTACCAATTGAGCGTCATTTAAACACCACGTCCTACCTGAGTATTGTTGCTGACCATGTCCATCCCTTTATGACTACAGTGTCCCCATCTTCTGATGGCTCCTTCCAGCAGGATAATGCACCATGTCACAAAGCTCCAATCATCTCACCACTGAACAATGAGGTCACTGTACTCCAATGGCCTCCACACTCACCACATCTCATCCAATAGAGCACGTTTGGAATGTGGTGGAACAGGAGATTCGCATCATGGATGTGCAGCCGACAAATCTGCAGCAACTGGGTGATGCTCTCATGTCACTATACACCAGAATCTCTGAGGAATGTTTCCAACACCCTTTATGCCATGAAGAATTAAGGCAGCTCTGAAGGCAAAAGGAGGGTCCAATCCGGTGCTAACAAGGTGTACCTAATAAAGTGGGCGGTGTGTGTACATACTGAGAGCAGATGTACCTTGGATGTATTGCTCGCAACACGCCAGAAACTCAGACATCGCCTTATGCCGTGTACACACGATTGTTTTTTCTGATGAAAAAAGACCGATGGACTTTTTTCATTGGACAAACTGATCGTGTGTGGGCCCCATCGGTCTTTTTTCCATCGGTATAAAAAAATAGAACATGTTTTAAATTTTACTGATGAAAAAAAAAATGATAGCAAATTCCGATCGTCTGTGGGGAACTCCATCGGAGAAAAAACCCACGCATTCTCAGAATTAAGTCGACGCATGCTCAGAAGCATTGAACTTAATTTTTCTCGGCTCTTCGGAGTGTTTTACGTCACAGCGTTTGGGACGGTCGGATTTTTGACTGATGGTGTGTAGGCAAGACTGATGGAAGTCAGCTTCATCGGATTTTATTCCATCGGAAATCCAATCGTGTGTACACGGCTTTAGAAGGCAGCTGAAGACTTCAAGTGTGTGTTTGCATCCCCCAGCTCCATTCTATTTAAAGCGGGGGTTCCGCCGAAAAAAATTTTTTTACAAGCTAGCAGCTACAAATACTTTTAAAATATGGACACTTACCTGTCCAGCTCGCCCCCGATGTCGAGCAATCGCTCGTCCCTCGGCTGCACCCGCCGCCATACTCGGTGAGGGAATCGGGAAGTGAAGCGTTTGCGGCTTCACTGCCCGGTTCCTTACTGCGCATGCGCGAGTAGCGCGGCGCGGCGTCACTGGTCCCCGCTGTCTCCTGGGAACAATGTATTTCCCAGGAGACAGCGGGTAGGGGCATGTCTGCCGCACGAGTCTATTCCCAGAAGTGGGTGCAAATACCTGTCTTAGACAGGTATCTGCTCCCTCCTCCCCCCTGAAAGGTGCCAAATGTGACACCGGAGGGGGGGGGGGGGAGGGTGCCGAAAAGTGGAAGTTCCATTTTTGGGTGGAACTCCGCTTTAAATTAAAAAATGTAAATAAATCACATTAAAAATATAGACTTGGGGGTGAAGGAGGAAAGTAGCATATGAGCTCTGGTCCATTATTCCTGAGGAGATATTTATTTTTCTATAGGTATAATTCGATTTATTCTGTATTCTGGATGCACTTTATTCATTTTCTAAGGTCAAATCAGCCCCCAGCCCTCTTCTGTTTTCAGCATAGGTTTGGCATCAGCCATGATGCAGAAGGAAATCCAAACCAGGTCCAATTTAGTTGTCAGAATTTTTTGGGGAGGAACTCACACAAACATGGAGACCACATACAAGCACAATGCAGGTGGTGTCCCAATTGGAGATCACATTCAGGACTGTAGTGCTGTGAGGACAAAATCGTAAGCGTCCAGCTGCCGCGTTGCCCGGCAGATGTGATATGGCCTGCGGGAACTGTTGGGATTCCAGCGCTCTCTTGACATTCCTGTTAGCATCATCAACACTTTAACACGTTCTAATGAAACGTGGCATGAAAATTGAAGTCAACAAGGGTCTTTAGTTTGAGCATTTGCCTTTTGGAATTCTAGTGAAACCGAATATCTTGACTCAGGCGTTTGCAACAGCAAATTTGCAAAGTTCATCCACCTCTGTGTTTGCTGTAACCAGCCAATTCGTTCACGGTGAAAGGCAGATATATAACATTTGACAGCCCAACTGAATCACTCGCTCTGTTTGGTGGACCATAATAGCATCCATTCTATTGTATAGTACAACTTGCTGCTCTGCACATAAAATTCGCTGGATCCTTCTTTGTGTAGTTCTTTTTTGTGGGCACCGTTCAAATTAAAACATTTCCGCCTCCATTCTTGTTTTTGTTTTGTTTTTTAATATTTGTGTAATTATTTCATACAATTTTTTTTTTACAGATCAAAATCAAATATTGGACAAAACAGTAGGTCTGCATTATCCAATGACCAGATGCCCTTCACACAATTAACGAAGGGGTTGATTTGTTTGAAGAAAATAATATTAAGCCCATAAGCAGAGATATACAGTCAGGTCCATAAATATTGGGACAGCGACACAATTCTAATCTTTTTGGCTCTATACACCACCACAATGGATTTGAAATGAAACGAACAAGATGTGCTTTAACTGCAGACTTTCAGCTTTAATTTGAGGGTATTTACATCCAAATCAGGAGAACGGTGTAGGAATTACAACAGTTTGTATATGTGCTTTCCACTTTTTAAGGGACCAAAAGTAATGGGACAGATTAACAATCATAAATCAGACTTTCACTTTTTAATATTTGGTTGCAAATCCTTTGCAGTCAATTACAGCCTGAAGTGTGGAACGCATAGACATCACCAGACGCTGGGTTTCATCCCTGGTGATGCTCTGCCAGGCCTCTACTGCAACTGTCTTCAGTTCCTGCTTGTTCTTGGGGCATTTTCCCTTCAGTTTTGTCTTCAGCAAGTGAAATGCATGCTCAGTAGGATTCAGGTCAGGTGATTGACCTGGCCATTGCATAACATTCCACTTATTTCCCTTAAAAAAAACTATTTGGTTGCTTTTGCAGTATGCTTCGGGTCATTGTCCATCTGCACTGTGAAGCGCCGTCCAATGAGTTCTGAAGCATTTGGCTGAATATGAGCAGATAATAATATTGCCCGAAACACTTCAGAATTCATCCTGCTGCTTTTGTCAGAGTCACATTATCAATTAATACAAGAGTACCAGTTCTATTGGCAGCCATACATGCCCACGCCATGACACTACCACCACCATGCTTCACTGATTAGGTGGTATGCTTTGGATCATGAGAAGTTCCTTTCCTTCTCCATACTCTTCTCTTCCCATCACTCTGGTACAAGTTGATCTTGGTCTCATCTGTCCATAGGATGTTGTTCCAGAACTGTGAAGGCTTTTAGATGTTGTTTGGCAAACTCTAATCTGGCCTTCCTGTTTTTGAGGCTCACCAATGGTTTACATCTTGTGGTGAACCCTCTGTATTCACTCTGGTGAAGTCTTCTCTTGATTGTTGACTTTGACACACATACACCTACCTCCTGGAGAGTGTTCTTGATCTGGCCAACTGTTGTGAAGGGTGTTTTCTTCACCAGGGAAAGAATTCTTCGGTCATCCACCACAGTTGTTTTCCGTAGTCTTCCGGGTCTTTTGGTGTTGCCGAGCTCACCGGTGCGTTCTTTCTTTTTAAGGATGTTCCAAACAGTTGATTTGGCCACACCTAATGTTTTTGCTATCTCTCTGATGGGTTTGTTTTGTTTTTTCAGCCTAATGATGGCTTGCTTCACTGATAGTGACAGCTCTTTGGATCTCATATTGACAGTTGACAGCAACCGATTTCAAATAGCACACTTGAAATGAACTCTGGACCTTTTATCTGCTCCTTGTAAATGGGATAATGAGGGAATAACACACACCTGGCCATGGAACAGCTGAGCAGCCAATTGTCCCATTACTTTTGGTCCCTTAAAAAGTGGGAGGCACAAATACAAACTGTTGCAATTCCTACACCATTCACCTGATTTGGATGTAAATACCCTCAAATTAAAGCTGAAAGTCTGCAGTTAAAGCACATCTTGTTTGTTTCATTTCAAATCAATTGTGGTGGTGTATAGAGCCAAAAGATTAGAATTGTGTCAATGTCCCAATATTTATGGACCTGACTGTATATGAAAAAAAACAAAAACAAGTAAATAACCCAAATTATATATTTAAAAACTATCTCTTATTTTATTTCATTATAATGAAATGCCTTGATATTTAGGCTCCATTCACACCTGAGCGTATAAATTTACGGGTGTTTTTTTAAGCATTTTCGCAGCTTTTTACAAGCTTTTTTAAAGCGTTTTAGAAGTATATTACAAGCGTTTTACAGCTTCAGGCATTTTTGTTTAGCCAATAAAAATCACCAGAGGGAGGAAAGGGAGAGGAAATAAGGAGTGGAGAGCTGCTATTTGAGCATAAAAACGCTCATCAAACACTCGTAAAACGCTCATAAAATGCTCAAGTCAGGCTTTTCTATTGAAGTCTATGGGGCCAAAAACGCTTGTAATCTGCCAAAAAGAAGCTTGTGTACTTATTTGAGCTTCAGGTGTTTTGCTTCAGGCGACAGAATGCTCAGATGTGAACAGGGGCTATAGAAATGAATGTGATTTGCCTTGTTTTAGAGCTACAAGCTTCAAGTAGAAAATTGGGCCATTAAACTTGAACGGGCCCTTAAACTTGAGGAAGGGCAAGGACGCCATGAAACTGTTGTTCCTATTACGTTGCTTCATTGTGTTATATGGAGGATATACTGTACCTAGATTGTTGCAGTTCGCTCCCAGTCCCCTTTCTTTGTGGATTGTATATAGTCCAGTAATTGGAGCCCTCCCAACTGATTTCAGTATTGTATGCTCAACACAACGTGCAACTCCCTTTTGAACATATTGATATGCATATAAACATATAGAATTATTTGAAATGATGCTTCTTACATTGGTAATCAGTGGGAAGAATGCCCCTTATATTGGTGATCAGTGGGAAGAATGCTCCTTACATTGGTGATCAGTGGGAAGAATGCTCCTTACATTGGTGATCAGTGGGAAGAATGTTCCTTACATTGGTGATCAGTGGGAAGAATGATCCTTACATTGGTGATCAGTAGGAAGAATACTCCTTACATTGGTGATCAGTGGGAAGAATGTTCCTTACATTGGTGATCAGTGGGAAGAATGTTTCTTACATTGGTGATCAGTGGGAAGAATGTCTCATACATTGGTGGTCAGTGAGAAGAATTCTCCTTACATTGGTGATCAGTGGGAAGAATGCCCCTTACATTGGTGATCAGTGGGAAGAATGCTCCTTACATTGGTGGCCAGTGGGAAAAATGTCCCTTACATTGGTGATCAGTGGGAAAAATGCTCCTTACATTGGTGATCAGTGGGAAGAATGCTCCTTACATTGGTGGTCAGTGAGAAGAATTCTCCTTACATTGGTGATCAGTGGGAAAAATGCTCCTTACATTGGTGATCAGTGGGAAGAATGCTCCTTACATTGGTGGTCAGCGAGAAGAATTCTCCTTACATTGGTGATCAGTGGGAAAAATGCTCCTTACATTGGTGATCAGTGGGAAGAATGTTCCTTACATTGATGAACAGTGGGAAGAATGTCTCATACATTGGTGATCAGTGGGAAGAATGCCCCTTACATTGGTGATCAGTGAGAAGAACGCCCCTTACATTGGTGATCAGTGGGAAGAATGCTCCTTACATTGGTAATCAGTGGGAAGAATGTTCCTTACATTGGTGATCAGTGGGAAGAATGTTCCTTACATTGGTGGCCAGTGAGAAGAATGCTCTTTACATTGGTGATCAGTGGGAAGAATGTTCCTTACATTGTTGATCAGTGGGCAGAATGTTCCTTACATTGGTGATCAGTAGGAAGAATGCTCCTTACATTGGTGATCAGTGGGAAGAATACTCCTTACATTGGTGATCAGTGGGAAGAATGCTCCTTACATTGGTGATCAGTGGGAAGAATGCCCCTTACATTGGTGATCAGTGGGAAGAATTGCTCCTTACATTGGTGATCAGTGGGAAGAATGCCCCTTACATTGGTGGTCACTGGGCTGGTGCTCTTTATATTGGTGGGGTGGTTGCCATTTGTTTGCACAGTTTGTAAATTGGTGCGGGCACTCACACAATACCTTCAGCTGCCTTTGCTGGGTGTCCCGTGCATCCCTATACCTTTAAGGAAGGTTGGGCTCCTTCCAGGCAGATGTGCCCTTAATTTATCCAACTGCTATATATAATATATATATATATATATATATATATATATATATGTGTGTGTGCTTCAATTTTAGAGACTATCAAAATTATAGATGTAGTGGGGTCTTTAAATTCAGGTGTGTAGGTATGGGAGTAATGACTATTTGTATTCGTGGAGGATTGGGCGGTGTAATAATCTCCTTGGCTGGTGGGTGGTGAGTGCCCGCAGGCTCAAGGTAGATTCACTGCGATAGTGCTGTCCTTTTTGTCCCTTCTCGGAGATGGTACGGCGAGGGCGGGGAACCTGCCGTGGCGTGATTGGAGGGGATAAAAGGGGGAGACGCCCTAGTCACAAGGTCTTGCTCTGCTGGAGGTTCTTCATCACGCGCCCAGGCACCTTAGGCCTGGGTGCGGGCGGTTCCGGATTCCAGCTCAGGTGCCCTAGGCCTGACTGGAATGGAGTTGGAGTCCATCCCAGGCACCTTCAGCCTGGGGTGAGGTACTAAACCAGGAGGCCTGGGGCCCAGTGACTTCGACTGGGTCCCGCGAGGGTGGAGAAGTCCGAGGGTCCCTGAAGTGGATGGGGCCCATGTCTGAGGTGGCCGGGGAGGTTACCCATTCGGAGAGTCTGGAGCAGCATCAACCCAGTGACGGATGGGCCTCTGGTAACTCCCTTGGAGGGACATCTTCCCCTGATAGGGGCCGCAACGCAGCAAAGGTACTCCTATCTACGTTCTCTTGAGTCGCTGGTAGAGACTCTCATGTTCTAAGTCCTTTCAAAATATGGCTATAGTAACCGCTGGCGAGATCGCAGTGGTTTAGCTGAGAATTAGGATAGTGCCTCGGCCTGCTCATCCCCTGTATCAAAATGTTAACAAGTCGCAACCAGTTGGCTACTGAAGCACTGTTTATTGTGAGAAATGCAATAAAACAAGAGTTGGACTGTGATCGGTGTGTGGAACTCTGGTTAATGGAAGCAAAGGGAAGTGTTGGCACAACAGGACTTAATCCTTTACAGAAGCACATAGGCCCGAGGAAATATCTGGTACTGGCCTTCACCTCACCCACAGCTATGGGGAGGACATGGGCCGTAGCGCATCTCACCCTGTCGTGTGTAATACCCCTAGAAGAAAGAGATGGGGTGAGGTCGCTACATAGAGTTAGGACTGCAGTAAACTGAAGTGCTTTGACATGGCCACTGCGGCTTCCACATATGTGTACAAATGTATGCAACTAAGCCCCTTGGTTTTAACGTGAACTGTTAAACAGGGTCAATTTGGTTTTGTTGCAGGCTAGCTGTTAAGCAAGATGAACATTTTTAATTGTTTTTGAAGAATGCTTCCAACATTGGTAGTCATTGGGAAGAATGCCCTCATTACGGACAGCTAAAATGATCATTAGTGTCATGCTGCTGACTTTGCTATGCACGCACCATCAAATGGGAGGTCAATTAGCCACAGCTCAAGAATCCCCTACCAAACTCTGGAGGAACCCAAGGTTTCCATGGAACCCTGGTTCAGAATGGCTAATATAGAGTTTTATTGATTGAACTAGGTGGTCTTTTTTTCAACCTGATCAGTGGTGGCCGCTCATGCAGGGGGCACAGGGCACCGCCCCCCCCCCCCAATCCATTTGCCTAGCCCTCTAATCTACATGTAGGGCGGCGCTGGACGCATGGAATTGAATGGGTTTTTTTTTTTTCCAAGCACATGATTAGAGCCGAGGCTCTAATTGACTTAACAAAAGTGTGGGCTCGGGGCGACCACCCAGTTGTGTGACAATAGAGAATTATTATTCGCTATTGTCTTCCTGCTTCTCCTCCCAGTCAATCAGGAATTGGGTCCTGAGACCCAATTGGCCAAAAGAAGAAGTGACCAGAGCAGAAGCAGGGAGGCTGAGGAGGAGACGCAGGGGGAAGCCGCCAAAGCTGCCCAGGACCTGGATGGGGTAAGTGCGGGGCTGGCGAATGGACAGGCGAGGGGAGGGATTAACCAAGCGACCCAGCGACGGGGCGGGGTGGCAAATCTATGTGTCTGCCAATTGATAACAATGCACATCCTGTACGGCTGATATCACACACAGAACTATCTCTACTGGTTAATCTACAAATCTCTGTAGTTAATGTAGCGATACCCCCAGACTAAGGGAGCCGCTGGTTTGCTTTTTGGGCCCTGTACACAGCACAGCCAACCCCCGGCAATCTTCTCTGACACAGCTAGTCTAGGGGTGGTATTTCTATATAGCTCTATAACAGTTTATGCACAATACCTTTCTTCTAGTGATAAGATATATATATATAAATATATAGACTCCAATACCAGATTTGAGAAAATGTAAAAGGTTTACTTGTAGATAAAAGGGGTTAACAATCAATATTACATATAACGCATGCATGCAGATCCCTGCAGTAATACTAACAGTAGTTAATTATAGTGCGCAATTAGTTCTAACACACACTAACATATAGCTTGAGTCCCCGTTAGCAATATGGCACCCAACAGTACTATCAACTCCCAGTCAGGCCTGACTCAGGTAAAACTCAGTCTCTAGAGAAGGAATCTTCGCATGCCAGATGATCGATGGTGCACATACAGGAACAATATTTGTAATCCAACAAGGTATAAGGTAGTAGAACAACTCCCCAGAGACAATGTGACTCAGTCCTCCAACTAGTCTCCTGACAGGAAAAGGGAAATATAACCCGATGGGCCAAGGCAGTCTATAGGCCTAATAAAGTACTCGATTATAGCTGTGAGCAGGTGCTCTCTCACCCCTCCGGACTCGATCCCAGTCCGGGACTCCCGCCGCTGTGTCTTCACACACACAGGATCTGCCACCGACTGATCTCCGGTTCACTGACGTCCCTGAAGCAGGTAGATGTCTGTCGCCGCACAGGCTCCGCAGCGAGGTGGAAGTCTCTCTAGAAGTGCGCAAGGCCCAGGCCTCGGGCCTTGCGCACTCGCAGCAGGTCCGCACAGGAAGTCCTCTTGCCAGCCGCGCGGTGTCCAAAGAGCCCAGGCTTAGCCTCGCCCTCCCCTTTTATACCCCACCCATGAGTCTCTGCGGCAGCCCAATGCACCCTGGGTGCCAAACAGGGTTCTGGGTAACGTAGTCCGTGGGGCCTCAACGGAGACCCCGCTACATTAACATAATAAAAATATGGAGGAGGAACTTTTGAAAAATGTGAAAGTCACATCAAGAATTGTTTTACGGCAAACACTGCAATAATGACTCTTAATATGTACTCAATGAAAATACACAATACTTTCCCTTTAATGCATGCTTTAATGCATTAATCCATTGTGAGTGACCTTATGTTATAACATTTCATCAATGTGGTTTTCCCCATCTAAAGAATTTCTACTATGTAAAGAAAAGGGGTATTTTGTTTATCCAGTCTCCAAAGTTTGGAATTTTGGAAGAATTCCAGAATTTAGGGACAACTGCTCTTCCATTCAGCATTACTGACATTAGGACACCCCTTTACAGCTGGAACAGATGTTATTAAAGTGTCCATGTAACATATTTATGGGGTCTCTTTCTATACATACATTATATCCAATTTCTTGAAAAAAAAAAAGAAAAAGGAGTGCTTCTCAAAAAGCTTTACAGCTTCAATCACAGATATACAATAGGACCAATACAGTTCTCAAATCTGTATTATTCACTGTTCACTTTACAGGGTGTTATTTAAATATTTTTATCCATAAAATACTATTTAAGTCTTTTTTTTTTTTCATCTCAGTAGTGTGGATCACCTCCAGCCTCTTTTTAGGCACTTTCTACCTGCACTCACTTTGCATCATTTCTCTGGACCGATTTCATGATTGTAACAACAGCAGACCGTGCCTACACAATGAATGTTAGCATAGATGCTTGCAGTCTCCATCAGGGGTGCACGTGGCAGGGTGGCACTTGAAGAAAAGGTGGCAACCCTAATTGCAAGCAGGGCCGGCGCTCCCACTAGGCTAACTAGACAGGTCGGCTGAGGAGGCGGGCTCAGCTGGGGAGGCGGAGGAGGCTGGCACAGCTGGGGAGGCAGAGGAGGTGGGCATGAGGTCAGCGGAGGAAGCAGGCACAGCTAGGGAGGCGGAGGAGGCGGGACTCTGAACGTAGCACAAGATAGTTAAGCACCTTCCCTGATTGCAGGAGTTGTCACCACATAACAGGAAGTGCATGAACCTTCACAGCAGGATCACCGGGTATTAAAGTGGTTATAAACCCTTGTTTTGTTTGTTTTTTTGTATAAAAATAACAAACATGCTTATAACTACCTGCTCTGTGTAATGGTTTTGCACAGAGCAGCCCAGATCCTCTTTTTCTGGGGTCCCTTGCTGGCACTCCAGGCCCCTCCTCTTCATCAGGTGCATGCTCACTCCCGAATTCCACTGCTGCGACCATTGACACAGACAGCGGGACTCGGTCCCGCCCCCCCCCCCCACTCCCGTGCCACTGGATTTGAGGATTTGATTGTCAACAGCGGGAGCCAATCGCTCCCGCTTCTATCAATCTGTCCAATCAGGAGAGAGACAGCAGTGGGAGCCGCTGCGCTTGTGCACATCGCTGGATCGAATAGGCTCAGGAAGGGAAAAGGGGGGGGTCTGGGGGGGCAGCTTTAGAACCACTTTATGAAAGCTGCATATTCAAAGTGGTTTTAACCACTTCCAGCCCATGCCTATTCTGGCACTTCGCTCCAACATGTAAAAAATCATAATTTGTTTTTTAGAAAATTATTTAGAACCCATAAACATTATATATGTTTGTTTAGCAGACACCCAATAGCTTTCTATTGCAGCATAATTTTGGCAGCCACATAGCCCTCTAATGCATTTGTCATGGCAAGGAAGCTCAAGGACCAAATATTGGGTGACAATCACTGCAAAATGGCACCACGTTTGGTGTGGCATTAGGAATAAATGGCACCCAAACATGCATCGCTCATTTTACTGTGATTTTAGTACAATTTGGAAAGACAGCAGAATAGTGCCAATTCTGCCCGCGATTCCAAATTGCTAGATGTGAACGGGTACTTAGGGTTTTAGTTATTGTGATGATTTTAGGCAATTAAGTACATACAGCTAAAGAAGTCAGAAATTATTGGCTTAAGTGCTTTTACTACTTCAAGGGAAAGAAAATCTGCTCTCCCGACCAGCTATCATAGCATAGGAATCAAGATCAGCTTTAGCCTGCAAGTCTCTGCCAAAAGACCACGCCACCTGATGTATTTTTTCCTGCCTGGTGTGGGGTGAAGTTCATCAGTGGTGGCTTTTTGGAAAAGACTTGCAGGCTGAAGCTGACCTTGATTCCTATGCTATGATGGCTGGTCACAAAAAAATTATTTGTGTGTGTGTGTGGGGGGGGGGGGGGGGGGGCCTGTCGGTCGGGTCATCACTTACTCCATCTATGGCTGGCAACACTTGACCCAGGTGACGGGCAGCTTCCCCTTTTCCTGCTCTCCTCCTCTGGATCACAGGTGGTGGCTTCTCCTTCCCCTGCTCTCCTCTGCGGCCGTGTGTCTCCTCCCTCCTCCTCCTAGGCCATTTGGAACGCTTCTCCTTTCGGCCATTCGGGTAACGGGTCTCAAGCCTCGTACTCACAGCCAGGAATCCCGTCAGGAAAAAAACGGTGGTTTTCCTGACAATTTCTGGCAAGCTTTCCTTGCTTCGCCGAGTGTACACACGGCCATTCAAAAGAACCGCCGTTCTTTTGAATGGCAAGAACGCGGTGACATCATCGAGTACGACGAGCCTGCGCTCGTCACATTCGATGCCATCGCCGCCATCTTGTTTCACCCTACACTACCCTTGTAAGCTACCGCGCATGCGTCAAAGTCTTTTCGAGCATGCGCGGGTTTACCTGGAGACAGGTAAGCATACACACGCACGGTTTTCTCGTCGGGAAAGCCTAATGCCTTGTACACACGATCGGATTTTTGGTCAGGATAAACTCTGACGGATTTTTCCGACAGGATTACGTTCAAGCTGTCTTGTATACACACTGTCACACCAAATTCCGACCGTCAAGAACACTACGACGAGCCGAGAAAAATGAAGTTCAATGCTTCCGAGCATGCGTCGACTTAATTCTGAGCATGCGTGTTTTTTTCTCCGTCGGGGTTCCATACAGATGAACGGAATTTCCAATAGAATTTTTTTTCGTCTGAAAACATGTTCTCTTTCTAACTCCGTCTGAATTTCCGACGGAAAAATTCAGATGGAGCACACACATGGTCGTAATATCCGATGAAAAGATTCCGTCTGACTTTTTTCATCGGAAATTCCGACCGTGTGTACAAGGCATTAGGCTCTAATCACATGCTTTAAAAAAAAAAAAAAAACACTCTGATTGGAATCCATGCGTCTGGCACCCTGCATGTAGATTGGGGGGCCGGACGCATGGATAGGGGGAGCAGCACCCCTGCACCTCTAATAGATGGGTCGCCACTGGGTCAGGAGAGTGGTGTTTCTTTCACTTGATGTATGCATTGCTCTGGATGGACATTTTGGAAGCCAGTGCCCCTTTACCTGTGGATCTTTGGAGTGCAATCCCTGACTTTGAGTAGCGTTCTAAGTTTAGCTTAAGGTTGCTTTTACTACTTGTTGTGAATACCGTATTTTTCAGACCATAAGGCGCACCGGGTTATAAGGCGCAACATCAATGATCGACTGGTAACGAGTTTATGTTCGTACATAAGACGCACCGGGTTATAAGGCGCATTAAATGAAACAAAAAATTAAACAAAACTCTGATAAGTCTGATAAGTCAAACTTTATTCAACTCTTTCACAATAACAATAACTCTCAACATTGTTCAGTTATATAAAATACAAAACAATACACTTACGTTTATTCCTCTACCTCAAATCCATCAAATTCTTCATCTTCGGTGTCTGAGTTTAACAGTTGGGCGATTTCGGCATCAAGCATGCCCGGATCCCTCTCATCGTTATCATCATTATCCAAGTCAGTCTCGTTGCTGTTACCTAGCTGTTCAGTGATGATTCCGGCCTTCCTGAAAGCTCGGATGACACTGGAGACTGATACCTTTGCCCAGGCATCCACGATCCACTGGCAGATAGTGGCGTAACTCGCCCGGTGTTGCCTTCCTGTCTTGGTAAATGTGTGTTCGCCTTCTGTCATCCAATGCTTCCACGCAACTCGCAATTTAACTTTAAACAACCTGTTGACACCAATATCTAGCGGCTGGAGTTCTTTGGTTAATCCACCCGGAATGACGGCAAGCAACAAATTTGTTTTCTTCACTTGGGCTTTGACAGAATCGGTCAGATGGGCGCGCATGGAGTCGCAGATCAATAGGGACGGAGATTGGTGGAAAAAGCCATCCGGTCTTTTGGCAAAGTCTTTCTCTTGAAAATGACCATGGGTGGTAGTTTCTGGTCATTAGTCTGGCAACCGAGAACTACAGTGAAGGATGACTTCTCGTTTCCTGTAGTGCGAATAGATACCGTACTGGTCCCTGTTTTATCGACAGTACGGTTTACAGGGATATCAAACGTGAGGGGGACCTCGTCTATGTTGGTGATGTGTTCTGGCCGAATCTTCTTTTCATTGATCTTGTTTGTGCAGTAGGTGCGGAAAATGGCCAGCTTTTCTTTGTAATCCTTTGGCAGTTGCTGCGAGATAGTAGTTCTTGTGCGGATGGAGAGATTACGCCTTTTCATAAAACGAAAGCACCAAGAAGGACCTCCTCGAAAGTCGTTGATCTCCATGTCGCGTGCTATTGCTGTTGCTTTGACTCGAATAGAGACAGTAGAGACGCTTCTACCTGCGGTTCTCTGTTCAATAACCCACTGTTCGATTTTGTCCTCCAACTGTGGCCACCTCGCTTTGTGCCCTCGGAAACTCAGTTTGGTCTTCTTTACCTGGCGCAGGGCGTCTTCTTGCTTCCTCCACTTCCGTAACATTGATTCAATAATGTTGAATTCTCTCGCAGCTGCTCTATTTCCATGTTGTACTGCGTGACTGACAGCGTTGAGTTTGAAATCCGCTTCGTAAGCCATTTTTGGTGCAGCTGGTATCAGTGGCGGCTGGTGCTCAAAATTTTTGGGGGGGCACAAACAAACTGAAAAAAAAAAAAACAATTGCCGCCACTGTGCCCATTAAACGCAGCCACTGTGCCCAAACGCCACCAGTTTGCCCCCTCAAATACAGCCAGTTTGTTTCCATATACAGCCAGTGTGCCCCCATATATATATATATATATATATATATATATATATATATATATAACCAGTGTGCCCCATATATACAGCCAGTGTGCCCCCATATACAGCCAGTGTGCCCCCATATATATATATAGCCAGTGTGCCCCCATATACAGCCAGTTTGTCCCCATATATACAGCCAGTCTGCCCCCATATACAGCCAGTGTGCCCCCATATATATAGCCAGTGTGCCCCCATATACAGCCAGTTCCCCCCAAATGCAGCCAGTTTGTCCCCCATATACAGCCAGTTCCCCCCAAATGCAGACAGTTTGTCCCCCATATACAGCCAGTTCCCCCCAAATGCAGCCAGTTTGTCCCCCATATACAGCCAGTTCCCCTCAAATGCAGCCAGCGTGTCCCCCATATACAGCCAGTTCCCCCCAAATGCAGCCAGTTTGTCCCCCATATACAGCCAGTTCCCCCCAAATGCAGCCAGCGTGTCCCCCATATACAGCCAGTTCCCCCCATATTCAGCCAGTTTGTCCCCCATATACAGCCAGTTCCCCCCATATTCAGCCAGTTTGTCCCCCATATTCAGCCAGTTCCCCCCATATTCAGCCAGTTTGTCCTCCATATTCAGCCAGTTTGTCCCCCATATTCAGCCAGTTTGTCCCCATATACAGCCAGTTTGTCCCCCATATACAGCCAGTTTGTCCCCCATATTCAGCCAGTTCCCCCCATATTCAGCCAGTTTGTCCCCCATATTCAGCCAGTTTGTCCCCCATATTCAGCCAGTTCCCCCCATATTCAGCCAGTTTGTCCCCCATATTCAGCCAGTTTGTCCCCCATATTCAGCCAGCTTATGCCCCATATTCAGCCAGTTTGTCCCCCATATTCAGCCAGTTTGTCCCCCATATTCAGCCAGTTCCCCCCATATTCAGCCAGTTTGTCCCCCATATTCAGCCAGTTCCCCGCATATTCAGCCAGTTTGTCCCCCATATACAGCCAGTTCCCCCCCAAATGCAGCCAGTTTGTGCCCCATATTCAGCCAGTTTGTGCCCCATATTCAGCCAGTTTGTCCCCCATATTCAGCCAGTTTGTCCCCCATATTCAGCCAGTTTGTCCCCCAAATGCAGCCTGTTCCCCCCCCCCCCCCCCAGCCCTGCACTTACCTTCCTCGGTCCGCGTCATCCTCGATGTGTTCTCCCACCCTCGATGTCGCTTCAGCCAATCAGGTTACCGGTAACCAGATCCGGTGAACCTGATTGGCTGAAACCTCCACACAGTCTTCTCCCAGGAACGCACCCCCGTGCATACCTGGGAGGAGTTTTTGGAAGCCGATTACAGCGTGAGAGCTGTATTCGGAAAGCCTATCAGAGCCGCTGGCTCTGATAGGCACTTCCAAGTTACACCCACCGCCGGCCGCCGCTCTAATTCATATGGCCGGCGCTCACCAGGAGGTCGGCCATATGTATAGTGGGCAGCGCGGCAGCGGTCACAATACACAGATTCATGCAATGCATGAATCTGTGTATTGTCTTTCAGTGGCGGTGCGGGAGCGAGAGGGGGCGGCGCTCCGGCGCCCTCTATGGACGCACCGCCACTGGCGGGTATAGAAAATGAACGAATGAATGCGCACACCTCTACACACACCTCCTGACTACGATGACTGTACCTCCTGACTACGATGGCCGTAATGCTCAATCCAACCATACATTAGGCGCACCGCATTTTAAGGCGCACTGTCGATTTTTGAGAAAGTTAAAGGATTTTAAGTGCGCCTTATGGTCCGAAAAATACGGTATGTAAATAGTTAGATAAAATACGGTATGTAAACAGGTAGATAAAAAAACAATACAGTATATGCTGTTTCTGCTCACAAGGAGGATGTTGACAGGAGGAGAGTGCAAAGGGACAGAGAGGTGAGCTTATCAGTTTGCTGCTTCTCCTTTATTATCCAGTAAAAGGCTGGGGGTGTAAACAAGACCTAATCATATAATATAATTGCAGTAAAAAGATTTAGGTCTCCAGGTTGACTGTCTTATAAATTAATTAATAGAATACTAATCTTTCAGCAAGTAACAAACTTATATGCAAACAAATACATACACTATATTGCCAAAAGTATTGGGAGGCCTGTCCTTACACACACATATGAACTTTAATGGCATCCCAGTCTTAGTCTGTAGGGTTCAATATTGAGTTGGCCCTCCCTTTGCAGCTATAACAGCTTCAACTCTTCTGGGAAAGCTGTCCACAAGGTTTAGGAGGGTGTCTATGGGAATGTTTGACCATTCTTCCAGAAGTGCATTTGTGAGGTCCGGCACTGATGTGGACGAGAAGGCCAGGTTTGCAGTCTCCGCTCCAATTCATCCCAAAGGTGTTCGATCGGGTTGGGTCAGGACTCTGTACAGGCCAGTCAAGTTCCTCCACCCCAAACTTGCTCATCCATATACATGGATAAATAAAAAATAATATCAAATAATCCCATATACCCAATCCTATGCCCACAGCTGATCCAGAGGAAGGCGAAAACCCCCAGCAAAGCACGATCCAATTTGCTACAGCAGGGGAAAAATTTCCTTCCTGACTCCTGAGAGGCAATCAGATTTTCCCTGGATCAACTTGCCTATAAATGTTAGTAACCAGTTATATTGTGTGCACTTAGGAAAGAATCCAGGCCTTTTTTTTAAAGCAATCTACTGAGCTTGTCAGAACCACCTCTGGAGGGAGTCTGTTCCACATTTTCACAGCTCTTACTGTGAAGAAACCTTTCCGTATTTGGAGATGAAATCTCTTTTCCTCTAGGCGTAAAGAGTGCCCCCTTGTCCTTTGTGTTGACCGTAAAGTGAATAACTCAACACCAAGCTCACAATATGGACCCCTTATATATTTGTACATGTTGATCATATCCCCCCTTATCTCCTCTTCTCAAGAGTGAATAAATTCAGTTCCTCTAATCTTTCCTCATAGCTGAGCTCATCCATGCCTCTTATCAGTTTGGTTGCCCTTCTCTGCACTTTCTCCAGTTCCCTGATATCCTTTTTGAGAACTGGGGCCCAAAACTGAACTGCATATTCCAGATGAGGCCTTACTAATGATTTGTACAGGGGCAAAATGATATCTCCCTCTCTGGAGTCCATACCTCTCCTAATACAAGAAAGGACTTTACTCGCTTTGTAAACTGCAGCTTGGCATTGCATGCCATTATTGAGCTTATGATCTACCAAAACCCCCAGATCCTTCTCCACCATTGATTCCCCCAGTTGTACTCCCCCTAGTATGTATGATGCATTCATATTCTTAGCCCCTAAGTGCATGACTTTACATTTATCAACATTAAACCTCATCTGCCAGTGGTGTAGTGGTCAGCACTTGTGCCTAGCAGTAAAAAGGGTCGCTGGTTCGAATCCCAACCACGACACTATCTGCCTGGAGTTTGCATGTTTTCTCTGTGCCTGTGTGGGTTTCCTCTGGGTACTCCAGTTTTCTCCCACACTCCAAAGGCATGCTGATAGGTTAATTGGATGCTGTCTAAATTGTCCCTAGTATGTATATGTATGAATGTGAGTTAGGGACCTTAGAGTGTAAGCGCCTTGATAGTAGGGACTGATGTGAATGTACAGTGTATATCAGGGATCCTCAAACTACGGCCCTCCAGCTGTTGCGGAACTACAAATCCCATGAGGCATTGCAAAACTCTGACATTCACAGACATGACTAGGCATGATGGGAATAGTAGTTCCGCAACAGCTGGAGGGCCGTAGTTTGAAGACCCCTGATGTATATGAAAAAGCGCTGCGTAAATTGACAGTGCTATATAAAAGTACCTGAAATAAATAAAAAATAAAAATAAATCTGCCACATAGTCGCCCAATTAGACAGAGCATTGAGGTTGGCTTGTAAATTGGAGACATCCTGTAAGGACGTTATTCCATTGCATAGCTTGGTGTCATCTGCAAAGACAGAAATGTTACTTTTGATCCCAGACATTTATAAAGATATTAAAAAGTAAGGGTCCCAGCACTGAACCTTGGGGTACACCACTGATAACCTTGGACCATTCAGAGTAAGAATCATTAAGCACGACTCTCTGAATTCTGTCTTTTAGCCAGTTTTCTATCCATTTACAAACTGATATTTCCAATCCTGTAGACTTTACCTTACACATGAGCCGTGTGTGGGGAACTGTATCACACGCTTTTGCAAAATCCAAGTATACCACGTCCACCGCCACCCCTCTGTCCAAGGTTTTACTTACCTCTTCATAAAAAGATTTGTTTAACAACTTCTGTTTTTCGTGAACCCATGTTGACTCTTGCTTAAAATATTTTTTTCCAGCAAGAACTCATCTATATGGTCTTTTATTAAACTCTCCAGTCTTAATGGACCTTGCTTTGTGCACTGGTGTGCAGTCATGTTGGAACAGAAAGGGGCCATCCCAAACTGTTCCCACAAAGTTGGGAGCATTAAATTGTCCAAAATGTCTTGGTATGCTGACGCCTTAAGAGTTCCCTTCACTGGAACTAAGGGGCCAAACCCAACCCCTGAAAAACAACCCCACACCATAATTTCCCTTCACCTAATGATTTGGACCAGTGCACAAAGCAAGGTCCATAAAGACATGGAGTCCGAGAATGAGAGGATCTCCGTGATAGGCGCAACACTCAACACAGTGTTTGCTGGAAACGCCTATCACGGAAGGGACCAGAAGAAAGCCGCGAGATTTAAACAATGGACTCCGACTGCGGAATAAGAAGATTTTCAGGTACACTGACTGACTCGGGCACAGGGAGGCTGCAATGGACGCAGTAAGGTGGCACAGTGAGGTGGCAATGGGCACAGTGAGGTGGCAATGGGCACAGTGAGGTGGCACAGTGAGATGGCAATGAGCACAGTAAGGTTGGGCAATTGGCACAGTGAGGTGGCAATGGGCACATTCCCCCCCCCCCCTAGGCTTATACTCGAGTCAATAAGTTTTCCTATTTTTTTGTGGTAAAAGTAGGTACCTCAGCTTATACTCTGGTCGGCTTATACTCGAGTATATACGGTAATATAAATCTTGTACAGTTTGCTTGCAGCAACCAATAAACTATTCTTCAGTACCGATATAAGCAATCCAGGTAATATGCAATCTCAGTGTTTGCAGTATATGCAACTGTAGCACACAGATCAGTTACCCTGCTTACCTCCACAAGCAGAATGGGACACACCATGCCACATGCCCAGTATCCTCCATCTTGTAGAGGGTGAGCGGTGTTAATAGTTTTGGGTCCTGCAGAAAGTTACCTCTTTCCATTTGTTCTCGTCCCTAGAGTGTAGGGAAAAGTCTATTTCTCTCTTTAGGAAAGCCAAAAAGAGTTTATTTTTCTTTTGCTTGCAACTCGATAGGACTCAGGCCTGAGTGGGTTTTTCTCACCCGGATAGTTCCCTCTCACAGTCCTAGCAGCCGGACTGGAGCATGGAACATTTACTTTAGATTTGTTTCTCCTAGAGACACGTTCAGGAGATCCTCTGCCACAGGATCTTCTAGCTTCTAAGTCCTGAACTCCTCAACACTTGTAACTTTAGAGACCGTAGGTGCCAATGGGGCACATTACAAGGGCTTTTGACGGATCACGGAATCCTTCCCTCTGACAGGTAAGCAGGCCTCTCCCAAGACAGTGACATCCTTCACGGATCCCCTTAGAAAGGTCCACCCCTGGTTGCCTCTCCTTCAGAGCGGGTCACCCTCCCATGGGCACCCTGGTATTCCGCGGTTTGGTTGTAGGCCTCAGTTAAAGGTACTGGGCCTACCTGGAATGCTGCGGCCTCGGGCTAAAGGTGCCCGGGACCCAACACATTTACACGTACCCCTGGCCATGAGGGCCACCGAAGGTGGGGTACGTGCCAAGGACGAAGACCCCTCGCCCATGGCGTCTGCCCCTTAAGTACCCTCTCCCGGCATGCACAGCGGGTAGACCACGCCCACCGCACAGCCGCAGAGAGAGGACACCCAATAGTGCTGCAATGCCACCTGCGGTTCAACCTGAGACCTGGGCAACAGCGCCACCCACAGGTCAAAGGGAACTATACAACCAGGCAACATCACAATAAAGCAGAGACCAATTTAAGAAATCAAACAGCCTGAGCCAAACTAATGCTCAGGCTACACCCTAAATTTCAGGCATAGCGACCCCAAACATGGGAGGCCCGCTACACAACCAAAGGACAGCATCTATTGCCAGGGGTAGTGTCTCTTCTTTGAATTGGTAGAGGATGATTCTGTGGTCTGCATTGGCCCCAGGCCTCTAAACAACTTGCTGGAGTGTTTGAAGTGAAGAGCCTTCCCTGAGCTATCCTTCCTCATCTGAAACCCGACCCTCTGCTAAGCATTCTCCTTCGCAAGCAGGTTCCTCTCCCTACCACACGCTTGCCAGAAGCGTGATGGGGTTCCTTATTTAAAAGCAGAGTTTTACCCAAAAGTGGAACTTCCGCTTTAAGCACTCCTCGCCCCCTGACATGCCACATTTGGCATGTCATTTTTTTGGGGCAGAGTGGGAAACATCTTTTTAGTGGGACTTCCTGTCCCACTTCCTCCTTCCTATCTTCGGCCACCTAGACGACTCCTCCTCTCGCCCTAGGCGGCCCCTCCCTGCCAGCGATCTTCTGGGACGCAACTCAGGTCTCAGAAGATCGTCTGGCCAATAGGGGAGCGCAGCGTGACTCGCGCTTGCGCAGTGCGTGCCCGGCCGTGAAGCCGTAAGCTGTCACGGCCGGGTGCCCACAGTTAGTATGATGGCGCCCGAGAAGAGGAGGGGGAGAGGAGTGAGCCTCTGGGCGGCCGCATCGCTGGACTGTGGGGCAGGTAAGTGTCAGTTTATTAAAAGTCAGCAGCTATGCTTTTTGTAGCTGTGTAGAACATGTGTCGGGGTGGGCTCTCCAGGATACAGCGAAGTCACGAACAAGGAAAACCACTCTACCACCAGCTCTTGTTAAAACTGAATTTTACTTAGACGGGGTATTGAACCCAACCACCAATTCTGGGAACATACAATATATTTACAGACACCCAGCCGAAGGCTGAGACCCTTATGCTGCACAGTGCGGCGCCCAATGTAGGATGCAGGAGTAATTTGCCTACTGGTGGGCAGAACCAAACTGCCACACCTTACCTGTTAATACCCTAAAAAACAACACAAGAATAACTGTATGGGTGTGTGGTGCGGGCTAGCCTGCGGTGCAGCACAACAGTTTACAAACTTACAAAGCTCTACCGTATTTCCCCCCCCCCCTTAACTGGTGTTGTATCATGCGTCTGCGTGTTCCTCCTGAGCACAACGCCAGTCTATCTTGAGTTTGTAGAAAGTTCATCAGCTCTCCAATTGTGAAGTGTCACTTTAGGTTATGGAGTCCCTGTAGTGAACAGTAGCAACACTTGTGGCCTGACACAAACAGAGACCCTACTAACTATCTACAGGCCTGGTCTCAGTCTCTAGGCGCCAACAAAGTAATGGGGTGCGTGCACGATCTTACCGACCCGGGTCTGCTCTGCATCCGCTGGTGACTCATTTTGTTCCTCAGGTCTCATCCGTCTTCCTGCAAGCAATTCCTCGTTCCTCTGGACAGGATCAGGATCTTAGACACAGGTAACTTCACTCAGCTGCAGTTCTGTTTCCACACCTGGATGTTGTAAGATTCTCTGCACACAGTCCTCAGAACAAACTCCTTCTCAAAATGGCTGCCTGCTCGCTACACACTTTCTCTCTCTTTCTTGAATCTCTGTCCAAAACAGCCCGTTATACTACAGTTCTCCTCTCACTTTCTTTCCTGTGTGTCACAGCACTGATTTGTGTACAGCGTCTGCATGGCTACAGCCCGTTATCTGTGTCAGGAAAAACCAGCGGCATCTTGTGGCCAAACAGCAGAATGACAGTTAAATATTTTATTGTAAACAAACAGTGTTCAGACAATGAGAGCTGCTTCCCATCTTACAGCTGCTGACTTTTAATAAACTAAAACACGGGTGGACCTCTGCTTTAAATGGTTCCCTCACCCAAGATGGCTGCCGAAGTCTCTCGGGAGTTCAGTGTCCAATCAGACTACCTTTCTCTCTCAAGGCACTGTACAGAATCTCTAAGGGACCAATTCCCTTATGAGACTCCCCTTCCCATGCAATAATGGCACTAGGCTACCTACAGGTGGGAAGGCTAACTGCACCTGCCTAAAAGCAGTCCTGCATTGTATGGGAGTATGGCGAGGGCCCACCCATATTCTGTACCAACAAATGGCAGAAAAGAGCACTGGCTACCAGGGAAGCAAGGAATAAGGAGAAGTATTTGTACTTATTCCTTTCCACCCCAGCCAGACGTGCATTTATTCCAATGCAATGCAGAGGGTGAATCCACCAAATAAGTACATTTAAAAGCAGCCTGTAGTTGGGTTTTAAATTGGGCCCTAGACCAGAACCCTTGATACACCTTCTTCTAACATAGATACAGAACATGTTGCTAAAACTGATGAAAACATGCAGACAGGGCACTTTTTTCCCCCTTAATCATCGGCACCATTCCAACGTATCCACAAACAGCGGGACAGTTTCCCGAAAAGCAATTTCCTCTCCCTCTCCTTCCCGGGGTTTTATCAGTGCTCACTTTCTCCCCGTCTCACAGCTTGAACTCAATAAAACACCATCACTCAAGAAGAGAGAGGAAATATGGTTTCAATTCTGCAGTTCCTGCAAACCCATATACCTTTTAGATAAATGGAAAGCAAACGTTTGTCGCGGGAGTAGCGATAGATCAATATGAAGGTTAAAAGCTGGTGCTGGAATCTAAAACATTCACACATGAGATTTGCTGTTGCTTATATCTTGCAGAAACCATAGAAGCTTTAGGCTCGGGTCAGTTTTGGTTCTATGCTTGTACAGTGTTGTCTGTTGATTCCCACGGTGTTTAAGTCCAGTATGTCTACCATTAACTTATTATGAAGTCCAAAAGGCATGTGACCTCACAGCTAGTTATTTCTGCCAATTACAGTTCTGCCAACATTGGAATTAAAATAGAATTTCAGTTAGATCACCAGTGGACTAAGGCCCCAATTACACTTAAGCAACATGTAGCACTACCGCCGTAGGAGTTGCAAATGTCAGGATTCCCCACTGCTGCACAACCCATTACACAGAATTTCCTTCTTGCACCCAGACACAGAAATCAATCCTTTGGCTTGTTTTGAGGTATGGGCTATAAGATGCCCAACTTGCAAATGTCCAACAGGCAAAACTAGGGACAACTTCCTCCCTATTTACAGATTCCTCTTCTTCCTTCCTCCTGCAAAAACTTGGTTACCTTTTTGTACAGCTTCTGCTGAATCACTCATGGAGGAGCCAACAGTCTCTTGTTAGCTCAGCAAAAGCCGATTAAAGGCTAGGAACTCTCAGTCCCTTGGTAAAGTAGCACATGTGGAGTGAACAGCATCTCAAACCGCCTTCTGCTTCTACGTAGACACTGATCCTAGTTCTACTGCTTGCAGAAATGCTAGTCCCCCTGGCTGCCACCAGCCTTCCTTGCTGCTTTCTCTTCCCAGTCCTCCAGACGGACATATACATGGAGACTCCCCAGGGCAAGGTTGTATGAAGACTTGGCACACTGCTGTCTTCAAGAGAGACCTGCTACAGCTGGCAGTGTCTCCCCTTGTCTGCCCCGTGTTGATCTACTCGCTGTCTCTCCTTGCTCCTGCTGCCTCTGTGGTTAGTAGGGATGAGCCGAACACCCCCCGGTTCGGTTTGCATCAGAACATTCGAACGGACCGAAAGTTTGCGCGAACTTTCGAACCCCGTTAAACTCTATGGGACTCGAACGTCAGAAATCAAAAGTGCGAATTTTAAAGGCTAATATGCAAGTTATTGTCCTAAAAAGGGTTTGGGAACCCGGGTCCTGCTCCAGGGGACATGTATCAATGCAAAAAAAAAGTTTTAAAAACGGCCGTTTTTTTTTGGAGCAGTGATTTTAATGATGCTTAAAGTGAAAAAATAAAATGAAATATTCCTTTAAATATCGTGCCTGGGGGGTGTCTATAGTATGCCTGTAAAGTGGCGTTTGTTTTCCGTGCTTAGAACTGTCCCTGCACAAAATGTAATTTCTGAAGGAAAAAAAGTCATTTAAAACTCCTTGCGTCTTTAAGGTCATGTCTGTACCCCCCCACCAGCCTATTACCAGCCCCTTTGGGTCTTGTATGGATATTAAGGAGAACACTGCACCCAAATAAAATATAGGAAAGCATGGGGCCCCAATGCCCTATATACTCTGAACAGCAGTATACAGGCGGTGCATACAAGACAGGGACTGTAGGTTTGTTCTTAAAGCGGAGGTTCTGCGGTCCATATATATTTTTTTTTATATTCATTCAATGTTACAGCGTTAGCAATGTAAGTACTCACGTCTGCGGCACTTTAAAACACCCCCCGTCCGTTTTGCGCTAAAAAAAGAGTTTATAAAACTCTTCCTGCTTTTGCCATTTTGCTTGTGGGCATCTTGAAGCCCACAAGCATATCCTTCCGGGTAGAGATGAATGCTTCTCTCCCGGCATTCATCTCCGGATCTTGCGCACGCGCAGTGTTGACGGCGAGCAGCGCCGTCAACACTTACTGGTTGCCATCACAACGGGCATCAACATACACCTGCGTGCCCTTATCTAAAATGGCGGAATTAGATCCGCCCTCGTCACGTGACCGGCTAGACGAGTCACGTGATGATACACTTATCGTGAGATCTGAATGGAAGGAGGTTACATATTACTCCTCCGAAGCAGGACAATTTGCTCCCAGGAGCCTCTGCGATATTAGGAGCAGAGGAAAGGACACGCCTACTCCCGCGGGAGGAAATCCCGGAAGTAGCAGTAACGAAAAAACATCTAAAGAAAACTACTGAGAGAAAAAAAAAAGGTTAGTGCACTTTTTATTTATGTGATAAGAGGGACTGCTTTTGTTAAACTTAAATTTGTGGGTGAACCTCCGCTTTAAGTAGAATCTGTTTGTAATTTGGAACAGGTACATTTTTTAAGTGTAGCTCCAGTTATCACCCCTGTAGCATTGGTTTGCTGTCTGTGCACCTGTTCAGAAGATTTCACTTCACTTTCTGTCCCAATGACAATTGTATTTAGAAAATGTGTTTTTTTTAGGTGTAGCGGGGGTCTCCTTTAAGGCCTCAGGATTACGGTACCCAGAACCCCGTTCGGCACCCAAGGTGCATTGCCAACCGCAGAGACTCATGGGGTGGGCTATAAAGGTGAAGCGGAGGCAGAGCTCGGCCTCTTTGGGACACCGCCCTGCTAGCAAGAGGATTCCCTGTGCGGATTCGCTGTTGGTGCAAGGCCTGAAGCCTGGGCCTTGCGCACTTCCAAAGAGCCTTCCACTCCACTGCGGAGCCTGTGTGGCACCTGATCTCCATTTGTTTCTCACTGACCTCAGGAGGACCGAAGACCCGGCTATCGCAGACCCTGTGTGCGGATACACAGCGGTGGAAGTTACGGACGGGGACTAAGTCCGGTGTGGTGAGAGAGCACTTGCTCAAAGTTATAGCCAAGTACTTTGTTTAGGCCTACTGACTGATTTGGCCCTTAGTGCTATACCAACTATCCTAGCAGGAGACTATTTCCAGAACTGAGTTTGATAGTCTCCTGGGAGTTGTTACTTTACTGAGATACAGTCCTGTTGGATTACAAATTGTTGTTCCTGATGTGCACCACCGATTTCCTTGCATGCAAAGATTTTTCACCCTAAGACTGTACCTTACTTTAAGTCAGGCCTGAATGGGTAGCATAGGACATTATTGGGCGCCATATTGCTCACGGGGAGGATAGCTGCAGCGTGGTGTGCTAGTATTTCTATACAGTATTGCTAAGTGTCACTAATATAGCAGGGCTCTGCATGTGTTATGATGTACTGTACTTCTGCCTAACTTTTATACTAAAGTAAAGTTGCTATAGTTAAGTACTCCGGTATCAGTGTCAATTACTGTTATTTATCACTGTTTGCTTTATTGTGGGACTGTGTCATAGATAATCGCAGAGACATTACCAGTCTATCATTCCCTAGACTAGCTGTGCCACGGGAGGGTCGAGTAGATTGCCAGGGGTTGGCAGTGCTGTGTACAGGGCCCGAAATAATATCAGCGGCTCTCTTAAGTTGGGGGTATCGCTACATAGGGAAACAAGGATTGGTGATAAAGCATCAGTGGAGAGGAGACACCTTTTTCCCATATTAACTCTTACAGGAGAGAATTTCCCTTTCTAGGGGTAGATTTCCTCTCACTTTCTGTTGTCTCCCTCGGTTTGTAAGTAGGAGTCGTTTGTAAGTCGGATGTTTGAAAGTAGGGGCCTGCCCTATATAATCTGGAAAAATTTTGACCTTAGGTGTTGGTGGTACCAGAACACTGTAAGCCCTCACAGTTACTCTTGGTGGGCGCTGGAACGGGCCCTGCTGTGAAATATTATATCAAGAATTGTAATTACATGCCCCTGTTGAACAGGGTCAGAAAAATTGGGCCTTTGGTGGTGGTGTGGTGGTGTTGCCACAACACTGTAAGCCCTGACAGTTACTCTTGGTGGGCGCAGGAATGGGCCCTGCTGTGAAATATTATATCAAGAATTGTAATTACATGCCCCTGTTGAACAGGGGCAAAAAAATTGGGCCTTAGGCACTGGTGCTGGTGCTACAACACTGCAACCCCTCACAGATACTCTAGTTGGAGTGCAGGAATGAGCCCTGCTGCAAAGTATTGCATCAAAATTTTTAATTACACGCCCCTGTTAAACAGGGGGAAGGAATGAGTTTTGAGTTCGAGTCAAACCCATGTTCGACTCGAACATTGTCTGTTCGGCCGTTCGCCGAATTTCGAACATTATGGGCTGTTCGCGCCAAATTCGAGTGGCGCGTCACGGCCCATAATTCACTGCGGCATCGCAGTGCATTGCTGGCTGATGATTGGCCAAGCATGCACTATGACCCGCATGCTTTGGCCAATCACAGCGTGGAAAAAACGGAGAGCCATAATTGGCCAAAGCCAGGGTGGCTTTGGCCAATTATGTCTCAGGGGATTTAGTACACGCCCCACCCTATATAAGGCCGCCTGCGTGGCAGCCTTGTGTAGTGTGTTGCGGCGGTGGTTAAAGACAGCCAGAAAGAGAGAGACAGTGTCATTTAATTTGAGTTAGATAGAGCAGGCAGGCGAGTCAGTTAGCTTCAGTTACAGTGTGTAGAGGATATATATGCATCCTAGGTGTTGTATATATATTTATACACTGTATTCAGTTTAGCTAGATCCGTTCCTGTTATTCTCTTCATAATATACTGACAGGCGGGCAGGTGATTGTGCTAGCTGCAGTATTTTCACTTAGCGTACTGTGTCCTTTGCACAGTGTGCATCTAAAGCTTACCTGAATACAATTGTTGGTGTTCTCATACAAATACAGGCAGGGAGCTGCAGTATTTTGTTTTAGTGTCCTTTGAACAGTGTGCACCTAAAGCTTACCTGAATACAATTGCTGGTGTTCTCATACAAATACAGGCAGGGAGCTGCAGTATTTTGTTTTAGTGTCCTTTGCACAGTGTGCACCTAAAGCTTACCTGAATACAATTGCTGGTGTTCTCATACAAATACAGGCAGGGAGCTGCAGTATTTTGTTTTAGTGTCCTTTGCACAGTGTGCACCTAAAGCTTACCTGAATACAATTGCTGGTGTTCTCATACAAATACAGGCAGGGAGCTGCAGTATTTTTGTTTTAGTGTCCTTTGCACAGCGTGCACCTAAAGCTTACCTGAATACAATTGCCGGTGTTCTCATACAAATACAGGCAGGGAGCTGCAGTATTTTGATTTAGTGTCCTTTGCACAGTGTGCACCTAAAGCTTACTTGAATACAATTGCTGGTGTTCTCATACTAATACCACAGGCAGGAAGCTGCAGTATTTTCAGTTAGTGTACCGTGTCCTCTGCATAGTATGCAACTAAAGCTAACTGAAGACAATTGCTGGTGTTCTCATACTAATAATACTACAGGCAGGCAGTTGATTCTGCTAGCTGCAGTATAATCAGTATCAGTGGCGTCACTAGGGTTGGTGTCACCTGGTGCGGCAAAACATGGTGTCACCCCCCTCCTGTCTATCCTGCCCAGCGCCCTGCAGGCAGCGCACAGTCACGAGGCTCACCCCCAAATGACCCCTGTAAATTAAAATATAGGGTGGTATTGGGCCAGCTGGAGCGATATAGGGCAGGTTGGGGTAATATAGGGCAGGTTGCGGTCGTATAGTGCAGTCTGGGGTGGCATAGGGCAGGTTGGGGTGGCATAGAGCAGGTTGGGGTGGTATAGAGCAGGTTGGGGTGGTATATGGCAGGCTGGGTGGCATTGGGCAGGTTGGGGTTATATAGGGCAGTGTGTGATGGCATAGAGCAGGTTGCGGTGGCATAGGGCAGGTTGGGGTGGTATAGAGCAGTTTGGGGCGGTATAGAACAGGTTGGGGTGGTATATGGCAGGCTGGGTGGCATTGAGCAGGTTGGGGTTATATAGGGCAGGGTGTGATGGCATAGAGCAGGTTGCGGTGGCATAGGGCAGGTTGGGGTGGTATAGGGAAGGCTGGGGTGGCATAGGGCAGGGTGCGGTGGTATAGGGTAGGTTGGGGTGGTATAGAGCAGTTTGCGTGGCATACGGCAGGTTGCGGTGGCAAAGGGCAGGCTGGGGTGACATAGGGCAGGTTGCGGTGGTATAGGGAAGGCTGGGGTGGCATAAGGCGGGGTGCGGTGGTATAGGGCAGGCTGGGGTGGCATAGGGCAGGGTGTGGTGGTATAGGGCAGGCTGGGGTGGCATAGGGCATGTTGCAGTGGCATAGGGCAGGTTTCGGTGGCATAAGGACTGGTTGCGGTGGCATAGGCAGGCTGGGGTGGTATGGTGCCAGGTTAGGACTCCATCATGGGGTGCAAGGTGGTCTTCTGCTGCTAGACACAGCTATAGATTATATATAGATATTATGTAATATAGCTGGTCCATCCGCCCCTCCCCCCACCAGACCAGCTAACTCAACTACTGTGCCTATTATATGTAATATAATATATCTGTGTCCAGCATCACCCCCCCCCCATATTATCAGACAGACAACACTGACTATATAATTTATATTAGCTGACTGAGACACCCCCACCCTGAGCTGGTCTGATGATGATGATGATGATGATGGGGGGGGGGGGTGATGCTGGACACAGATATATTATATTACATATAATAGGCACAGTAGTTGAGTTAGCTGGTCTGGTGGGGGGAGGGGCAGATGGACCAGCTATATTACATAATATCTATATATAATCTATAGCTGTGTCTAGCAGCAGCAGACCACCTTGCACCCCCCCCCCCCCTTCATTATCACACAATACAGGACAGGACCAGGTCAGGGCGCCAGACCTGTATTGCCAGACAGCCAGTCCTCCTCCCACACTAGCTCTGCCTCTTACAATGGCAACCGCCCCCCCCCCCTGCTCCCCACACACACACCTACCTCATCTCGTGCTCGGGAGTCGGGCCGGCGGTGGAGACCCCCCCGCACCTGTTCTTCTGGAGTCTTGACTGGAGAGGAGGAGGGCTGGGCAGCGACCCTCACAGCGTGCAGCCGGAGAAAGTTGTATGTGACGTCACATCATCACAGTGCAGTGTGATGATGTGACAGGCTGACGCTCTGTAGGGTAGGGAGGGAGGAAGAAGAATACGGAACCCTGAGCCAGAGGACACACACACCAGGCGCGTCCGCGGCGCTGGAAGTGTTGTTCCAGCTCAGCGGGGTGAAGTTGCTGAATGAAAGTTTCAGCTAAAAAAAAAAAAAAGTAAAAAAAAACAAAAAAATACTTTTCTCACTGTCGGGAGGGTGTCACCCGGGTGCGGACCGCACCCCCCGCACCCCCCTAGCAACGCCTCTGATCAGTATATATATACATCCTAGTTTTGTGCAGCTACATCTCCCTGCAAGCCATTAGTATGTCTGGAAGGACAACAAGGAGACACAGACAGTCACAAGCCAATAAAAGAGGGCAAGCAGGCTCTGTGTCTAGAGGCAACAGTGCTGGTCGTGGACACAGTGCATCCTCATCAGCACGTGGCCGTGGGACACGCTTGTCCTTTTTTTCGGCAGCTGGCTGCGTTGAGCCGCAACATGCCAAAGACTTGGTAGAGTGGATGACCAAGCCACCCTCATCCTCCTCATACTCTCTCACCCAGGCTCAGGGTACTTTGTCTGGCAAAAGCAGCTGCCAAAGCGGTCTCTTCCCTCGGCTCAATGGCATCAGTCACTCCTTCCCTAGCCCCACCATGTCCTCCTGAGGAGTCCCCCGAACTGTTTAACCACAGTGTTGGGTACATGCTCCAGGAGGATGCCCAGCGTTTTTAAGGCTCCGATGATGGTACCCAGCTAGAGGAAGGCAGTAACGTGAGCCCAGAGAGAGGGGGTGCCCAAGAAGGACAGCAATCTGGCAGTCATGTTCCCCCAGCTGCAGCATACTGCCAGGTTTGCTACAGTGATGAGGAGGGAGGGGATGATGAGGTCACGGACTCTCGCATGGCCAAAACATCACCCGATTGGGCACCACATGCTTGATCAGACATATGTCAACCTGCCATGCAGTTCATTGGCAAGCACACCTAAAAGTAAGACCCACACCAAAAAACAAAGCGGACCTCTCCTTGCTCCTCATTAGCTGGGATCTCCAACCCCACTATACCTTCAGTCCTCTCTGAAACCTGCACTGAGAGGAATGAAGGTGTAGAATTAGGTGTGTCACAGCCAAGTACTTGCAGGCAATCTGCTATCGGTACACCAACATCAGGTTGTACCAGGCAAATTTCCCTGCCCCAGCTGCTTCTACACCGCCGAAAGAAGTTCGCTCTCAGCCATCCACATGCCCAGCGGTTGAACGCTAGCTTGGCTAAATTGCTAGCCTTTCAACTGCTGCCTTTTCAGTTGGTAGACTCTGCCCCCTTCTGTGAGTTTGTGGAATGTGTGGTTCCTCAGTGGCAGGTTCCCAAACGGCACTTTTTCTCACGGAAGGCGATTTTGGCTCTCTACCGGCATGTGGAAGGCAATGTCTTGGCCTCGCTGGACAGGGCGGTCAGCGGTAAGGTGCATACTACTGCTGACTCATGGTCCAGCAGGCATGGACAGGGACGTTAACAATGGAGTTCTCCCGACGCGTTTCGTCTCCTAGGACATCGTCTGGGTCCCAAGATGTTGTCCTAGGAGAAGAAACGCGTCGGGAGGACTCCATTGTTGCCACATTCTTTGCAAAGCGCTTTTATATTAACTTAAATGTAAGTGTTTCCACTACATAAAATTTGGATTTACATACAGAGTTACGCTATGTGGCTGTTTCTTTTCTCCATTACATGATACCTACCTGCTCATATTGATTGGGATATTCCCGGACCACTACTACATATGAGGTTATCTGCTAAGAGGTCATCTTTCTTCTGCGGTTTCTCTCTCCCTGTTAATGTTTGGCCATTTCCAGCACAGCAATTTTCAGCATATAGATTGTCCAGGTTCCATCGTGGTTCCACCACACCAAGCCTGTTTGACCCACTGAACATATGTTCCTCTGGGTTCAAACTATCTGGTAAGCTCCTTACCTATTGGTGGTGGTTCTCTTCATCTTCTCACCGTCAACACTTTTCCTTCGAAGTTTTCACTCACCTTTGAATTTCACCATTGCCTCCATTTTTTAATTACTTTAGGACACTCAGTTGCACAAGTTTTCACTTGTATTTCGTTTATAGACATTTTGTATTTATGAGGACTTTTCACTGTTCTTACTTAATATTTGAGTGTCTTTTTTATATTGCACTCTTTTATATATCCATTTGAGTGTGTCATGCATTCTTGTTGATCTTTTGATTAGCGCTACACTCTTTGTTTCCACGCTTTTTACTATTTATATACTTGTTGTGTTAGCAGCTTATCCAGAGGGCAGCGCGGAATTATTTTGTATGCTACACTGTCCCTCTTGTCCACCTGTTGGAGCATACGCTGCGTGGAATAATGGACAGGGCACTTGAGGCAGAACAGAGGGAGGAAGAGGAGGACTTCCTTACCTCTCAAGGCCCCCTTTATCCAGACAGTGTTCCTGCTGGCCCGCCTATCACACAGGAAGAGGACGAGGAGGAGGAGGATTGTGTCAGCATGGAGGTGGAGCCTAGCACTCAGCATCAGCAGCAGTCTCTAAGGGATCAATTACAGTCCCAAGACACCCATGGACTTGTATGTGGCTGGGAGGAGGTGGCTGCGGATCATGTTGTCCTGAGTGACCCAGAGGACTCCCGACCGAATGCCTCAGCAAACCTACGCTGCATGGCCTCCCTGATCCTGCAAAGCCTGCAGAAGGATCCTCGTATTCGTGCTATCAAGGAGAGGGATCATTACTGGCTGGCAACCCTCCTTGATCCACGTGTAGCGCCCCTCTGCTTTGAGGGGTGTTATGTGCCTAAATTTAGGGGGGTTGGTCTGAGCTAGTAGCCAGGCTCAGAACGCTTTTATTGATAGGTTATGTTACTTTGTTCTTCAGGTGTTGTACTGGTGTGCAGTTCCCTGTGGCCTGTAGGTGGCACTGCCATGACAGGTCAGGGTTGAACCACTGGTGACAGTGCTGTGCCTTAGGGTGTCCTCTCTCTGCAGTAGTACAGTGGGTGTGGTCAACCTGCTGTGCATGCCGGGAGAGGATACATAAGGGCAGACGCCGCCTGGAGTTGGGAGTTCCGGAGTTCGGGTCGCGTGACCTGGCCCTCCAGGCCAGGGGTGCGCGTGTGCATTGGTCCCAGGCACCTTTGGTCTGGGGCTGCAGCTTCGCCATTGAGCCCAGCACTTTTAGCTGGGGCTCATCTCTAATGCCGCGTACACACGACCGCTTTTCTCGACGAGAAAATCGACGTTTTTTTTCTTGACATGAAAAGCGGTCGTGTGTACGCGGCATAAGAGGAGGAATTACAGGGTGTCCCTGAGAGGGGACCCGTTCTAAGAAGAGGAGGCCGGGGGAGGAACTTTCTGATGGACCGGTGAGAGTTCACGGTGAAAGAGAGGCCCGGTAAACTTCTGGAGGGATTCCACTATTCATCCAAGGCCTTGTAATGTGCAGCCACTTGCACCTGATCTTGAATTACAAGTGCTGAGAGGTTCGGGGTTCAGAGATTCTGTGGCAGAGAATCTCCCGATCGTATCTCCAAAGAAACGTAAGTGTCATTCCGGTTGCTAGGCCCGTGAGAGGGGACTATCCGGATAAGCAGAGCCACTGAGAATTGAGTGGTGAGATTAAGTTCCGCATGCCTGAACCTGCCTCCCGTTTCCTTTATTCTTCAACTTTAACTTTCCTATTCAGTTCCCAGCATAAAGAAAATAAACCTTCCTTCATTAAGGTTTAACCTTGTTTGGACATTGGCCTTATTGGTGCACCTACAACAGACTCTTCCCTACACTTTAGGGGTGAGAACCAGCCCCAGGAGAGGTAACTCGCTGCAGGACCCAACAATTGTGAACACCGCTTAACCTCTTCAAACAGGAGGGTAGGGGCATATAGTGCGATGTGCCTTATCTCACAAGTGAGCCAGGTGAGAGGAAGGTCCGTGTGCTACACACGTTACAAGGGTAAGGTTGCAGATCTTATCTTGCCATCGCAGAGGGAGCAGAGGATGAAACATCTTCGGGAGGCCTTGCAGAAAGGTCTGTGCAACGCAATCCCAGAGACTGGGAGGTTACAAATTCCTGGTCCTGGACAACGTGTTGCTGAGGCTTCGGTCAGTCAAAGAAGGAGCGGTGGAGAAGGTGGCCGTCTGACCGATGTGTTCAGACAATTTTTTAGTCTGCAGCCCCAAGGTATGATTGGTTCCAGCAACCATCGCCGGCGTCTGATTTACATGGTGCAGGACTACCTAGGGGCAAGATCAGACTTGGACACCTTTCCCACCGAAAATCCTCTGGGCTACTGGGTCTTGAGGATGGATCACTGCCAGAGCTTGCACAGTCCGCAATTGAGCTACTGGCCTGTCCTGCATCCAGAGTTCTTTTGGAACGCACATTCAGTGCTGCTGGAGGCTTTGTAACCGATCACAGGGTGTGCCTGTCCACCGACTCGGTCGATCAACTGACCTTCATAAAAATGAATCAGTCTTGGATCACCACCAGCTACCAAGCGCCTGATACTGATGTAACCGAATATTTTTTTTTTAAATGTCAGATCCCTTCAAGACTGCCTATGCTGATGCTGAGTGACTATCCTGTTATGCTGAGTGACTATCCTCTTCCTCCTCAATGATCATGCTAATAGCTTGTAAGAACATTTTTGGTTCTGGGCACCGCCACCAGTGGCTAAGGCCCAATTTTTCTGCCCCTGTTTAACAGGGGCGTGTAATTACAATTTTTGATGCAATACTTTGCAGCAGGGCTCATTTCTGTGCTCCAACTAGAGTATCTGTGAGGGGTTGCAGTGTTACTTGCCCAATACTTGCATATTAGCCTTTAAAATTAGCACTTTTGATTCCGAACGTTCGAGTCCCATAGACTTTAATAGGGTTCTAAAGTTCGTGCGAACGTTCGGTCCGTTCGCAGTTTCTGGTGTGAACCGAACCGGGGGGTGTTGGGTTCATCCCTAAACAGGGGCAGAAAAATTGGACCTTAGGCACTGGTGCTGGTGCCACAACACTGCAACCCCCCACAGATACTCTAGTTGGAGCGTAGGAATGAGCCCTGCTGCAAAGTATTGCATCAAAAATTGTAATTACACGTCCCTATTAAACAGGAGCAGAAAAATTGGGCCTTAGGCACTGGTGCTGGTGCCCAGAAACAAAAATGTTCTTAGAAACTATCAACATAAACAGGAGGAAGAGGATAGTCACTCAGCATAACAGGATAGTCACACAGCATCAGCATAGGCAGTCTTGAAGGGATCTCCCATTCAAAAAAAATTATTCGGTTACATCAGCATCAGGTGCTTGGTAGCCTCAGCAACACGTTGTCCAGGACCAGGAATTTGTACCCTCCCAGGCTCTGGAAACGCGTGGCTCAAACCTTTCTGCGAGGCCTCCCGAAGATGTTTCATCCTCTGCTCCCTCTGCGACGGCAGGATAAGGTCCACCACCTTACCCTTGTAACGTGGATCAAGGAGGGATGCCAGCCAGTAATGATCCCTCTCCTTGATACCACGAATCCGAGGATCCTTTCACAGACTTTGCAGGATCAGGGAGGTCATGCAGTGTAGGTTTGCTGAGGCATTCGGTGCGGAGTCCTCTGGGTCACTAAGGACGACATGATCCTCAGCCACCTCCTCTCAGCCACGTACAAGTCCATGGGTTTCTGAGGACTGTAAATGATCCCTTCCAGACTGCTGCTGATTCTGAGTGCTAGGCTCCACCTCCATGCTGACACAATCCTCCTCCTCCTCCTCTTCCCATGTGATCGCCGGACCCGCAGGAACACTGTCTGAATAAAGGGGGCCTTGAGAGGTAAGGAAGTCCTCCTCTTCCACCCTCTGTTCTGCCTCAAGTGCCCCTTCCATTATTGTACGCAATGTGTGCTCCAACAGGTACACTAGAGGGACAGTATCACTGATGCATACACTGTCACTGCTCACCATCCTCGTGGCCTCCTCAAATGGTGACAGGACAGTGCATGCATCCCTGATCATGACCCACTGGCGTGGCGAAAAAAAAACAAGCTCCCCTGTCCCTGTCCTGGTGCCATAGTCGCACAGGTACTCAATGATGGCCCTCTGCTGCGTGTACAGCCGCTGCAGCATGGCCAACGTAGAGTTCCATCTGGCCGGGCATGTCACAGATTAGGCGGTTCTTGGGCAGGTTGTATTCCTTTTGGAGGTCAGCCAGCCGAGCACTGGCATTATATGACCGGCGGAAATGCACACAGACTTTCCTGGCCTGCCTCAGGAGATCCTGTAAGCCCGGGTACCTGCCCAAGAACCACTGCACCACCAAGTTAAGGATGTGAGCCAAACATGGGACATGGGTCAGGTGTCAATGTCGGAGGGCGGAGAGGAGGTTGGTGCCATTGTCGCAAACCACCATTTCTGGCTGAAGCTGGCGTGGCATCAACCACCTCTGAGCCTGCCCCTGCAGAGCTGACAGAACCTCTGCCCCAGTGTGGCTCCTGTCCCCCAAGCACACCACCTCAAGCACTGCATGGCATCATTTTGCCTGCGTGCTTGCGTAGCCCCTTGAATGCCTACGGAGCACAAATAAGCAGAGGAAGAGGCCACGGAGGAAGAAGAAGAGGAGGGGGTGGAGGAGAGAGGTGTGGCAGAATCACCACTAGTAGCATTTTAGAGGCGTGGTGGCGGAACAACCTCCAACACTACTGCACCCTGTCCTGCTTCCTTCCCAGCTGCCAGCAGAGTCACCCAGTGTGCGGTGAAAGATAAGTAACGTCCCTGTCCATGCCTGCTGGACCATGAGTCAGCGGTAATATGCACCTTACCGCTGACCACCCTGTCCAGCGAGGCATGGACATTGCCTTCCACATGCCGGTAGAGAGCCGGAATCGCCTTCCGTGAAAAAAAGTGGCGTTTGGGAACCTGCCACTGAGGTACCGCACATTCCACAAACTCACGGAAGGGGGCAGAGTCTACCAGCTGAAAAGGCAGCAGTTAGAGTGCTAGCAATTTAGCAATTTAGCCAAGCTAGCATTCAACCACTGGGCATGTGGATGGCTGGGAGCAAATTTAACTCCTCTCAGTGCAGGTTTCTGAGAGGAATGAAGGTATAGTGGAGTTGGAGATCCCAGCTGATGAGGAGGAGCAAGGAGAGGTCCGCCTTGTTCTTTGTTGTGGGTCTTTTAGGTAGTGTTGCCAACGGGCTGCATGGGAGGTCAACATATGTCTGGTTAAGCATGTGGTGCCCAAGCGCATGCTGTCTAGTCCACGCTCGATACGCTTCAGACATATGTTGCAAATAGCAACCGTGCGATCTGCTGCACATGTCTCAAAACAGGCCCACACCAAAGAACTTTTGGAATAACGCGCGGAGTCACCTGTGCCCTGCACTTGCGGAGCTCTGCGGTGTGATGCAGTCGGTTGGTTGCCCTTAAGCTGGCCTCTGGAGGGCATCCTGTCTCGTAAGAGATGTGCCTCCTCCTCCTCCTCTGCCTCCTCCTCCTCTCGCTCCCGTTACTGCCTTCCTCAAGCTGGGTACCATCATCAGAGCCTTCAAAACGCTGCGCATCCTCCTGCAGCATGTACCCGACACTGTGGTCGAACAATTCTGGGGACTCCTCTGGTGGGGCTAGGGAAGGAGAAACTGATGATGACCTCGAGCCGATGGAATAGGCCGCTTTGGCACCTGCATTGGCAGCCAAAGTAGCCTGGGTGACAGAGGATGAGGAGGATAAGGAGGGCTTGGTCATTCACTCTACCAACTCTTCGGCATGTTGTGGCTCAACACAGTCAGCTGCCGAGAAAAAGGACAAGCGTGCCCCACGTCCACGTGCTGATGAGGATGCATGTTGCCTGCTTGCCCTCTTTTATTGGCCTGTGACTGTCTGCCTCTCCTTGTTGGTCACTCAGACATACTGTCTTTGATGTATTGGAATAGGTACACAAGGAATGGCCTGCAGTGAGATGTAGTTGCACACTGTGCCCAGTATACAGTACACTAATATACTGCAGCTGGCTGGATCAACTGCCTGACTGTGGTATTATAAGGAAGAGAACACCAGCAATTGTCTGCAGTTAGTGTACTGTATCCTGTGCACAGTGTGCAACTAAAGCTAACTGGAGACAATTGCTGGTGTTCTCTTCCTAATAATACCACAGGCAGGCAGCTGCAGTATTTTCAGTCAGTGTACTGTATCCTGTGCACAGTGTGCAACTAAAGCTGACTGAAAATACTGCAGCTGCCTGCCTGTGGTATTATTAGGAAGAGAACACCAGCAATTGTCTCCAGTTAGCTTTAGTTGCACACTGTGCACAGGATACAGTACATTGACTGAAAATACTGCAGCTGCCTGCCTGTGATATTATTAGGAAGAGAACACCAGCAATTGTCTGCAGTTACCTTTAGTTGCACACTGTGCACAGGATACAGTACACTGACTGAAAATACTTCAGCTACCACAATCAACTGCCTGCCTGTCAGTATATTAAGAAGAGAACACCAGGAATTGTCTGCAGTTAGCTTTAGGTGCACACTGTTCAAAGGACACTAAAACAAAATACTGCAGCTCCCTGCCTGTATTTGTATGAGAACACCAGCAATTGTATTCAGGTAAGTTTTAGATGCACACTGTGCAAAGGACACAGTACACTGACTGAAAATCCTGCAGCTACCACAATCAACTGCCTGTCTGTCAGTATATTAGGAAGAGAATAACAGGAACGGATCTAGATAAACTGAATACAGTGTATATATATAATAGAATATTACTAAAGCGCTACTAAATGTGAAATTTGTGTATAAAATCAAACAAAATTAGGATACCCAAATGGTGACAGCTGCAACCAATCAAGGAATTCTGGGATCCTAAACGTGTAAATAAATAAATATATTGGTGCGCTAGGACCAACCCTAATATGTGGCACAAATCAATAAATGTTCAATAACAATACATCCACTAAAAATAAATATAAAGTGATCATGTGCTATTAATACAAATTAAAGTGCAAACTTTATCCTCCATGGATATACCTCCGTGCATAAATAAATAGCAGCAATGGATTAGTATAAAGTGCAATGAGTAGCTATACGGAAAACCTTCAAAAGAGCAATATAACATACATAAATAAAAAATCCAATAGACCTGAACAGGGTTCATGAAAGTCTAATCAAGATGCTGTATACAGTTCCACAGTCTTCCACCGGAGGCACTGGTCCGACGTGCAGAAATGATATATATATACACACAACACCTGGGATGCATATATATACTGCATACACTGTAACTGCAGCTAACTGACTCGCCTGCCTGCTCTATCTAACTCAAATGAAATGACACTGTCTTTCTCTCTCTATCTCTCTCAGCAACTGGAACACACTACACAAGGCCGACACGCAGGCGGCCTTATATAGTGCCACAGTGAATTATGGGCCGTGACACGCCACTCGAATTTGGCGCGAACGGCCCATAATGTTTGCAATTCGGCGAACAGGCGATGTTCGACTCGAACTCGAAGCTCATCCCTAGTCCTCTTGGATTCCTTCAGGCTAGTGGATCAGAGAGTCCTTAAAGTGGATGTAAACCCTCCATACACCCAGTGAAGTGAACAGCCTCAGATTATACACAGGGATGAACCAAATCTCCCTACATAGGTTTTGCATGTATATCTGCTGTCTTCACAGTTATATACTGTTTAGAAAGTAAAAATCATGTAAGAAGATTTTCTCTTCCTGTTTAACACAGGAAGTTCGTAATTCGACGAATGATGCACACATCTGCTGTAAAATGCGTGGTTGGCCAAGGAAACTTAGGGGAGCAGATGAAAGACAACATACTAACTTCCCTTCTCAATTGGAAGATGTTCAGTGGCACCATCAGCCCTGGTACACCTATCTACAATCCAGAGAGCACTGGTTAGAAATAGCTTCTTCAAAGACATACAACCAAAATAAAAAAAATAAAAAACAAGGCCAAGTGACTCATCTATGCATGATAACACGAGAACTGGTGTGCAGAAAAATAAATAGGTATGCAGTCATCATACACCAATTTGCTTTGCTTTTAAAAGATGGAAAATAAACTTGCATTTTAATTATTCTTGGTGTGCAAAACATCTCTTTTAAAACAACTATGCAGAAAAATGGCAGCAGGTGCTTTGGACCGATGAATTCAAATTTGAAATACTTGTCTGTAACAGAAATGTGAACAAATATTGGGCTTTAAATTTTAAAGAAAGAGGTAAAAAAAAAGAAGAGGATCCCAGCAATAGAAGAGCTTGTATTCACACCTTTGCAATGGCACATGTGTTCGACCTTCTCTCGATTTTAGCCCTGCATCTCTGTAGGACTCCACAGCGCCAGGAGTGTTGGATGCCAGTGTCCCCAGCAAGCGCTATGGTTCCATCCTCCATACCATACATCACTACTGAGCCTTGTAGTGACGTAAGAGTCAGAAGATGGAACCTCAAGAGTTGTTCTTTAGTAAAAGAAAAGGGATAAATCATTTTCTTTTTTTTTTTTGTAGCCTCCATTTGGACTTCTTGAATCTCCTGGTGCAAGTGGTGGAACCACTTAAGGAGCAGTACACACAATTATTCAGCTGCCTACTCCCATTACATTGAAGTTTCACTGATGGCTTTTGCTCAGTTGAGTACTGTTGTTCCTTTGACGGCCTAGGGTTTTAAAATATTTATTGAATCCTGGGTTGGGTGTCTCCATAATCCTAACCAAATCCGCTCTGGCTCAAATTCAATCCATCATCAGTTTTCTCTTCCATCACATCCAATTTATGCCATCATGGATTCCATCCCCATTCCAAGACCACAAAAGATCTTTTTTGAAGTAGCAACTTTTGGCAAGATCCTTGTGCCTTGTCAGCGTACTCCCCACGTCTCCTTTCTTGATTCTTCTCTGGCTCTATAATCATAGACCCTAGGTTTAATACCCTACAATAATATTAATTTTGGATAGACCTCAGTATAATCCATTCTATAGATCAACTAATCATGGGAAACCATTCTGAAAGCAGTAAGAAAGTTCAACTTAAAACGATCAATGTTGTTTTTGGACTTTTCCAAAGGCTCTTATATTATGCGAGTAAAAAAAAAAAAAAAGTGAAACTTTAAAACACGGGTGAAAGAAGAAATTTCCTTAAGTGGACTTGTAATGAGGTGTGAACATTCTAGGAACAGAATGAGAGAACTTAAGACAGAGCTGGAAGGAAGATGCTTTTTAACGAGGTGCGGGCTGAGACCGGGAATAGTGAGTTCAGTATATAAAAGGGAATGACAGAATACAATATTGAGTTATGTCTACGCTAAGGTTTCTCAAGTAGGGGGCTGGACGTCTGTTGGAAGACAGTGCCGTTTTTATAGAGAATCTTGGCTGCCACTAAATATCATTAGTAATATGGCAAATTTAAAGGTCCTTTGCCAAAAAATGCAAGAATACACTACGCATAAAATATAATTAATAGTGTTCAGATTTCTACAGTACTATTTTGGAATAAAAGAACTCACAGAAGTCATGAATTGCATTGTTCATTGCATTTCATTATTTATAAATTTATGTTTAGCAGCGAACGTAGATCTTTAAAAATCTTATCCTTAGAAATTATATTAATAAAGCAAAAAAAAAACGATATATGTATATATATATATATATATATATATATATATATACAGTATATACCAAAAGTAAGTACATCCCTCACATTTTTGTAAATATTTTATTATATCTTTTCATGTGACAACACTGAAGAAATGACACAATGTAAAGTAGTGAGTGTACAGCTTGTATAACAGTGTAAATTTGCCGTCCCCTCAAAATAACTCAACACACATTAATGTCTAAAGCGCTGGCAACAAAAGCGAGTGCACACCTAAGTGTAAATGTCCAAATTGGGCCCAATTAGCCATTTTTTCTCCCCGGTGTCATGTGACTCGTTAGTGTTACAAGATCTCAGGTGTAAATGGGGAGCAGGTGTATTAAATTTGGTATTATCGCTCTCACTCTCTCATACTGGTCACTGGAAGTTCAACATGGCACCTCATGGCAAAGAACTCTCTGAGGATCTGAAAAAAAGAATTGTTGCTCTACATAAAGATGGCCCAGGCTATAAAAAGATTGCCAAGACCCTGAAACTGAGCTGCAGCACGGTGGCCAAGACCATACAGCGGTTTATCAGGACAGGTTCCACTCAGAACAGGCCTCGCCATGGTCGACTAAAGAAGTTGAGTCCACATGCTCAGCATCATATCCAAAGGCTGTCTTTGGGAAATAGACGTATGAGTGCTGCCAGTGGTTGAAAGGGAGGGGGTCAGCCTGTCAGTGCTCTGACCATACGCCGCACACTGCATCAAATTGGTCTGCATGGCTGTCGTCCCAGAGGGAAGCCTCTTCTAAAGATGATGCACAAGAAAGTCCGCAGTTGGCTGGAGACAAGCAGACAAAGAATATGGTTTACCAAAACCATCACTTGTGGTCTGATGAGACCAAGATAAACTTATTTGGTTCAGATGGTGTCAAGCATGTGTGTGGCGGCAACCAGATGAGGAGTACAAAGACAAGTGTGTCTTGCCTACAGTCAAGCATGGTGGTGGGAGTATCACGGTCTGGGGCTGCATGAGTGCTATACAGTTCATTGAGGGAACCATGAATGCCAACATGTACTGTGACATACTGAAGCAGAGCATGATCCCCTCCCTTCGGACACTGGGCCGTAGGGCAGTATTCCAACATGTCTCCAGACCTAAACCCTATTGAGCATCTGTGGGGCATCCTCAAACGAAAGGTGGAGGAGCGCAAAGTCTCTTATATCCACCAGCTCCATGATGTCATCGTGGAGGAGTAGAAGAGGACTCCAGTGGCAACCTGTGAAGCTCTGGTGAACTCCATGCCCAAGAGAGTTAAGGCAGTGCTGGGAAATAATAGTGGCCACACAAAATATTGATAATATCTGAAAAGGAGGAATCAAACCTCCAAACCCAGAGACACCCTCCTCTGCTGAGAGAGGTAAGCAAGCAGCTCTCTCACCTGCTTACTCATCGGACAAGCCTCAATTTCTTAAGAGGCAGCACTGGGGGGAAGTAACCAACAGCACCCAGTCAGACATGCCTGTCACAGCACCTGCAGCTCTCCCTGCCTCTGATAATCCTGCATCAGAGAGCTTTATCAAATCCATGATGCTCTCACTCCACTCTGACCTACAAAGAGATCTTAAAGGTTTCATTAGCCACCTACAGGAAGGGATAGAAGCCATTAAGGAACACACTTATTAGAGAACCAAATGAGCATTGTGACTAAAGCACATAATGTAGTGGTGTACAAACAAGATGATCACTCTAACATTATCCACCAGCTACAACTTAAAATAGTCGACCAGGCGGAACAACATAAAAATAAGAGGTATCCCGGAGTCTGTTAAACCGAACGATCTGGGCTCCTACCTAAAACAGCTCTTTCGCAAGCTGATTCCAGACCTCACCACCCAGGATCAACTGATTGACAGAGTTCACAGAATCTAGAAACCTTTCTTCCTGCCTGCTGCAGTCCCCCGAGACACGCTGGCTCGCCTACATTACTTCCACATCAAAGAAAGAATCATTCGGGCAGCTCGATCAGCACATGCCCTTCTAGATCCCTACTCACAGATCTCCTTGGTCCAACTAAAATCCGATGTACAAACACGCATGCTCAGAACCAATGTTAAACATCAGCCAACAATAGCAGAAGTTGCCCAAAGGGTGGCGGTAAAGAGCTAAAAAAACACGTGGTTTGGTGAATGTTGGCTGAAAATGTTGTGCCGTGTGTATGCAGAACAAGTTCACGGCCAATGCCCTTCAGACCAAAATCCACGGAAAAGTTGGTTGGAAGTCCGATCGTGTGTACAAGGCTTAAGTCCTCTATTTTAGGCATAAATCTACCCTTGAAACTTCAATCCCAAATCTCCTGCTCTGCTCCATTCTCCTGGGTACCGGCCGACTCTTTCACCTACCTCGGCATCCAATTAGTCACACCCTCCACTGATATCCTTCGCATCAACCTGGATACACTTATCAAGAAACTTCAAGGTACCTTACACTTTCTTTTTGTAATCTGCACATCACATTCTGTTACTAGACATGCAGATCTGTACTTAGTACCCTGAAAAACGTCCTTAATAGATTTTTTTTTTTTTAAATGAAAAGCAAAACAAGCTGTAGCGGGCATGTACTATTTAGGGGAAGCATCTGGGTGGTAGCATGACCCAGATGCACTAATTGGAAGAATAGGGCTGTATTCTGTTTATGTGAGGACATCAGTGGTGCACAGTTCCCTGCGGCTCAGTGGGCGGCGCTGTCGCTCTGAGCCGGGGTTGAACCACTACTGCATTGCCGTACCCTTTGTGACCTCTCGCAGCAGCTGTACTGTGGGGCGGGGAACCCGTGGTGCTTGCTGGGAGAGGGTATAAAGGGGGCAGACATCTTCGCCACGAGGTCCGAGTCCCAGGCACCTTCAGCCTGAGGGCTGCTGTCCGTGTTCGGTGTTCAGGCGCCCTCGGCCTGTACACGAGGAGTTCGTGTTCCATCCCAGACACCTTCAGTCTGGGGTGAGGTACTCAGCCGGAGGCCTGGGGCCCAGTATCTTCCGCTGGGTCCCGCAATGGAGGGATCGTCCTAAGGTGCCCCGGGTGTTGGGCAACTGAATCCAGGGCGAAGGGACCGGAGAGGGGACCCTTCGTGAAGCTGGTGCAGCATATTGCCAGTGTCGGGTGGACCTCCAGAGACCGCTCGGATGGATGTCTTTCTCCGACAAGGGCCTATTCATAAAGGAAGGTAATTCATGTTCTGTGACCGGTGGCAGCGGTACATCTAGTCAATTCAGGTCGGTGGCAGGGACCTGCTATTAGGCCTGTGGCAGGGGCCTCAACATTTCAACCGGTCGGTGGCAGCGACCAAACTCACGGTCGGTGGCAGCGACTGTGCGCCAAGCCTATTCGCCAAAGAGGGAATAGGAGAGTTCATTGTGCCTGGGCCTACTCGTATCCACACCCTGTTTGTTCGTTTGAAGTTCAACTGATACTGTTCATATGTGAAGAAGAATAAAGGAGTGTTGGACTTTTTATGGTGTGGGGCTCTATTACTGACAGTCAAACTTGCCCTCTGCCGGAGGGCCAGAGGCTCCATCCAGAACACAGGACTCGGAGGTAAAATAAGTGTTGGCCTTCACCTCTACACCCTAGAGGACAGGGGCCGTAGTGTACCTCACCCTCCTCCCGCATACCCCTAGACAAGCAAGCCATTTTATTCACAAAAGGGGGACGGAGGGTGAGGCCACTACAAAGCTTTAGCATGGTTTTTTCTTCAATAGTGGAGTCTTGCGTGGTGAGCGTGTATACAGGCCATGGCGGTTGAGTGTGTTACTTATTGTTTTCTTTGAAACAATTGTACTAATTCCAGGTCTTTCTGAAGCTCTCCACAAGTGGTCCTTGGCACTTGGAGAACTTTTCTGATAATTCTTTTCACTCCTCTGTCAGAAATCTTGCGAGTAGCTTCTGGTCGTGGTCGGTTTATGGTGAAATGAGAATTCAGAAGTTTAGAAATCCTTCTATAACCAATGCCATCAGTATGTTTTTCAGAAATAAGGTTGTGAAGGTCTTGAGAGCGCTCTTTGCTTTTACCCATCATTAGATATTTCTTGTGTAACACCTTGGTAATGAGACACCTTTTATAGGCCATCAGTTGAGAATGAACCAGATGATATTATTACCTAGAAAAATGGTGACGTGTTCAAAACGTATTTTACCCCGCTATATATATATATATATATATATATATATATAGCGGGTATATACTTTTCAAAGTGTTTAATTCTGGTGAAGACATCAGTGACAGCTAGTTCCTTGCGGCCCAGCAGGTGGCGCTGTCACTTTGGGCCGGGGTTGAACCATCGCTGCAGTGCCGTACCCTTTGTGACCTCTCGCAGCAGTTGTACGGCGGGGCGGGGAACCCGCTGTGCTTGCTGGGAGAGGGTATAAAGGGGGCGGACATCTTCGCCAGGAGGTTCGAGTCCCAGGCACCTTCAGCCTGAGGGCTGCTGTCCGCGGTCGGTGTCCAGGTGGCCTAGGCCTGGACACTTGGAGTTCGTGTTCCATCCTAGACACCTTCAGTCTGGGGTGAGGTACTCAGCCAGGAGGCCTGGGGCCCAGTACCTTCCGCTGGGTCCCGCAAGGGAGGGATTGTCCTAGGGTGCCCTGGGCGTCGGGCACCCGAATCCAGAGGCGTAAGGGACCGGAGGAGGGATTCATCCGAAGATCTGAGTGCAGCATATTGCCAGTGCCGGGTGAACCTCTGAAGACCGCCCGGATGGATATCTTTCCCGAACAGGGGCCAAGTTCAGAGAGGAGGGTGGTTCACGTTCTATGGCCGGTGGCAGCGGTCCAACTATTCAACTCAGGTCAGTGGCAGAGACCTGCTATTAGGCCTGTGGCAGGGGCCTCAACAGTTCATTCGGTCGGTGGCAGCGACCAATCTCACAGTCAGTGGCAGAGACCGTGCGCCAGGCCTATTCGCTTGCAAAGGAATAGGAGAGTTTATTTGTGCCTGGGCCTACTCGTATCCACACCCCTGTCTGTCTGTTACTGAAAGTTCAACTATTATGTTCACCCTGGCAATGGAGAAATAAAAGAGTGTTGGACTTTTAATTGGTGTGGGGCTCTATTACTGGTAGACACATCCACAGAACAATTCGGAGGCTTCGTATGCAGTGAACAGCCCCGGAGGTAATTCAAGTGACTTTGCTCAACCCTCATATACATACGAGTGGAGAGCTTGGCGTAGTGTTCCTGCACTCTCCTCTCCCAGGTACCCCTAGACAAAACCAGCCAATCAGGCGATAGAAATGAAGAGGAAGCGGCCTCACCCCATCTCCTTTGTCTAGGGGTATGTCACACGACAGGGTGAGATGCGCTATGGCCCATGTCCTCCCCATAGCTGTGGGTGAGGTGAAGGCCAGTACCAGATATTTCCTCGGGCCTGTGTGCTTTTGTCTAGAATCAAGTCCCACTGTGTCAACACTTCCCTCTGCTCCCATTAACCAGAGTTCCACACACCGATCACAGTCCAACTCTTGTTTTATTGTATGGCCTCATGCCCACTGGCGTTTTTACAGCTGCGTTTTTTGCAGCTTAAAAACGCCTGTCCATGTTATTGTAAATATTTTTTTTTTTTTTTTTTTTTTTTTTTTTGAAAAAAAAAAAAAAAAAAAAAAAAAAAAAAACGTCGGAGCTAAAAACGCGACCACGCGTTAGTGCGCGTTTTTTGCGCGTTAGGGCTCGTTAGTGCGCGTTAGTGCGCGTTTTTGCGCGTTTTTTGACGCTCGCGTTTTTTCCTGCCAAATTCTGACGCTGAGGAACGCACTGGCCCTGGGTTTTTTTTACAGCTTACAAACGCCTATGCTCTTTACAGCTCAAAAACGCCTAGGTGGGCATGAAGCTATAGACTAACATGGACAGGCGTTTTTAAGCTGTAAAAAACGCTCAAAAACGCGGCTGAAAAAACGCCCGTGGGCATGAGGCCTATATCTCACAATAAACAGTGCTTCAGTAGCCATCTGGTTGCGACCTGATAACAATTTTGATACGGGGAATGAGCAGGTCGAGGCACTATCCTGGTTATCAGCTAAACCACTGCGATCTCGCCAGCGGTTACTATAGCATTAGCTAGAAAGGATTTAGAACTTGAGAGTCTCTACCAGCAACTCAAGAGAACGTAGATAGGAGTACCTTCGCTGCGTTGCGGCCCCTGTCAGGGGAAGATGTCCCTCCAAGGTAATTACCAGAGGCCCATCCGTCACTGGGTTGATGCTGCTCCAGACTCTCCGAATGGGTAACCTCCCCGGCCTCCTCACCTCAGACATGGGCCCCATCCACCTCAGGGACCCTCGGACTTCTCCACCCTCGCGGGACCCAGTCGAAGTCACTGGACCCCAGGCCTCCTAGTTTAGTACCTCACCCCAGGCTGAAGGTGCCTGGGATGGACTCCAACTCCATTCCGGTCAGGCCAAGGGCGCCTGGGCCGGAATCCAGAACCGCCCGCACCCAGGCCTAAGGTGCCTGGGCGCGTGAAGAAGATCCTCCTGAAGACCTCGTGGTTAGGGCGTCTTCCCCTTTTATCTCCTCCCATCGACACCACGGCAGGTTCCCCGCCCTCGCCGTACCACCTCCGGAAAGGGACAAAAAGGGTAGCACTGTAATGGCAAATCTACCCTGAGCCTCCAGGTACCCCGCCACCCAGAGGCCAAGGAGATTATTACACCATCCAATCCTCCACGAACACAAATGGTCCACTATATGCATACTTACACACCAGAGTGTCCCACCTAAATTTAGAGACCACGCTACATATATATATAATTTTTTTACTAAAAATAATACAGTGACCCACTTTAAAGTTTTAGTCTATCTCTTCAATAGCAAGTAACAAAGACATGTTAGGTCTGGTTGAAAAAATAATTTACTGATTTTCAGGCCAACCCTTCAGAAACGAGGAAAAACAAAAAAACACAGAAATATGAAATTAAACAGGAAAGGTAGGAAGAAATGTCAGTGAAGAATTATGCGGAGGTATCATGGGGTCTATTTATTTCACAATAAACACAAACTTCCTCACCATTTTCTCTGCTCCGCACATTCATTTAATATGTGCTTTATGCCAAAATATGTTTTAAAGGCTTCTTTCATTTCTTCACCCAAATTAAACAAAACAGTTCATCATGGCTCATGCCCAGAGCTATCCAGCAATGTAAGTTTTCTGACTGTATACAATGTTTATGCTGAGCTGACGTTAAGTTTTTCTAAACAACTCCACATCGCTATGGTGGCTACAGGATCCAGAACTTCAATAACTCACTGCAAGAGCCCACAGGGGTCTGTCTTATTTTACAGGGAAATGTATAAAATGATACAACAGGCACGTGTTTACCAGAATATGGTTTGGAACGCAATGCACAAAAGTAACAGGAATTGTGCCGCAGAATATTTATTAAAAAGAAATCAGTGTCAGTTTAAATATTGAAAGAAGACAGGGTTCAGATGACAAGAGAAAGGGAATGTTAGAAAAGTCTTGCAGAATTCAGTAGGAAAAAACAATGGCGCTGCTGTAGCCAGACCAGTAATGCAGCAGGGTGGATGTGAGGGATAAAAAGGGGAGTAAACAGTTAAAAAGATCAACACTTGGAGGGAAGAGGCAGCTCCCCTATATAGGTCCTGAGTAGACCTAGTGTGTGAAAACAGAAGAAAAGCAGCGGGTGGAGTATTGGAAACAGCTATTTGGTAGTAAAGAATTAATACAGGCATACCCCGCTTTGCTCACTCACTTTACGTACACTCGCGAGTACGGACATGCCCGCGAGTGTACGTAAAGTGCCTCGCAAGTATATACATTCTGGACATTCCCGTGTCGCGCAGCCGCAGTATGACCTGGAAGTGACAGGGATGCAACCCAGAGTTGTTACCGTTGAAGAGGGAAGAGGCGAAGTTCCTGTCCAGCCCAGAGTTGTCATCCCAGCATTGCCTACCGGCCCAGAGGTACCCGCCAGCCAGCCCAGCATTGCCTGTCGGCCCAGAGGTGCCCACCAGCCAGCACCAAGGCCCAGAGGTGCCCGCCAGCCAGCACCAAGGCCCAGAGGTGCCCGCCAGCCAGCACCAAGGCCCGGAGGTGCCCGCCAGCCAGCAACAAGGCCCAGAAGTGCCCACCAGCCAGCTCCAAGGCCTAGAGGTGCCCCCCAACAGCCAGCACCGAGGCCCAGAGGTGCCCACCAGCCAGCCCAGCATTGCCTGCCAGCCCAGAGGCCCACAGTTGCTGGCCAGTCAGCACCAAGGCCCAGAGGTGCCCGCCAGCCAGCACCAAGGCCTAGAGTTGCCCGCCAGCTAGCACCAAGGCCCAGAGGTGCCCGCCAGCCAGCACCAAGGCCCAGAGGTGCCCGCCAGCCAGCACCAAGGCCCAGAGGTGCCCGCCAGCCAGCAACAAGGCCCAGAAGTGCCCACCAGCCAGCTCCAAGGCCCAGAGGTGCCCCCCAACAGCCAGCACCGAGGCCCAGAGGTGCCCACCAGCCAGCCCAGTATTGCCTGCCAGCCCAGAGGCCCACAGTTGCTGGCCGGCCAGCCAGCCCAGAATTGCAGTCTGCATAAACATACGTGGAGTATAGCCCCCACTACAGGCCCTGACCCCTTCCACTACAGGCCCGACCCCCCCACTACAGGCCCTGACCCCCACTACAGGCCCTGGACCCCCCACTACATTCCCTGACCCTACTACATTCCCATAACCCCTCACTACAGCCCCTGACCCTCTAAAAAAGCTTCTACAGTATGTACAGTATTTGTTCTTTTCATTGTTACAGGTACCTATCGTGTATGTGCTGTGCATTGCCTGCCAGCCCAGAGGTGCCTGTCAGCCAGCACCAAGGCCCAGAGGTGCCTGCCAGCCAGAACCAAGGCCTAGAGGTGCCGGTCAGCCAGCACTGAGGCCCAGAGGTGCCCGCCAGCCAGCCCTGTGGCTCAGAGGCCCCGCCAACCAGCCAAGCGTTGCCCATAGGTGCCCGCCAGCCAGCCCAGCATTGCCCGCCAGCCCAGAGGCCTACAATTGCTCACCAGCCAGCCCAGCATTGCAGTCTGCATAAACGTAAGTGGAGTACAGTACTGTGTAGCCCCCCACTATAGGCCCTGATCCCCCACTACAGGCCCTGACCACCCCCCCCCCACTACAGGCCCTGGATCTCCCATTACAGCCCCTGGATCCCCCACTACATCCTCTGATCCCCTATTACATTCCCTGGCCCTCTCATTAAAGCCCCTGACCCTCTAAAATACAGTTACAGTACATATTTTAGGAACTTCTACAGTACTGTACAGTATTTGTTCTTTTGATTGTTACAGGTACACATTAAATAATGGCAGATAGTACCAAAAAAAGCCATAAATCTATTACCTTGGATATGAAGGCTAAAATTATTAAATTGTATGATGATGGTGTAACTCAAGCTGAAATAGGCCGAAGGCTAGGCTACACTCGGACTACAGTTAACACCGTCATGAAAAACAGAGAAAAAATTCTTGCAGAAATTAAGGGTGCTGCACCTGTTAACACAACAACAATTGAAAAAAGGGATTGCATTGTTGCAGATATGGAGAGACTCTTAATACTTTGGATAGAAAATCAGACTACAAGTCATGTTCCTGTCAACCAGGCAACTATACAAAGTAAAGCCTTAAGCCTAGTCAATGACCTGAAGGCTAAGAAAGGTGAGGCAGCAAAGGATGCAGAATTTTCCGCAAGCCGTGGATGGTTTGATAGGTTCAAGAAGAGGTCTAACCTACATAACATTAAAGTACAAGGAGAGGCAGCTGCTGCAGATACTAAGGCTGCAGAAAGCTATCCAAGCGATCTTGCCAAAATTATTCAAGATGGAGGCTACTCCATGGATCAGATTTTTAATGTGGATGAGACTGGGCTATTCTGGAAGAAGATGCCTGCAAGAACCTTCATCGCAAGACAGGAAAAATCAATGTCAGGCTGCAAGCCAGCTAGAGATTGAATAACCCTTCTGTTAGGTGGCAACGCTTCTGGTACCTTAAAGCCTTTACTCATTTACAGATGGCAAAATCCAAGAGCTTTGAAGAACTACGTTAAAACTAGATATCCAGTGCATTGGAGAACTAACAAAAAAGCATGGGTAACTGCAGCCCTTTTTGAAGATTGGTTTGACATCTGCTTTGTTCCAGAGGGGAAAGCCTATTGCAAGGACAACAATATCCCTTTTCACTTTTTGCTGCTTGTTGATAATGCCCCTGGACACCCTCGAACACTAGATGAGCTGAACCCTAACATTTGAGTGCAATTCCTACCACCAAATAGAAATCACAGGGCCCCATAGCAAAATGTTGTATGGGGCCCCCCCTGCAAACAGCCTTCCCCCCCCGCCAGTGTGCCGATCAATTGCCGCTACTGTGCCCCATCAGATGCTGCCAGTGTGCCCATCAATTGCCGCTACTGTGCCCCATCAGATGCTGCCAGTGTGCCCATCAATTGCCACTACTGTGCCCCATCAGATGCTGCCCGGCACTTACCTGTCTCGCAGCGGGTCAGCGGCGGTCTCCTGCACGTCCTCTTCCGTCCTCTCTCAGGCGTCCAATCACAGCGCCTGACGTTTCAGCCAATCAGGTGACCGGTAACAGACCCGGCAACCTGATTGGGTGAGAGGCGGATTCAGTGTTAGTAAAGCGAATTCCTTCGCTTTGCTAACACACAACGACCTTAGATAGATTCATGCAATGCATGAATCTATCTATGGTGATTAGAGCGGTGCAGGAGAGAGGGGGCGGCGCTCCTGCGCCCTTTATCGATGCACCACTACTGTGAATCCTCATCCTTACCGGGCCCCACTCGGCTGCGGGCCCCATAGCCCCCTGAGGGGGGGATGAGTCATAAGAGGGCCAATGAGAGCTGCAGAGATGGAGGTTTGTCTCTGTGTGTCTGTGTAAATCCAGGAAGTGAACAGGCAACAGCTTCAGCTGCCCACAGTTAAACTGGATGCAGCCAGACTCAGTGGAGGGAGATTTCTGCAGCAAATTTCGTAAGTACAGAATCACAGTATATATAAAATAATATGCAAAGTGGTTGGAGGGAAGCTTCAGAATGGCAAAGATGTTTTTATTAAAAATTATGTGAACAGACTGCAGTTCTTCTTTAACTGCTTCCGGACCAGCCGCCGTTATACTGCGGCAGGCTGGCTCCCCTGCGCGAGCCGTCGTAGCTGTACGTCCGGTCTTTAAGACGCCTCCGGCGTGTCGTCAGAGCTGATGCGAGTGCCCGCTGAAAATTGACCGCTGGGCACCCGCGATTGCTCGTTACAGAACGAGAACAGGGATGTGTGTGTGTAAACACACAAAACCCGGCTCTCTCAGGGGCGAGGAGGCTGATTGTGTGTTCATACGAAGTATGAACACTGATCTCTCTCTTCCCCTACTCAGTCCCATCCCCCCTACAGTTAGAACACACCTAGGGAACACAGTTAACCCCTTGATCACCCCCTAGTGTTAACCCCTTCCCTGCCAGTGTCATTTATACAGTATATAGTGCATTTTTATAGCACTGATCGCTGTATAAATGTCACTGGTCCCAAAAATGTGTCAAAAGTGTCCGATTTGTCCGCCTCAATATCGCAGTTCCAATAAAAATCGCCATTACTAGTAAAAAAAAAATAATAATAATAAAAATGCCATAAATCTATCCCCGATTTTGTAGACACTATAACTTTTGCGCAAACCAATCAATATACGCTTTTTGTGATTTTTATTACCAAAAATATGTAGAAGAATACATATCGGCCTAAACTGAGAAAAAAAAAGATTTTTTTAAATAAAAATGGGGCTATTTGTTACAGCAAAAAGTACAAAATATTGTGTTTTTTTTAAATTGTCGCTCTTTTTTTATTTATATCACAAATAATAAAAACCGCAGTGGTGATCAAATACCACCAAAAGAAAGCTCTTTTTGTGGGAAAAAAAGGACGTCAACTTTGTTTGGGTACAACGTCGCACAACCGCGCAATTGTCAGTTAAAGCGACGCAGTGCCGAATCGCAAAAAACACTCTGGTCATTGAGCAGCCAATTCTTCCGTGGTTGAGGTGGTTAAAAGGGTTGCATCCTATGCATTAAGGTGAAAAAACACATTGCAGTGTCCGGTCCCCCCAACCCCCCCCCCCTGTTTTACTTACCTGAGCCCCGAATTTTCGTGGGCACGATCCCGCGTCGCTCTCTCCACGGCTTCTTGGCTCTTCATTGGATAGATTGATAGCAGCGCAGCCATTGGCTCCCACTGCTGTCAATCAAATCCAATGATGCGGCTGCCGGGGGGGCGGGGCCGAGTCATACACTCGGCGGCTATGGACGATGAGTGGATGACACGGGAGCGCGCCCGCAAGGTAACCCCCTCGGAAGAGAGCTTCCCAGAGGGGGTTATCTCTATTGTGAGGAGGAGCCGAGAGAGCCGCCGTGGGACCCCAGAAGGGAATGATCAGGGCCACTCTGTGCAAAATAAACTGCACAGCGGAGGTAAGTATGACATGTTTGTTATTTAAAAAAGAATAAAACTGAACCTTTACAACCACTTTAACCACTTAACGACAGCTCACGGCATATATACGTCGGGAGAATGGCTCGTACAGGCACAATCGCGTACCTGTACGTGGCCCTTTAACTGCCTGCCGTGTGGTCGCGCGCGCGCCGCCAGCGGCGCGCTCGCGACCCTGCAGTCATCCCCGTGAGTCCGACCGCGGGCACCGCGGACTCGATCGCCGCGGGGATCCCTGTGATCGTCTCACGGAGGGATGGAGCCAGGAGATGTTAGTGTAAACACAACATCTCCCCGCTCGCCTACTGACACTGTCACCGATCTCCGCTCTGTATAATCAGAGCAGAGATCGGTGACGTGTCACTTGTAGCCACGCCCCCCTCAGTTAGAATCACACCCTTAGGCACACTTAACCCCTTCAGCGCCCCTAGTGGTTAACTCCTTCACTGCCAGTGTCATTTTAACAGTAACAAGTGCATTTTTATAGCACTGATCGCTGTAAAAATGAAAATGGTCCTAAAAATGTGTCAAGAGTGTCCTATGTGTCCGCCATTATGTCGCAGTCACGAAAAAAATCGCTGATCGCTGCCATTACTAGTAAAAAAAAAAAAAATTTATAAAAATGCCATAAAACTATCCCCTATTTTGTAAACGCTATAACTTTTGCGCAAACCAGACAATAAACGGCGATTGCGATTTTTTTTTTAACAAAAATATGTAGAAGAATACGTATCGGCCTAAACTGAGGAAAACATTTTTTTTAATATATTTTTTGGGGATATTTATTATAGCAAAAAGTAACAAATATAGATTTGTTTTCAAAATTGTCGCTCTATTTTTGTTTATAGCACAAAAAATTAAAATCGCAGAGGTGATCAAATACCACCAAAAGAAAGCTCTATTTGTGGGAAAAAAAGGACGTCAATTTTGTTTGGGAGCCACGTCGCATGACCGCGCAATTGTCAGTTAAAGCGACGCAGTGCCGAATCGCAAAAAGGGGCCTGGTCTTTATGCTGCGTATTGGTCCGGGGCTTAAGTGGTTAAGAATGAGGAGGCGATATAACGCTGTTTCAATGCTGGTCAAAAGCCTTCTGAAACGCAATCCACACTTCAGAGGGCACCGAACTCTACCACAAATGTAAAAAGGGCCCTAGCTGGAGTGCATGCAGGGAGAAAGTGGCTGAAAAGACGCTGCAGGAGATCAGCAGCAATGGAATGCAACAAAGGATAACAAAAGGCAAGGATGTGGATTTTATTGTTCAAAAGATAGCAACTCTTTAACGATAGTTAGCACTTTAAAAATGTAAATATCAAACAAGGTTTAACATCTACTTAAATGTCCTGTAACGTTTAAAGTCACCCTGAGGTTTTGACTTTGATAATAGATTGTGAATTTGGCAAGTTCCTGATATCCAGCAAAGATGGGCTGTTGACCTCTATGACCTCCTCTTTCTCCATGAGATTAAAACCTAAACAAATATATTCTCATGGAAAAAGAATGCCGCTTGTCATAGGTCAGAGCCCCTTGTTATGTCTCCCAGGGGGCGGTTTAGAGAGGCTACCGATCTCACCCGCCCAAGAGGTGAAATGAAGGGTAAGCCGGCTCTTGTACTATCAGCAGTCATGGTGTCCCGTGTCTAATTCTGGCTTCTCCTTTATTGACAGCTAATCTATTATTAGGAAACATCAGTGTTAGTAATAAGCTTCTGGAACTTCCTATTCAATTCTGTAATGAATACCTCTAGGGTTTCACTAATAAGATTAATCGCTAATCCTCTAAAAAATAATTTTGAGGCTTAATGGTTGTAATGTGATTTTCTTTGAATTTAAAGTTTAGTTACACTCTTTGATCAAAAGGAAATATTTTTCTAGTTTAAAGCAAAATCTTTCCCCCCCCCCCCCCCCCCTCTGTAGCTGTATTTTTAAGAGTCAGGAAACAAAGAAGGAAAAAAAATAAAAACCAAACCCTTTTTGCAGCACTTAACTTAGGAAGGTTCAATAGGGGACTACATGCCCCTTTTTAAACCAGAAATACAGTAGTAAATAATAAATAATGTGGTAAAAAATTATAAAATTGTTATTTCTTTTTAAATATTTTGTTTCTTTATTGTTTATTTTATTTTATTATTTATTTTTTCTCCTTTTTATTTTATTTATTTATTTTTATATTTTGTTTACCTAAAGTGATACTATAGGTTAAATAAAAAAAAAAAACATGTCATACTTACCTCCACTGTGCAGCTCGTTTTGCACAGAGTGGTCCCTCGGCGGCTCTCTCGGCTCCTCCCCGCTTCAGATAACCCCCTATGGGAAGCGCTCTGCCGAGGGGGTTACCTTGCGGGCACGCTCCCGAGTCCTTCATTTGGCGTCCATAGCCCCCCCCCTTGCCATTGGATTTGATTGACAGCAGCGGGAGCCAATGGCTGCGCTGCTATCAATCTATCCAATTGTAGCGGGGTCCCCAAATTTAACCCCGCTATACCTAAATTTAGGGGTGACCAGAGCAATAGTTTGGCTCGGGTCTTTTGATTGTTTGGACTCTGCCTTACTGCTGTGTCACCTGGCATGCAGTTCCCCTTTGGGAGTATAGGTGGTGTTGTCACCTATACCCAGGGTTGAACCACAGGTGATGAAGTAGGTATTGAATGTCCTCTCTCGGCTGCCGTTGGTGGGCGGTTCTGGCCTGCTGTGCATGCCAGGAGAGGATATATAAGGGGCAGACGCCATTACACAGGGAGCCAATTCCCGGGGCCCATGCCCGGAGAGTCAATTCCAGGGCCGACTGCCCAGAGGGAGCTCCCCCTCAGAGGGGGGGGGTGCGCCCTATCTTGATCAAGGAGTCTCGGGCACTTTCAGCCCGAGGCTACGGAGTTCCAGGTAGGCCCAGTACCTTTGATTGGGTCTACAACCGAAGAGGAGTCCCAGGGAACCCACGTGAGGGTAACCGCTCTGAAACAGAGGAAACCAGAGGAGGATCGATCCCATAACAAGAGGGCAAGTAATAGAGTATTGCTGACTCGGGAAAGGCCTGGTGACCTGTCGGAGGGAAGGATTCCTCGCTTCGCAGACTGCCTCTGTGGAGTGTTGAAAGTTCAGGAGGGATCTCCTTGACTTGGTCCTTGGAGGGGACGGAGTCATTGTTCCAGCATCACGCCAGCTGCTAGTGCTATTGAGTGACTATCCGGGTGAGGTGTACCCACTCGGGACCGAGTGGCGACGAAGCCAAGAGTGTGCCTGAATCCACTTCTATCTGCTAACCTCTTTTTCTCACTTCAACTCTCTGGTTCTTTACGTTGGATTTGATATGTTGTGTGGAGATTGACCTAATTTGGGAAAGATAAAGACTCGCCTCTATAAACATAGAGGGGAGAACCAGAAGAAGGGAGCTACTAACTGCAGGACCCAAGTATGTAACACCACCTGACCTTTATAATCTAGAGGACACGGGCATGTGGCATGGTGTGTCTTATCCCCCTGCTTGAGAAGGTAAGAGGGGGAAAAAGATCTGTGTGCTACACAATGAAGAGCCGAGAACCCCGGGCAAAGATCCAGCGTATTCTCGACGCAAGACTTTTCAGGGCTCAGGTAAGTAAAACGGGGGGCTGGTAACTGTCATAGGATGCATTAAGGTGAAAAAAACATGAGGGTTTACAACCCCTTTAATTGTATTTATTTCTTTTAGCTATTTTTTTTTTCCTTTTTGTAGTTGAGTTCTTAAAAAGTATGCCAAAATATTTTTTTGGGGTTTTGGATGGAGTGGGTAAGAATTAGATCTTCTTGTCGGGCTTTTACTGCTACCCAGGGCTCTGTTAGGCGTTTATATGGGAAGCTAACTTGCTGCCACGCATCTGAAAAGTGATCCACACTCAGAGGTGTTTGACAGGCAGAGAGGAGGTGATATTGTGCGTACTCACCATTTGTTTTAACCTAGTAAATGACACAACAATGTGCCGCAAAAACACATACAGTACATTGTATTTGGTTAAAACCTAACTAGAAAATTCAGGACTTTAACGGTACCACACAAATTATAAAAGAGGTAAAAAATGTATTCTTACAAATGTTAAAACAATTGAATTATATTACAATTCTAGAAATACATGCATTATTCTCGTGCAACTTAAATTGATTTGCGTATCACATCCTGCTTTACTCATCATCCATGGCCCATTAAGGTGATGAATTGCGTGCTGAAACTTCAACAAAATTCACGGGTCAGTGGCCCGATCATCAGGGAGGCAAGCACAGTGAAACTCTAAAATTATAGAAAAAATATATATTTACACCAAATTCCATTTTTTAAGAACAAATTTGTGAAATGACCAAGGGCTGTCATTTTGAAACCATAATTACATTACATACCTGTTACTATATATCAATCACATACAGTATCTCACAAAAGTAAGTACACCGCTCACATTTTTGTGAATATTTTATTATATCTTTTCATGTGACAGCACTGAAGAAATTACACTTTTCTACAATGTAAAGTGTTGAGTGTAAAGCTTGTATAACAGTGTAAATTTGGTGTCCCCTCAAAATAACTCAACACACAGCCATTAATGTCTAAACCGCTGACAACAAAAGTGAGTACACCCTAAGCGAAAATGTCCAAATTGGGCCCAATTAGCCATTTTTCCCTCCCCGGTGTCATGTGACTCGTTAGTGTTACAAGGTCTCAGGTGAGAATGGGGAGCAGGTGAGTTAAATTTGGTGTTATCGCTCTCACTCTCTCATACTGGTCACTAGAGATTCAACATGGCACCTTATGGCAAAGAACTCTCTGAGGATCTAAATTGTTGCTCTACATAAAGATAGCCTAGGCTATAAGAAGATTGCCAAGACCCTGAAACTGATCTGCAGCATGGTGGCCAAGACCATACAGCAGTTTAACAGGACAGGTTCCACTCAGAACAAGCCTCGTCATGGTCGACCAAAGGAGTTGAGTGCACGTGCTCAGCGTAATAACCAGAGGTTGTCTATGGGAAATAGACGTATGAGTGCTGCCAGTGGCGGCTGGTGCTCAAAATTTTTGGGGGGCGCAAACAAACTGAAAAAAAAAAATCAATTGCCGCCACTGTGCCCATTAAACGCAGCCACTGTGCCCAAACGCCACCAGTTTGCCCCCTCAAATACAGCCAGTTTGTTTCCATATACAGCCAGTGTGCCCCCATATATATACAGCCAGTGTGCCCCCATATACAGCTAGTGTGCCCCCATATATATATATATATATATATATATATATATATATATATATAGCCAGTGTGCCCCCATATACAGCCAGTTTGTCCCCATATACATAGCCAGTGTGCCCCCATATACAGCCAGTGTGCCCCCATATATATAGCCAGTGTGCCCCCATATACAGCCAGTTTGTCCCCATATACAGCCAGTTCCCCCCAAATGCAGCCAGTTTGTCCCCCATATACAGCCAGTTCCCCCCAAATGCAGCCAGTTTGTCCCCCATATACAGCCAGTTCCCCCAAATGCAGCCAGTTTGTCCCCCATATACAGCCAGTTCCCCCCAAATGCAGCCAGCGTGTCCCCCATATACAGCCAGTTCCCCCCAAATGCAGCCAGTTTGTCCCCCATATACAGCCAGTTCCCCCAAATGCAGCCAGCGTGTCCCCCATATACAGCCAGTTCCCCCCATATTCAGCCAGTTTGTCCCCCATATACAGCCAGTTCCCCCCATATTCAGCCAGTTTGTCCCCCATATTCAGCCAGTTCCCCCATATTCAGCCAGTTTGTCCCCCATATTCAGCCAGTTCCCCCCATATTTAGCCAGTTTGTCCCCCATATTTAGCCAGTTCCCCCCATATTCAGCCAGTTTGTCCCCCATATTCAGCCAGTTCCCCCCATATTCAGCCAGTTTGTCCCCCATATTCAGCCAGTTCCCCCCATATTCAGCCAGTTTGTCCCCCATATTCAGCCAGTTCCCCCCATATACAGCCAGTTCCCCCCAAATGCAGCCAGTTTGTGCCCCATATTCAGCCAGTTCCCCCCAAATGCAGCCAGTTTGTGCCCCATATTCAGCCAGTTCCCCCCAAATGCAGCCAGTTTGTGCCCCATATTCAGTCAGTTTGTCCCCCATATTCAGCCAGTTTGTGCCCCATATTCAGCCAGTTTGTCCCCCAAATGCAGCCTGTCCCCCCCCCCCAGCCCTGCACTTACCTTCCTCGGTCCGCGCCGTCCTCGATGTGTTCTCCCGCCCTCGATGTCGCTTCAGCCAATCTGGTTACCGGTAACCAGATCCGGTGAACCTGATTGGCTGAAACCTCCGCACAGTCTTCTTCCAGGAACGCACCCCCGTGCGTACCTGGGAGGAGTTTTTGGAAGCCGAATACAGCCTGAGAGCTGTATTCGGAAAGCTTATCAGAGCCGCTGGCTCTGATAGACACTTCCAAGTTACACCCACCGCCGGCCGCCGCTCTAATTCATATGGCCGGCGCTCACCAGGAGGCCAGCCATATGAATAGTGGGCAGTGCGGCAGCGGTGACAATACATAGATTCATGCAATGCATGAATCTGTGTATTGTCTTTCAGTGGCGGTGCGGGAGCGAGAGGGGGCGGTGCTCCGGCGCCCTCTATGGACGCACTGCCACTGAGTGCTGCCAACATTGCTGCAGAGGTTGAAGGGGTGGGGGTCAGCCTGTAAGTTCTCAGACCATACGCTGCACGCTGCATCAAATTGGTCTGCATGGCTGTCCTCCCAGAAGGAAGCCTCGTCTAAAGATGATGCACATGAAAGCCCGCAAACAGTTTGCTGAAGACAAGCAGACTAAGGATGTGGATTACTAGGACCATGTCCTGTGGTCTGATGAGACCAAGATAAACTTATTTGGTTCAGATGGTGTCAAGCATGTTTGGTGAGGAGTACAAAGACAAGTGTGTCTTGCCTACAGTCAAGCATTGTGGTGGGAGTGTCATGGTCTGGGGCTGCATGAGTGCTGCCGGCACTGGGAAGTTACAGTTCATTGAGGGAACCATGAATGCCAACATGTACTGTGACATACTGAAGCAGAGCATGATCCCCTCCATTCGGAGACTGGGCCAGAGGGCAGTATTCCAACATGATAACGACCCCAAACACACCTCCAAGACGACCACTGCCTTGCTAAAGAATCTGAGGGTAAAGGTAATGGACTGACCAAGCATGTCTCCAGGCCTTAACCCTATTAAGCATCTGTGGGGCCTCCTCAAATGGAAGGTGGAGGGGCGCAAGGTCTCTAACATCCACCAGCTCTGTGATGTCATCATGGAGGAGTGGAAGAGGAGTCCAGTGGCAACCTGTGAAGCTCTGGTGAACTCAATGCCCAAGAGGGTTAAGGCAGTGCTGGAAAATAATGGTGGCCACACAAAATATTGACACTTTTGGCCCAATTTGGAAATTTTCACTTGGGGGTGTACTCACTTCTGTTGCCAGCGGTTTAAACAGGTGTAATGGCCCCCCTTTTCCGCGCCACTTTAGGCGCAGGATCTTGTTCTCCTGTGATGACTTCTTCTAAGTCAGGTACGACCCAGTGGGGTGTCCCATCATCAGTGGAGGTTCCTCTGCCGACCGACGAGCCGGATATGGGATCCTATGAGGATTCCCTTTTAATAAGGAAGGATTTCTGGTCATGTGATCGTGTACAAAACAGTCTGTTTGGTAAATATGTCGAATACAATTTCATGATTGCTACTACTATGGTTTTCTCAAATTTCTTGTATGATTTATTGAATGCATTTTTCCTTACAGTTAAACATATCTTCTGAAGAAGACCTTACAGGGTCGAAAAGCGTCAAGATATATGTAGTCATTTACATTGCACTCTAGCAGCGATGTTACGTGTTACATAATGTTTATATTGTTTTGTACTCTCAATTCATTTATGTACCAGAGCTCATATCTTGATTCAATTCCATTGGTGCAAACTTCCGTTTTCACAATAAAGAACTTTTTTTACCATACATGTATCCAATCTCTGCTGCCTTCGAAAACCCCACTTGGGGGAAACTTCCCATATTGCGGTTTAGACATTGATGGCTGTGTGTTGAGTAATTTTGAGGTGACAGCAAATTTACACTGTTATACAAGCTGTACACTCACTACTTTACATTGCAGCAAAGTGTCATTTCTTCAGTGTTGTCACATAAAAAACTATAATAAAATATTTACAAAAATGTGAGGAGTGTACTCACTTTTGTGAGATACTGTACATATAAGGTTGCAATAAAGTTATACGACTTCTGATTACATCTTCCTGGAAGGTAAGGATCAAAGGACAATAATGTTTGACCCAGAGGTCTGGGAAGTAACCATGGGTTCAAGTGATGGTATACGTCCTGATAGTGTACTAAAGGTAAAGAAAAGGGGGGACTATATGTCACCAACAGCAAATGGGGGAAAAAAATCCCAAATATGTCTAATTTGACCGGGTCATAGTGCCTAAATACTTGTCCATCCAAAAGAGTAAAAAATTGTTATCTATGTTGGTATAATCATGGGGCCTCATTACTCCCAACTGCACCCCTTCTCCCACTCATTGCATTCGGTTGCAGGGCGGCCATGACCTGTCCCTATTCACTTGAAAGGGTCGCCTTCAGCGGTGGTGCTGCTCACCTAACGTGATAGAGGGATACATTTGGTGATTCATAGGTGCAAAGCATTGCTTAAGGGGGTGATGGTTGTGGGTGAAGATGTAACATTTCTGAAATTTTTGAAGCCATGGGAAAAATACCTTTTTCCCTGTTTTTTTCTTTTTTTTTTCTGGAAAAAAAGGAAATCTTGGATTTTTTTAAAATAAATTAAGCGTGTTGTTTTGTTACACTGGGAAGGTAGTAGCAGGAAGTTGAAAAAGTAAAAGTATTTTGCTTAAAATGAAAATACATCTTATTCAGTAAATAAACAAAACTTCCTATTTAAAATTATATTTTTTAATACAAATGGAAATATATATACATGAGAGCAGCTAACCACCCTCCTTTTCCTTTTAATAATATTAAAGCTTCCAGCCATTATGCATTTTCAGTTATTGACAATGCTGATCCAGAAACAAGAGCTTGATGAATGTTCTCCAAAATTTCTGCTGTAATTTCCTATAAATGAAGGGATTGAGTATTTCTGGGAGGCCGTGATTTGTAACACTTCCTTAAGGCTCGTACACACTATAAGAAAATCAGGTGACCATTTTCGTCCAAAGAATTTTCATACGATTTTCGTACACAACTTTTCGTACACAACTTTAGACAGCCGATTTCGAATTTACGTACGAAAATTCACAAAGGTACAACCTCCAAAAAATTTCTCGTACGGGAACAGAACAAACGATTTCCGTTAATGTGTACTGTTTTCGTAAAAATTTTCTTCACAAGAAAAATCAGAAAAGAAAGACTGCACATGATCAGAAACAATAAACAACAAAAAAAGCCTTTGTTGTACGAGAATTTTTGTACAAATTTTCTTTCATTGTGTCCAATTTGCTGTGAAACAACGAGGAAAATGGGGCGATCTTTCGCCTGATTTTCTTATAGTGTGTACCCCACTTTACTTGAGGATGCTGCTGTAGAAGAAACACTTTGTGATGATCCAGAAGCAGCAGAAAGAGTGTTTCTGAAATGAGATCTCTTCAGGGAAAAGCTCCTCGCACTTTCCCCATGGTCCTCTATCATTTAAGTCCATAATGTATATTTAAAGTGATTGTAAAGTCTTGTTTTTTTTTTATAATGAACATGTTATACTTACTTACTCTGTGCAGTTGGTTTTGCACAGAGCAGCCCGGATCCTCCTCTTCGCAGGTCCCTCTTCACTACTCCTGGACCCTCCCTCCTGTCGAGTGCCCCCACCGCAAGCAGCTGGCTATGGGGGCACCTGAGCCGAGTTACAGATGCGTATGTTCATTCAGACAGGGAGCTGCCATTCGGCCCTGCCCCCTCTCTCTCCTAAATGGCTAACTGACTTTGATTGACATTTGGTATATGACGAAAGCACTCAACGGAACGTCCCACACACCGCTTGAGTGCTTCCGTCATATACCAAATGTCAATCAAAGTCAGTTAGCCATTTAGGAGAGAGAGGGGGCGGCACTTCCTCCAGTCTGAAGATAGATATTAGATATTATTGCCGCATATTACAACCAAGAACTAGGCAGGACTCGTTTGGCTGCAAAGCAAAGCTGGAACTCTTTACTTGAACAAGAATACAGGCTTTTATACACTTGAGAATGAGGTTCCCCCTCCTGATCATATTACCCTAACAATACAAACTGTAACCAGAAACATAAATTAACATGAGCTAATTAACTAGTCATTTAACCAGACTAGGTGACTCAGAGGTCTGACCTTTCAGGTCAGACTTGTCGTCTTCTAGCTCAGAAGACACAATACGCATTATAAACACAGTATAAACACAGAACACCTTCACATAATAGCAGGAGCCCCCAGTAGCAGACGGACCAGCTCCTACATTGAAGACCATGAAATCCATATCTAAGCAATGCTTTGATTAATCGGGAATTGCAGATGGTGTGGCAACAGTCTACAAAACTCTTACAATGTTCCATCATTTTGTCAGTCACCCTGTGCCCCTAATAGACACAGGGTTACATAGGAGGTGCATGGGGAGCTGAAACAAGGGTTTCAGAATCTCTCCAAGGGATTTTGGGTCCCATGGGCCCCCTGCCCAAAAAGACTCTCGTCACATTTACTACCGCTTTAAAATTTGGAAAATATTTACAGGCAACATTTATATATCATCACTTCCATGCAATCCAAAAAGCAAACAGTTTACTCATCTTTAAAGCAGAACTCCAGCATTTTAACCAACTCCCATGGAGACCCAAATGCCAGAGTCAGTGGGAAAACCAAAATCTAGAGAACAGATAAAAAGAAGAAGACCCCCCCTATGGCAGTGGGGAGAACATTTAAACTAGACGACTGACAAGAAGTGCAAAAAACATCCTGCCACTGCTGGCCTTTCTAAAGCCCAGCACTGTCTGTATTCTTACTGCATTTTGGATGCATGCTTTGTCATGGGAGCCCTCGGTAATTAACAAATAAAAACTATTTAAAAAAATAGTTAAAAATTGTATAAAACAGCAGTGAACTTGTAAGTTGTTAACTTGTAAAAACTTGTAAAAATGAAAATAAAATTGAGCAAAACCCATTATAGTTTCTCATTAAGCAGGGACCCTGTAAATTAATGAACACGTATCAAGCAAACTGCGTGCTAATAAGCTGCTTCCTGCAATTTAAACGTTGGAATATTCAGAATATCCTTATGTCAGCGGGAGGCAAGTCTGTGACAGGTTTATACAAGCAGGACTGGTAGCCAATTACACGCTGCCAGTCTCCACTCTAATGGCTATTTGGACACATTTATTTTCCCTTGCCAAATTACTTGAAAGAGAGCATTTTGCTCATACTTGGAAAGGGACATCTGGAAGCTAATTATGTAAAAGTGATGGCTAAATCATAAAAGAAACATAGAGCACCAAGCTCATTTCACACAATTCCAGGGGCATAATAAATCATGGTTTAAAAGCCTAAGGTCACTTTTTTCAGAATTTCCAAAGGTGACGTGGTTGTGTTTTCATAATTTTCTTAAAGGTGAACTCTCAGTACCCAGTTACAGTTGTGCTCAAAAGTTTGCATACCCGGGTAGAAATTGTGACATTTTTGGGCATTTATATTGAAAATATGACTGATCATGCCAAAAAAACACAGAAGGTGGCACACACGGGTTAAAATGACAATTAAAGGTTAATTTCCCACATTTGTGGCTTTTTAAATCACAATTAGTGTTTGTGTATAAATAGTCAAGGAGTTTGTTAGCTCTCACATGGATGCACTAAGCAGGCTAGACACTGAGCCATGGGGCGCAGAAAAGAACAGTAAAAAGACCTGCGTAATAAGGTAATGAAACTTTGCAAAGATGGAAAAGGAAATAAAAATATATCCAAAGCCTTGAATATGCCAGTCAGTACTGTTCAATCATTTAATAAGAAATAGAAAATTTGGGGATCTCTTGATACCAAGCCAAGGTCAGGTAGATCAAGAAAGATTTCAGCCACAACTGCCACTGGAACTGTTTGGGATACAAAGAAAAACCCACAGGTAACCTCAGGAGAAATACAGGCTGCTCTGGAAAAAGATGGTGTGGTTGTTTTTAAGGAGCACAATAGGATGATACTTGAACAAATAGAGCTGCATGGTCAAGTTGCCAGAAAAAAGTCTTTACTGCACAAGTTCCACAAAAAAAAGCCTGGTTAAAATATGCCCAACAACACCTTGACATGCCTCATTGGCTTTTTTGTGGCATTGGCGCAGTAAAGGCTTCCTTCTGGCAGCTCAACCATGCAGCTCTTTTTTGTTCAAGTATTGTTGAATTGTGCTCCTTAAAAACAACCACACCGTCTTTTTGGAGAGCAGCCTGTATTTCTCTTGAGGTTACTTGTGGGTTTTTCTTTGTATCCTGGGTAAGGCCCCTTTCACATGTACGGACCGTATGTCCGCTTTTTCATCCATCCGTTTACGGATGAAAAAGTGACATACATTGGTCCCTATGAGATCGCGGGTGTCAGCGGATGAAACATCCGCTGACACCCGATCTCATCCGTGTCCGCAATGCTCCGTTTTTCTGGATAGAAAGATACCTATTTTTCTATCCGTCTGTGGAGCTGATCGGATGAACACGAACAGACGGTCCGTGTTCATCTGATCCCCCCATAGGGGAGAGCGGAGATCTGACAGGGCGGTCCCTGCACAGTGTGTGGGGACCGCCCTGTCATCCGCTGGCTCAGCAGGGATCAACGGAGCGATCCCCGCTGAGCAAGCGGAGGTTCACGGGGCGGATCCTCACGGATCCGTTCCGTGTGAAAGGGGCCCAATTCTTCCGCCAGTTGTGGCTGCAATCTTTCTTGGTCTACCTGACCTTGGCTTCGTATCAAAAGAGCCCCTAATTTTCCACTTCCTAATAAGGGATTAAACAGCACTGACTGGCATATTCAAGGCTTTGGGTATCTTTTTATATCCTTTTCCATCTATATAGATTCATTACGTTGTTACGCAGGTCTTTTGACTGTTCTTTTCTACCTCCTTATGGCTCAGTGTCTAGCCTGCTTAGGGCATCCAAGTGAGAGCTAACAAACTCATTGACTATTTATACACAGACACTAATTGTGATTGAAAACCCCACAAATGTGCCACAAATGTGAGAAATTAACCTTTAATTTCCATTTTTAACCTGTGTGTGCCACCTTCTGTGTCTGTACCAAGGCCAAACATTCCAGGGTACGTAAACTTTTTATCAGGGCCATTTGGGTGGTTTCTGTTATCATTATGATTTAAAAAGGATCAAAAAACTATGTGATAATAAATGGCTTCATGTGATCACTATTCTTAAATAAAAGACAGTTTTTTGGCATGATCAATCATATTTTCAATATTAATGACAAAATTTCACAATTTCTGCCAGTGTATGCAAACTTTTGAGCTCAACTGTATATACATAATTGAAATATATTAATGGGTACAGTTCTACTTGCCGGTGGATTTGTAATTCTGTACATTCTGTCTCATGATCTAGGCACACTATCTAGCAATGCCAGATTATGGACCTCAAGAGCAGTAGTACAGGTTAGTCACTGACACCCCTACAGCCTGCTGATTGGCCAGTAGAGAGAGAGCAGCAAAATAGTTAGGTCATCCTTCTGCTCATTCTGATGATACAGAAGCTACTCTTTTCCAATCTGAGCAGGATATAAATATCAAAACAAGATCACGTTTTTACACTGTAATTAAACCCTGATGCATGAGCCCCATTGCTGCCAGTCTGTAAAACTGTATTAGTGGCTGAATTCTGCTGCGGCTCAACAGAGCTGTACGGTGCACCAAGTGCTCCTAACATTTAGGGCAGTATGCACCCAAGGATGAATGCTTAGAATGCATGCAGTCTTCATTTCGAACATTTGTCCCTAAAAGTTATGACCACTCGGTACACCATCCAGCCCGATCCAGCTGCAGCAGCATTTAGCTTTCAGTTTTACAGGCTTCTGGCAGTGGGGTGGGATGGAGTGCCTTCTGCCTGCAACTAAATGCTGGAGTCTCATGCACTAGGGCTAGGTGCCCAGTGTGCATAAGGCCTTAAGATCCTGACAGGGGTGGTGCCCTCCCTTAGGATATAAATATTGAGTTTAGTTTGTGAGAGAGAGATCGTCCGTTGAGTTTGAGAATCAGTAGACCCTGAAGCTGGCCCCAATGGAACTAGGTGGGGTCCCTTCTCAAGAAATGTAACCATTCCACCAAGTGGTATTCCCTGGCTGGAGGAGGATACCTGTACAGGTCCTGATTCTAGCTAGAACTAGTAATGGTGACAGGATAAAGGATACCAGACATGAGGAGAGTGCCGACAACCACCACTGAGACTGGTGAGAAGATGTATGCCCTGATGTAATACAAAGTACTCGTAAAATATGGAAAATTAACAGGGCTCGTCAATTATTTTCTCTGTTTGTCTATTTCTAGAACTGGTATCAAGTTGGACCAGGAAGGAGGCGGGGGAGTGTTGTGTCAAGGTACTGTGTATGCTATGGTGAACTGGTTACTGTAATGCCTTTGGGATTGGGGCCCTCGTGAATGTAAGAATAGGCAGGATGCCTGGTTGTGGTACCCAAGGATGCAACATGGTGCTAACCTTTACTTGGCCCTGGTGGTTCTAACTTCTCACCACCTGATCCAAAACTAAAAAAAAAAGAAAAAAAAAAGAAATTGGCTTGGGATAGATTTAACCTTAGCTCTCCAAGCCACTTTAGCAAAAGCTACATGATCAAATCCTCACTATTATGCCTCGTACTCACGGCCGGGTTTTCCGACGGAAAAAAGTCCATCGGGAATCCCGACGGGAAAAAAGAGAGCTGGTTCTCTTTTTTTTGCCAGCGGTTTTTGGCAGTTTTCCCGTCTGAAAAACTGCGAGGGAGCATACACACGGCCGGGATTCCCGACCAAAAGCTCTCATCGCAGTTTTCCCGTCGGAAAACCTGGTCGTGTGTACAAGGCAGGGCTGGACTGGGACAAAAATTTGGCCCTGGGCTTCATCCAGACAGGCCCACTTTAATTCAATAAAATGCTGCCCCCCACCCCCCCAAAAAATCACGCCCACCAAAAGGCCCATACATCCATTATTGTATATCATGAGAGGGTGAGAGAGAGGGGAATGAGAGAGAGAGAGAGAGGGAGAGTTCAGGGAAAGAGGGTGAGAGGGGGTGGGTGAGAGAGGGGGTGAGTGTAAGAGAGAGAAAGTGAGTGTAAAAGAGAGGGGGTGAGTGTAGGACCCCTTTCACACTGAGGCGTTTTTTTAGGAGCTTTTGGGCTAAAAATAGCGCCTGTAAAGCGCCTGAAAAAGCGCCTCCGCTGCAGTCCCAGTGTGAAAGGGCGCTGCCTGGGCGTTAAAAATAGTCCTCCAAGCAGCATCTTTGGGGCGGTGGAGGAGCGGTGTACCTGTCCATTGAAATGAATGGCCACTGCTGCTGAAGCGCCTGCAAAGCACTTCTGCAGCAGCGCTACACGGGTGCATTTAACCTTTAATTTGACTGCTAGCGGGGGTTAAAAGCGCCTGCTAGAAGCCGAATATGGCAGCTAAAACGACAGTAAAGTGCTGCTAAAACTAGCAGTGTTTTACTGTCAATGCCTGCCCCAGTGTGAAAGCAGCCTAAGAGTCAGGGAGCGAATGAGACAGAGGAGGGGGCAGAGAGACAGAGGGGGAGCTGAGAGACAGAGGGGGAGCTGAGAGACAGAGGGGGAGCTGAGAGACAGAGGGGGAGCTGATAGACAGAGGGGGAGCTGAAAGACAGAGGGGGGAGCTGAGAGACAGAGGGGGGAGCTGAGAGACAGAGGGGGGTGCTGAGAGACAGAGGGGGGTGCTGAGAGACAGAGGGGGAGCTGAGAGACAGAGGGGGAGCTGAGAGACAGAGGGAGGGAGCTGAGAGAAAGAGGGGTGAGCTGAGAGATAGAGGGGTGAGGTTAGAGACAGAGGGGGGGCTGAGAGACAGAGGGGGCTGAGAGACAGAGGGGGGAGCTAAGAGACAGAGGGAGGGAGCTGAGAGACAGAGGGGGGAGCTGAGAGACAGAGGGGGAGCTGAAAGACAGAGGGGGCTGAGAGACAGAGAGGGGCTGAAAGACAGGGGGAGCTGAGAGACAGAGGGGGGCTGAGAGACAGAGAGGGGAGCTGAGAGACAGAGAGGGGAGCTGAGAGACAAAGGGGGAGCTGAGAGATAGAGGAGGAGAGCTGAGAGATAGAGGAGGGGTCTGAGAGATAGAGGAGGGGTCTGAGAGACAGAGGGGAGCTGAGAGACAGAGGAGGGGCTAAAAGAGGGGGGACTGAGAGACACAGGAACTGAGAGACAGAGAGGGGACTGAGAGACAGAGGGGGGGTCTAAGAGACAGAGGGGGTCTGAGAGACAGAGGGGGGGGTCTGAGAGACAGAGGGGGGGTCTGAGAGACAGAGGAGGGGCTAAAAGAGGGGGGACTGAGAGACACAGGAACTGAGAGACAGAGGGGGGACTGAGAGACAGAGGGGGGGTCTGAGAGACAGAGGAGGGGTCTGAGAGACAGAGGGGGGTCTGAGAGACAGAGGAGGGGCTAAAAGAGGGGGGACTGAGAGACACAGGAACTGAGAGACAGAGGGGGAACTGAGAGACAGGGGGGGGACTGAGAGACAGAGGGGGGTCTGAGAGACAGAGGGGGGGTCTGAGAGACAGAGGGGGGGTCTGAGAGACAGAGGGGGAGCTGAGAGACAGAGAGGGGGCTGAGAGATAGGGGTCTGAGAGACAGGGGGAGCTTAGAGACAGAGGGGGGCTGAGAGACAGAGGGAGGGAGCTGAGAGACAGAGGGGGGAGCTGAGAGATAGAGGAGGAGAGCTGAGAGATAGAGGAGGGGGCTGAGAGACAGTGGGGGGCTGAGAGACAGTGGAGGGGTTTGAGAGACAGAGGAGGGGTCTGAGAGACAGAGGGGGCTGAGAGACAGGGGAGCTGAGAGACAGAGGGGGGAGCTGAGAGACAGAGGGGGGAGCTGAGAGACAGAGGGGGGAGCTGAGAGGTCTGAGAGACAGAGGGGGGGTCTGAGAGATAGAGGGGGGCTGAGAGACAGAGGAGGGGGCTAAAAGAGGGGGGACTGAGAGACAGAGGAAGGACTGAGAGACAGAGGGGGGACTGAGAGACAGAGGGGGGGACTGAAAGACATAGGGGGACTGAGAGACAGAGGGGGGTCTGACAGACAGAGGGGGAGCTGAGAGACAGAGAGGGGGCTGAGAGATAGGGGTCTGAGAGACAGGGGGAACTGAGAGACAGAGGGGGCTGAGAGACAGAGGGAGGGAGCTGAGAGACAGAGGGGGAGAGCTGAGAGATAGAGGAGAGCTGAGAGATAGAGGAGGAGAGCTGAGAGATAGAGGAGGGGGCTGAGAGATAGAGGAGGGGGCTGAGAGACAGTGGGGGGCTGAGAGACAGTGGAGGGGTCTGAGAGACAGAGGGGGGCTGAAAGACAGAGGGGGAGCTGAGAGACAGAGGGGGGAGCTGAGAGACAGAGGGGGAGCTGAGAGACAGAGGGGGGAGCTGAGAGACAGAGGGGGAGCTGAGGGGTCTGAGAGACAGAGGGGGGTCTGAGAGATAGAGGGGGGCTGAGAGACAGAGGAGGGACTAAAAGAGGGGGGACTGAGAGACACGGGGACTGAGAGACAGAGGAAGGACTGAGAGACAGAGGGGGGGGACTGAGAGACAGAGGGGGGGACTGAAAGACATAGGGGGGACTTTGAGACAGAGGGGGGTCTGACAGACAGAGGGGGGTCTGAGAGACAGAGGGGGGTCTGAGAGACAGAGGAGGGGTCTGAGAGACAGAGGAGGGGTCTGAGAGACAGAGGGGGGGTCTGAGAGATAGAGGGGGGCATGATAGACAGAGGAGGGGGCTGAAAGAGGGGGGACTGAGAGACACAGGGACTGAGAGACAGAGGGGGGACTGAGAGACAGACGGGGCAGAGAGACAGAGGGGAGGGCTGAGACAGACCACATCGCACTGTCCCTTTCTGCAGTCCCTCCTCTGCTCACCCCCCGCTGTCTCAGTGTTCTGGCATGTCTGTGTAGGATGCCGGATACCTGATGGCCAGCAGCGGCAGCGCCTAGTCTCCCTCTTGATCCGGGGGGTGCTCTCGCTGCTCTGCTCCTTACAGCGGCGCATGTTTTCTTCCTCCGGGCTCCCAGTCAGCCTGCCTTCCTGTCCAGGCCACATGGTTCCTGGAGCAGAGAGGAGGTGGAGGCATCGAGGTTCTGGGAGCGCCGGGGTGGCCGCGCTCGCTCCTGTTCGCCTCTTCGGTGGTCAGGGAGGGGGTGGAGCTCTTCTCCCTCCTCGGGTTTTACGTCCAACTGCCCTCCTCGCTGTCCACCTTCCCTGAATCCCCGCCGCTGTTTGCTGCCACGCTCCCACTGCCGCCGAACTCTGCATAAAAAAACGTCCCACAAAAGAAAAAAATAAACTTTTTTTTTTAAACGGCCCACTGAGCCATCGGCCCACCGGGAAACTTCTGGCAGTCCCGATGGCCAGTCCATCCCTGGTACGAGGCATGAGTCTTGAGATTTGCTTTTAAAGTCTAAAGTACCATTTTTAAATCAACAAGTGTCTCAACATTTTTAGAAACACTTCCTTAGATCACACAATCAGAAATGTAATATTAATTTTTTAGAACATATGTCATCATTCTGAGATTTTTGACTCCAGAAAGCTAAATTGCAAAGCTTTATTACAAGAATAACACGAGAATGTTGGTTGGAGCTATCTATTCTTACCTCTCCTGTACAAGGAGTAGAACATTTCAGGAGTGTCCCGTTGTTTCATATGAATAATTGTGTAGGCCATTTTTCAGCTTGGCTTCAACTTATTTTACAGTTAATATCCTGACAGAATAGATTTTGGACAAACCTCAACTGATCTGTCATCTCGTTTGTACTCACAAAAAGGGAGCCAAGTCTTGTTAAGCTGTGTAAGGGAGGCACTAAGGAATTACTATTAAATATGAAGATAATTATATATGAAATGTAAAGAGTTTGTATGAAAGCGTGCGTCATATTCTGCAACTGATGGGCCCACTGGCCAAATCCTTATGGTCGCCACTATCCTTGTTTTTTAAATGGCTTTACTTCTAGGAAAACGCATGCCAATATGTTTCCTTTGAGGATGGCCTCTTTTATAACACAGACAGGGAATATTATTACTTTAATTTAAAAATGTAATATTTTAAGTTAACAAATGCATAATGGATAGTCCGTGGCAGAGGTGTAAATAGAACCTTCAGGGCCCCAGTGCAAGAAACCTCAGCCTGGTGGAAGAATGTCAGGGCCCGGTCGCAAATGCAAACTTTGCGACACTGGTAGTTCCACCACTGGTGTCAGTCGTTTTTTAATTTAATTTTTTTATAATTTTTTTAATTAATTTAATTTTTTTGAATTTTTTTAAATTTTTAAAGAACCCGTCTGGGGGGCTTTGGTGAAATTTCAGGGGTCTAAACAGACCTCTGATCTTTCACCTATGAGACAGAGAAAGGAGATTGAGGAAACATTAGCTGCCCAGAATGAATAGACAGCTCTGTACAGAACTTCCCATTCATTCACAAACTGAAGCATAGTACGCAAAGTTTACTATGCTTCAGTTATGAATGGAAATAGGAGCAATTGGTTGTGATCACTCATTCTGTTCGTGCAGAAAAGGAAGGGACCTGTAAATTACATATTTACCTGCCCTTTCCCCGCTCTCCATCCTGATACATCCCCTGTAGCAGGGGAAGAGGGGAGGAGGGAAGCCAGCAGATCTGCGGGTGAATGACAAAGCGGGGCCAGGGTAGAACACAGGGGCCTGAGGGCAGCACAAAGAAGAGGAAGCTGGATAGGAGGGGCAACAGGGGCAGCATACAAATGAGCCAATACCCTCCATTTCTTCCTGTAGCCTGTGGGAGGGAGAGAAGTATAAGAAGGCTTTCAGAGGCTGCAGGAGGAAAATGGAGGAGAATGAATGCTGCTGCCAGACTTATCCACCTTACCAACCGCTTAGTGTCTGCTAAACCTCTCCTCCAATCCCTACACTGGCTCCCGATCACCCAGCGAATTAAATTCAAAATACTAACCACAACCTACAAAGCCATCCACAACTCTGCCCCGAGCTACATCACCAATCTTGTCTCAAAACATATCCCAAACCGTCCTCTCCGCTCTTCTCAAGACCTCCTACTGTCAAGCTCTCTCGTCTCCTCCTCCCATGCTCGTCTCCAGGATTTCTCCAGAGCCTCTCCCATCCTCTGGAATTCACTACCTCAACCTGTCCGGCTATCCCCTACTCTTGCCACCTTTTGTACCGCCTGCCCCACCCTATTAGATTGTAAGCTCTTCTGAGCAGGGCCCTCTTAATCCTCTTGTATTTTATTGTATTGTAACTGTATTGTCTCCCTTTTATATTGTAAAGCACTGCATAAACTGTTGGCGCTATATAACTCCTGTATAATAATAATAATAATAATTCCTCTATATGCAACCCCCATGCTGCTCTTCCTATCCAGGTGTACAGGGGAGCCTCACAGGACCCCAGGAGCATGGGGCCGGGTCGCAATCGCGACCCCTGTAGTTACACCCCCGGTAAGAGCTATCTTCATCATTTAAATAGTTCTATGCCAGTGAAAATGCATGCCCATGTGTTACCTGGTCGTGGGGAGAATGAGTTTCAGTCAAGGCTAAACTCATGCTCGACTCAAACCCAAAACTCACCCGAAACACCGTTGCTCAGGTTTTGTGCCTCGGTCCTCCTGACCATGTAACTCATGCCTTTGGGTTCACGTACAAACACTGTACCTCTGTTGGCACTCACTCTTTCTGCTCTGCTGAAACCTGCACTGTGCAGACACACACACTTGTAGCTGCTCCTTTGCTCCCACATGGACTACTCTGGAGGATGGAGCCCAGAACTCTAGTCCTGAGTCTACAAAAAACCCAACAAACACCTGCATATTTAGTGTGCTGGCCGTTCCCAAAACCTGGTCCCAGGATTTATAAATTTCATCCCACCGAATCACTACAAAATCTCTGGGCCCCAGGTCCCAAACCAGGTTTTACCAATCATGGAGGAAACTGAAAAAACAGTTTCCTCCAAATTAAAGCGGAGCTCCGCCGGAAAAAAAATCTTAAAAGCCAGCAGCTACAGCTACAGCAGCTGCTGGCTTTTAATATTTGGACACTTACCTGTCCTTCAGTCCAGCGACGTCCGCAGCATAGGACGAGCGATCGCTCGTCGCTCTGCTGCTCCCTCCGCCATCCTCGCTGAGGGAACCAGGAAGTGAAGCCCTGCGGCTTCATGCCCGGTTCCCTACGGCGCATGCGCGAGTCGCGCTGCGCCGTTTTGATTGGTGCTCCTGTGTTCTGGGAGCCGAGTGTCTCCCAGAACACCAAGGGAAGTCTGCGGGAAGTGACGTAACTCCCGCAGATTCCCGGAGAGAGGACTCCCGGATGTGGGTGAAAATACCTGTCTTAGACAGGTATCTTCACCCCCCTCCCCCCTGAAAGGTGTCAATTGTGACACCGGAGGGGGGGAGGGTTCGAAATAGCAAAAGTTGCTATTTAGGGTGGAGCTCCACTTTAAACAAGCATATTGGAGACCCTCAAGCTGCATAGTTAAAGTGGAGCTCCACCCTAAATTTTAACTTGTGATAATCCGATTCCTCCCCCCCTCCGGTGTCACAATTGACACCTTTCAGGGGGGAGGGGGGTGAAGATACCTGTCTAAGACAGGTATTTTCACCCACATCCGGGAGTCCTCTCTCCGGGAATCTGCGGGAGTGACGTCACTTCCCCCAGACTTCCCGTAGTGTTCTGGGAGACACTCGGCTCCCAGAACACAGGAGGACGAATCAGAACGGCGCAGCGCGACACGCGCATGCGCCGTAGGGAACCGGGCATGAAGCCGCAGGACTTTACTTCCTGGTTCCCTCAGAGAGGATGGCGGAGGGAGCAGCAGAGCGATGAGCGATCGCTCGTCCTCTGCTGCGGACGTCGCTGGACTCCAGGACAGGTAAGTGTCCTAATATTAAAAGCCAGCAGCTGCTGTAGCTGTAGCTGCTGGCTTTTAATATTTTTTTTTCCGGCGGAGCTCCGCTTTAAGAATCCTAGGAGACATACACATAACAGGGAACCGCATTGTCAATATATATATATATCTTATTTATGCAATATTTATATCAAATATATTATTTATTATGTATTAACATTAAATTGTAATTAAATTATTTAACTTCACATTTCGCCATTGGAAAAATTCCAAGCAATTGTATGGTCAATAATTATTCATTATTGCTTTTGAATGGATCAATTGTATATTATTATGCATGATTTCTGAACGCACATTTTTACATAATTTGGACAAAAATCTACAGTGCCTTAAAAAAGTATTCATACCCCTTGAAATTTTTCACATTTTGTCATGTTACAACCAAAAAGGTAAATGTATTTTATTGGGATTTTATGTAATAGACCAACACAAAGTTGCACATAATTGCGAAGTGGAAGGAAAATGATAAATGTTTTTCAACATTTTTTACAAAAAAATATCTGAAAAGTGTGGCGTGCATTTGTATTCAGCCCCCTTTACTCTGATACCCCTAACTGAAATCTAGTGGAACCAATTGCCTTCATAAGTCACCTAATTAGTAAATAGAGTCCACCTGTGTGTAATTTAATCTCAGTATAAATACAGCTGTTCTGTTAAGCCCTCAGAGGTTTGTTAGAGAACCTTAGTGAACAAACAGCATCATGAAGGACAAGGAACACACCAGAAAGGTCAGGGATAAAGCTGTGGAGAAGTTTAAAGCAGGGTTAGGGTATAAAAAATATCCCAAGTTTTGGACATCTAATGGAGCACTGTTCAATTCATCATCTGAAAATGGAAAGAGTATGGCACAACTGCAAACCGACCAAGACATGGCCGTCCACCTAAACTGACAGGCCGGGCAAGGAGAGTATTAATCAGAGAAGCAGCCAAGAGGCCCATGGTAACTCTGGAGGAGCTGCAGAGATCCACAGCTCAGGTGGGAGAATCTCTTCACAGGACAACTATTAGGCCTCGTACACACGGCCGAGATTCTCGTTGAAAAAAACATGTCGTTTTTTTCGACGAGATTCTTGGACAAGAAACTTGTCCCGGCCGAGTGTACACATGCTCGTTTCAAAGAACCCGCGGTTCTTTGAATGGAGCGTACGCGGTGACGTCATCGACTACGTCGAGCATGCGCTCGTCACATTCGATGCCGTCGCCGCCATCTTGGTATAACCTACGTATGCCTAGGAAGCTACCGCGCATGCGTCGAATTAATTTCGAACATGCGCGGGCTTCCCGGCGGACAGGTAAGTGTACACACACTCACTTTTCTCGTCGAGAAACATGCCGAGGAGAATCTCGACGAGAAAATAGAGAGCAGGTTCTCTATTTTCTCGTCGAGGTTTCTTGTCGTTTTTCTCGACGAGAAACCCGATAGCAGCGTACGATTTACTCGGCAAGACATCTCTGCCAGCAAGTTTCTTGCTGGTTCTTGCCGAGAAAATCGGTCGTGTGTACGAGGCCTTAGTCGTGCACTCCACAAATCTGGCCTTTATGGAAGAGTGGGAAGAAGAAAGTCATTGATGAAAGAAAGCCATAAGAAGTCCCATTTTCAGTTTGCGAGAAGCCATGTGGGGGGACACAGAAAACATGTGGAAGACGGTACTCTGGTCAGGTGAGACCAAAATTTTACTTTTTGGCCTAAAAGTAAAACGCTACGTGTGGCGGAAAACTAACACTGCACATCACCCTGAACACACCCTCCCAACTGTGAAACATGGTGGTGGCAGCTTCATGTTGTGGGGATGCTTTTCTTCAGCAGGAACAAAGAAGCTGGTCAGAGTTGATGGGAAGATGGATGGAGCCAAATACAGGGCAATCTAAAGCCTCATACGCACGATCGGACTTCCATCTGAATTTTCCATGGATTTTTGTTCGAAGGGCGTTGTCCGTGAATTTGGTATGCATACACACGGCAGGACTTTTTCAGCCAACAAACACGAACGTAGTGACGTGTAGCAGGTATGTACTTTCCCGGGTGTAATTCAAACTGGCAAAGACGCCAACGATGTACAGTTCCTTGTGGTCCAGCGGGTGGCGCTGTCGCCTTGGGCTGGGGTTGAACCATTGCTGTGTGCTGTGCCTCCTTTTTGTCCTCCCTCGGCAGTGGTATGGTGGGGCGGGGAACCCGCCGTGCTTGCTGGGAGAGGGTATAAAGGGGGCCGGCCATCTTTGTCACGGGGTCAAGTCCCAGGCACCTTCAGCCTGAGGGCGGTGGTTCGTGTCGGTCCCCTAGGCGGCCTAGGCCTAGAGGACGTCTGGAGGTCGTGTTCCATCCCAGGCACCTTTAGCCTGGGGTGAGGTACTCGGATGGAGGTCTGGAGCTCAGTGCCCAACACTGAGTTCCGCAAGGGAAGGAGGTCCTAGGGAACCCAGGGATTGGGAACCCGAATCCGGAAGGCGTAATGGACCGGGGGGAGATACTTACTTGAAGACCGGGTGCAGCAGATTGCCAGTGACAGGTGAGCCTTCCATCGGAGACCGCCTGGAAGGAAAATCCCCCCCCCCCCCGCTCGGAGACCTCAGCCCACTTTCAGGAAGGAAAGTGGAGAGTTCATTGTGTCTGGGCCTACTCGCATCCACACATCCTTGTTTGTTCTGTTCTTTAAGGGAGTCTAACTGATTATGCTGTTCACTCGAGAAGAATAAAGGAGTGTTGGACTTTAATGGTGTGGGGCTCTTTTCTGGTGGACATTGTTCAAGGTAACTCCAGGTGCACAACACTGACCCGAAGGTAGAGAAGGAACTTTGCTTACACCGCACGGACACATGTGGTGAAGGCTTGGCGTGGTGTCCCCGCTCTCTCCCCTCTAAGATACCCCTAGACAAGAGAAAGACGAGCTGATGCAAAGAGGGGAATGAGGAGGCCGCTACAGACGTAATAGACGTACTACATGTTTTTTCTGCTCTTTACCGCCACCCTTTGGGCAACTTGTGCTAATGTTGTCTGATCTTTAGCATTGGTTCTGAGCATGCATGTTTGTACTTTGGACTTTAGTCTGATGGACTTGTGTACACACGATTGGATTAGCCGACGTAGGACATTTGTTGCTGGAAAGTTTGTCTGTTCTCACAGCGAACATTTGTCTGATGAAAAGGCGAAAAAGTTTGTCCGATGGAGCATTAACACGGTCGGATTTTCTGCTAAAACAGGTCCGCCGGACATTTGTTGTCAAAAAGTCAGATCGTGTGTATGGGCCTTTAGAAGAAAACCTGATAGAATCTGCAAAAGACTTGCGACTGGGGTGGAGGTTCACCTTCCAGCAGGATAACGACCCAAAACTTACAGCCAGAGTTACAATGGAATGGTTTAGATCAAAGCATATTCATGTGTTAGAATGGCCCAATCAAAGTCCAGACCTAAATCCAATTGAGAATCTGTGGCAAGACTTGAAAATTGCTGTTCACAGATGCTCTCCATCCAATCTGACAGAGCTTGAGATATTTTACAAAGAAGAATGGGCAAAAATGTCCCTCTCTAGATGTACAAAGCTGGTAGAGACATTCCCAAAAAGACTTGCAACTGTAATTGCAGTGAAAGGCGGTTCTACAAAGTATTGACTCCGGGGGGCTGAATACAAATGTACCCCACATATTTATTTGTTAAAAAAAAATGAAAACCATTTATCATTTTTCTTTCACTTCACAATTATGTGCCACTTTGTGTTGGTCTATCGTATAAAATCCCAATAAAATACATTTATGTTTTTGGTTGTAACATGACAAAACGTGGAACCTTTCAAGGGGTATGAAGACTTTTTTCAAGGCACTGTATACATGTATGGCCAGCATTAGGCTGGCTCCTCATGGGTACTAACATAGCTGCTTGGTAGGGGGTTCTAACCAATGAATAAAACCTCTTAACCACTTATTGACCATGCACTGTATATATACGTCGGCAGAATGGCTCGTACAGGCACAATCATGTACCTGTACGTCCCCTTTAACTGCCCAATGTGGGGGTCGCGAGCGCGCCGCCGGCGGCACGCTTGCGACCCCCCTGCCTTCAACGTGAGTCGACACGATCGCCGCGGGGATCCCTGCGATTGTCTCACGGAGGTATGGAGCAGGGAGATGCTTGTGTAAACAAGCATTTCCCTGCTCTGACAAGTAACAATGACACCGATCTCGGCTCCATGTGCACAGAGCGGAGATCGGTGTCATGTGACACATAGCCCGACCCCCTCAGTAAGGAAACACAAGCAGGGAACATTTAACCCCTACAGCGCCACCTAATGGTTAACCCCTTCACTACCGATGTAATTTTCACATTAATCAGTGCATTTTTATATCACTGATCGCTGTGAAAATGACAATGGTCCCAATAATGTGTCAAAAGTGTCCGATGTGTCCGCCATAATGTCGCAGTCACGATAAAAATCGCTGATCACCGCCATTACTAGTAAAAAAATAAATATTAATAAAAATGCACTAAAACTATCCCCTGTTTTGTAAACGCTATAACTTTTGCGCAAACCAATCAACAAACGGCGATTGCGTTTTTTTTTACCAAAAATATATAGAAGAACATGTATCGGCCTAAACTGAGGAAAAAAAATATATTTTTATATATTTTTGGGGGATATTTATTATAGCAAAAAGTAAAAAATATTGCATTTTTTTCCTAATTGTCGCTCTATTTTTGTTTATAAGTCAAAAAATAAAAACCGCAGAGGTGATCAAATACCACCAAAAGAAAGCTCTATTTGTGGAAAAAAAAGGACGTCAATTTTGTTTGGAAGCCACGTCGCACGACCGCGCAATTGTCAGTTAAATCGACGCAGTGCCGAATCGCAAAAAGGGGCCTGGTCTTTATGCTGCGTATTGGTCAGGGGCTTAAGTGGTTAAACTATAGGTCTGATATAGTGTAATTGGCCATCATATGTGCCATCATTCAGGCCATGGCAGCCTATTTATTGCATTTTTCCCCCAGTAAATATCCCTTTTGCTGCAAAAATGGCTAGAAGTTAGGCAGAGAACTGCCACAGCTACAGAGTCTCATGCCGCGTACACACGATCATTATTCACGGCGGTTAAAAAAACGCCATGAATAATGACATTAAAAATGAGGGAACGGCTTGTTCCCCACACACGGTCGTTTTTCACGTCATTTTTTCTCTTGTCGAGAAAAACGACCGTCTGTGGGCTCCGCGGCAGTTTTCCCTTTGGGAAAAAATGTCGGAAAAAACGACAAGAAAAATTAGAACATGTTCTAATTTTTCTCGTCGTTTTTAATGCCGTTTTTCTCGTCGAGAAAAACGACAAAATGCCCACAGACGATCGTTTTTCTCGTCAAATGGAAAAAATTTCGTTTTTCTCGACGAGAAAAACGGTCGTGTGTACACAGCATCAGTCGCTGGATGTTCTTCTGCATTTAGAGTCCAACTTAAATGGTTTGAAAAAATGCAGATTGACATGTTTGCTTTGGAGTATTGCAGGAAGCACCTTGCTGTTCTCCACATGAAGTGTGAAAGAGCTCAGAGGCTGACACTGGTTTAATCACTGCCTAGTGAAGCGTTACAAGGATCAGCTAACAGCGCACTGCAGGTTAAAGCCACCATACAATGGAGCTCTATGAGCTGCTGTGTAAAGGTCATGGTTTGCAGACACTCTGGACATGCTGCCAGGAACCCAGAGGTCACATCTTGTCCTCAGTGCTGAGCAATTGTGCCCTCCATGGAACAGACAGCAAGAGCCCCCCAGTCAGACTTCTGAATTCCTCTTCCAATCTGCCCTCAGAGTCTGGGCAACCACTCTATTGTCTTTCGTGGTGCCATTCACCCATGACAGGGGCACTTTCATATTGAATAAAGTCTAAAGTGCATTTTCAGTGAGTTTTATTAGTCTATATGCTTGTTTTTCTTTTTTTAATGACTGTATTATACATTCAGATGAACACACTTTCTATCTGGTTACTGTCTGAGTTTCTGGACAGCCTCTTACAATTTATGATGAGCACTGCTGCTATTGAGCTAAAAGAATCAAATAGAGATTAGCCCTGTACACACGGGCGGAAATCCCGTCTATTTGAAAACCGTTGGTTTTCCTAACGAGATTCCTGGCAAGCTTCCCTTGTCAAGCCCTGTGTACAGACGGCCATTCAAAAGAACCGCCGTTCTTTTGAATGGCAAGAACGCGGTGACGTCATCGACGTCATCGACTACGCCGTCGCCGCCATCTTGCTACACCCCACACTAACCTTGTATGCTACCGCGCATGTGTCGAAGTCTTATCGAGCATGCGCGGGTTTACCTCGGACAGGTAAGCATACAGACGACTGGTTTTCTCGGCGAGAAATAGTCCGATGGGAATCACGACGAGAAAAATAGAGAGCGGGTTCTCTATTTTTCTCGTCGAGATTCCCGGCAGTTTTCACAACGAGAAACCATACACACGAACGATTTTCACGGCAAAAAGCTCTCCCAGCAGTTTTCTTGCCGAGAAAACCGGTCGTGTGTACGAGGCTATTGCCCTATTTTCACCAAGTCAGACTTTTCACTGAGTCTGTACTGACCAGTGAAATTTTTAGTAATTCGGTAGAATGGACACCCATATACTAAATATAATAAAATATACTACTACCCTATTAGGTGACCAATGTCACCTGGGGAGTGGGAGCTTCCTGTTGAGTAATCTAATCTGAATTCACTTCTTGGAAGTGAAGTGGTATATAGCCCCATGGCTTGGAGTAAACCATCCGAATTAACAATAGTAAAAATTATGGAACTGTATCTTACAGAATGTCAATAAACTTTTTTTAATATAGTTTAATAATTTATTAATGGTAGAATATTTAATCTAGTCTCACCAAATGGATCTTTATTTTCTGGCGTTGAACAATTATTTTGATAATTACATTTTTATTGACTAACGTGAATGAAAATGTAAACTAGCATCATACACCCTATATACAGTCCCCCCAGTCCCTTACAATTACCCCTGTGGATGATTAGCTTTCACTGCCCACACCACTGGAGCAGGGTTCCGGGGATTTGAAAGTTGCGGTCTTCTGTCTCTTCATTTCCTAGGGCATCTGAGGCAGATCAGAGCAATTCTGATTGATTAAAGTAGTCATGTGCCGACAAGCAAGAACAAGGTGGTAGTAACTGTAAGCGCAAATACCTAAGTGCACACACTGGCTGAAATGTTATGCTAAATAAGCAATTAGTCCATAAGTAGTTTAAGGGTTAATCATGGCAGATCAATGGCGGCTGCTGTCCTCAGAGAGCTGGCTCTGTGATAGGCAAGAAGAAGGTAGAGAAGGAAGCGCCACCTGAGTGTTGTATTTAACCACTTCAACCCCGGACCATTTTGGTTGGTTAAAGACCAGGCCCCTTTTTGCGATTCGGCACTGCGTTGCTTTAACTGACAATTGCGCAGTCGTGCAAAGTGGCTCCCAAACAAAATTGACGTCCTTTTTTTTCCACAAACAGAGCTTTCTTTTGGTGGTATTTGATCACCTCTGCGGTTTTAAATTGTTGCGCTATAAACAAAAATAGAGCGTAAATTTTGAAAAAAATTACATATTTTGTTACTTTTTGCTATAATAAATATCCCCCAAAAAAATATAAAAAAACATTTTTTTTCCTCAGTTTAGGCCGATACGTATTCTTCTACATATTTTTGTTAAAAAAATCGCAATAAGCGTTTATTGAATGGTTTGCGCAAAAGTTATAGTATCTACAAAATAGGGGGTAGTTTTATGGCATTTTTATTAATATTTTTTTTTTACTAGTTATGGCGGCGATCAGTGTTCTTTATCATGACTGTGACATTATGGCGGACACATCGGACACTTTTGACACTATTTTGGGACCATTGTCATTTTTACAGCGATCAGTGCTATTAAAATGCACTGATTACTGTGAAAATGACACTTGCAGTGAAGAGTTTAACCTCTAGGTGGCGCTGTAGGGGTTAAGTGTGACCTAATGAGTGATTCTAACTGAAGGAGGGCGTGGCTTGGCGTGTGACGTCACTGATTGTCGTTCCCTATGACATGGAACAGACGATCAGTGACACTGCCACTAGGAAGAACAGGGAAAGGTTTGTTTACACTTACCTCTCCCCGTTCTTCAGCTCTGTGACCCGATCGCGGGACACCGGCGGCGATCGGGTCCACGGGTCCCGCGGGCTCGGTCACGGAGCTTCGGACCGAGTGCGACCCACGGAGAGGTTCTTAAAGGGGACGTACCTGTACGCCCTTGTGCCTGTCCGTGCCATTCTGTCGACGTACATCGTCGTGCGGCGGTCCTTAAGTGGTTAAGACAGCTTTAATGGCACAGATAAAACCACACTTACAGGAAACAGGAAATACAAGGGCTCATCTGTGTGTCAGTGGTCCGTATGAAAGCCTCAGATCCGGATCCGTTTTTCTATGCAGAGATGGGAAGCTGCAGTTGTTGTTGCTGCTCGGCCTGGAGCAGATCCTGTGGCCATCAGGAAGAAGCTGGGGCCGGCGTGGGGTCACGGTATCACTTCCGGGAACACTTCCGAGGGAGGACTCCACAGAATGAGAAGAGTTGGATAGGCTGGCTATGCGCTCTGAGCCACTGCTCCTTCTATTGGCCTGGGGTGGAAGAATAAGAGATTATAAATACAATTTAAACACATGTAAAAACTGCAGTAAAAACAATAATAATAGTGTAGCGGGGGTTAACATTTAGGGGGAGTATCTGGGTGGTAGTATGACCCAGATACACTAATTGTTAGGGAACTATGGCCAATTTGATTCGTGGAGGATATAATAGTGCTCAGTTCCCTGCGGCCCCTGGGTGGCGCTGTTGCCTTGGGCTGGGGTTGAACCATCATTGTAGGGCCGTGCCCTTTGTGTCCTCTCACGGCAGTAGTACGGCGGGGCGGGGAACCCGCTGTGCCTGCTGGGAGAGGGTATAAGGGGGCGGACATCTTGCACACGAGGTCCGAGCCCCAGGCACCTTCAGCCTGGGGGCTGCTGTTCTGTCGTCCGCGCCCAGGTGCCCTCGGCCTGGGTGCGAGGGAGATCGAGTTCCATCCCAGGCACCTTAGGCCTGGGGCGAGGTACTAGCAAAGACCCGGGGCCCAGTACCTTCGACTGGGTCCCGCATGGGAGAAGATGCCTAGGGGGCCCACCGAGTGAGGGGACCCGAGTCTCGGGCGAGGAGAACCAGGGAGGTGACCTGGCCTGAAGACCCAGCGCAGCATTGGCTGGTGACAGTGCAGGCCTCTGGGGACCATCCAGGATGGATCATCTCCCTAACAGGGGTCGCCATTAGAAGGTAGTCCATGTTTTATGGTCTTTGCAGAGACCCAGCTACATCAGGTCGGTGGCAGAGGCCTACTCTAAGGTCTGTGGCAGAGACCTCATCGTTCACCCGGTCTGTGGCAGGGACCAACCTCACAGTCGGTGGCAGCGACCGTGCGCCAAAAGTTGTTGTGAGTTCCTAGAAATGTATCTGATCCGAAAGGATTGTGCCTGAACCCTCTCCCCACCAAGTTGTGTTTGTATCAAGCTGTCTGCTTGCAAAGAGGCATATTTATTTCTGCGGAAATAAATATAGATGTTGTACTGTCACCTGGTGTGGGCTTACTTTTCTGGGAGCAAAGTGTTCTACATTCACCTATCTACCTGTCCTATTTGAAGTGGAATCTCTGGACAGGGACACAGACCCAAAGGGAAAGATCTTAGCTCAAACCTCTACACACGTAAGAGGGGCGAGCTGGTGGCAGCATCTCACTCCTCCCCCTTGGTTTCCCTAGACGAGTAAACCAGCCGAAAAGAAGAAGTGAGAGAGCGGGTGAGACCGCTACAATAACAATAGTAACTAGTGAAACACTATACTTTTGGATACTGTCCTTTCTTATTGTGTCCACCTGCATTTCGCTAGATGGGACTTACTGTAGATCCCTGCACGCACGTGCATCCACGTGTGCATCCTTACACATGTTATGCGTGTGTAGCGGGGTGTTTCCCCTTTAATTAGGAGAAAGAACTACGGTTCCCAGAGCTCCACTGGTTCACAGGATGTTTTGAGTTATGCCCCAGAGACTCATGGGGGAAGGAATATAAGAAGGGGGCGAGGCCTAGCTCTTTCTCTTTGGACACGGGGAGGCAGAGAGAGATACACCTGTGCGGATCTGTGCTGTTCCAGGCCTGAAGCCTGGGGCCTGTGGAGCGAACCAAAGAGCCTTCCACCCCCTTTGCGAGCCTGGGTGGCATTCAGACTCATCTCTTCTAAAGTTATCTGGATCGGGGATCCGATCGCAGAAGCCGCTGTGGACGAGGACCGACACAGCCGGTGGAAGTTCCGGACTGAGGGAAGTGTTCCGGAGTGGTGAGCGAGCGAAAGCTCATCTTTAAACTGTTACTTTTATACTTTGTGCCTACTAGACTTCCGAGGCCTAACACCTCCGGTGAGGGGGAATTACCCCCCCCCCCTATTGGATTACAAATACATGGTTTTAAATACTTCAAGTGCACCACCTTTACAGATCCTGTGCCGGTGAAGATTTGTGTTTCTTCTAAGACTGAGTTTCATGGTTAGGGATCAGGCCTGATCCGTTAGATAGTTATAAGTTAGTTATCACACCACAGGGTGTTTAGGTAACGGTCGCCCCACGTGGCGTTCCGTCCCCTTTCCATTGCTGGTACACACACACACATTATTGTGATTTATAACTGCAGGGACCTGCTTATGTGTTGTGAACCAAATGTTACATGCATGTTATCTCCTTTTATCTTACCACTAGCAGTAAAGTCAGTTATTATTTACAACATTGTCTATGAGTCTGAGTTATCAATCCACACACCCACATTTAAAGCATAAGTGATTGTTTATGTGAAATTGCTGTGGGTTAACTGTGCCAGAGCGGGTAGAGCAGATTGCCGGGGGGTTGGGGAAGCTGTACTCAGGGCCCAAATCAAAACTTGCGGCTCTCTTAAGTTGAGGGTATCGCTACACGTGGGGGCTCGTAAATCCGGGATTACTGAGACAGCGGTGAGAGCCCGGCAAGACTTACCGGCATGGACCCGAAAGACATCAGAACGTGGTGTGAAGTAGCTAAGACAGATCCAAGCCAGTCAGTGGTCATTAACATTCTGGGTCAGGAATGGTCGACCGAAACGATGGAAGGGTTAATGAAGTCAGACCCAGACACCTCACACCAGTATACGCTAGTGGAATATTCAGATAGGAAGCCAGAGGCTTGTAAATGCAAATATGCGCGGATGCCGGATAACAGATCTTATAGTTTGGCGCACGCTATTAAGAAAGAGCTATCACCAACGGGATCACCGCAGGTTGCGGCCCGTACCCTGCCAGAGAGGAAAGACGGAGCGACACCTCCGGTGACGCCTGCACCTGCCACGGCCATATCACCCGAACTAATAAAGGCGTTAGGGGATCTACTAACAAACTGTCAGAAGACAAGCACAGTGCACGTAGAGACTAGCTACCGGAGACTAAAAACATTCTCGGGGGAGCTCCCCGTCCCTGCGGGGAGGAAGATTTTGACACTTGGGTGGAACAGGCATTACAAGCAGTAGAGGCATGGGAGGTGCCTGAAGCACAGAAAAGACAACGAGTTTTAGAAAGTTTGAAAGGTGCCGCGGCAGAAGCGGTGAAGAGCTTCCGGTTTGGAAATGCAAACTGTACAGCTCAAGATTGTCTGGCCATGCTGCAGGAAGAGTTTGGACAGCTGGAGAAGGTGACAGAGATGGTCTACCAATTTGAACATACTTTCCAGCAGCCGAATGAGAAACTGTCAGAGTATGTTAGAAGGTTAAACAGGCTGTTATGCAAGATCGTCCTGAAGAAGGGAATGCTGCCCAAAGATGCGGATGAAGCACGAATGAAGCAGATCATGAGGGGAGCGCGGCGCTCAGACCCAGTCTGGCTGCACCTGAAAACCTCAGGAGGAGGAATGTCACTGACCTACTCTGATCTAATAAAAATTATTAGGGACGAAGAGGCGCTGCAGAGAGATCAGCAGGTGGCCAGGGTGAGTGTCACCCCTGTACCAGTGTTGGTCAGTTCGGTCAAGAGCCCGGAAAGAGATGCAGAAGTCGACACTTTGAAATCACAAATGTCCCAAGTGTTGGAGATGCTGACCTCTTTGATGGAGAAAGATCAAAGAAGAGCAGAGAAACCAAGTCCAAGAAAGGAGTTGTTCCCGAATACCTCAGAACCAGCCTCCATACAGGACCGAGAAGAGATGCTATGCTACAACTGCGGGGGCAGTGGCCACTTTGCCAGTAGGTGTTCCAGTCCCAAGAAGAAGAAAATGGATAATCGCCAGCCGGCGGGAAACTCCAGAGGGCCCCGGTGAGGGAGTCAACCGGGTGCCCATCTCTTTCAGTGAGCTCCAAACTGAATGGAAGGAAGCAAAAGAGAGAGAACAAAACTCCTCAGAAGGAATCTAGGGTCTCTCAACCAAGATACACACCAGAGAGAGGGGACAAGACCCCTCAGAAGAAATTTAGCACTCCCAAGAAGGAATGCCTACAACCAAGAGACAATAACATCCTTCAGCGGGTTTGTACTCCCATTAGGGTGGGGAAGGTCAATGCATACCGGGCTCAAGAGAGAATAAAGTCAAAAACAAACTGGATGAAGACAAGTCCTCAGAAGAAAGTGACCTCAACCCGGCCGTACCCAGAAGAATTGGTCGGCCCGTCCCCCACTGTATCTATCCAGGTGGAAGGAGTATATACGAAGGCCCTCCTGGACACTGGAGCTCAAGTGACTTTGTTGTACAGAGACTTCTACGATAGGCACTTAAGCCATTTGCCTATACAGAAGATAGAAGAGCTGGAGATATGGGGCCTGGGAACGCAGAGGTTCCCCTATGATGGTTATCTGCCCATAAAGCTGACATTCGACCCCTCTGTGGCTGGGAAGACAGAAGTGTTCGACACCCTGGCAGTTGTGTGTCCTAGACCACCCGGGGCCAGCAAGATGTCCCTCATCATAGGCACCAATACGGATCTAGTGAGAAGACTTCTGACGCCCCTGGTGAAGATGAGGAGCCATCAAGATCCAAACATCCATCCCATGCTGAAGACAGCCTACCAACGGTTAGTGTTGGAGCAGAAGACCCCAGGAGAGGGGATAGGGAAGGTGTGGAGACTGGGGAGAGAAGGAGTGGTGCTGCAGCCCGGACAGGTGGCTTGCCTCAGGGCCACTGTGAAGCTCACCTGGGAGCAGCCTGGTCCCTTTGTCATGCTGGAATCCGACCCAAGGGAAGATCACTCTGGCCTGGAAGTGATACCGGAAGTGATTCCAATCAAGGCCCTGAAGAAAGCCAGGGGAAGAGTCCCGGTGAGTGTGAGGAACTCTACAGAAAGGGCCATAGAGATCCCTGCCCGGATGCTGTTGGGACAGGTGAGTCCTGCTGTCCCAGTCAGCTGGTCAGAAGTAAAGGGGACGGGTGAAGAAGGAGATGTTTGGGAAAAACTTTCCATGGAGAACCCGAATTTACCTGGAGCCTGGAAAGAGAGAGCCAAGGCCCAGCTGACTAGATGGGAGAAGATTTTCTCCAAAGATGAGTTCGATGTGGGGTGTGCGAGGAGTGCTACCCACCGCATCCGCCTGCAAGAAGACAAACCGTTCAGGGAGAGAGTCAGGCGGGTTCCGCTGGCAGATCTGGAGGATCTGAGGGAGCAGCTTGCAGAACTGAAAAAAACTGGGGTGATTCGAGAATCCAGAAGCCCCTATGCCTCTCCAATAGTGGTGGTCAGGAAGAAGAATGGGTCGTTGAGGCTCTGCATTGACTACAGAACTCTCAACAGGAGGACCACCCCTGATCAGTACACCACGCCAAGGATAGAGGACGCCTTACAGAGTTTGTCTGGAGCCAAGTGGTTCAGCGTGATGGACCTCAAGAGCGGGTACTATCAAATTCCCATGCACCCAGAGGATAAAGAAAAGACCGCTTTCATAACTCCTGTGGGGTTCTTTGAGTTTAATAGAATGCCTCAGGGCCTATCTGGGGCCCCAGCTACTTTTCAACGTCTCATGGAGAAGACTGTCGGAGATATGAACCTCATAGAAGTCCTCGTGTACCTGGACGATGTCATTGTCTTCGGGAGAACTTTGGAGGAACATGAGGCCCGATTGGAGAAAGTGTTGAGAAGGCTTAGTGAAGAGGGACTTAAGCTTTCCCCCGAGAAGTGTCGGTTCTACCAGTCTTCGGTGAACTACCTGGGACACATAGTGTCTGAAAAGGGGGTGGCTACTGATCCTGAGAAGTTGGAGGCAGTTACCTCCTGGCCAAGACCCACAACAGTCACTGAACTTAGATCTTTCCTGGGCTTCTGCTCCTACTATAGGAGGTTTGTGGATGGGTTTGCCCGTATTGCCAAGCCCCTAAATGAACTGCTCAAGACTGAAGGGGAAGAGGATGGCCAGGGACCCAGAAGACCCGGGGAGTCGGTTCAAGATCAGTGGACCCCCAGGTGTGAAGAGGCCTTCAGAACCCTGAAGAGGAGCCTCACCACAGCCCCAGTATTGGCCTATGCTGATCCCACCAGACCATACGAGTTACATGTTGATGCTAGTCATGAAGGCCTAGGTGGAGTGCTCTACCAAGAGTATGAAGAGCAACTGCGACCAGTGGCCTATGTGAGTCGGAGTCTGACCCCCTCGGAGAAGAACTACCCCACTCATAAGTTGGAGTTCTTGGCCCTCAAATGGGCAGTGGTGGACAAACTAAGAGACTACCTTTATGGGGCAGAGTTTACAGTAAAAACAGATAACAACCCTCTGACTTACCTATTCACCACTGCCAAGTTGGATGCCACAGGACACAGGTGGCTGGCTGCATTATCTGGGTTCAACTTCAGTCTTAAATACAGACCAGGGACTGGAAATAGGGATGCAGATGCCCTGTCCCGAAGATCTCATACCATGGCTGATGACTGGGAGGACTGGACTCAGGTAGCACCGGAGGGAGTGCGAGCCCTTTGTCAGGGGGCTGAATTTCAAGCCAGAGGGGGCTCCAGAGCCGAGGAGATAGGAGTTACCACAGTGGGAGTCCCAAAACACTACTGCGGGGTGACTCAACTTGAAGAGGAATGCTTACCGAAGCTGTCTAAGAAGGAACTGAGGTGCGACCAATTGGAAGACCCCATGGGGAGATTGGTCTTTGAAGCATTGGAAAACGAGAGTCCAGAGAAACTTCGACATCACCCCTCCAAGGAGGCTCGTCTGCTAAGGAGAGAGCTAGACAAGCTACAGGTCCATCAGGGAGTGGTCTACCGAAGGGGCCCCTCTGATGACTCCGAGGATAAATGGCAGTTGTTTCTCCCAGAGAAGCACCGAGAGACTGTGCTGGTTGCCTTACATGACCAGCATGGTCACCTGGGAGCTGAAAGAACCTTCCAACTTGTCAGAAGCCGGTTCTATTGGCCCTGTATGAGGGCTGAAGTGGAGGAATATTGCCACTCCTGTGCACGATGCATCCAGAGGAAGACTCTACCCCATCAAGCTGCCCCAATGGGCCACCTACAGAGTCAAGGCCCAATGGATCTGGTGTGCATTGACTTTCTCTGCCTCGAACCCGATTTGAGTGGATTGGGAAATGTTCTGGTGGTAACCGATCATTTCACCCGTTATGCACAGGCGTTCCCCACCAGAGACCAGAAGGCTTCCACTGTAGCTAAGGTGCTTCTAGAAAAATACTTCGTCCACTATGGATTACCACAGAGAATCCACTCCGACCAAGGAAGGGACTTTGAGAGTCGCCTGATCCGGAACCTACTGGACTCCCTGGGAGTGGAAAAGACCAGGACTACCCCTTATCATCCACAAGAAGATGCCCAGCCTGAGAGGTTTAATCGGACTTTGTTAAACATGCTGGGGACTCTGGAGACAGAGAAGAAGCAGCATTGGAGTCAACACATATCCACTTTGGTGCATGCCTACAATTGCACCACCAGTGATGTGACGGGTTACTCTCCCTACCGCCTCATGTTTGGGAGAGAAGCAAGATTGCCAGTGGATCTGGCCTTTGGCATTTCTCTAGACTATACCTCTGCTACCTCCCACAAAGGATATGTAGACAGACTTAGGTATAATTTGAAAGCGGCCTATGAACAAGCCCAAGCGGCCTCAGACCAGAGAGGGGCCCGAAATAAAAGGAACTATGATTTGAAGGTTCGAGTGCAAGACCTGCAGCCTGGAGACCGTGTTCTGCTACGCAACCTAGGGATCCCAGGGAAGCACAAACTTGCTGATAGGTGGAGGTCTGAGCCTTACGTTATTTGTAGGAAACTCCCTGGACTACCGGTGTACAAGTTAAAGCCAGAGGGGAGAGTGGGACCCTTGAAGACCTGGCACAGAAACCACTTACTCCCGCTTAAAGAAGCAGTCAGGATACCTCCAGTGAGGAACCTACCGGAATCTGTTTCCATCTTGGATACTCCCAGACCCAACACTCGGTCTCAGACCTCTCGATCTAGAGGTGGACAGGCTTCTCAACCAAGTGAAGATGGGAGAGGAGAACTGGAGTGGCTATGGCCTTCCCCAACCCCGGAAAATCCCACCATAGACCTTCCACCCACTGAGGATATGCAGGATGGGACCCTGAACCCAGAAGCTACAGAGTTCATTCCATCCAGTGGTGTGCCTGAATGCTGGGAAGATATTCCGGGCCTGTACTCAGATGAAGAAGAGACAGAGGCCCCAGAATCAGTGATGATGTCAGAAAGTGTTCCTGACACAGAGCCTGTGGTACCTGAGCCTGAAGTCCCAAGGGAGCAAAGAACTTACAGAGTCGTGAGGCCTCCCAGGAAATTAACCTACCCTCAATTGGGAAAAAGCTCAGAGGACTCTGTTGCCACTACCAGAAGAAGTACTGAGTGCTCAGATCCTTCCACTGTTCATTTGGTGGAAGGCAACCCCAGCTCACTCTCTGGCACAGTTAGACAGGCCACCCATGCTAGTGTGACCTGTGGTACAGGGAACCCCACCTCTGAGTTTTGGTGGAAATTCCCTGTACCAACATCATACTCCGCATTCAGTAGATTGGTTCAGAATTGTTGTTAAATTGTTTATCTTTGGGGACCAAAGAGTTTTAGTGGGGGGAGTGTGTAGCGGGGTGTTTCCCCTTTAATTAGGAGAAAGAACTACGGTTCCCAGAGCTCCACTGGTTCACAGGATGTTTTGAGTTATGCCCCAGAGACTCATGGGGGAAGGAATATAAGGAGGGGGCGAGGCCTAGCTCTTTCTCTTTGGACACGGGGAGGCAGAGAGAGATACACCTGTGCGGATCTGTGCTGTTCCAGGCCTGAAGCCTGGGGCCTGTGGAGCGAACCAAAGAGCCTTCCACCCCCTTTGCGAGCCTGGGTGGCATTCAGACTCATCTCTTCTAAAGTTATCTGGATCGGGGATCCGATCGCAGAAGCCGCTGTGGACGAGGACCGACACAGCCGGTGGAAGTTCCGGACTGAGGGAAGTGTTCCGGAGTGGTGAGCGAGCGAAAGCTCATCTTTAAACTGTTACTTTTATACTTTGTGCCTACTAGACTTCCGAGGCCTAACACCTCCGGTGAGGGGGAATTACCCCCCCCCCCTATTGGATTACAAATACATGGTTTTAAATACTTCAAGTGCACCACCTTTACAGATCCTGTGCCGGTGAAGATTTGTGTTTCTTCTAAGACTGAGTTTCATGGTTAGGGATCAGGCCTGATCCGTTAGATAGTTATAAGTTAGTTATCACACCACAGGGTGTTTAGGTAACGGTCGCCCCACGTGGCGTTCCGTCCCCTTTCCATTGCTGGTACACACACACACAGTATTGTGATTTATAACTGCAGGGACCTGCTTATGTGTTGTGAACCAAATGTTACATGCATGTTATCTCCTTTTATCTTACCACTAGCAGTAAAGTCAGTTATTATTTACAACATTGTCTATGAGTCTGAGTTATCAATCCACACACCCACATTTAAAGCATAAGTGATTGTTTATGTGAAATTGCTGTGGGTTAACTGTGCCAGAGCGGGTAGAGCAGATTGCCGGGGGGTTGGGGAAGCTGTACTCAGGGCCCAAATCAAAACTTGCGGCTCTCTTAAGTTGAGGGTATCGCTACACGTACATGTGCTTAGGCACACTTACATACGATCTACATGCTTACTTGTTCTCCTTGCATGCATGCCCAATCATTAAAATAGCCCCAATTCTGCTCTTATAAAGTATCCACAAGTATAGTGTTTCACTAGTTACTATTGTTTCTATTGTTTTTACTGCAGTTTTTACATGTGTTTAAATAGTATTTATAATCTTTTATTCTGTATTTATACATTTTATATTTTTGTTACTATACATTGCCCAGCTATAATGCCTGTTTCTTTGCTCTTTATGGTCGGCGCTGGGATCTGTTGTCCCACAGCGCCAGCATATAAATAGCACCATGCAGACACTTCCACCCCAGGCCAATAGAAGGAGCAGTAGCTCAGAGCGCGTAGCCAGCCTATCCAACCCTTCTCACTCTGTAGAGTCCTCCCTCGGAAGTGATCCCGTGACCCCACGCCGGCCCCAGCTTCTTCCTGATGGCCACAGGATCTGCTCCAGGCCGAGCAGCAACAACAACTGCAGCTTCCCATCTCTGCATAGAAAAACGGATCTAGATTTGAGGCTTCCATACGGACCACTGACACACAGATGAGCCCTTGTATTTCCTGTTTCCTGTAAGTGCGATTTTATCTGTGCCATTAAAGCTGTCTTAAATACTACACTCAGGTGGCGCTTCCTTCTCTACCTTCTATGTGCCAACAAGCGACCAATCAGAATCGCTCCAATCCATCCAGGCCTTGAATAAGCTTTCATTTTATTGTCCAGTTTACAATGACCAAGTTCTAACTGTTGATAAAACTCATAAATGATAGATTGCTGCTTAATTCCTGGTGAGTACTTGAAATTACATGCAGCACTACCCCCAAAGGAGCCACATGTAAAATGGGTTTTCTTTTCTCTGTCACCAACTTTTTACAGGCCTCAACCCTACTGAGGCACCCTGGGTGTGGGTATTAAAAAGATACAAGCCAAAGTCAATGACCGTTTACACAATTCAGCACACAGGGTAGGTAACAATTATAGAGGAAAACAAAGAGCAATATACAGTTTATGGTGTAGTAGCCCCAATTCAGCATAAATAGTAGCAATACCACCATGAGAACACAGCAGACAATGAAAGAGTTTTACTTAACAAGTAAACAGGACTATATTGTCTGCATGTCCTAATGGTGGCTGTGCTAGGTCTAGAGCTGTTAGGAGAACTTGATCGGAGTAAAACAGCATAAACAACCAAGAAAGGGGAATTATAACTCGGCAAGAATGGCAAACTCTAAGATGGACTTTTGCTAGCTAACATTGGGGCCCTGTAGATGACTGTTGGTGCACTAATGATAGTGGTTATATCCTGCAGTAAGAATTGACTTGGAAGTGTTCTCATCCCACTATGCAGTGCAAACACTCGTTAACCAGGGGGTGCTTGGTGAACTATAATAGGACTGCACCCTGCGATGGCAATGTAGGAAGTGAAGTCAAGAAATAGAGGCATCAACAGTAAGGATCTGATTATAGGGGGAGGGATAAAGTAATCAATGTTCTGCTCTCAGCAGTATGTCAGGTGTTAAAGGCACTGTAGGTGGGCCAGTGGCCCACTCCCCAACTCCTCAAGAGACAATGAAGGTGGTGGAAGAGGACCCCCCTCGTTAGCAGGTTCCAAGGTGGTCGTGGTGACTCGTTCAACAGTTCAGCTGGTCTGCAGGATGTGCAGGTCTCAGCTAAGAATGAGAGGGTGGATCCGGTGAAAGTAGCAATCTCACAGCGGCTGTGCTCCCAGCTTAGGCCTACTCCCAGGCTGGTTCTTTCCAACAAGTCCAATCTGCTCAGATCCCCACTGTGTCAAGACAGCGGGCTTTTCCAGGTCAAAAGCCGACCTCAATGCACTGTTAAATTGGGTGACTACGTGGTAAATGAGATTTAATACTGATACATGTAAAGTTTAGCAATTGGGGGCTAAAAATTTGCTTGCATCATACATACTAGGGGGAGTACAACTTGGGGAATCAATGGTGGAGAAGGATCTGGGTGTTCTGGTAGATTGTAAGCTTAATAATAGTATGCAAAGAGGTATGGACTGCAGAGACAGAGATATAATTTTGCCCCTGTACAAATCATTTTGGGTACCAGTTTCAAAAAGGATATTGGGGAACTGGAGAAAGTGCGGAGAAGGACAACCAAACTGATAAGAGGCATGGAGGAGCTCAGCTATGAGGAAAGATTAGAGGAACTGAATTTATTCTCTCTTGAGAATAGGATACTGGGGGGGGCATAATTATTATTTATTATTATTATACAGGATTTATATAGCGCCAACAGTTTGCGCAGCGCTTTACAACAACAGGGAAGACAGTACAGTCACAATACAATTCAATACAGAGAGATCAGGGGGCCCTGCTCGTTAGAGCTTACAGTCTAGAAGGGGGGGGGGCAAGTGAAACAAAGGGTAGTAGCTGTGGGGGGTGATCAGGTGGACAGAATGAAAATACAGTTGTTAGGTGTGGGTAGGATAGGCTTCTCTGAAGAGGCGGGTTTTTAGGGATCCTCTAAAAGCTAATAGAGAAGGAGATAGACGGACAGATTGGGGTAAGGAGTTCCATAGGCTTGGAGAGGCTCTGGAAAAGTCCTGGAGACGAGCATGGGAGCAGGTGATGAGAGAGCTAAAGAGCAGGAGGTCTTGAGAAGAACGAAGAGAACGATTAGGTTGGTATTTAGAGACTAGGTCAGTGATGTAGCTGGGGGCAGAGTTGTGGATGGCTTTGTAGGTAGTTGTTAGTATTTTAAATTAAATTTGTTGGGTGAGCGGAAGCGGACTATATAGTAAACTTGGTGTTAAGTTATTTACTTTAAGGTCATCACAGAGGACAAGAGGGCACTCTTTACATCTGGAGAAAAAGAGATTCAATCTCCAAATACGGGAAGGATTCTGCACAGTAATGCCGCGTACACACAATCGGAAATTCCGACAACAAAACCGTGGATTTTATTCCGACGGAATGTTGGCTCAAACTTGTGTTGCATACACACGCTCACACAAATCTTGTCGGAAATTCCGAACGTCAAGAACGCAGTGATGTACAAGACGTACGACGAGCCGAGATCAATGAAGTTCAATAGGCAGTTCGGCTCTTCTGCTTGATTCTGAGCATGCATGTTTTTTTTGTGCGTCGGAATTGCATACAAACGATCAGAATTCCCGCCAATAACTTTTCTTGTCATCTCCAGCTCTCAATTTTTTGTTGTCAGAAACTACGACAGGAAATGTCCAATGGAGCCTACACATGGTCGGAATTTACGACAAAAAGCTCACATTGAACATTTGTTGTCGGAATTTCTGATCGTGTGTACGTGGCATAAGAGCTGTGAAAATGGGGAATAGACTCCCTCAACAGCTGGTTCTGGCCAGCTCAGTAGATTGTTTAAAAAAAGGCCTGGATTATTTCCTAAATGCACATACTATAATTGGATTCTAATATTTATAGGTAAAGTTAATACAGGGAATATCCAATTACCTCTTCGGGGATCAGGGAGAATTTTTTTTCCCCCACTGGAGCAAATTGCATCATGCTTTATTGGGGTTTGTTTTGCCTTCCTCTGGATCAACAGTGGGTATAGGATACTGTATATGGAGGGTTTTTATTTGTGTGTTTTTTTTTCTGTTGGTTGAACTGGATGGACTTGTGTCTTTTTTTAATCAGATTAATTATGTAAAAGCATATAAAGCCCTCCTGGCTCCTCCTGCTACGTCCTCAAACTACATTTCCAGGTGTCCTGTATCAAAGTCTTTAAGCTTGGAGTAACTTGGCTCTCCCCTGATGGCTGGAGGAGAATGTAACAATAGCATAAAACTCAGCGAGGACCAGCAAGACCGATGCATTTTGGAGCAACGTCTTTGTCTCCTACTGTAGTCCGGTTCCATGGCTCCACACATTTACAATTCCTGGTGGATAGTAACTAGTTGAAACTGACTGAACATTGCCATATGTATGGTCAACTTTAGAGCTTACACAGATCTTCCTCTCTGAGCTCCTGGAGGCTCAGCAGAGCGGCAGGGAAGCAAAGGGACATTATATAATGTATGTGCTGTTGGTAGAACCACTATTAAACTAAGCCTATTCCCTCGCCCTCCTTGGATAGAGCATATGCTCACTTTAACCCCTGTCCTCCATGTTGTCCTCCATTTTTGGGTAGCGTGACCAAACTGACAGTGGTGATTTCATCTGGTTCATACTTTAAGTTAAACGTATATAACCTTACTACCCATCCTTGTAATTATTGTAGTTCCCAAGCTCCTTGGGCTTGTCCCTAAGGCACTGTTGAGTCATGTGACCTCAGCCTCGGCAAGCCATATTTCCCAGCAGAGATGTGAAGAGGTTCTCTTGAATTTTGGGATAGTTTACTCAGTATCAACACCAGCAAACATTGAAATGGAAGTTGACTCCTACAATCCTCCAAAGATCCCCTACCTTCGGCCTGCTCAATGTATAGTGTCACTACTGACATAACATATTGAATTTGCCACCTTCTGTAATATTATGCCTTGTACACACGGTAGGAATTTCAGATGAAAAAAGTCAGACGGAATTTTTTCATCGGATATTCCGACCGTGTGTGTGCCCCATCGAAATTTTTCCTTTGGAAATTCCGACGGAGTTAGAAAGAGAACATGTCTGTCCGTCTGTATGGAAATTCTGTCCGTCTGTATGGAACTCCGACGGAGAAAAAAACACGCATGCTCAAAATCAAGTCAACGCATGCTCGGAAGCATTGAACTTCATTTTTCTCGGCTCGTCGTAGTGTTGTACGTCACCGCGTTCTTGACGGTCGGAATTTGGTGTGACAGTGTGTATGCAAGACTGCTTGAGCGGAATTCCATCTGAAAAATCCATCGGAGTTTATCCCGACGGAAAATCCGATCGTGTGTACAAGGCATTAGCCTGCAATACTTACCACAAAGAATTTACAGGTGACCACATAGATATTAAATGGTTTTTCATATATCCCAATAAAATGCTATTGTGCTCATATTTATAGGTGTGTTTTTCCTTTGTGTTTTTTTTATTATATTCCATATTTATTTAAAAGTATATCCAGCCAAACAGCAATACAGCAGTTGAAACAAAAACCTGCCTCAAGATATCTATAGTAATTTACAAACTCTTATGACATCACATAAAGAAGATGACAGCACTTTTCAAGCCCTGCATCTCTAGGCTGCCAACATTATATTGACATCATTCTGAGCACTCTAACTGCCATAAGCCCATTCAATACCCACCCATTAGCACAGGATGCACTTACATAGCATATAACTGCTCTATGGACACCTACGACTGAGGTTAGTTCACCGGAGGTAGAAAACTATGTACCTTCCTATCCCACCCAGCAGCTTACAGAGCAGGCATGCCCACTGCAAGCCTCATTTTCACTTTCAACTGGTCATACAGTAAATGCACAAGTGAACTACTTGATGTTTTCATATATTTATTTGTAATTTCTGTTTTCTTAAAGCGATTGTATACCCGCTATATATTTTTTTTTTTTTACACCTGTAAAGGAAAATGCATAATGAGCTTGTATGCACAGCATACAAGCTCATTATGAAATACTTACCTTAGAACGAGGCGTCGGGAACTTACCTGGTCCACGCCGAGGGAGATGTCATCTTGCCTTGGCGTGTCTTCCGGGTATCGCGGCTCCAGCGCTGTGAGTGGCTGGAGCCACGATGTCTCACTCCCACGCATGCGCGTGGGAGACTTCGTTCCGGCGAGGCCGAGCCTTCAGCCCGAGAATCCCCTGTGCGCATGCGCCGCTGCTGTCAGCGGCGCATTGCGAGGGGAATATCTCCTAAACCGTAAAGGTTTAGGAGATATTTCTTTTACCTACAGGTAAGCCTTAGTATAGGCTTACCTGTAGGTAAAAGTTTAAAAAATGACTTTACAACCGCTTTAAAGCTAACCTTGAGGCAAAAGTAATTATAAGTACATGGTTGAAAGAGGAAGAGATTGAAACTTTTCATTAGGTCTTGTAATGCAAAAACCCTTGCCAGTCAAATCTGTAGACCTCTTTGCAGACAACACCGCAGTTCAAACAACAACAAAAAACACAAAGGGCACAAACGTTTAAAGTGTTGCTAAGCCCATAACAATAAAATCAGTGTGTATATGCAGTAAAGCATGCTTGTTATACTCAATGTGGAACCTAAGGGGTTATTCCTCTGCAATGTGTAAAAAGCCTGTTTGATTCTGTCCTCTCTTATCCTCCGCTTCTTTCACTGTCCCCAATCCATTGCCTGATAAGACAGAGCCTTTGGAGTCACTTTGTACATGTTAAGTTTGGTGTGTATTGCTAAAGAGTTTTTTTTTTCTTGGGAGGGTGCATGTGATCGGGGCCAATCAGCACTGTCCAGACAGAGGGTCAGGGGTTATGCAGCCTCATAGGACAATCAGAGGAGAATGAAAACTCCTCCTACAAGCTTTTACAAGACACTGATAGAAGTTACAAGGCTGCTATATACTGCTGAGGAGAAATGGTATTTACTAGTTTATATTTACTATAATAATTGCATTTCCATGTTCTTTGTACTGTGGGAGACCAGATATAGTGAATTGAGGCTCCTGGGTTTAGTAACAGTTAATGCATTATCTCAAGCACTTTAATAAAGGATAAAAGATACAAATTATACTCAAAAAGCCAATGTGATTAATAGAGTTGTATAAAACCCAGGAACCAGAAGCGAGCCCATTATGGAACTCCTTAGGTTCAAGTGGATAATAGTACCAACTGCACTGCTTTTTTACCAGTTTCATTTGGGGATTTGATATTTTGACCCTCAGTGTTTTCAGCTGCTGATCTGTTAGGATTTATTTGCGCTGGTTGATTTACTTTTAATAGTACCAATTAAGCTGGTACTATTATCCACTTGAACCTAAGAAGTTCCATAATAAGTATTAAAGTTCTTGAGATAATGCCCTAGCATTTCTGTGTGTGTTTTTGTTGTTTGTGCAGTTACAAAATTCCCTAGTCTTGAGAGGGCTGCAACACTTGGATTATCCAGTCCATGGTGCATAGTGGTCATCATTACCAGAAGTATTGTGTTCAGTTGCTATGGGATCTCTGTAGAGCGCTATGGTGGCAAGTTTCCACTTTGCCTAAGACAACACTGCACTTGATCAATAAGACTGGTCTAGCATCCACCCCAGCCTGTTAGGCCAATGGACAAGTAGCAGAATATTCTCCTACTTTATAGAAGCTCCCTCAACATTAGATAGCCTACCCTTTTATCATGACTCACTTTAGCAGATTCAATCACTCTAGAGTAGGGTAGGGACACATAGGAGTCCAGTTTACTTCCTCAAATTGGCCACTAGATGTCACCATGGCAAAGGTTGGGAACCCTGTAGTGTAAAGCAGGTAGTGTAGTTGCACTAGAGGTGGCTAGTAAGTGGGAACAGGACCGGCCCTACCATGGGTCCCACTGGATCAAATGGACCCAGGCGGAATTCTGAGAGGAACGACAGAGTGCCTAACACACTGCCCCTTAAGCCACTTGTTTTTATGCAGAGTTTGGCAGCAGTGGGAACGTGGCAGCAAACAGCAGTGGGGATTCAGGGAAGGTAGCCAGCGAGGAGGGCAGTTAGATGTGAGAGCTCGGGAGAGAGAAGAGCTCCACCCGCTCCCTGACCACCAAAGAGGCGAGAAGGAAAAGGCACAACCTCCCTGGTGCTCCCAAAAACCTGGATTCCTCCACCCCCTCTCTGCTCCAAGAACTGTGCGGCCCGGGCCGGAGGACAGGCTGACTGGGGGCCCAGAGGAAAACGACAGGCGGGAGACGAAAGCTGCCAAGGAGCTGCTGGAAGAGCAGAGCAGTGAGAGCACCTCCGGATCAAGAAGGAGACTTGGCAGTGCCGCTGCTGGCCATCGGGTACTGGGCATCCTACACATACCTGCCCACACACAGAGCCTGCAGTGTAGATGACTTGGTTTGGCTAAGAGCCAGGCCTGGGTTGAATCTGCGTCAGGGTTGAGTGACTCAAGGAGGTTGGATGACTCAGCAAGCAGCATCTCTGGTGCATTTCCCTGTTTTCTGGAACCTTGGAGAAACTTCCAGATGTAGTGGATGGAGGCTAGGAGGAGCTGCTTGGAATATTTAAGAGGGCCCCAGCCAGTCCCCAGCAAATAGTCTGGCAAGCCACTTCATAAATAGCCATGATTAATGCCAGAAGGGGCAGCCGAGTGAAAGATGGAGATGGAATGCTGAGGAGACTGTCGGAGGCCCTTGCAGGGCACCCCCTAGTTTGGTGGGGGGGTGACCTCGGGCCTGAGGCTTGGGTGCTGGAAGGATCCCCCACAACAAATGGAGAAACCCCTTCCTGGAGACATGGGAGAAAGGAGAGGACAGCGGGAGCAGGTCAGCACATCTGGGAGATCTCCTGAGAAGTCAGCCGGGTGGGCTGGTGAGTGTTCAGTCTGGAAGGACTGTGGAGAAGTTAGCCAGAAGGGCTGGTGAAAGGGGCAGCTGAAGAGTTGGTTCTGGGATCAGTAGCCACAGGGATGAATGCTGGACACTGACTTTTTTTGCTACACGTCTAAAGGGGCCCCGGGTTCCTGCATATAAGAGGTTTTTACTCTAATCTGATAGATTGCTGTATCAGGTCCAACAACAGTGTGCTAGTGGAGTCCTGCAAGCAAGCGAGTGCTGGAGGAAGCAGAGGAGTGTATATAGGCTGTATATAGGAAAGTTGTCCCTGGAATTGCTTTGAAATCAAGTGGGCATCCCATAATTCCCAATCCCTATACAAGTTCTAATAACTCAATAAAACAAAGCACTGGACTGTTCTCTGATTTGGCGTGGCTGTGAAAATTCAGTGTTTGCCTGGTTGTGCAGGGTGGGGGGATCCCAGTTTACTTGCAGCCCTTAAAGGGGTGCGCTACACAGTTAAACGGTATACAGCTTTTGTTGTGTGGACTCTTCCTTTTCTTACCCTCAAGATTGGGACATCCTCTGAAAATTAATAGCTGCTGGGTGAATCTGCTATTGGGGTCCTTTGTCATAAGACTTGAGGAAGGTATACAATAGACTCAGTAGTGTATTTAGGTTTTGTGCTGCCCTAGGCCTGACTAAATTTGTGCACCCCTAATTTAAATATGACCCACCCCTTCCTGTCGAGGCCACACCCCTTGCTGTTTAAGACCCACCCTGAAAATTTTGAGTGGGGACACTAGTTCTGAAGTCCTGGGGGGGGGTTCCCTGAATTTTCATAGATTTCCTCTCACTACCTGTTTGGCTATGGGGCAGGAAGTGAAGGGAAATCTGTGCAATGGGACAGGGATGGTAAAAAATAAACTGACAGGGCTATAACCCTCCTTTACTTTATCCAAAATGAAAAATGTTGCCTATAGTTCTACTTTAGACACAAATTTCTGATAATTTTATAGAGAGGACTAAGAAGATATAACCATGCCAATGGTGCAGCAGAAAAAATAGCACAATGAGGAAGGTTTGTGGTCCAGGATGATAGGACAGTCAAAATTAGAAGCAAAGCCCCCCCCCCCCCCCCACAGTTGCGGAATGCTGGCCGCCCGCATACCAGAAGCAATGCGGCCACTTTATGGTGGCACTAGACTAATTTGCCTCTCTGCCCTGTCCGCCCCATAAGACTGGCGCTACACTAACAGTGTAGCGCAAGCCGGTGGGGACTCTTTCCATGCCGCTCCCCTGCAAAGTGCTGCCCTAGGTCTGGGCCTTGTTGGCCTAGGCCAGGATACAGCATTGAATAGACTAGCTCAGAGTCAGGAATATGCCTCCCAGCATGCAGTTAGACTGCGACACAGCACTGCTACTGGTCAACTCTTTGACTTCACAATTACAATTGCCATATCTTTAAAGGAAACCTGTCATTTTTGCCCATTCATCACAAAGTGGCAGGTTTTCATGATAGGGCACAACCCTCACTGATATTCACTTTTTCCAAGCTCCTCCTTTGTTTCGTTTGGCTGTCAGAACCCTCAGTAATACCTGGTACTTCTAGGTATGGTGTGTTACATGACCTTCTTCTCTTCCCTTCCTTGTGTTCAGGTCTGAGATGTCAATTGCCAGGCTTCAACGCCATTGTATGGGAAACCTCCAAAACTGACCAACATGAAGCTTTTTCAAGGAATAGAATTAGCGCTCCTGCAGTCCAACAGGGCAGGGAGCAGAGAAGGTAAATATCAGTGTGTGTGTGTGTGTAGAGTGGTGGAATGAGGAAGCGAATCGTTTAATCAAGAGATCCTGTCACTTTTCCCTAAACGGCCAAAGCAGCGGAATCTTTTTAGAAATTTCAGTGGCTAAATAAGAACCTATAATAGAACAGATGAGAGCAATCCAATCACATATGAGTGACAGTTCATGCTGGAAAATGATACAAGCGTCATTTTGATGAAAAAGGCAAATAAACAAAGATGCCGCTGAAAATTTTTGGGCCTCATCTACAGACAATTAAAGCAAAATGAAGACATCCGGACTAGCTTCTCTCACTGTTTATAGAGCCCCTAATGTTCTTCAGATGTTCAGGAGGACTCTCAATGCAGCTCCTGCGCAGGTCATAGGACAATCGGTATAGCTCAGCTTATTGTATTATTGTATTAATCTTCTCTAATTGGAGCAAAGAGGTCTCAAAACTTCCTGCAATCAGAGACATCTCTGGAGTCAGATAATTAGTGAAACCCCAATGAAGATCAGGACTTCAATTATTAATTGTGCACACAGGCAATCAAGCCAATCACAGTCCTCTAGATAGGTATTTAAAGTCATTCTTTACCAACAACACCTGATAAATGTCTTTTTTTAATGGCTAGTTTAAAGAAAGACGCACTAAGAAAATGTGAAATAAACTTTGTTTGCAATACTTACCACAAAGAATTTACTTTTGACCGCACAGAAATTAAAAGGTTTTACAGACATCCCAAGAAAAAGTTAAAGTTGTGCTCACTTTTCTAGATGTAATTTTCTTTATTTTATTATATTTCTGTTCCAAAAAAAGAGCTGGAATAAATTATTAAGAACTCATTTACTGTACATGCTTCAATATTTATATAATGCACACACTCTTGTGACCTCATGAAGGTGACAACAAATTATTTCTCTCACTGCTGTTAACATACCCAAGGACATTTACTTGCCACACAATAAAAGTGAAATATTCCTTTAAATTTCGTGCCTGGGGTGTGTCTTTAGTATGCCTGTAAAGTGGCAAATTTTTCCCATGTTTAGAACAGTCCCGCAGCAAAATTACATATCTAAAGGAAAAAAGTCATTTAAAACTACTTGCCGCTGTAATGAATTGTCGGGTCTCGGCAATACAGATAAAACTCATTGATAAAAACAGCATGGGTCCCCCCCCAGTCCATTACCAGGCCCTTTGGGCCTGGTATGAGTATTAAGGGGAACCCCGAACCAAATTTAAAAAAAATTGCGTGGGGGTCCCCCCAAATTCCATACCAGGCCCTTCAGGTCTGGTATGGATATTAAGGGGAACCCTACGCCATTTTTTTTTACATTTTGGTCCAGGGTTCCCCTAAAATCATACCTGAAGGGTCTGGTATGGATTTTGAGGAAGACTCCTACGCCATTTTTATAAAAATAAATTGGCGCAGGGTTCCCCTTAATATCCATACCAGACCTGAAGGGCCTGGTATGGAATTCGGAGGGACCCCCACGCTATTTTTTTTATTTTCATTTGGGGTTCCCCTTAATACTCATACCAGACCCAAAGGGCCTGGTAATGGACTGGGGGGGGAACTCATGCTGTTTTTTTCAATGAGTTTTATCTGTATTGCGGAGACCCGACAATTCATTACAGCGGCGAGTAGTTGTAAATGACTTTTTTCCTTTAGAAATATAATTTTGCTGCGGAACTGCTCTTTGACATAAAGGGAAATGGGTGACAAACGGTCTGGGTCGAAGCAGCATTGAACCTGTATGTTTTGTTGCTTATTGTATTTTTTTTCCTCTCTTTCTTTTCTCTTTCCTACTTTGGTTCATATTCTGCTTTATCTTGGAAAATAAATGTATTCATCTTCTGGAACTTTTGTTTGAATATCAGAGATGAGTTGTGAATTGTAAGGGTTTACCGTCTCTGCCTGACTCCATTTTTAAGAGTCCAGTGGGTTCCATAGAATGGGTTCCTGAAACATACAAATACCATATTTCACAAAGTATCCCTGGACATCCAGGTCCTATGTCTTAATGTAATTTTACCTCCCCTAATCTGCCCACTGCTTTAACCTGAGCCCCGTGAGCAGGTGTGGTGAACCCAGGGACCTAACAATAGCAGGCAGTGTTGACTATCCCTACCATCAAGGGCAATGGATGATACTGGCCGTGGCTCGGTCTCGGTACCCTGTGGGGATCCCACCTTACTCGTCCACATTGCACCCCTCATAAGATATTCAGTCTTAGTGGCCACGCCACTACTCTTGTACAATACTTTATTAAGGTGACTTAAATTTATCTTACAATGACTCTATAGTGTTAGAACATGTTTAGAATCAACAGCATACACAGCTGTGGAATTTCATCTGACAAAAGCCTATTATCTGACCATTTGTTGGTAGACTGATGTTACTTCAATGGAACAGGAAGAACGTGATGATAAAAATGGTAGTTGTGACTGAGTATTTCACCCAAGCTAACAACCCTGCCCCACCCCTTGAGGGAATGCAAGGTCTTAGCATATGGAAAGGGGGGGTGAGGAGGGGAGGGGTTTTTACCAGAGTGTATTTATCTGAATGCAGACCCAATAGTCAGTCTATTTGGCCCTTGATCTGAGCAGCATGGTGACGTAGTAAGCTCTCTCTGTCTCTCTCTCTCTCTCTCTCTCCCTCTTTCTCCCTCTCTCTCTCCCTCTGTCTCTCTCTCTCTCTCTCCCTCCTTCTCCCTCTCTCTCTCCCTCTCTCTCTCCCTCTGCCCCTCTCTCTCTCTCTCTCTCTCTCTCTCCCTCTTAGAATGAAGATCTGATGCAGACGACATGGTGACGTAATAAGCTCTCTCCCTCTCTGCCTCTCTGCCTCTCTCCCTCTCTGCCTCTCTGCCTCTCTCCCTCGCCCCCTCTCTGCCTCTCTCCCTCTCTCCCTCTCTGCCTCTCTCCCTCTCTGCCTCTCTGCCTCTCTCCCTCTCTGCCTCTCTCCCTCTCTGCCTCTCTGCCTCTCTCCCTCTCTGCCTCTCTCCCTCTCTCTCTCTCCCTCCCATAAGGGTGCCGCTGCTTCTCTTTTGCTCTCTTATTCCTATTATGTATCGTGTAACATTGGTATCACCTTGCTATTAGGTGGTATCGTTTCTGTATAAATAAATGTCATTGTTTTCTCTTTTCCCACCGCTATCGTTTGATTTCATTTTATATAGGACAAAAGGTTTTTAATCACTTATTTTAAGCATTTAAGCGAGACGTATAGGTCCGTAAGGGTGTGGGAACCAAAATCAAGCTGCATGTTGCAATTGAAGATATTGGGAATTTACCGGAGCACACCATATCTAGACAAGAGATCCTGGAAAGACAATAGCATACCAGTTGGCATAATGTCTTGAAATGTCCTAATCCCAAATCTTTCCCACACTTGAGGGTCAGGCATAGATTTAAGTAAAATAGTGAGTGGTTACCCCGCAGAGGGTGGCAAGGAGACCAGTAATTGGGTTTAAGAAATCTCTCCCATGCAGAGGCCCTGGCCCACACCCAAAGAGTCGTCTGAGTGGGATTTGAGAGCTTAGCATAGGTTCTGGAACCTCTATATACCAGGTTGCTTAATTTCATGAGTGATTTTCTAAACAAAGTGCTGCTTTGCCCCAAGACAGTAACAAGGATAGCTGACCAGTAGACTAGATAGTTGGGCAATGCCAATCCTCCACGGTGTGTGTCGGTAGGTGTAAGGTAGATTTTGCCAGGTGGGGGAGGGCCCAGTTCCCAGAGGTGGGGGACTTGAGTCATATGACTTGACTTAAGTCAGACTTAAGTCACCTGTTTGAAGACTTGCGACTTGCTTGACAGAATTCAATAAATGACTCGACTTGACTTTGACTTGTCACTAATGACTTGCGACTTGACTTTGACTTGGGCTATATGACTAGCAATGACTTGGCACCACTAACACTAACCGCAAGCCGCCGTCTGCCTACCTGATTAGCGTGTCATGCAGACAGACGGCGGCCATTGCAGTGTTCAAAAGCCGCGCCTCCTTGTCTGTGATAGGCGGAACACTCAATTTCACAGCAGGCAGTGTTCAGCCTATCACGGACATCCTCTTATCCTCGTCTGTGTTATGAGGATGAGCGGATGTCCGTGATAGGCGGAACATTGAATGCTGGGAAATTGAGTGTTCCGCCTATCACAGATGAGGAGGAGGCGCGGCTTTGGAATACTGGAATGGCCGCCGGGATGCCGCCGATCAGGTACACGGCTGACGGGCACAGTAAAGCATGGGCACAGTGAGACACGGGCACAGTGAGGCATTGGGCACAGTGAGGCATTGGGCACAGTGAGGCATTGGGCACAGTGAGGCACGGGCACAGTGAAGCCTGGGCACAGTGGAGCCTGGGCACAGTGAAGCATGGGCACAGTGAAGCACGGGCACAGTAAGGCACGGGCACAGTGAAGCATGGGCACAGTGAGGCATGGGCACAGTGAAGCATGGGCACAGTGAGGCATGGGCACCTAACCAATATTATTTATTGTTATCCCTCCTATTATTTTTATACAGTATGGGGTAGATCAGTATTTTGACTTGATTTGTGACTTGACCAAAATAAATGACTTGACTTGACTTGCTTGACTTCTAGCAGGGACTCGACTTGACTTGCTTGCTTTTCGTCACAGTAACTTGGGACTTGCTTGAGACTTGAAGGTTAAGACTTGAGACTTGCTTGGGACTTGCACATGTGTGACTTACTCCCATGTCTGCCAGTTCCAAATAAAAGGGCTTACATATTAATCAATGTCTTTAAAAAAGGTACCAGATATCCAGGCAGAACAATTGTAAAAACCAGAATTAAATCTAGGAAGAAATATAATTTTAAAGATGTTGATGCCACTCACTAGATTTAACAGAAAGTTAGCCAAAAAGGTGCATATTTCATGTAAACATCAAAGCAAAGGATGTAAGTTAAGACTTTAGAAACTCAATGGGTCCCATCTCACATGGATACCCAAGTATTTAAATTCATCAACCCACTGCAGAGAAGTAGGCGCGGCAGATTCCCTCGCAATATTCATGTAGTTTATGAAAATAATAGCACTTCTAACCTGTATTTTATACCTGGGGAGAAGATTCAGGGGGAGGCTGTAAGCAATTTATGGCTATATATTGTGTAGGAGAGGTTTGCTCACTGTGTGAACTCAGCATGGGGCTTTAGTGAATAGGACAAAAGATCACAGGTCTATTACCTGAGATGGAGAGGTTGGCGCCAATTGCACACGGCTCTCAGCAGGAACCATGTGATTTAGAGGAGAAATGTTATTTCTTGAAAGATCACCATGAGAGGCCTATGGAAGAAAATTGTTCTCCCTATGTGGAATTCCTTAAAAAATGAAAATGAAATAAAATTGTGCTAAAATTTGGTAGCTATAGTATTATTTTGTTCTCAGATTTATACAAATAATCTTAAATATGTGTATTAATGTCTATGTGTGTTACCAAGGCAAAACCTCACACTAAGCTTAACCCATAATTCCCAGCTGTCCGAGATCTGGAGGAACTGTCCATCATTTGGAACAGTTCCTCTGTACCTCTTTCCTCTCTATCTGTCCCTCATTTTGGTCTGATGTATAGACTAGACTATCAATCAAAAAGTTTTTTACAGTGCTAAACCTTTTGTACAATTTCTAAACCGTTGTATTTGTAAATTTCAAAAGCAGTTATAAAGGAATAGTAATGGTATAAAAAGCAAGTTTATTGGGTTTAACCAATAATTTTTTATGTACTAACTCTCCATGGCAGGGGGTGAGTTCTCTGTCTACATACTTTTTCTAACATGAAAGGAAAAATAGAAAAGCGCCTCTTAGCAAAACAGATTTATTATGTAGCAGACAATTTGTATCAAACACTTACATCATGGTAAGTTTCAGGTGTCATCCAGTAGGATTAATGTTTATATTGCGTCCAGGATCTCTGACGCTACTCCACGGATTTCCCAGGTCCCGGTTATGGCGGCCGCAAGTAGCCGGGATACAGGCTGGCTTGTCCGTGATAGGAGACAGCAGCGAAAGATGGCAACGGTCGGTCCGGAGAGGAGCGTCTGACGTCAACTGGATGGTGCAGGGAACCACAACGCGTTTCAGAGCATGCGCAGCTCTCGTACAGGGCATGCGCGCTCCTTTCTCAAGTGTACAAGGAGACAGGAAGGACGGATGTTTTAAAAGTAATTCTGCCCGTCAGCGCAGCAGAATTCAATAATTGCTATGACAAGTGTGTTGCATAAAACAAAACTGGAGTTTTAACCCCACTAACTTGGGATAGCTTAAATAGCAGAAAACTAATAATAGAATGTATAATAATATATTAATATATTAATATATTAAAAAATTGATAAAAATATATATATATTAATAAAAAAAATATATATATATATATAATAAAAGTAATAATAATAATGATAATAAAGGTAATGAATAGTGATGAAATAATATTGCTCATAATAAAATAATTAAAGAAGTAATTAAATAATATTGCTCATAATAAAATAATTATGAAGTAATTAAGGCATAACGTTTATAATAGCAAAAAATTATTATTGTATGATAAAAGCTTTTTAAGGGAATGTCTATATAGACATTTTAGTGTTAAATTTTTTTTAAAAAAAATTAATATATGACAGGGATATGATGCCTGCCAACAAAATATTTGGGTGCAAGCTCTTAAATGTTACGATAAATACAATCAAAGTGATAAAATATAATGAGTATGATATAGGCACAGTGAATAATCATCAATCACTAGTCATTATAGAGGATTGTCAGCATAGCTGTATACAAAACAAAAGGAAATAATAAGAATAAAATATATATATATACACATATATATATATATATATATATGCTCGTGTGCCTATGTGTGCCCACGTGCACACACACGTATAAAGGGACACACATACACATATATGCTAGTGCACGCTAGCGCTCGCCCACACATGTGTGGAGGCTTGCGCTGTGTAACAGAAGAGCTAAAATTAAAAAATGATAATGGTAATAATGGTATTGTATAATTATAATAAATGATAATAAATGAAGGGATTATATATATGTAAATGTGTAAAAAGAAGAAGCCATAAGATTCCTTAATGGAAAAGCACACACATATAGGTGCCGACACTACAATATGTACATGCACACTTGCAACCGTGCATCATAAGGAGAGGGCAAATAAGAAAAGGGGAACATTTTTTAGAGGATCGTGTTAACCTCTAGTTCCTCGTTTAACCCATTCGGCACAAGGGTATCCGGAGTAAAAATCCAATAAGTTTCGCGCTCACACAGTCTGGAAAAACGCTCGGCCTCAGATAGGCCTTTAGGTATGGCTTCTATCACCCAAACCTGTAGGCCCTCCGTGGACTGGCCATGAAATTCCAAGAAGTGCCGTGGTACACTGTGTTCATCACAACCAGTTTCCACAAAGCGACGATGTTTGCCAAAACGCTGTCTTAGTGGGTTAATAGTGCGACCCACATATAGCATTTTGCATGGGCATGTTAGGCAATAAACGACATAATCACTTGAACAGTTGAAAAAATTGTCAAGTTGATAAGTCTTATCCCTATGAGAGAAATTTTTTTGTCCATGTTGGACAAAATTGCAAGTTTTGCACAGGGCTTTATTGCATTTATACATCCCTTTAAGGGGGGCCGGACAAATAGCACTAATTGGTTTAGTGTGTTTTAACTTGCTAGGCGCTATTTTGTTTTTTAGAGTCGGTGCCCTTCTGTAGGTAACTTTAGGTTTATCACAAGCAATTGTAGCTAGGTGGGGGTCTTGCTTCAAGATGTTCCAGTGTTTATGAATGATATGTTCCATTTTTCTATACTGTCCATGGAACCCAGTGACAAATCGAACAACCGGTTTTTCTGGCGATTTTATTCTCTTGGGTTTCTTGCCAGAAAGATAGATGGTATGGGCATGGTCTATAATTTTTTCTGGGTATCCTTTATCCAAAAATTATTATTTTTTGTTTCAAGTGTGCACTTTGTAGTATGTAGTCACTATCCCTGGTGCAGTTCTGTCTTAATCTACAGTATTGACCCTTAGGTATATTTTTTACCCAGAGGGGATGGTGACAGCTATCGTAATGGAGGTAAGAGTTACCTGCAGTGGGTTTAGTATAATTACGAGTAAAGATCTTATCTAGCTCATGATTGAGTTCTAAATCAAGGAAGGCCAAACTGTCCTTATTCCAGACAGCGGAAAAGGAGAGTCCCATGTCATTGGTATTGCAGTATGTGACAAAGTCATCAACCTGGGAGGAGGAGCCATCCCAGTTGATGACAATATCGTCGATATACCTGCCATAGAATACTATGTATCTAGCAAAAGGGTTATTTTTCCATATGAGTAGATTCTCCCACAGTCCCATGGTCAGGTTGGCATAGGAGGGGGCAAAATTAGCCCCCATCGCTGTACCATGGGTCTGTAGGTAGAAATCTCCCTCGAAATGGAAATAATTATGCGTAAGGCAAAACAGAGTAGCGTCCAGAATAAATTCAGCTTGTTTATTGTTGAGCATAGGGTTGGAGGATAGATAATGTTGTACGGCCAAAAGGCCTATATTATGGGGAATGGAGGTATATAGGGAGTTAACATCTAATGACAGCCAAGAATAGCTGTCAAGCCAAGTATATGGAGACAGAAGTTCCATGAGATGTATAGAGTCCCGTATATATGATGGGAGATCCTGAGCGAGCGGTTGTAGAAAAGAATCAATGTATTGTGAGAAGCCACCAGTTACGCTATTCATAGAGGCAACGATCGGCCTACCGGGAGGGTTCTTTAGATCTTTGTGTACTTTAGGTAAATGATAAAAGTACGGCGTACTGTAGTAGTTTTTTCGTAAAAAGGCTGCTTCTTTTTTGTCGATGACTTGATCTACTAGAGCTTTCTTAACCAATGTCTCTGCTTCTATACGAAACAGAGGTAAAGGATCAGATGGAAGTTTTCTATAAGTGTTTTGATCGGACAGCAGCCTCATGGCTTCAGCCACATAATCTGTTCGATCTTGAATAATGATCCCACCCCCCTTATCTGCAGGCTTAATGATAAGATTGGGGTTGTCAAGGAAGCATTTAAGTGAAGCTCTCTCACCGGGTTTAAGATTATAATGGCGATGTTTGCCGGCATTTTCTGTAGCTTGGCATAATTTTTGGAGGTCAGCAAACACAACTCTATAGTAAGATTCTAGATAGGGTCCCTTGGATTTGGTAGGGTAAAAAATGGACTTAGGCTGTAAAGGTGTATGTGTAACCGGGGGTGATGTTTGAAAATGTTGAGTGAATAATTCAAGATCAACGTCTAGATCCAGCTCGCCAGGTTCTAGATCATACATGTTAAATTGGCTATCAGGACTATAGGAAGAAACTTCTGTAATTGCCTCAGCAACAGTGACAGGAGAAAATGTGCTGTCAGGATCAGCTAATTTGCCTTTGGTAGATTGTATATTATAAAATCTTTTAAGAGTAAGGTTTCTTATGAATTTGTTAAGATCCTTAAATAATTGGAAGGAATTGGGTTGTATGGTGGGAGAAAAAGTGAGGCCTCTACCCAAAAGGGAGACATCATCAGATGACAATACATGGGAGGAAAGATTGAACAGCTTTATAGTTTCTGTTGTTTTGCATTGATTTTTGGATTTTCTGCGTCCTCCCCTAAATCCTCGTCTGTGTGCTTTCTTTTTAATCTGTGTTTTGGGTGTGAGCCCTTTTCTAAAAAAGGCGAGAAGGACAGGGAGGCAGAATAAGTTGGTATGTCATGGATGTTAAAATCACCGAGGAGAAGATCAAAGGTGGTAGATGCTTGGGGAGTGGTAGGGATTAAAGAGTCATCTTGGCTCACAATTTGAGCTGCAATACCAAGACTGGTAATAGAAGATTGTGTTGGTATATCAATGAAATTGGAATCAGAGGTAGTGCCAGAGGGGATATCATCTGTAGATACAAGCGGCATATTACCATCAGGAACTATGCCAGTAGACAATGTGTTTTCATCTAGGACGGAAGCCACATTATCTCTAGGCGAGGGAATTTCCCTAAGTGGTTGGCATTTATTTCCAAATCTTCGTCTAGAATGAATTCGTTGGGGTAGTGGACTAGCTGTACGTGAATTGTTGGTGTTGACAAAACTAAATTTATCCTTGGGTCTGGATATGACATTAGGAATCACTCTAGCATAGGGTACTATAGACATGAGTGCTGGTATTTTTGTATTACTTTTCCAAGAAAAAATCTTTTTTTGGCGGTAATCATCTAGATCCCTGTGAAATTTGCCTAATTTAGTCTGTATTAGTGAATTCTCTTTAGTTTTGGTGTTCCTTTTAAGTGTGTCCAGCCAAGTCAATGGAATTTTTTGCTGTGAGCCTATAATCTCCAATGAAAGCATTTGTACATGATGCACCAATTCATTATATTTGATGTGCCGCTGACTAATAATGATCTCTATCAATTTATTGGTGCAAAATTCGGCTATCCCTTCCCATTCCTTATTATGGGCAGTATCTAGGAAAGAACAGGTTTTAAGGATTCTTAGGCCTCTAGGAGAAATTTTATGTTCAGCATATTTTTTTAGAAAAAACTCATCCCACCACTGTGTGTTGGTGGAGTGAATTAATCTTTCTAGTTTTTTGAACTTTCCACAAAGAATGTATCGGTCTGAGCGTTTAAGTTTCGCTGAGTTACTAAATAAATCAGGGGGTAAGCTTGAATACAATATATCGAGTACATCATATTTGTGATATTCAATTTCGTTAATCAATTCCATTTTAAAGGAATGATAGGCTGGACTAAGTCGAGCTTAATCAGGAAGGCAAAGAGCTAGAGTGCTATCTCATAAAACAAAAATTATTAGAACCATTAAAATCTACGAGAATTATAAATAAATGATCTATATATGTGCATACGTGCGTGCATATAGAAATGCAAGGTCAGAGATGGAAAAAAAAAAAAAAAAAAATTATATAAATTGTTATTAAATGACTGAAGTAGTTGTGTTAACCGTGCCTGCAGTCCCAGCTGCTATACAAGACTTCAGAAAGACAAGAAAAACAATAGCAAATGCAAGCGCTTGGGAAGCCTGCACAGACAAACACGATTAATCCTAAATGTGTAAAGGATATTATACAAAGGTTGAAAATCAAAAAAACAAAAAAAGTATTCCAATCAGATGGACATAAAGTTATTACTGTTACCAAGGGATGGCAGGTAGCATAAGGTTTTGAAAAACTCTATAGTAACAATTGTGGATAGGAAGTCTTTAATAAAAACTCAGTTGCCCAGGGCAGCTCTTCTCCAAGTTGAAGCCGACTCAAGGAAAATGACATGAAAGGAAAAATAGAAAAGCGCCTCTTAGCAAAACAGATTTATTATGTAGCAGACAATTTGTATCAAACACTTACATCATGGTAAGTTTCAGGTGTCATCCAGTAGGATTAATGTTTATATTGCGTCCAGGATCTCTGACGCTACTCCACGGATTTCCCAGGTCCCGGTTATGGCGGCCGCAAGTAGCCGGGATACAGGCTGGCTTGTCCGTGATAGGAGACAGCAGAGAAAGATGGCAACGGTCGGTCCGGAGAGGAGCGTCTGACGTCAACTGGATGGTGCAGGGAACCACAACGCGTTTCAGAGCATGCGCAGCTCTCGTACAGGGCATGCGCGCTCCTTTCTCAAGTGTACAAGGAGACAGGAAGGACGGATGTTTTAAAAGTAATTCTGCCCGTCAGCGCAGCAGAATTCAATAATTGCTATGACAAGTGTGTTGCATAAAACAAAACGGGAGTTTTAACCCCACTAACTTGGGATAGCTTAAATAGCAGAAAACTAATAATAGAATGTATAATAATATATTAATATATTAATATATTAAAAAATTAATAAAAAAATATATATATTAATAAAATATATATATATATATATATATATATATATATATATATATGCCCCCTCCTATGCCAACCTGACCATGGGACTGTGGGAGAATCTACTCATATGGAAAAATAACCCTTTTGCTAGATACATAGTATTCTATGGCAGGTATATCGACGATATTGTCATCATCTGGGATGGCTCCTCCTCCCAGGTTGATGACTTTGTCACATACTGCAATACCAATGACATGGGACTCTCCTTTTCCGCTGTCTGGAATAAGGACAGTTTGGCCTTCCTTGATTTAGAACTCAATCATGAGCTAGATAAGATCTTTACTCGTAATTATACTAAACCCACTGCAGGTAACTCTTACCTCCATTACGATAGCTGTCACCATCCCCTCTGGGTAAAAAATATACCTAAGGGTCAATACTGTAGATTAAGACAGAACTGCACCAGGGATAGTGACTACATACTACAAAGTGCACACTTGAAACAAAAAAAAAAATTTTTTGGATAAAGGATACCCAGAAAAAATTATAGACCATGCCCATACCATCTATCTTTCTGGCAAGAAACCCAAGAGAATAAAATCGCCAGAAAAACCGGTTGTTCGATTTGTCACTGGGTTCCATGGACAGTATAGAAAAATGGAACATATCATTCATAAACACTGGAACATCTTGAAGCAAGACCCCCACCTAGCTACAATTGCTTGTGATAAACCTAAAGTTACCTACAGAAGGGCACCGACTCTAAAAAACAAAATAGCGCCTAGCAAGTTAAAACACACTAAACCAATTAGTGCTATTTGTCCGGCCCCCCTTAAAGGGATGTATAAATGCAATAAAGCCCTGTGCAAAACTTGCAATTTTGTCCAACATGGACAAAAAAAATTCTCTCATAGGGATAAGACTTATCAACTTGACAATTTTTTCAACTGTTCAAGTGATTATGTCGTTTATTGCCTAACATGCCCATGCAAAATGCTATATGTGGGTCGCACTATTAACCCACTAAGACAGCGTTTTGGCAAACATCGTCGCTTTGTGGAAACTGGTTGTGATGAACACAGTGTACCACGGCACTTCTTGGAATTTCATGGCCAGTCCACGGAGGGCCTACAGGTTTGGGTGATAGAAGCCATACCTAAAGGCCTATCTGAGGCCGAGCGTTTTTCCAGACTGTGTGAGCGCGAAACTTATTGGATTTTTACTCTGGATACCCTTGTGCCGAATGGGTTAAACGAGGAACTAGAGGTTAACACGATCCTCTAAAAAATGTTCCCCTTTTCTTATTTGCCCTCTCCTTATGATGCACGGTTGCAAGTGTGCATGTACATATTGTAGTGTCAGCACCTATATGTGTGTGCTTTTCCATTAAGGAATCTTATGGCTTCTTCTTTTTACACATTTACATATATATAATCCCTTCATTTATTATCATTTATTATAATTATACAATACCATTATTACCATTATCATTTTTTAATTTTAGCTCTTCTGTTACACAGCGCAAGCCTCCACGCATGTGTGGGCGAGCGCTAGCGTGCACTAGCATATATGTGTATGTGTGTCCCTTTATACGTGTGTGTGCACGTGGGCACACATAGGCACACGAGCATATATATATATATATATATATATGTGTATATATATATATTTTATTCTTATTATTTCCTTTTGTTTTGTATACAGCTACGCTGACAATCCTCTATAATGACTAGTGATTGATGATTATTCACTGTGCCTATATCATACTCATTATATTTTATCACTTTGATTGTATTTATCGTAACATTTAAGAGCTTGCACCCAAATATTTTGTTGGCAGGCATCATATCCCTGTCATATATTAATTTTTTTTTTTTTTAAATTTAACACTAAAATGTCTATATAGACATTCCCTTAAAAAGCTTTTATCATACAATAATAATTTTTTGCTATTATAAACGTTATGCCTTAATTACTTCATAATTATTTAATTATGAGCAATATTATTTCATTACTTCTTTAATTATTTTATTATGAGCAATATTATTTCATCACTATTCATTACCTTTATTATCATTATTATTATTACTTTTATTATATATATATATATTTTTTATTAATATATATATTTTTTTATTAATTTTTTAATATATTAATATATTAATATATTATTATACATTCTATTATTAGTTTTCTGCTATTTAAGCTATCCCAAGTTAGTGGGGTTAAAACTCCCGTTTTGTTTTATGCAACACACTTGTCATAGCAATTATTGAATTCTGCTGCGCTGACGGGCAGAATTACTTTTAAAACATCCGTCCTTCCTGTCTCCTTGTACACTTGAGAAAGGAGCGCGCATGCCCTGTACGAGAGCTGCGCATGCTCTGAAACGCGTTGTGGTTCCCTGCACCATCCAGTTGACGTCAGACGCTCCTCTCCGGACCGACCGTTGCCATCTTTCGCTGCTGTCTCCTATCACGGACAAGCCAGCCTGTATCCCGGCTACTTGCGGCCGCCATAACCGGGACCTGGGAAATCCGTGGAGTAGCGTCAGAGATCCTGGACGCAATATAAACATTAATCCTACTGGATGACACCTGAAACTTACCATGATGTAAGTGTTTGATACAAATTGTCTGCTACATAATAAATCTGTTTTGCTAAGAGGCGCTTTTCTATTTTTCCTTTCATGTCATTTTCCTTGAGTCGGCTTCAACTTGGAGAAGAGCTGCCCTGGGCAACTGAGTTTTTATTAAAGACTTCCTATCCACAATTGTTACTATAGAGTTTTTCAAAACCTTATGCTACCTGCCATCCCTTGGTAACAGTAATAACTTTATGTCCATCTGATTGGAATACTTTTTTTGTTTTTTTGATTTTCAACCTTTGTATAATATCCTTTACACATTTAGGATTAATCGTGTTTGTCTGTGCAGGCTTCCCAAGCGCTTGCATTTGCTATTGTTTTTCTTGTCTTTCTGAAGTCTTGTATAGCAGCTGGGACTGCAGGCACGGTTAACACAACTACTTCAGTCATTTAATAACAATTTATATAATTTTTTTTTTTTTTTTTTTTTCTTTTTTTCCATCTCTGACCTTGCATTTCTATATGCACGCACGTATGCACATATATAGATCATTTATTTATAATTCTCGTAGATTTTAATGGTTCTAATAATTTTTGTTTTATGAGATAGCACTCTAGCTCTTTGCCTTCCTGATTAAGCTCGACTTAGTCCAGCCTATCATTCCTTTAAAATGGAATTGATTAACGAAATTGAATATCACAAATATGATGTACTCGATATATTGTATTCAAGCTTACCCCCTGATTTATTTAGTAACTCAGCGAAACTTAAACGCTCAGACCGATACATTCTTTGTGGAAAGTTCAAAAAACTAGAAAGATTAATTCACTCCACCAACACACAGTGGTGGGATGAGTTTTTTCTAAAAAAATATGCTGAACATAAAATTTCTCCTAGAGGCCTAAGAATCCTTAAAACCTGTTCTTTCCTAGATACTGCCCATAATAAGGAATGGGAAGGGATAGCCGAATTTTGCACCAATAAATTGATAGAGATCATTATTAGTCAGCGGCACATCAAATATAATGAATTGGTGCATCATGTACAAATGCTTTCATTGGAGATTATAGGCTCACAGCAAAAAATTCCATTGACTTGGCTGGACACACTTAAAAGGAACACCAAAACTAAAGAGAATTCACTAATACAGACTAAATTAGGCAAATTTCACAGGGATCTAGATGATTACCGCCAAAAAAAGATTTTTTCTTGGAAAAGTAATACAAAAATACCAGCACTCATGTCTATAGTACCCTATGCTAGAGTGATTCCTAATGTCATATCCAGACCCAAGGATAAATTTAGTTTTGTCAACACCAACAATTCACGTACAGCTAGCCCACTACCCCAACGAATTCATTCTAGACGAAGATTTGGAAATAAATGCCAACCACTTAGGGAAATTCCCTCGCCTAGAGATAATGTGGCTTCCGTCCTAGATGAAAACACATTGTCTACTGGCATAGTTCCTGATGGTAATATGCCGCTTGTATCTACAGATGATATCCCCTCTGGCACTACCTCTGATTCCAATTCCATTGATATACCAACACAATCTTCTATTACCAGTCTTGGTATTGCAGCTCAAATTGTGAGCCAAGATGACTCTTTAATCCCTACCACTCCCCAAGCATCTACCACCTTTGATCTTCTCCTCGGTGATTTTAACATCCATGACATACCAACTTATTCTGCCTCCCTGTCCTTCTCGCCTTTTTTAGAAAAGGGCTCACACCCAAAACACAGATTAAAAAGAAAGCACACAGACGAGGATGTAGGGGAGGACGCAGAAAATCCAAAAATCAATGCAAAACAACAGAAACTATAAAGCTGTTCAATCTTTCCTCCCATGTATTGTCATCTGATGATGTCTCCCTTTTGGGTAGAGGGCTCACTTTTTCTCCCACCATACAACCCAATTCCTTCCAATTATTTAAGGATCTTAACAAATTCATAAGAAACCTTACTCTTAAAAGATTTTATAATATACAATCTACCAAAGGCAAATTAGCTGATCCTGACAGCACATTTTCTCCTGTCACTGTTGCTGAGGCAATTACAGAAGTTTCTTCCTATAGTCCTGATAGCCAATTTAACATGTATGATCTAGAACCTGGCGAGCTGGATCTAGACGTTGATCTTGAATTATTCACTCAACATTTTCAAACATCACCCCCGGTTGCACATACACCTTTACAGCCTAAGTCCATTTTTTACCCTACCAAATCCAAGGGACCCTATCTAGAATCTTACTATAGAGTTGTGTTTGCTGACCTCCAAAAATTATGCCAAGCTACAGAAAATGCCGGCAAACATCGCCATTATAATCTTAAACCCGGTGAGAGAGCTTCACTTAAATGCTTCCTTGACAACCCCAATCTTATCATTAAGCCTGCAGATAAGGGGGGTGGGATCATTATTCAAGATCGAACAGATTATGTGGCTGAAGCCATGAGGCTGCTGTCCGATCAAAACACTTATAGAAAACTTCCATCTGATCCTTTACCTCTGTTTCGTATAGAAGCAGAGACATTGGTTAAGAAAGCTCTAGTAGATCAAGTCATCGACAAAAAAGAAGCAGCCTTTTTACGAAAAAACTACTACAGTACGCCGTACTTTTATCATTTACCTAAAGTACACAAAGATCTAAAGAACCCTCCCGGTAGGCCGATCGTTGCCTCTATGAATAGCGTAACTGGTGGCTTCTCACAATACATTGATTCTTTTCTACAACCGCTCGCTCAGGATCTCCCATCATATATACGGGACTCTATACATCTCATGGAACTTCTGTCTCCATATACTTGGCTTGACAGCTATTCTTGGCTGTCATTAGATGTTAACTCCCTATATACCTCCATTCCCCATAATATAGGCCTTTTGGCCGTACAACATTATCTATCCTCCAACCCTATGCTCAACAATAAACAAGCTGAATTTATTCTGGACGCTACTCTGTTTTGCCTTACGCATAATTATTTCCATTTCGAGGGAGATTTCTACCTACAGACCCATGGTACAGCGATGGGGGCTAATTTTGCCCCCTCCTATGCCAACCTGACCATGGGACTGTGGGAGAATCTACTCATATGGAAAAATAACCCTTTTGCTAGATACATAGTATTCTATGGCAGGTATATCGACGATATTGTCATCATCTGGGATGGCTCCTCCTCCCAGGTTGATGACTTTGTCACATACTGCAATACCAATGACATGGGACTCTCCTTTTCCGCTGTCTGGAATAAGGACAGTTTGGCCTTCCTTGATTTAGAACTCAATCATGAGCTAGATAAGATCTTTACTCGTAATTATACTAAACCCACTGCAGGTAACTCTTACCTCCATTACGATAGCTGTCACCATCCCCTCTGGGTAAAAAATATACCTAAGGGTCAATACTGTAGATTAAGACAGAACTGCACCAGGGATAGTGACTACATACTACAAAGTGCACACTTGAAACAAAAATTTTTGGATAAAGGATACCCAGAAAAAATTATAGACCATGCCCATACCATCTATCTTTCTGGCAAGAAACCCAAGAGAATAAAATCGCCAGAAAAACCGGTTGTTCGATTTGTCACTGGGTTCCATGGACAGTATAGAAAAATGGAACATATCATTCATAAACACTGGAACATCTTGAAGCAAGACCCCCACCTAGCTACAATTGCTTGTGATAAACCTAAAGTTACCTACAGAAGGGCACCGACTCTAAAAAACAAAATAGCGCCTAGCAAGTTAAAACACACTAAACCAATTAGTGCTATTTGTCCGGCCCCCCTTAAAGGGATGTATAAATGCAATAAAGCCCTGTGCAAAACTTGCAATTTTGTCCAACATGGACAAAAAAATTTCTCTCATAGGGATAAGACTTATCAACTTGACAATTTTTTCAACTGTTCAAGTGATTATGTCGTTTATTGCCTAACATGCCCATGCAAAATGCTATATGTGGGTCGCACTATTAACCCACTAAGACAGCGTTTTGGCAAACATCGTCGCTTTGTGGAAACTGGTTGTGATGAACACAGTGTACCACGGCACTTCTTGGAATTTCATGGCCAGTCCACGGAGGGCCTACAGGTTTGGGTGATAGAAGCCATACCTAAAGGCCTATCTGAGGCCGAGCGTTTTTCCAGACTGTGTGAGCGCGAAACTTATTGGATTTTTACTCTGGATACCCTTGTGCCGAATGGGTTAAACGAGGAACTAGAGGTTAACACGATCCTCTAAAAAATGTTCCCCTTTTCTTATTTGCCCTCTCCTTATGATGCACGGTTGCAAGTGTGCATGTACATATTGTAGTGTCAGCACCTATATGTGTGTGCTTTTCCATTAAGGAATCTTATGGCTTCTTCTTTTTACACATTTACATATATATAATCCCTTCATTTATTATCATTTATTATAATTATACAATACCATTATTACCATTATCATTTTTTAATTTTAGCTCTTCTGTTACACAGCGCAAGCCTCCACGCATGTGTGGGCGAGCGCTAGCGTGCACTAGCATATATGTGTATGTGTGTCCCTTTATACGTGTGTGTGCACGTGGGCACACATAGGCACACGAGCATATATATATATATATATATGTGTATATATATATATTTTATTCTTATTATTTCCTTTTGTTTTGTATACAGCTACGCTGACAATCCTCTATAATGACTAGTGATTGATGATTATTCACTGTGCCTATATCATACTCATTATATTTTATCACTTTGATTCTATTTATCGTAACATTTAAGAGCTTGCACCCAAATATTTTGTTGGCAGGCATCATATCCCTGTCATATATTAATTTTTTTTTAAAAAAAATTTAACACTAAAATGTCTATATAGACATTCCCTTAAAAAGCTTTTATCATACAATAATAATTTTTTGCTATTATAAACGTTATGCCTTAATTACTTCATAATTATTTTATTATGAGCAATATTATTTCATTACTTCTTTAATTATTTTATTATGAGCAATATTATTTCATCACTATTCATTACCTTTATTATCATTATTATTATTACTTTTATTATATATATATATTTTTTTTATTAATATATATATTTTTTTATTAATTTTTTAATATATTAATATATTAATATATTATTATACATTCTATTATTAGTTTTCTGCTATTTAAGCTATCCCAAGTTAGTGGGGTTAAAACTCCCGTTTTGTTTTATGCAACACACTTGTCATAGCAATTATTGAATTCTGCTGCGCTGACGGGCAGAATTACTTTTAAAACATCCGTCCTTCCTGTCTCCTTGTACACTTGAGAAAGGAGCGCGCATGCCCTGTACGAGAGCTGCGCATGCTCTGAAACGCGTTGTGGTTCCCTGCACCATCCAGTTGACGTCAGACGCTCCTCTCCGGACCGACCGTTGCCATCTTTCGCTGCTGTCTCCTATCACGGACAAGCCAGCCTGTATCCCGGCTACTTGCGGCCGCCATAACCGGGACCTGGGAAATCCGTGGAGTAGCGTCAGAGATCCTGGACGCAATATAAACATTAATCCTACTGGATGACACCTGAAACTTACCATGATGTAAGTGTTTGATACAAATTGTCTGCTACATAATAAATCTGTTTTGCTAAGAGGCGCTTTTCTATTTTTCCTTTCATGTCATTTTCCTTGAGTCGGCTTCAACTTGGAGAAGAGCTGCCCTGGGCAACTGAGTTTTTATTAAAGACTTCCTATCCACAATTGTTACTATAGAGTTTTTCAAAACCTTATGCTACCTGCCATCCCTTGGTAACAGTAATAACTTTATGTCCATCTGATTGGAATACTTTTTTTGTTTTTTTGATTTTCAACCTTTGTATAATATCCTTTACACATTTAGGATTAATCGTGTTTGTCTGTGCAGGCTTCCCAAGCGCTTGCATTTGCTATTGTTATACTTTTTCTAACAGGTGTCCCTCTTTCTCATCTCAGAAAGTTGGGAGGAATGTTAACCTTTGTTTACAAAGAAAAGGTCTAGTATAGTATATGTGTAGCACCCTCTAGTGTGTGCTACTAGTAGTGAGAGTAGAAAAAACATAGCTGGCTCGGGGTTAGACCTGAGTCATTAAAGCGGAGGTTCACCCACATTTTCAACATTGCTTTAAACATTCACTTTTAGAATGAACATAAACATATGGCTAACCCTTTTTTTTTCAGCTGGTGTAGTTATCGTAAATCTGCTATCTCCATTTGTACTTCCGGGATTTCCTTCCGTGGGAGTAGGCGTGTCGTTTGCTTTCCTCTGTGCCGCTGTATATGCCGGGATGTCTCCTGCAATGTCTCCTGGGAGCAAAGTGTCCTGCTTCCCAGGAGTAAAAGAGTAACGCCTTCTAGCTAAATATTTTGATATTTCACTCGTCACGTGACTCATCTACCCGGTCCAATGACGAGGGCGGATCTAATTCCGCCATTTTAAATAAGGGCACGCAGGTGTATTTTGCCATTAAGCATCACAACGGGCGTGTACTTTTAATGTTTACGCCCGTTGTGATGGCAACCAGGAAGTGTTGACGGCGCTGCTCGCCGTCAACACTGCACATGCACGAGATACAGCGGTGAATGCCGGGAGATGCGCATTCACCGCTACCCAGAAGACTATGCTTGTGGGCTTCAAGATGCCCACAAGCAAAATGGAGAAACCAGGAAGCTATTTTATAAAGGTTTATTTCTTACGAAAACGGACGGGGGATGTTTTACAGCGCTGGACAAGTGAGTACTAACCAGTCATAAATAGTAGCATTGAATGCACGTAAAAAAAAGTATGGACCGCGGAACCTCCGCTTTAAATCTGGGTCATGGTTACTAGAGGCCAGGGCTGGATGACTCATCCTGGCAGCTCTCTGGTGCCTCACCCTGTTTCCAGAGTGTTGGAGAATGTTGTGGAAGTAGTGGCTGGAGGTGAAGAGGATATGCCTAAAATATTTATGGGCCCTTAGCCAATCCCCAGTAGTGGGCCTGGCAGGGAACTAAGAAAGCCCATAAATAGACATATAAAGCTTCTTGGGCCCTTAAAAAAATATGAAATGTTGCCTCTCCTTTTGCTCCTATGCACTTAGCTGAACCTTTGATGAATCAAAAACTTACACTTTTACTTATCCTTACTCACTATGTATTATAATTTATTATTCAGACTAGGTTTTCTGCATGGGTTCAGAATTGCTTCATAGATGTTGTTCTTTAGACCCCCCCAGAGTGCTGCCACATTGGCGGCATTACCCTGTATGTACCTAAAGCAGAACTTCGCCTTAAAAGGAGGGAAAATCGACTGATTCCCCCCCCCCCCCACAAAAAATAAAGCTTTTGTAATTTTCCCCCACTTCCACTGGAATTGCCTAGTAGATCCCACTGGAAGTCGTTGTCCCCCCCACCTGTAACCTCCTGGGACACTTCACAGGTCCCAGGCAGCTGGGGAACCATTCATAGAACTCAGCATGGCTCGTGCATGTGCAGTGGGGAGCCAGCTGTGAAGCCGCAGGGAGTCACAGCTGGCTTTCCACAGTCATCGTGCAACCAGCAACCTAAACAACGGTGAAGAACCGGCCTGAGAGAAGAGATTGACGCTCACTAAGCCTCAGACCTTTACAAACACACGCCCTATGATGAACTCACGGGTGCTTGCTCTGCACAAACTTGGGAAAATAAAAAAGTCCTGGACGGCCGCACACCGTTGAAGGCATCTTTAATTATAGAGTAAAATCCAATACAGTGGTTTCATGTGTAGAAAAAGCAGCTAACGCGTTTCACGCCGTATGCTGGCGCTTAATCATAGCTAAATGGTCAAGATTTGATTGTGTGTGTATATATATAGGGAAAAAAAAATCAACAACCAATTAAAAACTGCAGTGATCAAAGAGTCACCTCCCCACACAATTAAACCTTGAAAAAAAACTAAATAGGAAACACCTGAGGGGAAGGAACAGAAGACAAACCAATGTGAAAGTCTAATAAGACACCGTTGAAGGCATCTTTAATTATAGAGTAAAATCCAATACAGTCATTTCATGTGTAGAAAAAATAGGAAAAGCAGCTAACGCGTTTCACGTCATATGCTGGCGCTTAATCATAGCTAAATGGTCAAGAATTGATTATGTGTATATATAGGAAAAAAGGAAAAAATCAACAACCAATTAAAAACTGGAGTGATCAGAAGATAAACCAATGTGAAAGTCTAATAAGACTATAAGAAGAAATGAAAAAAACAATATGTAAAAACATATGGTTGCTGTCTTCATGAGCCCCCCCCCCCCCCCCCAGATAGTGTAGGAATAATAACCAAAACTATTATGTGTATGTAAAACATAATAAAACATATAACATAACATAAATGTTTCTGCTTCTGTAATCATATATTTGAATTTACAGTGGGGATCGAAAGTTTGGGCACCCCACGTAAAAATGTGTATTAATGTGCATAACGAAGCCAAGGAAAGATGGAAAAATCTCCAAATGGCATCAAATTACAGATTAGACATTCTTATAATATGTCAAAAAAAAAGTTAGATTTTATTTCCATCATTTACACTTTCAAAATTACAGAAAACAAAAAAAATGGCGTCTGCAAAAGTTTGGGCACCCTGCAGAATTTATAGCATGCACTGCCCCCTTTGCAAAGCTGAGACCTGCCAGTGTCATGGATTGTTCTCAATCATCGTCTGGGAAGACCAGGTGATGTCAATCTCAAAGGTTTTAAATGGCCAGACTCATCTGACCTTGCCCCAACAATCAGCACCATGGGTTCTTCTAAGCAGTTGTCTAGAAAACTGAAACTGAAAATAGTTGACGCTCACAAAGCTGGAGAAGGCTATAAGAAGATAGCAAAGCGTTTTCAGATGTCAATATCCTCTATTCGGAATGTAATTAAGAAATGGCAGTCATCAGGAACAGTGGAAGTTAAAGCAAGATCTGGAAGACCAAGAAAAATATCAGACAGAACAGCTCGCAGGATTGTGAGAAAAGCAATTCAAAACCCACGTTTGACTGCACGATCTCTCCAGAAAGATCTGGCAGACACTGGAGTTGTGGTACACTATTCCACTACAAAGAGATACTTGTACAAATATGGTCTTCATGGAAGAGTCATCAGAAGAAAACCTCTTCTACGTCCTCACCACAAAAATCGGCGTTTGAACTTTGCAAATGAACATATAGACAAGCCTGAGGCATTTTGGAAACAAGTTCTGTGGACCGATGAGGTTAAAATAGAACTTTTTGGCCGGAATGAGCAAAGGTACGTTTGGAGAAGAAAGGGCACAGAATTTAATGAAAAGAACCTCTGTCCAACTGTTAAGCATGGGGGTGGATCAATCATGCTTTGGGGTTGTATTGCAGCCAGTGGCACAGGGAACATTTCACGAGTAGAAGGAAAAATGGATTCAATAAAATTTCAGCAAATTTTGGATGGTAACTTGATGCCATCTGTGAAAAAGCTGAAGTTAAAGAGAGGATGGCTTCTACAAATGGTTAATGATCCTAAACACACCTCAAAATCCACGGGGGATTACATAAAGAGGCGTAAACTGAAGGTTTTGCCATGGCCTTCACAATCTCCTGACCTCAACATTATTGAAAACCTATGGATAGACCTTAAAAGAGCAGTGCGTGACAGACAGCCCAGAAATCTCAAAGAACTGGAAGACTTTTGTAAGGAAGAATGGGCAAAGATACCTCAAACAAGAATTGAAAGGCTCTTGGCTGGCTACAAAAAGCGATTACAAGCTGTGATACTTGCTAAAGGGGGCAGTACAAGATATTAACTCTGCAGGGTGCCCAAACTTTTGCAGACGCCATTTTTTTGTTTTCTGTAATTTTGAAAGTGTAAATGATGGAAATAAAATCTAACTTTTTTTTTGACATATTATAAGAATGTCTAATCTGTAATTTGATGCCATTTGGAGATTTTTCCATCTTTCCTTGGCTTCGTTATGCACATTAATACACATTTTTACCTGGGGTGCCCAAACTTTCGATCCCCACTGTATGTTATATGTTTTATTATGTTTTACATACACATATTCGTTTTGGTTATTATTCCTACCTCATTTGTAGGGGTACACTATCTGGGGGGGGGGGCTCATGAAGACAGCAACCATATGTTTTTTTTTTTCCTTTCTTCTTATAGTCTTATTAGACTTTCACATTGGTTTGTCTTCTGTTCCTTCCCCTCAGGTGTTTCCTATTTAGTTTTTTTCAAGGTTTAATTGTGTGGGGAGGTGACTCTTTGATCACTGCAGTTTTTAATTGGTTGTTGGTTTTTTCCTTTTTTCCTATATATATACACACAATCAAATCTTGACCATTTAGCTATGATTAAGCGCCAGCATACGGCGTGAAACGCGTTAGCTGCTTTTTCCTGTTTTTTCTACACATGAAATGACTGTATTGGATTTTATTCTATAAATAAAGATGCCGTCAATGGTGTGCGGCCGTCCAGGACTTTTTTCTTTTCCGAAGAACCGGCCTGGGCAAGGACAGTGATGGATTCCTGGACAAGTAAGTGTCTCTTATTAAAAGTCAGCAGCTACAGTATTTGTAGCTGCTGACTTGTCATTTTAAAAAAAAAGGCTAAAGATCCTCTTTGAACAAGTATCGCCACATTTTTAAATCATTGAATCCCCAAAGGGCAGGTAGCACTTGGTCTCGTTCTGTTCCAAGATATAGCTTATGAGATAGCATTTTTGACATCGCACCCCCGTGCCTCACCGCTATCCGACCACACTGTTCACAAGGAAACAAATACATAACCAGGCCTAGAGATGCGAGCAGCACAGCGGGGGGGGGGGGGGGCTCCAATTTATATGTCACATGCTGGCTGTAGCTCTATCACAGGCTGAAGCCCAATTTATGGACATTCCTTTGGTAGGCCTACAGCAAAGGACTGTAGCCATGGCCTCCCATGTCAAATTCTCACTTATATAATAAGAATATTATCTTTTTCTACTCCCCTACAAGTGTTTGTTTACACTAGCGGTTGGGTGGCAGAAAAACACTGCGGCCGCATTGGCATACTATCCATTCTAACACAATCAGCACTGGTGGGGCAAATTGGAACCCTGTGCACAATACTTTTTATTGAGATTTTGAGATTGGTGGCTTTGGCTACAGTGCTGTGTTGTAGGCCCTCCAAAGGAATTACCAAAAATTGGGCTTCAGCCTGTGGTGGAGCTACAGCCAGCACAAACAGAAATAAATAAGGTCTCCTTACTGCCTGTTTTAACTCCCTAAATGTCACACTACTGTGCCACAACCGCATGCATTTTGTGCATTTGCCAGGCAGTTGCAGCATGGCACCATTCACTTGACGACAGGTGGTATAATTCCTTTGTACACCACACCCCCAGCCACTGCCTTCCCAGCCAAAGGGGGGCAGTTGAGAGATGAAAAAACACAGTTTTACCGCAACCCCCCTACCCACAGGTGTAAACGAACCCTTAAAGTGGAGTCCAAGGCACACTTATTAAAGCGGAGCTACACCCTAAAGTGAAACTTCTGCTCATCGGAACCCTCTCCCCCTCCGGTGTCACATTTGGCACCTTTCAGGGGGGAGGGGGGTGCAGATACCTGTCTATGACAGGTATTTCCACCCACTTCCGGGAGTCTTCTCGGCGGGTATTCTGCGGGTAGTACGTCACTTCCCGCAGAATACCCGTTGTGTTCTGGGAAACACTCGGCTCTCAGAACACAAGGGGACCAGTGAGAACGGCGCAGTGTGACTCGCGCATGTGCCGTAGGAAACTGGGCAGTGAAGCCGCAAGGCTTCACTGCCTGGTTCCCTCACCGAGGATGGCGGTGGGGGCAGCAGAGTGACAAGCAATTGCTCGTCTTCTGCTGCCAACGTCGCTGGACTCCAGGACAGGTAAGTGTCCTAATATTAAAAGTCAGCAACTGCAGTATTTGTAGCTGCTGGCTTTTAATATTTATTTTTTTCTGCGGAGCTCCGCTTTAAAGGGTTCTTCACACTAGCTTTGCTCTCTGAAAAGGGTCTGCAGGGTTTTTCTGCCACCCAACCGCTAGTGTGAACAAACACTTGTAGGGGAGTAGAAAAAGATAATAATCTTCTTATTATTATTATACGCCAACAGTTTGCGCAGCACTTAACAAAATGAAAGCAGACATTACAGATACAATACAATTTGGTACAAGAGGAATCAGGGAGGGCTGCTCATTAGAGCTTGCAATCTAAAAGGGTGGGTCAATTGATACAAAAGGTAATAGCTGTGGGGATGAGCTCATGGAGAAAATAAAAAACAGTGTTATAGTTAGAAGCAGGATAGGCTTCTTTAAAAAGGAGGGTTTTTAGGGATCGTCTAAAGCCGGATGATCGGACAGATTGGAGTAGGGAGTTCCAAAGCATGGGAGAAGCTCTGGAGAAATCCTGTAGGTGAGCATGGGAGGAGGTGACAGGGGAGCTAGAGAGTAGACATGTGCACACTGAAATATTTTGTTTCGGAATTTCGTTTTCGTCCGAAAAATAAATGTATTTAGTTACTCCCGAAATTCTTTATTTATTTAGTTTAGTTAAAAAATGCATTAGTCCGAAAATCCAAATTAATTAAGGTCGAATCTGTCAATTGAAGGCTTATGGTGTCTGTCGAATGTTCTAAGAAGATTCGACGAAGCAGCTAAACTGTATGACGCAGCAATCGTACATTTGTGGTCGAATGCTCCGACCACAAGCAATAGTAGAATTCTAATATTGTATGACACTAGTAATAATTATATTTATAAATTATTATTACTAGTCAACCAACATTAGAATTCTTCTATAGCCTATGGGCGGAGCATTTGACCATAAATGTCCGCTCGCGGCGATCGTATGTTTTTAGCTGCTTCGTCGAATCTTCATGTCTCTATAATGTCAAATCTTTTCTCTCTATGACAAATCTTTTCTCTCTATGACAAATCTTTTCTCTCTATGTCGAATCTTTTCTCTCTATGTCGAATAATATTGGACTAATAGAGTTAAGGTTAGGCACATTCAACCGCAGGTTCGATAGACACAGATCGCTATTGTCACCGTCATGTCGAATCTTCTATCTGTATCAAACTGTTGTCGCAACTAAACGAAAATAAAGCATTTTTTACGTGGGATCTTTCGGATTCTGCACGTTTGTTATCATTTGTTAAAACAAACGCAAAAATCCCCGAAATTCGGACGAAAATGCATTTGGACGAAAACGAATGCACATGTCTACTAGAGAGCAGGAGGTCTTGGGAGGACCGAAGAGAGCAGCTTGGTTGATATTTTGAGATCAGGTTAGTGATGTAGCTGGGGGCCGAGTTGTGGATGGCTTTGTAAGTGTAGCGGGGTCCTAAATTTAGGGATTGGATTGCTATGCTAAATTTAGGGGTGATTCGTTGGGTCAAATCTTTCAATTTGCTGGACTCTGCCTTGCTGCTGTTTTACCTGGTGTGCAGTTCCCCTGGGAAGTGTGGGTGGCGCTGTCACTTGTACTCGGGGTTGAACCACAGGTGATGGAGCAGCTATTTGATGGACTCTCTCGGCAGCTGTGTAGTGGGTGTGGTCTACCTTCTGTGCATGCCAGGAGAGGGTACAAAAGGGGCGGACGCCATTGAAGAGGGAGAAGTTCCCGGGGCCCATGCCCGGGGAGAGAGAGAAGTTCCCGGGGCTCATGCACGGAGGGAGAACCTACGGTCCAAGTTCAAGTGCGTGGCCCTCCAGGCTATGGGGCCACGTGCGCTTCAGTCCCAGGCACCTTTAGTCCTGGGACTGCAACTTCAGCCCTGGGCCTAGCACCTTTAGCTGGAGCCCACTTTGGGAGGAGGAATTCCAGGGTGCCGCCTTGCGAGGGGACCCGTTTCTGGAAGAGGAGGCTGGGGAGGACCGTCCTGAAGGACTGGTGAGAGATCACAGTGAAGGAAGGGGCCCAGTAACTCTCTGGAGGGATGTCATCCATCCGAAAACAGGGATCTAAACAACGGGACCATTAGGAGGTTTGGGACACTATAGATTCTGTGGCAGAGGATCTCCTGAACGCATCCATTAGGAAACCTAATAGACTGTTCGAGTTACACGCTGGCTGCTAGTGCCTTTGGGTGACTATCCGGGTGAGCTGTACCCACTCGGGATCGAGTGGCGAAGAAACAAGTGTCCCTGAACTGATCTGTCTTCCTAACACCTTTCTCTTCTTCTTAACTTTGTGGATGTTCATGCATATGGAAAAATCAACTCTATGTTGGAGTTGACACTGGTGTGGACCTTGGAGTTACTGGGGTATAGAGACTTTGTCCTTACATTCTAGGGACAGAAACCAACTTTGAGGGGAACCCTGCTGCAAGACCCGTAAGCGAAAACAAGTGTGCTTAACCTCTGCAAACCAGGGGTATGGGCATGGTGGGGACTGTGTGCCTTTTTCTCCTGTGAGCGAGCCAAAGAGTGGAGAAAGAGGGCCAGTTGCTACATAAGTTATTGTTAGCACTTTGAATTGTATTTGTTGGGTGAGTGTAAGCCAGTGGAGGGATTGGCAGAGAGGGGTGGAGGACACTAAACAGTTGGTAAGGTGGATGAGTCTTGCAGCAGAATTTATGATAGTCTGAAGGGGGGATAGTCTATGTAAAGGTAATCCAATGAGAAGGGAGTTGCAGTAGTTGAGGCGAAAGATAACCAGGGAGTGAACTAGAAGCTTGGTGGTGTCATTGGTTAAAAATGGGCATATTCTAGCAATATTGCAGAGGTTGAGGTGGCATGATTTGGACAGGGATTTGATGTGGACCTAAAAGGGCACTTCAGAGTCCAGTGTTACCCTTAGCACCCAGGCATGTGGTTCTTACCTTTCTATTGGCTTCTGTGGTGCAGGTGGTGTCGTCAACCTCCTACCAATCAGATCTCAGGGAATGGTAAGTACACCAAATCTCATGGAGAGAGCACAATATAGGGATAGATTTGGAATACACTGCAATTCCCCAGATTTCGCCAGAAATGTCAGCCTCGTCTAGGCACCAGGTGCAGAAGCTGGGGGAAAGGTAAGTACAGGTCCTTCTCAAAAAATTAGCATATTGTGATAAAGTTCATTATTTTCTGTAATGTACTGATAAACATTAGACTTTCATATATTTTAGATTCATTACACACAACTGAAGTAGTTCAAGCCTTTTCTTGTTTTAATATTGATGATTTTGGCATACAGCTCATGAAAACCCAAAAATCCTATCTCAAAAAATTAGCATATTTCATCCGACCAATAAAAGAAAAGTGTTTTTAATACAAAAAAAGTCAACCTTCAAATAATTATGTTCAGTTATGCACTCAATACTTGGTCGGGAATCCTTTTGCAGAAATGACTGCTTCAATGCGGCGTGGCATGGAGGCAACCAGCCTGTGGCACTGCTGAGGTGTTATGGAGGCCCAGGATGCTTCGATAGCGGCCTTAAGCTCATCCAGAGTGTTGGGTCTTGCGTCTCTCAACTTTCTCTTCCCAATATCCCACAGATTCTCTATGGGGTTCAGGTCAGGAGAGTTGGCAGGCCAATTGAGCACAGTAATACCATGGTCAATAAACCATTTACCAGTGGTTTTGGCACTGTGAGCAGGTGCCAGGTCGTGCTGAAAAATGAAATCTTCATCTCCATAAAGCTTTTCAGCAGATGGAAGCATGAAGTGCTCCAAAATCTCCTGATAGCTAGCTGCATTGACCCTGCCCTTGATAAAACACAGTGGACCAACACCAGCAGCTGACATGGCACCCCAGACCATCACTGACTGTGGGTACTTGACACTGGACTTCAGGCATTTTGGCATTTCCCTCTCCCCAGTCTTCCTCCAGACTCTGGCACCTTGATTTCCGAATGACATGCAAAATTTGCTTTCATCCGAAAAAAGTACATTGGACCACTGAGCAACAGTCCAGTGCTGCTTCTCTGTAGCCCAGGTCAGGCGCTTCTGCCGCTGTTTCTGGTTCAAAAGTGGCTTGACCTGGGGAATGCGGCACCTGTAGCCCATTTTCTGCACACGCCTGTTCACGGTGGCTCTGGATGTTTCTACTCCAGACTCAGTCCACTGCTTCCGCAGGTCCTCCAAGGTCTGGAATCGGTCCTTCTCCACAATCTTCTTCAGGGTCCGGTCACCTCTTCTCGTCGTGCAGCGTTTTCTGCCACACTTTTTCCTTCCCACAGACTTCCCACTGAGGTGCCTTGATACAGCACTCTGGGAACAGCCTATTCGTTCAGAAATTTCTTTCTGTGTCTTACCCTCTTGCTTGAGGGTGTCAATGATGGCCTTCTGGACAGCAGTCAGGTCGGCAGTCTTACCCATGATTGCGGTTTTGAGTAATGAACCAGGCTGGGAGTTTTTAAAAGCCTCAGGAATCTTTTGCAGGTGTTTAGAGTTAATTAGTTGATTCAGATGATTAGGTTAATAGCTCGTTTAGAGAACCTTTTCATGATATGCTAATTTTTTGAGATAGGAATTTTGGGTTGTCATGAGCTGTATGCCAAAATCATCAATATTAAAACAAGAAAAGGCTTGAACTACTTCAGTTGTGTGTAATGAATCTAAAATATATGAAAGTCTAATGTTTATCAGTACATTACAGAAAATAATGAACTTTATCACAATATGCTAATTTTTTGAGAAGGACCTGTATACTAAATAACTTTCGATCCCTACAATTTTTTTTCTGTAAGGGGCAGATGGGAACACTCAAAAAGCAGACTTTGCTTGTTAGCTCTAAGATCTGTATTAACATGAAACAAATCTATCTGGTGCTAGGCTGAATTTAAGGCACAAATGTAGTGTTACATGGTGTCTTGGCACGTTCTGTTCAAGCTGTCATTTTAGCTAAGCTCCAGAAATACTAGAGCTAAAAAAAATAATATCTCAGATGCTGTATTTGAAATATTATTCTGTAAGTATAATTTGTTATTTCCTTTGGCAAATACAAGAGATTTAAAGAAAACGAAGATGAAGCTAATATTTTTATAGATGCACATTGAAGCTTCTCCAGTAATATTATCACATGAACTAGAAGAGTTTGCTGTACTGGATGAAAAAGTGAACATGAAGAATTACATCCTCGTTGAAACGATCAAACACTCGGTAGCTAGATGAAACTCAAGTTTTGTTGTGGGAAAAATGGCCTTGTGGTCATTCTCTAATCATTCTGTTTAAATGCCGCTTTATGCATTGACATACCTTCTTAGACCAAGTCTGTCTGGACAGTATGGTCACCTGCTGACTTGGCACATCCTAAGGCAGCTTAACTGTTCAGTTAAGCCCCGTACACACGGTCAGACTTCCATCAGACTTTTCCGTGTTTTTTTGTCTGAACGGAGTTGGTCGGGAACACCCATAGCATACACACCACAGGACTTTTCTGCAAACTTTCTTAAAACTTCTTCCAACATCACTTGTTTTTTCTGCTCTTTTCTGATCTTTACTGCCACCCTTTGGTCAACTTCTGCTATTGTTGGTTGATTTTAACATTGGTTGTTTTGTCCATCGGACAAAAGTCCGATGGTTTTCTGTACACACGGTAGGACTTTGCTCCATAGGACTTTTGTTGGGCAAAAGTTTGTCCGTTCGCAGACCCAACTTTTGTCCGATGAAAACAAAACCAAACTCAAAAAAGTTTGTCCGATGGAGCGTACACATGGTCGGATTGTTGGTCCAACTTGCTTAAAACTAAGTTTGTTGGGAAAAAGTCCGACCGTATGTACGGGGCTTAAGACACAAAAGTTGAATCCAACACATTTTTACTTCAGATATTTGCAGTACAGAGGATGTTTTTCCAGTCTCTTAAAATATAAGAAAACAAGCCCTGTCTCTGTAAAGAGCTAACGCTGACTGAGGAAATATGGAAGAAACAGGGAGGGTCTAGCCAGGACTGAACTAACTAGCACTAAACAGGAGGCGGGGAGACAGAGGGAGATACCAAATCACAAAAGTAAACAAGTTGCATTGGCCCTAAATCACCATTAGATGTGTAGCACCCTCAAAGTTAGGATGCTAGGTAAATTTCGTTTTTTACTTCTGCTGTAGCCAGAGGAGCAGTGATTGTTTATTTTGGTCTGCTCAGGACTGAACTGGCTGGGAGTTTGATTGCTTCCCCCTGCCTCTAGAAAAGGTTTCTGGAGTTTAGAAAGGAAGAATTTAAATGGCCAGCCTAAATATTTAAAAACAACAACAATCTCCTGCGCTCTCAGTGTACAGTCAGGGTACGGGTAGTGTGGTTCCGTCTAAAAGCAAAGTCTGAAGTCTTGCAGCCCTCCTCAGAACAATGGGTGTTCACATGGCTAGAAAAAAGAAAAGAAAAAGGAGGGCGCACCAACCTCGTGCATTACCACTTAAAAGTTTTATTAAAATATAAATAAAAAGCAATGGTCCTACTCACAGACGGAGCTTAAGTACAAGCTTATCGGACAATTTAGGCTGGAAATTCTTGGCACCCACCGACCGAACTTGATGACAGAGAGGGTCCGGCAGCACCTCAAACATCTATATGTTTGAGGTGCTGCCGGACCCTCTCTGTCATCAAGTTCGGTCGGTGGGTGCCAAGAATTTCCAGCCTAAATTGTCCGATAAGCTTGTACTTAAGCTCCGTCTGTGAGTAGGACCATTGCTTTTTATTTATATTTTAATAAAACTTTTAAGTGGTAATGCACGAGGTTGGTGCGCCCTCCTTTTTCTTTTCAGCCTAAATATTTAGCAGGGCCTGGCCAATTTTTGGGGAGGTGTGCCCAGTTTTTCTGGCTGAGACAGCTGTTAAATAGTTTGAGGCCCCGAAGAAGATTGCTCCTTCTCCCCCAGAGGGGATGGATCAGCGAGCCGAGAGGGGATAGGCTGCTTGCCAAAAAAAGGTCACTGTCCCCACCTATAACTGGTCTTCACAGCAAGGAGCACTGGAAGGGCAAACGCATGTCAAATAAAACCAAGGAATTTCCAAGCTTGGAAATTCCTTGGTTTTATTTGATAGGCCGCTTGCCCCTGGCACCCCTGGGACTGGATGCCAAGCTACTTGCAAGATGCTGCGCATATGGACTGGTCCAGGGTTCTGTGAGTAGACCCTCCTATCTGTTCTACAAGCTGCATCATGATCCCCAGCTGTGAGCCTATAGACCGTTCCAGTATAGCCTATCTGTTCTACAAGCTGCTTCATTGTCCCCAGCCATGAACATATAGACTGTTCCAGTTTAGCCTATCTGTTCTACAAGCTGCTTCATGGTCCCCAGTAGTGATGAGCCGAACACCCCCGGGTTCGGTTCGCACCAGAACCCGCGAACGGACCGAAAGTTCGTACGAACATTAGAACCCTATTAAATACAATGGATGCGAACGTTCGAATTCTAAAGTGCTAATTATAACGACTATTATGCATGTTATTGTCCTAAAAAGGGTTTGGGAACCCGGGTTCTGCACCAGGGGACATGTATCAATGCAAAAAGAAGTTTTAAAAACGGTCGTTTTTCGGGAGCAGTCATTTTAATGATGCATTAAGTGAAAAAAAAAAAGTCAAATATTCCTTTAAATATCGTACCTGGGGGGTGTCTAAAGTATGCCTGTGAAGTGCCACGTGTTTCCCGTGTTTAGAACTGTCCCTGCACAAAATGACACTTCTAAAGGAAAAAAAAGCCATTTAAAACTGCTTGCGGCTTTAATGTAATGTCTGGTCCCGGTAATATGGATGAAAATCTTTAAGAAAAATGGCATAGCTACCCCATGACCCCCCCCCTACCCCAGCCCATTACCAGCCCCTTTGGGTCTTGTATGGATATTAAGGGGAACCCCGCACATAAAATAAAAAAGGCCCTATATACTCTGAACAGCCGTATACAGGCGGTGCATACAAGACAGGGACTGTAGGTTTGTTCTTATGTAGAATCTGTTTGTAATTTTGAACAGGTACATTGTTTAAGTGTAGCTCCAGCCCAAAAATCTATTTTTAAACTTTTTGGAAAACATAGGTAAGGGTTATCACCCCTGTAACATTTGTTTTGCTGTCTGTGCCCCCGTTCAGAACATTTCACCTCACTTTCCGTCCCAATGACAACTGTTTTTGAAATGTGGTGTTTTTCTTGAAACAAGGATTGGTGATAAAGCATCAGTACAGAGGAGACACCTTTCTCCCATATTAATTCTTACAGGAGAGAATTTTCCTTCCTAGGGGTAGATTTCCTCTCACTTCCTGTTGTCTTCTTGCGTTTGCAAGTAGGAGTCGTTTGTAAGTTGGATGTTTGAAAGTAGGGACCTGCCGTATATACTCTGCAGAAATAGGCCCCTTAGTTGTTGGTGTTGGCACAACACTGTAAGCACTCACAGTTACTCTTGGTTGGTGCTGGAACGCCCTGCTGTCAACTATTATATCAGGAATTGTAATTACATATAATTGTTGAACAGTGGTAGTAAAAATTGGGCCTTTGATGGTGGTGCTGGTGCCACAACACTGTAAGCCCTGACAGTTACTCTTGGTGGGTGCAGCAATGGGCCCTGCTGTGAATTATTAGATCAAGAATTGTAATTGCATGCCCCTGTTGAACAGGGTCTGAAAAATTGGGCCTTTCGTGGTGGTGGTGGTGGTGGTGGTGTTGCCACAACACTGTAAGCCCTCAGAGTTACTCTTGGTGGGTGCAGGAATGGGCCCTGCTGTGAATTATTAGATCAAGAATTGTAATTACATGCCCCTTTTGAACAGGGGCTGAAAAATTGGGCCTTTCGTGGTGGTGGTGGTGGTGGCGTTGCCACAACACTGTAAGCCCTCAGAGTTACTCTTGGTGGGTGCAGCAATGGGCCCTGCTGTGAATTATTAGATCAAGAATTGTAATTACATGCCCCTGTTGAACAGGGGCTGAAAAATTGGGCCTTAGGCACTGGTGGCACAACACTGCAACCCCTCACAGATACTGTACTTGGAGCACAGCAATGAGCCCTGTTGCAAAGTATTGCGTCAAAAATTGTAATTACACGCCCCTGTTAAACAGGGGCTGAAAAATTGGGCATTAGGCACTGGTGGCGGCACCCATAAACAAAAATGATCTTTCAAGCTATCATCATCAATCGTATCATTGAGGACTCGGAGGAGGAGGATAGCCAGTCAACATAACAGCACAGGCACTCAGCATCAGCATCAGTCTTGAAGGGATGTGACATGTTAAAATCAATTAGTCTGTTATATCAGCATCAGGTGTGTGGTAGCTGGTGGTGATCCAAGACTGGTTCATCTTGATGAAAGTCAGTCGATCAACCGAGTCGGTGGACAGGCGCACCCTGTGACCCGTGACAAATCCTCCAGCAGCACTGAATGTGCGTTCCGAAAGAACGCTGGATGCAGGACAGGCCAGTAGCTCAATTGCATACTGTGCAAGCTCTGGCCAGTGATCCATCCTCAAGACCCAGTAAGCCAGAGGATTTTCGGTGGGGAAGGTGTCCAAGTCTGACCTTGCCCCTAGATATTCCTGCACCATGTTTATCAGACGCTGGCGATGGTTGCTGGAACCGATCATACTTTGGGGCTGCGGACTTAAGAATTGTCTGAACGCATCGGTCAGACGGCCACCTTCCCCACTGCTCCTTCTTTGACTGGCCGAAGCCTCAGCAACTCGTTGTCCAGGACCAGGAGTTTGTAACCTCCCAGTCTCTGGGAACGCGTTGCACAGACCTTTCTGCAAGGCCTCCCGGAGTTGTCTCATCCTCTGCTCCCTCTGCGATGGTAACATAAGGTCCGCAACCTTACCCTTGTACCGTGGATCAAGGAGAGTGGCCAGCCAGTAATGGTCCCTCTCCTTGATCCAAAGAATACGAGGATCCTTCCGCAGACTTTGCAGGATCAGGGAGGCCATGCAGCGTAGGTTAGCTGAGGCATTCGGTCCGGAGTCCTCTGGGTCACTAAGGACGACATGATCCGCAGCCACCTCCTACCAGCCACGTACAAGTCCACGGGTTTCTTGGGACTGTAAATCATCCCTAAAAGACTGCTGCTGTTGATGCTGCTGAGTGCCAGGCTCCACCTCCATGCTGACACAATCCTCCTCCTCCTCCTCCTCCTCGTCCTCTTCCTGTGCGATGGGTGGGACAGAAGGAACACTGTCTGGGTAAAGGGGGCCTTGAGAGGCAAGGAAGTCCTCCTCTTCCTGCCTCTGTTCTGCCTCAAGTGCCCTGTCCATTATTCCACGCAGCGTGTGCTCCAACAGGTGGACAAGAGGTACAGTGTCACTGATGCATGCACTGTCACTGCTCACCATCCTCGTGGCCTCCTCAAATGGTGCCAGGACAGTGCATGCATCCCTGATCATGCCCCACTGGCGTGGAGAAAAAAAACCAAGCTCCCCTGACCCTGTCCTGGTGCCGTAGTCGCACAGGTACTCATTGATGGCCCTCTGCTGCGTGTGCAGCCGCTGCAGCATGGCCAACGTTGAGTTCCACCTGGTGGGCATGTCACATATAAGGCGGTTCTTGGGCAGGTTCAACTCCTTTTGCAGCTCAGCCAGGCGAGCACTGGCATTATAAGATCTGCGGAAATGCACACAGACTTTCCTGGCCTGCCTCAGGACATCCTGTAAGCCCGGGTACCTGCCCAAGAACCGCTGCACCACCAGGTTAAGGACGTGAGCCACACAGGGCACATGGGTCAGTTGTCCCTGTCGGAGGGCGGAGAGGAGGTTGGTGCCATTGTCGCAAACCACCATTCCTGGCTTAAGCTGGCGTGGCGTCAACCACCTCTCGGCCTGGCCCTGCAGAGCAGACAGGACCTCTGCCCCAGTGTGGCTTCTGTCCCCCAAACACACCAGCGCAAGCACGGCATGGCATCTTTTTGCCTGCGTACTTGCGTAGCCCCTTGAACGCCTACAGAGCACCGCTGGTTCAGAGGACAAAGCACAGGAAGAGGCCATGGAGGAAGAAGAAGAGGAGGGGGTGGAGGAGAGAGGTGTGTCACAACCAGTAGTAGCATTTTGGAGGCGTGGCGGTGGAACAACCTCCAACACTACTGCACCTTGTCCTGCATCCTTCCCAGCTGCCAAAAGAGTGACCCAATGGGCCGTGAAAGAAAGGTAACGTCCCTGTCCATGCCTGCTGGACCATGAGTCAGCGGTAATATGCACCTTACCGCTGACCGCCCTGTCCAGCGAGGCCAAGACATTGCCTTCCACATGCCGGTAGAGAGCCGGAATAGCCTTCCGTGAGAAAAAGTGGCGTTTGGGAACCTGCCACTGAGGAACCGCACATTGCACAAACTCACGGAAGGGGGCCGAGTCTACCAACTGAAAAGGCAGCAGTTGAAGCGCTATCAATTTAGCCAAGCTAGCATTCAACCGCTGGGCATGTGGATGGCTGGGAGTGAACTTCTTTCGACGGTCCAGCAGCTGGGGCAGGGAAATTTGCCTGCTAGAATCGGACGTCGGTGTACTGCTAGCAGAGTGGCCGCAAGTAGTTGGCTGTGACACACCTAATTCTACACCTTCATTCCTCTCAGTGCATGTTTCAGAGAGGACTGAAGTTATAGTGGGGTTGGAGATCCCAGCTGATGCGGTGCAAGGAGAGGTCCGCTTTGTTCTTTGGTGTGGGTCTTTGAGGTAGGCTTGCCAACGAGCTGCATGGCAGGTCAACATATGTCTGGTCAGGCATGTGGTACCCAAGCGGCTGATGTTTTGGCCACGCGATATACGCTTGAGACATATGTTGCAAACAGCAGCTGTGCGATCTGATGCACTAGCCTCAAAAAAGGCCCACACCAAAGAACTTTTTGAATGACGGGCAGAGGCAGCGCCCTGCACAGGCGGAGCTCTGCGGTGTGATTCCGTCGGTGTACTGCCCTTACGCTGGCCACCAAAGGGCATCCTGCCTCGTTGGAGATGTGCCTCCTCCTCATCCTCCTCCTCCTCCTCTCTCCTATTAGGCACCCACGTGGAGTCAGTGACCTCATCATCCCCTCCCTCCTCATCACTGGAGCCAATCTGGCAGTATGCTGCAGCTGCTGGAACATGACTGCCAGATTGGTGTCCTTCTTGAGCATCCCCTCTGTCTGCTCTCACGCTACTGCCTTCCTCTAGCTGGGTTTCATCATCAGACCCTTCGAAACGCTGGGCATCCTCCTGGAGCATGTACCCAACACTGTGCTCAAACAGTTCGGGGGACTCCTCAGGAGGAGGACATGGTGGGTCTAGGGAAGGAGTGACTGATGATGAGTCTGACATTGATACCAGGGAAGAGGACGCTTTGGCAGCTGCTTTGCCAGTACCCTGAGCCTGGGTGAGAGAGGATGAGGAGGAGGAGGAGGGCTTGGTCATCCACTCTACCAAGTCTTCGGCATGATGTGGCTCAACATGTCCAGCTGCCGAAAAGAAGGACAAGCGTGTCCCATGGCCATGTGCTGATGACAATGCACCGCGTCCACGACCAGCACTGTTGCCCCCAGACACAGAGCCTGCTTGCCCTCTTTTATTGCCTCCTGACTGTCTGCCTCTCCTTGTTTGCCTACCAGACATTCTAATGGATGGCCTGCAGGGAGATGTGAAAAAAAGCAATAAGGGCTACCTTCAGGTGTCCTTCTCTGTCCCTTTACTTAAGGATTTCTAAATATGGTTGAGGATGATTGCTTTCGCACAGAATAGCACAATGACAATTTCCCTGACTGTCCAAAAAACAAGGATTTCAAAGATGGTTGATGAGGAATGCTTTAGCACAGTATAGCACAATGAGAATTTCCCTCACTGTCCTTCCCTGTCCCTACAAACAAGGTTTAGCACAGTAAAACACACTGACACTCTCCCTGCCTATAGTTTTCTGTCCCTATAAAAAATTTTTTTTTTAAAGATGGTTGATGAGGAATGCTTTAGCACAGTATAGCACAATGAGAATTTCCCTCACTGTCCTTCCCTGTCCCTACAAACAAGGTTTAGCACAGTAAAACACACTGACACTCTCCCTACCTATAGTTTTCTGTCCCTATAAAAATTTTTTTTTTTAAAGATGGTTGATGAGGAATGCTTTAGCACAGTATAGCACAATGAGAATTTCCCTCACTGTCCTTCCCTGTCCCTACAAACAAGGTTTAGCACAGTAAAACACACTGACACTCTCCCTACCTATAGTTTTCTGTCCCTATAAAAAATTTTTTTTTTTTTAAAGATGGTTGATGAGGAATGCTTTAGCACAGTATAGCACATTGAGAATTTCCCTCACTGTCCTTCCCTGTCCCTACAAACAAGGTTTAGCACAGTAAAACACACTGACACTCTCCCTACCTATAGTTTTCTGTCCCTATAAAAATTTTTTTTTTTTAAAGATGGTTGATGAGGAATGCTTTAGCACAGTATAGCACAATGAGAATTTCCCTCACTGTCCTTCCCTGTCCCTACAAACAAGGTTTAGCACAGTAAAACACACTGACACTCTCCCTACCTATAGTTTTCTGTCCCTATAATTTTTTTTTTTTTAAAGATGGTTGATGAGGAATGCTTTAGCACAGTATAGCACAATGAGAATTTCCCTCACTGTCCTTCCCTGTCCCTACAAACAAGGTTTAGCACAGTAAAACACACTGACACTCTCCCTACCTATAGTTTTCTGTCCCTATAAAAATTTTTTTTTTTAAAGATGGTTGATGAGGAATGCTTTAGCACAGTATAGCACAATGAGAATTTCCCTCACTGTACTTCCCTGTCCCTACAAACAAGGTTTAGCACAGTAAAACACACTGACACTCTCCCTACCTATAGTTTTCTGTCCCTATATTTTTTTTTTTTTAAAGATGGTTGATGAGGAATGCTTTAGCACAGTATAGCACAATGAGAATTTCCCTCACTGTCCTTCCCTGTCCCTACAAACAAGGTTTAGCACAGTAAAACACACTGACACTCTCCCTACCTATAGTTTTCTGTCCCTATAAAAAAAATTTTTTTTAAAGATGGTTGATGAGGAATGCTTTAGCACAGTATAGCACAATGAGAATTTCCCTCACTGTCCTTCCCTGTCCCTACAAACAAGGTTTAGCACAGTAAAACACACTGACACTCTCCCTACCTATAGTTTTCTGTCCCTATAAACATTTTTTTTTTTAAAGATGGTTGATGAGGAATGCTTTAGCACAGTATAGCACAATGAGAATTTCCCTCACTGTCCTTCCCTGTCCCTACAAACAAGGTTTAGCACAGTAAAACACACTGACACTCTCCCTACCTATAGTTTTCTGTCCCTATAAAAAAATTTTTTTTTTAAAGATGGTTGATGAGGAATGCTTTAGCACAGTATAGCACAATGAGAATTTCCCTCACTGTCCTTCCCTGTCCCTACAAACAAGGTTTAGCACAGTAAAACACACTGACACTCTCCCTACCTATAGTTTTCTGTCCCTATAATATTTTTTTTTTTAAAGATGGTTGATGAGGAATGCTTTAGCACAGTATAGCACAATGAGAATTTCCCTCACTGTCCTTCCCTGTCCCTACAAACAAGGTTTAGCACAGTAAAACACACTGACACTCTCCCTACCTATAGTTTTCTGTCCCTATAATTATTTATTTTTTTAAAGATGGTTGATGAGGAATGCTTTAGCATAGTATAGCACAATGAGAATTTCCCTCACTGTCCTTCCCTGTCCCTACAAACAAGGTTTAGCACAGTAAAACACACTGACACTCTCCCTACCTATAGTTTTCTGTCCCTATAAAAAATTTTTTTTTTAAAGATGGTTGATGAGGAATGCTTTAGCACAGTATAGCACAATGAGAATTTCCCTCACTGTACTTCCCTGTCCCTACAAACAAGGTTTAGCACAGTAAAACACACTGACACTCTCCCTACCTATAGTTTTCTGTCCCTATATTTTTTTTTTTTTAAAGATGGTTGATGAGGAATGCTTTAGCACAGTATAGCACAATGAGAATTTCCCTCACTGTCCTTCCCTGTCCCTACAAACAAGGTTTAGCACAGTAAAAAACACTGACACTCTCCCTACCTATAGTTTTCTGTCCCTATAAAAAAATTTTTTTTTAAAGATGTTTGATGAGGAATGCTTTAGCACAGTATAGCACAATGAGAATTTCCCTCACTGTCCTTCCCTGTCCCTACAAACAAGGTTTAGCACAGTAAAACACACTGACACTCTCCCTACCTATAGTTTTCTGTCCCTATAAAAATTTTTTTTTTTAAAGATGGTTGATGAGGCATGCTTTAGCACAGTATAGCACAATGAGAATTTCCCTCACTGTCCTTCCCTGTCCCTACAAACAAGGTTTAGCACAGTAAAACAGACTGACACTCTCCCTACCTATCCTTCTCTTTCCCTAAACTAAAGGAATCCAGGTTAAGCAAGAAAAAAAATGTCACTGTCCCTGCCTATGCTTCTCTTTCCCTGCTCCGGAACACACTACACTAGGCCGCCGTGCTGGCGGCCTTTTATAGTGTGGGGCGTGTACTAAACACCCTCAGCAATAATTGGCCACAGGCATCCTGCCTGTGGCCAATCATTGCTCTCCTCGCTGCCGGCGCTGTGATTGGCCAAGCATGCGGGGTCACAGTGCATGCTTGGCCAATCACAGCGCCAGGATGACACTGCGATGGCGTAGTGCATTGTGGGCCGCGAATTAGGCGCGAACGGCCCAAATCGTTCGTTGTTCGGCGAACGATCGAACAGCCGATGTTCGAGTCGAACGTATGTTCGACTCGAACACCGAGCTCATCCCTAGTCCCCAGCAGTGAACCTATATACTGTTCCAGTTTAGCCTATCTGTTCTACAAGCTGCTTCATGGTCCATAGCCCTGAACCTATAGACTGTTCCAGTCTAGCCTATCTTTTCTACAAGCAGCTTCATTATCCCCAGCCGTGAACCTATAGACTGTTCCAGTCTAGCCTATCTGTTCTACAAGCTGCTTCATTGTCCTCAGCTGTGGACCTATAGACCAGTTATGGTGAACCTTGGCACCGCAGATGTTTTGGAACTACATTTCCCATGATGCTCATGCATTCTGCAGTGTAGTGGAGCATCATGGCAAATGTAGTTCCAAAACATCTGGGGTACCAAGGTTCGCCATCACTGCCATAGACTGTTCCAGTCTAGCCTATCTGTTCTTCTACTAGCTGCCCCCCCTCCCCCCAATTGCCTTTTATACATTTTTACAAGGCAATGGAGAGGCAGCATTTTAAAGGTGGTGTATGGTATAGCCAAAATCTCTACTTAGTAATAATTAAAAAAATATATCTGATGCCAGATTGACCTTAACCACTTGAGCCCCGGACCATTTTGGCTGGTTAAAGACCAGGCCCCTTTTTGCGATTCGGCACTGCGTCACTTTAACTGACAATTGCGCGGTCGTGCGACGTGGTTCCCAAACAAAATTGACGTCCTTTTTTTCCACAAATAGAGCTTTCTTTTGGTGGTATTTGATCACCTCTGCGTTTTGTTTTTTTTGCGCTATAAACAAAAATAGTGCTATAATAAATATCCCCAAAAAATATATAAAAAAACATATTTTTTCTTTAGTTTAGGCCGATACGTATTCTTCTACATATTTTCGGTAAAAAAAAAATCGCAATAAGCGTTTATTGATTGGTTTGCGCAAAAATTATAGCGTTTACAAAATAGGGGATAGTTTTATGGCATTTTAATTTATTATTTTTTTTTTTACTAGTAATGGCAGCGATCAGTGATTTTTTTCATGACTGCGACATTATGGCGGACACATCGGACACTTTTGACACATTTTTGGGACCATTGTCATTTTCACAGCGATCAGTGCTATAAAAATGCACTGATTACTGTGAAAGTGACACTGGCAGTGAATGTGTTAACCACTAGGTGGCGCTGTAGGGGTTAAGTGTTCCCTGCATAGTGTTTCTTACTGTAGGGGGGATGGGCTCTGTGTCACATGACACCGATCTCTGCTCTGAGTACACAGGCACGCGCGCGGGACCACATGGACAGGCATTTAAAGGGAACGTACAGGTACGTTGATGTGCCTGTCCATGCCCTTCTGCCGACGTAAATGTACAGGAGGCGGTCGGCAAGCGGTTAATAATATGTTTTCTTACTCCTCCCTGAACATCAACATATCAATGGACTAAGCTTAGCTGTTTTTTTCCCCCGGAGTTCCACTTTAGTATTTCAGGTGTGAGAAATGTGCTGTGCGATCTCACAACTGGTAAAAAAAAAAAATGTAATCATATTATGTTAAATGGATTATCCTTGTAGAAATGTCAGACTTCTATAGACACAAGGGGATATTTTTTTTTCTTTCCTTTTTTTTCTTTTCAGATGAAAGAGGAGTGGGTAGGACAAGCATAGAAGCAGATGGAGCCTGGGGGGCACGCAGCCTGTAGACCCTGTATTAGATTAGGGCAGTCGTCAGTTCCCTGGTCAGACACGGAGTTCCGTAGGGGCACGGAACCCTTGGCTCAACAATCCTTCATTCATGGCCTCGTCTGTGGAATGGATACACGTTGCAGACATACATGACACATTTTATCCATCCATGTATGAAGTTGGTCTCCCCTGAGGACTTAACAAAGAATTGATCCATGGTCTGTTGCGAATTATCGGAGATTGTTTGTCTAAGGTACGTTCTGAGCAGCTGCTTGGAAGAACATTTTATCTGTTCTTTCTCATCAGTTCCCTTTTAACAGGCTAAATGATGCTATAAATGGATATAAGTCAAAGAGCCTTTTGTTTTTACTGTCTTTGTATATTTTTTTTTTTTGACAGATCCATCAAACAACCCACAGCGAAATAACCTGTTACATAGTTACATGGTAGGTGAGGTTGAAAAAAGACACAAGTCCATCAAGTCCAACCTATGTGTGTGATTATATGTCAGTATTACAATAGTAGTACAGAAGTACAATTACTTATCTAATAGTTTCTTGAAACCATCGATGCCCCCCCGCTGAGACCACCGCCTGTTACAGTGTTTTGAAAAAGTATTCATACCCCTTGAAATTTTCCACATTTTGTCATGTTACAACCAAAAACTTAAATGTATTTTATTGGGATTTTATGTGATAGACCAACACAAAGTGGCGCATAATTGTGAAGTGGAAGGAAAATGATAAATGGTTTTATTTATTTTTTTACAAATAAATATCTAAAAAAAGTGTGGTGTGCATTTGTATTCAGCCCCCTTTACTCTGATACCCCTAACTAAAATCTAGTGGAGCCAATTGCCTTCAGAAGTCTCCTACTTGGTAAATAGAGTCCACCTGTGTGTAATTTAATCTCAGTATAAATACAGCTGTTCTGTTAAGCCCTCAGAGGTTTGTTAGAGAACCTTAGTGAACTAACAGCATTATGAAGGCCAAGGAACACACCAGACAGGTCAGGGATAAAGTTGTGGAGAAGTTTAAAGCAGGGTTAGGTTATAAAAAAACATCCCAAGCTTTGAACATCTCACAGAGCACTGTTCAATCCATCATCCGAAAATGAAAAGAGTATGGCACAACTGCAAACCTACCAAGACACGGCCGTCCACCTGAACTGACAGGCCGGGCAAGGAGAGCATTCATCAGAGAAGCAGCCAAGAGGCCCATGGTAACTCTGGAGGAGCTGCAGAGATCCACAGCTCAGGTGGGATAATCTGTCCACAGGACAACTATTAGTCGTGCGCTCCACAAATCTGCCCTTTATAGAAGAGTGACAAGAAGAAAGCCATTGTTGCAAGAAAGTCATAAGAAGTCCTGTTTGCAGTTTGCGAGAAGCCATGTGGGGGACACAGCAAACATGTGGAAGAAGGTGCTCTGGTTAGATGAGACCAAAATTGAACTTTTTGGCCCAAAACCAAAACGCTATATGTGGCGGAAAACTAACACTGCACATCACCCTGAACACACCGTGAAACATGGTGGTGGCAGCATCATGTTGTGGGGATGCTTTTTCTCAGCAGGGTCAGAGTTGATGGGAAGATGGATGGAGCCAAATACAGGGCAATCTTAGAAGAAAACCTGTTATGCCTTGTACACACGACCGGATTTTCCAATGGAAAAAGTCAGACGGGCTCTTTTCATCAGATATTCTGACCGTGTGTATGCCCCATTGGACTTTTTCCTTCGGAAATTCTGACGGACTTAGATAAAGAACTTGTTCTCTTTTTTTCCGACGGACAAAAATTTCTATCGAAAAGTCTGTTCGTCTGTATGCAATTCCGACGGACTAAAAACCACGCATGCTTGGAAACAATTCGACGCATGCTCAGAACCATTGAACTTCATTTTCTTGGCTCGTCATAGTGTTTTACGTCACCGCATTCTTGGCAGACAAAAGTTCACCGGACTTTTGTGTGACCATGTATGCAAGATAGCTTGAGCGGAATTCCGTCGGAAAATCCATCGGACTTAATTCCGACGGACAGTCCGGTCGTGTGTACAAGGCATAACAGTGTGCAAAAGACGAGACTGGGGCGGAGGTTCACCTTCCAGCAGAGCAACGACCCTAAACATACAGCCAGAGCTACAATGGAATGGTTTAGATCAAAGCATATTCATGTGTTAGAATGGCTTAGTCAAAGTCCCGACCTAAATCCAATTGAGAATCTGTGGCAAGACTTAAAAGTTGCTGTTTACAGACACTTTCCATCCAATCTGACAGAGCTTGAGCTATTTTGCAAGGAAATATGGGCAAAAATGTCCCTCTCGAGATGTGCAAAGCTGGTAGAGACATCCCCAAAAAGACTTGCAGCTGTAATTGCAGTGAAAGGGGTTTTTACAAAGTATTGACTCCGGGGGGCTGAATACAAATGTACGCCACACTTTTCACATATTTATTTGCAAAAAACGTTGAAAATCTTTTATCATTTTCCTTCCACTTCACAATTATGTCCCACTTCACATAAAATCCCAATAAAATACTTTTTCAAGGCACTGTATATGTAAATAACAGAAGCAAAGGCGATCCAATAAATCTGACTCTGGTTGTAAAGTCAGAAGGTGTTTTTATCTTAATGCATTCTATGAAGGTAAAGAACCTTCTGTGTGCAGCAGCCCCCCCTAATACTTACCTGAGCCCCCTCTCGATTCAGCGATGTCCACGAGAGCCTTGGCTCTCACTCCTGATTGGCTCTTGGCAGCAGCGGGAGCCATGGGCTCCCGCTGCTGTCAATCACAGCCAGTGAGCCAATCAGGAGAGGGAATTCACACACAGAGCCATGGCTTGAGAAAGCGCCTGCTTGGGTGCCCCCATAGCAAGCTGTTTGCTCTGGGGGCACTCAGAAGGGAGGGGAGGCAGGAGCACCAGTGGGGGACCCGAGAAGAGGAGGATTGGGGCTGTTCTGTGCAAAAACACTACAAAGAGGAGGTAAGTATAACATGGCCTACTGGACTCTGTACACTTCTCCTGGGATTTCTGTGCTGGGATCCTGGGATTTCTGCCCTAAGCATGGCCTTGGCTGTGCCGACTACAATTGCATGGGTGTGGGCTACATGGATACCATGCCCCATCAGCTCTAAGGCTCCTCCCCATCTGGCTTATATATTGGTGCTGCCCCACCCATGACATCACCGCAGGAGGGCTCTACCTAAAAGGGGCCTAGCCCCTGATGACACTGTCTGCTGTAACCAATTCTGGCACAGGGCCACCTAGTGGCAGACTAGCTAACTGCTCCTGCCTACGAACCCATTGCAAAATAACTTTTTACATGTAATTAATGACACTCATGGAGATTTATTGATTTTGACCATCTGATCCATTTAGCTGGGCGAATACTCTCCCCTTGATCCTTACAGAGAGGAAGCCTTTGTATTACTGGCTTTATATTTTTTCACATATCCAATGTCACAGTCCCGCTAAAAATCGCTGATCCCTGCCATTACTAGTAAAAACAATAAAAAAATTTAAAAGTGTCTAAATCTTTCCCCTATTTTGTAGACGCTATACCTTTTGCGCAAACCAATCAATATACGCTTATTGCGATTTTTTTTTTTACCAAAAATATGTAGCAGAATACATATTGGCCTAAACTGATGAAGACATTTTTTATTTATTTTTGGATATATATTATAGCAGAAATTAAAAAAATATTGAGGTTTTTTAAAATTGACGCTCTTTTTTTGTTTATAGCGCAAAAAATAAAAACCGCAGAGATGATCAAATACCACCAAAAGAAAGCTCTATTTGTGGGAAAAATAGGACATCAATTTTATTTGGGTCACATGGCAAAAAATGGCCTGGTCATTAAGGGGGTAAATCCTTCCGGGGCTGAAGTGGTTAAACAACATTGGGAAAACCTGTTACATGTAAACAACAGAAACAAAGGAGGTCCATTAAATCTGATCCTCTGTTATACTGGGCTGAATATTTACTCCCCTTTTGCCCCTTAACCACTTCAGCCCCGGAAGAATTTACCCCCCATAATGACCAGGCCATTTTTTGCGATACAGCACTGCGTCACTTTAACCACTTCAGCCCCGGACCATTTGGCTGCCCAAAGACCAGAGCACTTTTTGCAATTCGGCACTGCGTCGCTTTAACATTGCGCAGTCATGCGACGTGGCCCCCAAACAAAATTGATATCCTTTTTTTCCCACAAATAAAGCTTTCTTTTAGTAGTATTTGATCACCTCTGCGATCTTTTATTAGTTTGCGCTAAAAACAAAAAAACAGCAACAATTTTGATAAAAAAGCAATATTTTTTACTTATTTGCTATAATAAATATCCCCAAAAAATATATAAAAAAAACATATGTTTTCCTCAGTTTAAGCCGATACGTATTCTTCTACATATTTTTGGTTAAAAAAAAATGCAATAAGCATTTATTGATTGGTTTGCGCAAAAGTTAAAGCGTCTACAAAATAGGGGATAGTTTTATGGCATTTTTATTAATAATTATTTTTTTACTAGTAATGGCGGCGATCAGCGATTTTTATCGTGACTGCGACATTATGGCGGACACATCGGACACTTTTGACGCCATTTTGGGACCATTGTCATTTATACAGCGATCAGTGCTATAAAAATGCATTGATTACTGTGTAAATTACTGTGTAAATGACACTGGCAGTGAAGGGGTTAACCAGTAGGGGCGGTGAAAGGGTTAAGTGTGTCCTAGGGATGTGTTCTAACTGTAGGGGGGATGGGTTACGTGTGACACGACACTGATCACTGCTCCCGATCACAGGGAGCTGTGATCAGTGTCCTGTCACTAGGAAGAATGGGGAAATTCTTGTTTACATTAGCATTTCCCCGTTCTTCCTCTCCGTGAGAGGATCGCGGGACTCCTGGCGGACATCGAATCCGCGGGACCCGCGGTCGAACTCATGGAGCTCGCGGTGGGCGGGCGCACGTATGCGCCGCCGCACGTGCGTTCACAATCCTGCATCTTAAAGGGGACATACCTGTACACCCATATGCCCAGCCGAGCCATGGTCGACAAGCGGTTAACTGACAATTGCACGGTCATGCGACGCTGTAAACAAAAAAGACCGACAATTTAAAAATTATCCCCAAAAAAAAGTAAAAACAAAAAATCTTCATCAGCTTAGGCCAATATGTATTCTTCTACATATTTTTGGTAAAAAAAAAAATCGCAATAAGCGTATATTGATTGGTTTGCACAAAAGTTATAGCGTCTACAAAATAGGGGATATATTTATGACATTCTTATTATAAATTTTTTTTTTTTACTAGTAATGGGGGTGATCAGCGATTTTTAGCGGGACTGCGACATTGCGGCGGACAGATCGGACACTTTTGACTCTTTTTGGGACCAGTGACATTATTACAGTGATCAGAGCTAAAAATAGCCACTGATTCCTGTATAAATGTCACTGGCAGGAAAGGGGTTAACACTGGGGGGCGATCAAGGGGTTAAGTGTTCCCTAGGGAGGTGTTTCTAACTGTGGGGGGGGGGGGGGACGGGACTGACAGGGAATACAGAGAGATCGCTGTTCCTGATCACTAGGAACAGCAGATCTCTCCTCCCCTGTCAGAACAGGGATGTGTTTGTTTACATTGACAGATCCCCATTCTGGCTCTCTGTGGAGCAATCGCGGGTGGCCGTTGGACATCACGGCTGCCAGCCACGCCCATCGGCTCCAGCGAAGCAGCGCGAGCGCGCCTGCTATAGCTGGTAAAGGGACCGATGTACAGCTACGATTCGCGCAGCCAAGCCAACCTGTCGCAATATAGCTGCGGCAGCTGGTCGGCAAGCGGTTAATTTGAAGCAATCACTAATTGGAATCTGTAATAGTCTGAATTTCCACATAATATTAGGCCCCTTTCACACTGGGGCGGGCATATGTGGTGGCGGTATAGCGGCGCGATTTCCAGCGCCGCTATACCGTCGTGTTTACCGCGATATTCGGCCGCTAGCGGTGCGGTTTTAACCCCCGCTAGCGGCCGAAAAAGGGTTAATACCGCCCGCAAACCGCGGTATTACCGCGGTGTCCCATTGATTTCAATGGCAAGGAGCGGTATACACACCGCTCTTTCACCGCACCAAAGATGCGGCTTGCAGGAGATTTTTTTGTCTCCTGCCAGCGCACCGCCTCAGTGTGAAAGCCTTCGGGCTTTCACATTGAGAATGCTGGGGCAGGAGTATTTCAGGCGTTATTTATGCGCTATTTTTAGCGCAAAAACGCCTTAAATACGCCTCAGTGTGAAAGGGGCCTTAGAGATGATTTTACTTTTGGTTATTTTCTTGTATTTGCTCCTCATCTGAACAGTTGGGTATGGCTAAATTTAGGCTTTCAGGCCATCCCACTCCTGTCTGAGCACAGTATTGGCAGCGGACGCTTTAACCACTTCAGCCTCGGAAGGTTTCCTGACCAGAGCACTTTTTACAATTTGGCACTGCGTCGCTTTAATTGGTAATTGCGCAGTCATGCAATGCTGTACCCAAACAAAAGTTGCATACTTTTTTCCCATAAATTGAGCTTTCTTTTGGTGGTATTTGATCACCTCTGTGTTTTTTTGTTTTTGCGCTATACACAAAAAAAGAGCGACAATTTAAAAAAAAAAATGATATTTTTTACTTTTTGCTATAATAAATATCCCCAAAAATGTTTTTAAAAAACAAATTATTTCATCAGTTTAGGCCGATATATATTCTTTTACATATTTTTGATAAAAAAAAAATCGCAAAAGGCATATATTAATTGGTTTGCGCAAAAGTTATAGCGTCTACAAGCTATGGGTAAGATTTATGGCATTTTAATGCGATTTTTAGCGGTATTGCGACAGACAGATCAGACACTTTTGACCCATTTTTGGCACCATTGACATTTATACAGCGATCAGTGCTATAAGAATGCACCGATTACTGTGTAAATGACACTGGTAGGGAATTGGGCAGTCAAGGGGTTAAATGCGTGTTCCCTCAGTGTGTTCTAACTGTATGGGGATTGGACTGAGTAGGAGAGGAGACATATCGCTGTTTCTACTTACTAGGAACAAACGACATGTCTTCTCTCCTCTGACAGCACATGGATTTGTGTGTTAACACTAGGGCTGCAACTAACGATTATTTTCATAATCGATTAGTTGGTTGATTATCGCTTCAAATAATCGACTAATCGGATAATCTTAAAAAAAGTGTGGTGTGTAATTTAGTTAATATGTAAAGTTTAAAAAAAAAGGCAATTTATTCTTAAATATCCATATGCAGTGGTAAATATAAATAACCAACTACAATAATTGTAATACCTTCTATTACCACCAGTCTATCAGCCTCCACCTTCTCTGGGTTCAGATTATGATCTTCCCTGCACACAGTCTTTAAAGTATTTTTTTTTTTTTTTTAAACAAACATGTGTAATGGTTTTGCACAGAGCAGCTCGGGTTCCTCCTCTTCTGGGGTCCCCCGCTGACACTTCTGGCTCCTCCTGCCTTTAGAGTGCCTCGATAGCTAGCTGCAAAGTGTAATATAGAGTGCCCTCATAGCAGGGGAAAAACTACTCCTGTCTTTCGGGACCAAAGATTTCAAGTGGGGGGAGTGTGTAGCAGAGTGTCACTTTTGCACGTAGCTTATGGACTACAGTTTGTGCCTAATAAGACCTTAACTCCTTCTGCCTATAGAGCCACTGACTTCCTGCCCAGGACTACATGTCCCATGAGGCATTGCTCCTCACACATTCACAAGTTCTCAGGCACTTGCTGACATGTATGCGTGGTGTACTGAGATGTATGTGTGCTGCACTGTGTTTCCTGATATGTAAACAAATAATGCATTCTGTATGCAGGCAAACTAATCGGCTGGCCGATTAATCGATTATGGAAATAGTTGACAACTATTTTCATAATCGATTAGTTGACGATTAATCGATTAGTTGTTTCGGCCCTAGTTTACACATAAAAATTCCTGTGCTGGTGCTCGTGCACGCAATCGCGCGTGGCCGGCGGCGATCACAACCGCCAGCCACGCGCATCGGCTCCCCCGCCGCGCAGTGGGTGCGCGCCCTCTGGCGGCTCTTAAAGGAAGGTTTCGCGCAGGGGAGCCATTCTGCCCCCGTAAATACACGTGAGCTGGTCGGACTTGGCAGTAAAATTCAAGGTCTTCTTATAATGTCAAAGCCCAATCCCCCCGGTAATAATGTTTGTCTCATTCCTGTAACGGCTACATTTGCAAGAGAGCTTTTTCTTTTGAAAAATCAACAGACCTACTGGCCAGATCACCAGGTGAAAATAGGAGAAGGCGAGCCTAAAAAGAAACAAATGCAGCCATCACATCTAAGAATTGGTAAGCTGCTATATAATTAATGTTTGCTTTTGGGATTAATACTGCTGTAAAAGAAAGAAGAAAGTTAGTTAGATTTATAGTTACCCTACTGCCATTCTTTGCCTACAGTGCCTAAGTGAGGATGATGTCAAACTCCTTCAGATGAGATCCTGGGCAACACAAAGCAGCCGACCTCTTGGAAGCAGTGTTAATTTTGGCAGCAAATTTTGATTTAGTTGTATGCCGCGTACACACGATCGGAAATTCCGACAAGAAAAGTTCGATGTGAGCTTTTGGTCGGAAATTCCGACCGTGTGTATGCTCCATTGGACATTTTCTGTTGGAATTTCCGACAACAAAAATTTGAGAGCTGGCTCTCAAATTTTCCGACAAGAAAAGTTCTGCTCGGAAATTCTGATCGTGTGTAGCCAATTCCGACGCACAAAAATCCTATGCATGCTCTGAATCAATTGGACGCATGCTCGGAATCATTGAACTTAATTTTTCTCGGCTCGTTGTAGTGTTGTACATCACCGCGTTCTTGACGGTCGGAATTTCCGGCAACATTTGCGTGACCGTGTGTGTGCAACACAAGTTTGAGTCAACATTCCGTCGGACAAAAATCCACGTTTTTCTTGTTGGAATTTCTGATCGTGTGTGCGCGGCATTAGTCTGAAGCGTCGTACACACAGCCGGTTTTCTCGTCAAGAAACGACAAGAAAACTGCTGGCAGAGCTTTCTTGCCGAGAAAACCGGCCGTGTGTACGAGGCTTTCAGGTTTCTCTTCAGGAAAACTGGCCAGAATCTCGACGAGAAAAATAGAGAACCTGCTCTCTATTTTCTCGTCGGGATTCTCGTCGGCCTGTTTAACTACACCCATTCGATTAGATGAATAAAATGATTTTAGTCGACTAAAATGTCCTGGAGATTGAGTCGACTAAATACGACTAAAACTAAAAACAATTGCAGAAGACTAAACTGGGACTAAAACTAAAATGCCATTTTAGTCCTAAGACTCAAGCCTCGTACACACGGCCGAGAATCTCGTCAGGAAAAAACACGTCGTTTTTCCTGACGAGATTCTTAAACAAGAATCTTGTCCCGGCCGACTGTACACACGTACCTTTCAAAAGAACCGCCATTCTTTTGAATGGCACGAACGCGGTGACGTCATCGACTATGACAAGCGTGCGCTCGTCACATTCAATGCCGTCGCCGCCATCTTGCTACACCCTACCTATGCCTAGGAAGCTACTGTGCATGCGTCAAAGTCATTTCGAGCATGCGCGGGTTTCCACGGCGACAGGTAAGTGTACACACTTTCAGGTTTCTTGTCGGGAAACAGGCCGACGAGAATCCCGACGAGAAAATAGAGAGCAGGTTCTCTATTTTTCTTGTTGAGATTCTGGCCAGTTTTCTTGACGAGAAACCTGAAAGCCTCGTGCACACGCACGGTTTTCTCGGCAAGAAAGCTCTCCCGGCGGTTTTCTTGTCGTTTCTTGACGAGAAAACTGGCCGTGTGTACGAGGCTTCAGTCTTTTGATGAAAATGGCATTTTAGTTTTAGTCCCATTATAGCCTTTTGACTAAAATGCAATTTTAGTTTTAGTCGTATTTTAGTCATCTCAATTATTTTAGTTTTAGTCGTATTTCAGTTGACTAAAATGGTATTAAGTTAGTCAACTACAATGTTTTAGTCAGTTTTAGTCAACAAAATTAACACTGCTTGGAAGAAGACGCTCCTGCAATGGACTGACGTGGCTTCTCGCAAGATTTCACTTGTTCTGCATTTCCCAGGGACCTTCCCAGAATGATGGGGACATCACGTCCTGTGACGCAGAAGATAGAGGCAAAGTATAAATCTTTGAAAAAGGAAGGAAAGAAAGAATGAAAGGAAGAAAGAAAGAAAAGAAAGAAAGGAAGAAAAAAGGAAAGAAACAAGGACAAAAGAAGTAGAAAGGAAGGAAGGAGGATATTGAAAACGATCAGTTAAATTGACAATCAGGGCCGCCATCAGGGGGGTACAGGCAGTACACCTGTAAGGGGCCCAGGGGTCCCCCCCCCTTTTGTTTTTATAATTTTTTTTAATAATTTTTTTTTTTTGTAAGGGGCCCAGAGGTCCCCAGAGGCCCAGAGGTCCCCGGGGCCCCGGATGGAAACCTCCATTTTTTATTTATTTTTTATAAATAATGTGTTCATCAGCACCCAAACCCCCTGCTTCTCAATTCGTGGCACCCCCCCCCCCCCCGCCTCTGAATTTGCGGCAGCCCCCCCCCCCCCCCGCTTCTCAATTTGTGGCGGCAGCACCCCCCCCGGTTCTCCTCGGCTCCAGGGGGCCCAAGCCTGAAGCTGTGTAAGGGGCCCCAAAATTCCTGATGGCTGCCCTGTTGACAATGCAGTGCTGGGTGTTCCCTATAAGGCAGTATTGTTGGCTCTGAAATTCAGCAGAATTATGTCCATGAGAACTGTTCTGACATGACAAAGACAATGCAAGTACACAGATATAATCATCCTACCAGGTGACCTAGACATGCGCAGAACGAAAAAAAAATAATGTTTTGATTCGATTCGTTATTTCCATAAATCTGTTTAGTTAAATTTGTTTCTCTGCAATAATAAAAAAATAAAAAAAATTGTTTCATTCATTTAATTTGTTTTCGGAATTCGTTTTATTTATTCAGTATCAAATCGATTCAAATTTTTCGAGATCAAATCGAATTCCATTTGAAATCATATTTATTCTATTCGAAATTTGAATTTTGGAAGATGGGTTTTAGTCTTTCTATTCCATTCTATTCTATTATTTTATTTTTTATTATATTCTTTTCTTTATATATTATATTATATTATTTTGTATTCGAAATTAACATTTCGGAAAACTTATATTGTTATATTCTTTCTATTCTATTCTATTATTTTCTATTGTTTAATTTATTCTATATTTTTTTCTATTCTATTCTAATATATTCTTTTCTATTCTATTAGAATATTCTGTTATTTTATTTTCTATTTTATTTTGTTCTGTTTTACGTTATTATTTTATTTTCTATTCTATCCCTTTTTTTCTATTTTATTTTGTATTCTGTTCTGCTTTACTCTATTCTATTATTTTCTATTCTATTCAATTTGGAAGTTTGAATTCAATTCAAAAACTATTTGAATTTGATTTGAAAAATATTTGCATTTGATTCAAAAACTATTCGAATTTCGGCAACAGGTACGTTGTTTCACGCAGCCAGGCCACCCTGTGCGGTGGATGGTCCAGAACTGGTTAAAGACCAAATGAGCTTTAAGCTTAAATCAACTAAATACATTACAGTTGCATACCTTCCAACTTTTTGAGATGGGAACAAGGGACACCTATTAGAAACAATATGTTGGACACACCCCCTGCCATGCCCCCTTGAAGGAGACGTATTAAAAAAAAATTGTTAAACCCACAAGTGCTTTTTTTTTTATATTGGCTTTTGACAATTACAAATTCAGCAATTTAAAAATTGGATGAACGGTTTAACGCTGGGAAAACACTTTTTGAAAGATAAATAAATACTGTGTTTTATACACAGCTATATAGATCAGACCGTAATGAGGGACAAATGAGGAGGAAAGAGAAACAGAGGGACTTTGTTCCAAATCAGGGACAATCCCTCGAAATCAGGGACAGTTGGAAGTTATGCAGTTGCAACGTCTTACGGTTTATTTTCTTTAGAAAGCAGCCACAGCCCGAAAAAAAAGGCCTGTCTCCTGCCAGCTGCTGCAGAGCAGGTCCTCTGTGGGGAAGCAGTGGTCTTGCTGCAGAGGTCTGATGCACTCTGCTAGCTAGAGCTCCTCAATAATTAGGGAGAATAGGTTTTACTGATTGCAAAGCTATAAGTCTTAACTCAGCGGAGAGTATGGTGGACCTCCGCAGAGAGACCACTACTTCCACACAGACACTCATGCCCTGTAAACACGATCGGATTTCCGATGGAATAAAATCCCATGGATTTTTCCGTCGGAATTCCGATGAAGCTGACTTTCATCAGTCTTGCCTACACACCATCAGACAAAATTCCGACCGTCCAAAACGCTGTGACGTACAACACGTACGACGGCACTATAAAGGGGAAGTTCAAATCCAACGGCACCACCCTTTGGGCTGCTTTTGTTGATTTCGTGTTACCGCGTGTTAGTTTGGTGTTAGCCGATTCGCGCTTTTCAGTCTCCGTGCTTTTCCGTCTGTTACAGCATGACGAATGTGCTATCTCCATTACCAAACGCTCGTTTTACCAGAATGAGCGCTCCCGTCTTCTAATTTAGTCTGTGCATGCGTGGGTTTTTCTCCGATGGAGTTCCCCACAGACGATCAGAATTTGCTATCGTTTTTTTTTCCCATCGGAAAAATGGAAAATGGAAAAAAGACCGATGGGGCCCACACACAATTGTTTTTTCCGATAAAACAAGTCCATCGGTCTTTTTTTATCGCAAAAAAACGATCGTGTGTACGCGGCATAAGGGTCCTTCTGCAGTATGCTGGCAGAGAACAAGCTCCTTTACTCATGCTGTGGCTGATTTCTAATGCCCCGTACACACGATCCGAAGATCGTACGACTTTTTTCGCTTAATAGTCGCAAGTAAAATTAAATAGGTTATTAAAGTCACGAAAATTCTCGTACGACAGAAAAAAAATCGGAAGTGATGTCATGTGTTGTAAAGTATTTGTATTGTATTTTCGGACGACAACTGTACTGACTAAACGAAAATCGTACGATTTGTTATCGTACGAGGAAAATTTTCGTGCAAGTGCGATTAAATAATATCGGATGAACTGTCCTGATCGGCTCTCGAAGCTCTGTACTAATGATCCGATTATCGTACGATTCTTCCTCAGACGACATTTTTCGTACGATATTCGGATCGTGTGTACGGGGCTTAAGACTTTGCACACCTTTTGTTTTGATGCTCTGGGAATGTATTTAAATAAGTTAAACTGAAAGTCCCAAAAAAGCCCTAAAATATAATCGTTTCTACTTAGAAAATAAACTAAACAATGGAATATATTCAAATGAAGAGGTTTTTCTGCACGCATTTACTGTAAATCTTCCTCAAATGACTCATCATAAACGCCATCTGTTCGCGTTCCCCATAATGCGATATTCAGCTGCTCCATAGCATTTCATCGTCACCATGAAATTTCAACTCTAAATATTTATAAAGCTGAAAGTCTACACTTTCCTCTGTAAATACATTACAGTATGAGGGGAGGATGTATACTGCTTTGTGCCATAGGGCGCAAAAGCATTTTTGTCTTTACTTTGGCGTTCAATAATATTACAAGGTCAGGTTAGGGCTGTTATAGCAGGAAAGACTAAAATAAAAAGTCAAACAAATGTTCGGGTAATTGCTTTCACTGAAATAACTCTGGATGTCAATCAAAAATAATACCGAAAGAGGATCCCTAATCTATTCAAGAACACCTCCATAATTAATCATAGAGAGACTGTTGATGATAAGATACATCCGCTCTATATTGTATTGGCGGAAGAAAGAAAGAAAGAAAGAAAGAAAGAAAGAAAGAAAGAAAGAAAGAAAGAGAAGAGAAGAAGAAGAGAAGAAAAAGAAGAGAAGAAAAAGAAGAGAGAACAAGAAGAAGAAGAGAAAAGAAGAAGAGAAGAGAGAGAAGAGAGAAGAAGATAGAGAAGAGAGATAAAGAGAGCAAGTGATAGAGAGAGAGAGAAAGAAACAGAGAGAGTGAGTGAAAGAAGGCGATTGAGAGAGAGAGAGAGAAAAAAAGAAAGAAAGAGAGGGAAAAAATAAAGGGAAAGAGAGAGAGAGAAGAAAGAAAGGAAGAGAAAGATAGAGAGTGAGAGAAATAAATTGAGAGAGAAATAAATCGAGAGAGAGAGAGAGAGAGAGAGAGAGAGAGAGAGAGAAAGAAAGAGAAAGAGAGAGAGAAAAGGAAATGACAAGAAAGGGATAAAAAAAAAGAAAAAGCAATGGAGAAAGGATGCAAGAACCATGGTAGGGAAAGGAAAGATAAAAGAAGGAAGGAAATGAAGAGAAAAGAAAGGAAGGAAAAAAATGCAAAAATAAAAAGGAAAGAGGATGAAAGAGAGAGAGAGGTTGGAAGTAGTAAATGTAGGAGGAAGGGAACGAAGAAAAGATGGGAAATAGAGAAAAAGCAATGGAGAAAGGATGCAAGAACCATTGCAAGGAAAGGAGAGATAAAAGAAGGAAGGAAATTGAGAGAGAGAAAGGAAAGAAGGGGAAAGGAAGGAAGAAATAAAAAAGAAAGGAAAGAGGACGAAAGGGAGAGAGGTTGGAAGGAGGAAAGGAAGGAAGAAGGGAAAGAAGAAAAGTAAGGAAAGAGAGAAAAAGGAAGGAAAGAGAAAAAGAAAGAAAGAAAGAAAGAGGAAGGAAGGATGGGAGAAGTGAAGGAAGTCAAATAAAAAAGAAATACATTTGGGTAAAAGGGAAACAAGTAGGAAGTAAGAAAGAAGAGAAAAAAAAGGAAGGAAAGAAAATAAAAATCAATGGAGGAAGGATGAAAGAACCATAGAAAGAAGAGAAAGGAAATGAAGAGAAAGGAAGGAAAGAAAAGGGAAGCAAGTAGGAAAGGAGAAAGTAGCAAGAAAGGATGGAAGAGAAAAAGGAAGGATGGGAGGAAGGAAGGAAGAAAGAAAGAAAGAAAGAAAGAGAAGAGAAGAGAAGAAGAAGAGAAGAAAAAGAAGAGAAGAAAAAGAAGAGAGAACAAGAAGAAGAAGAGAAAAGAAGAAGAGAAGAGAGAGAAGAGAGAAGAAGATAGAGAAGAGAGATAAAGAGAGAAAGTGATAGAGAGAGAGAGAGAGAAAGAAACAGAGAGAGTGAGTGAAAGAAGGCGATTGAGAGAGAGAGAGAGAGAAAAAGAAAGAAAGAGAGGGAAAAAATAAAGGGAAAGAGAGAGAGTGAGAGAAGAAAGAAAGGAAGAGAAAGATAGAGAGTGAGAGAAATAAATTGAGAGAGAAATAAATTGAGAGAGAGAGAGAGAGAAAGAAAGAGAAAGAGAGAGAGAGAAAAGGAAATGACAAGAAAGGGATAAAAAAAAAAGAAAAAGCAATGGAGAAAGGATGCAAGAACCATGGTAGGGAAAGGAAAGAAAAAAGAAGGAAGGAAATAAAGAGAAAAGAAAGGAAGGAAAAAAATGCAAAAATAAAAAGGAAAGAGGATGAAAGAGAGAGAGAGAGGTTGGAAGTAGTAAATGTAGGAGGAAGGGAACGAAGAAAAGATGGGAAATAGAGAAAAAGCAATGGAGAAAGGATGCAAGAACCATGGCAAGGAAAGGAGAGATAAAAGAAGGAAGGAAATTGAGAGAGAGAAAGGAAAGAAGGGGAAAGGAAGGAAGAAATAAAAAAGAAAGGAAAGAGGACGAAAGGGAGAGAGGTTGGAAGGAGGAAAGGAAGGAAGAAGGGAAAGAAGAAAAGTAAGGAAAGAGAGAAAAAGGAAGGAAAGAGAAAAAGAAAGAAAGAGGAAGGAAGGATGGGAGAAGTGAAGGAAGTCAAATAAAAAAGAAATACATTTGGGTAAAAGGGAAACAAGTAGGAAGTAAGAAAGAAGAGAAAAAAAAGGAAGGAAAGAAAATAAAAATCAATGGAGGAAGGATGAAAGAACCATAGAAAGAAGAGAAAGGAAATGAAGAGAAAGGAAGGAAAGAAAAGGGAAGCAAGTAGGAAAGGAGAAAGTAGCAAGAAAGGATGGAAGAGAAAAAGGAAGGATGGGAGGAAGGAAGGAAGAAAGAAAGAAAGAAAGAAAGAAAGAGAAGAGAAGAGAAGAAGAAGAGAAGAAAAAGAAGAGAAGAAAAAGAAGAGAGAACAAGAAGAAGAAGAGAAAAGAAGAAGAGAAGAGAGAGAAGAGAGAAGAAGATAGAGAAGAGAGATAAAGAGAGAAAGTGATAGAGAGAGAGAGAGAGAAAGAAACAGAGAGAGTGAGTGAAAGAAGGCGATTGAGAGAGAGAGAAAAAGAAAGAAAGAGAGGGAAAAAAATAAAGGGAAAGAGAGAGAGAGAGAGAAGAAAGAAAGGAAGAGAAAGATAGAGAGTGAGAGAAATAAATTGAGAGAGAAATAAATTGAGAGAGAGAGAGAGAGAGAGAAAGAAAGAGAAAGAGAGAGAGAGAAAAGGAAATGACAAGAAAGGGATAAAAAAAAAGAAAAAGCAATGGAGAAAGGATGCAAGAACCATGGTAGGGAAAGGAAAGATAAAAGAAGGAAGGAAATGAAGAGAAAAGAAAGGAAGGAAAAAAATGCAAAAATAAAAAGGAAAGAGGATGAAAGAGAGAGAGAGAGGTTGGAAGTAGTAAATGTAGGAGGAAGGGAACGAAGAAAAGATGGGAAATAGAGAAAAAGCAATGGAGAAAGGATGCAAGAACCATGGCAAGGAAAGGAGAGATAAAAGAAGGAAGGAAATTGAGAGAGAGAAAGGAAAGAAGGGGAAAGGAAGGAAGAAATAAAAAAGAAAGGAAAGAGGACGAAAGGGAGAGAGGTTGGAAGGAGGAAAGGAAGGAAGAAGGGAAAGAAGAAAAGTAAGGAAAGAGAGAAAAAGGAAGGAAAGAGAAAAAGAAAGAAAGAAAGAAAGAGGAAGGAAGGATGGGAGAAGTGAAGGAAGTCAAATAAAAAAGAAATACATTTGGGTAAAAGGGAAACAAGTAGGAAGTAAGAAAGAAGAGAAAAAAAAGGAAGGAAAGAAAATAAAAATCAATGGAGGAAGGATGAAAGAACCATAGAAAGAAGAGAAAGGAAATGAAGAGAAAGGAAGGAAAGAAAAGGGAAGCAAGTAGGAAAGGAGAAAGTAGCAAGAAAGGATGGAAGAGAAAAAGGAAGGATGGGAGGAAGGAAGGAAGAAAGAAAGAAAGAAAGAAAGAAAGAAAGAAAGAAAGAGAAGAGAAGAGAAGAAGAAGAGAAGAAAAAGAAGAGAAGAAAAAGAAGAGAGAACAAGAAGAAGAAGAGAAAAGAAGAAGAGAAGAGAGAGAAGAGAGAAGAAGATAGAGAAGAGAGATAAAGAGAGAAAGTGATAGAGAGAGAGAGAGAGAGAAAGAAACAGAGAGAGTGAGTGAAAGAAGGCGATTGAGAGAGAGAGAGAGAGAGAAAAAGAAAGAAAGAGAGGGAAAAAATAAAGGGAAAGAGAGAGAGAGAGAAGAAAGAAAGGAAGAGAAAGATAGAGAGTGAGAGAAATAAATTGAGAGAGAAATAAATTGAGAGAGAGAGAGAGAGAGAGAAAGAAAGAGAAAGAGAGAGAGAGAAAAGGAAATGACAAGAAAGGGATAAAAAAAAAGAAAAAGCAATGGAGAAAGGATGCAAGAACCATGGTAGGGAAAGGAAAGATAAAAGAAGGAAGGAAATGAAGAGAAAAGAAAGGAAGGAAAAAAATGCAAAAATAAAAAGGAAAGAGGATGAAAGAGAGAGAGAGAGGTTGGAAGTAGTAAATGTAGGAGGAAGGGAACGAAGAAAAGATGGGAAATAGAGAAAAAGCAATGGAGAAAGGATGCAAGAACCATGGCAAGGAAAGGAGAGATAAAAGAAGGAAGGAAATTGAGAGAGAGAAAGGAAAGAAGGGGAAAGGAAGGAAGAAATAAAAAAGAAAGGAAAGAGGACGAAAGGGAGAGAGGTTGGAAGGAGGAAAGGAAGGAAGAAGGGAAAGAAGAAAAGTAAGGAAAGAGAGAAAAAGGAAGGAAAGAGAAAAAGAAAGAAAGAAAGAGGAAGGAAGGATGGGAGAAGTGAAGGAAGTCAAATAAAAAAGAAATACATTTGGGTAAAAGGGAAACAAGTAGGAAGTAAGAAAGAAGAGAAAAAAAAGGAAGGAAAGAAAATAAAAATCAATGGAGGAAGGATGAAAGAACCATAGAAAGAAGAGAAAGGAAATGAAGAGAAAGGAAGGAAAGAAAAGGGAAGCAAGTAGGAAAGGAGAAAGTAGCAAGAAAGGATGGAAGAGAAAAAGGAAGGATGGGAGGAAGGAAGGAAGAAAGAAAGGAAAAAAGAAAGAAAATAGGAAGAAACGCATTGAAGTATAGGACAAGGAAAGAGGGCAAAAGAGAGAGAGGTTGGAAGGAGGAAAAGGAGGGAAAGAGAAAACAAAATGAAAGAAGGAGAGAATGGAAGGAAGGAAGAAGGGAAAGAGAAGAAAGAAGAGAAGAAAGGGAGGGAAAGACAGAACAAAACGAAATGAGAGAATGAAAGAAAGGAAAGAGGAAATGGAAATGCATCAGTTAAACCTTCATTGACAATGCATTGCTGGGTGTTCCCTATGAGGCAGTATTGTTGGCTCTGAAATTCAGCAGAATTGTGTCCATGAGAACTGTTCTGACATGACGAGGACTATACAAGTACACAGATATAATTGTCCTACCAGGTGACCTGCGTTCTCTCTGCTCCCTTTACAAGACCAGTAGACTTGGCGTTTCCATGTGTCACACATCATATAACTGCAGAATCCTCACTCAGGTCTGTTTTATAAACCTGTCCAGAGTGAAGCAGGAATCATCGGGGAATAATCAGTCATAAACACACATTCAGCTGCCACATTTTTTCCAAGCACATAATCCAGGTCTTGTGGCGGAGGGGCGGTTATTTTTGCTTTAATGTAATTATATCATTCCCCAGAATTACTGACATTGGAGCTAAGGTGAGAAACACGTTGACACCTATGTCATGGGTACAGAGCCTGCAGGCTCAGCAGACGCTCAAACAGGAAGTTAGGAGCTCACTGGATTTCTGACAGATCAACTGGTACTTTTCTGTACTTGCAGCATTTAAAGAATATAGTGAAGGTTTTTTTTCTTTTTTGTCCAGGCATACATTTCAAATAATATTAGCGTTTTCCAAATCAATGAACTTTCAATTCAGATACCAACTTCTTGGCCTCTGGCATTCTGTTAGCTACCGTATGTTACTTTTGAAACTTACATATCAAAGGGATAATTAGCAGCTAGAAATATCTGGACAATATAATTGACTGAATCTGGCCATGTGGTCACATTACATTAATGATGTCTCCAGCATTCCCACCCCTTTGTTACATGTGGCTATGAGGTGGGAAGCTCCTTGGCTGCAGTTGATTGGTCCAGCATCCTGCTATCATGTGAAGTTTCCAATGGGTTCGCTCATCACTACTCAAAAATTAAACAAAAAAACATCCTTTACCTTCCCTGACTGAGCCACGTCCTCCTTTCATGTGTGCATCACACGCTCCCCCCTCACAGACACTGCAGCTCACAGTGGGAGGGTTTTAGCAGCAGAGGCAGTGCTGTCAATCCAGAAAGCAGTGGACGGAACTGGGTGTGGTCAAGTGCTAATTGACAAGCTACAGTGACAATGCTGATAGCCACACCCCCACCATCTTTTCATTCCATTGTATGACCAGCAGGCACAGCCTATATGAGGGTGACAACCCTGATTTGAATTTAGGAGCCGTGCAGCAGTGTTGTCACCCCATCACAGGAAACTGCTTTAGGTGGACTTCAGTGGACTTCACTGCCAAGATCAACAGGTATACGTGAGACTTTTCAAGGGTCTAAGGGAAAATTGTGCTGCAGCATCTATTTTTAAATGGAAGACAACATATTGACTTTCATTTCACTGGCTGAGGAACCGCTGTCAGATGAAGCCTGAAGGGTCAGCTAATATGTAGGGGGATGATGGAAATTTGATTCTGTATGTAGAAGGGTTATGCTTAATTACTCAGAGTTGAGTTTAAAAATAGCTTTAGCAACTCATCAGTGAAAATTTATGCAGAATAATTGATGGTTTTTACATTTGGCTGGAGTTCTTTGATTTACTACAAGTTCTAAAAAAACTAGTACTAACTTTACCTAAGCCCTGCCAAAATTCACAATATTCCTTGGATCACGCGCTCAAAAAAAAAGCAACTGCAATTCATTGGGGATGATGGAAATTAAAAGCCAGATTAATCAACGTGAGATAAGTATTCCAGGCATGCAGTTACACCAAGCCACTAGCGCTAAAAAACATTTAAAGTGTGTGAAATATGGGGCTACGGAGGATTCATGGCTGCCTGAGAAACATGTATGAGAGCAAGGTGTGAATTTGATACATTCGTTGAATGCGGACGCAGTGCTACAAGGGGGACGTGTTGCTGGACAAATAAAATGCTTTGCAGCGACACATATGTCAGGATTCCATACTTGTGACACGCTGGATGTACTTGTCACAGCAACCGTTTTATTTTAGAAAGTATAAAAATCAAAGAGGCATTTTTACCAAAACAGCAGTATGCACCACAGGTAAAATGTACAAAGTTACAAAAATGTACAGATTTCGTAATAAATTTGTGTGTATTTTCAAAGGTAGAGTAACTTCCATAAATCCATACTGAGATGGAATTACAAATGGTTAAATTGGAACTAAATAGGTTTGGCTTAATTTTTTTTTTTTTATATATTTTTTTAAACTTATATATACAGTATATATATATACACACACACACACACACACACACACAGTATCTCACAAAAGTGAGTACACCCCTCACATTTCTGTAAATATTTTATTATACCTTTTCATGTGACAACACTGAAGAAAATAAACTTTGCTACAATGTAAAGTAGTGAGTGTACAGCTTGTATAACAGTGTAAATTTGCTGTCCCCTCAAAATAACTCAACACACAGACAATAATGTCTAAACCACTAGCAACAAAAGAGAGTACACCCCTAAGTGAAAAACGTCCAAATTGGGCCCAAAGTGTCAATATTTTGTGTGGCCACCATTATTTTCCAGCACTGCCTTAACCCTCTTGGGCATGGAGGTCACTAGAGCTTCACAGGTTGCCACTGGACTCCTCTTCCACTTCTCCATGACGACATCATGGAGCTGGTGGATGTTAGAGACCTTGCGCTCCTCCACCTTCTGTTTGAGGATGTCCCACAGAGCATCAATAGGGTTTAGGTCTGGAGACATGCTTGGTCAGTCCATCACCTTTACCCTCAGCTTCTTCAGCAAGGCAGTGGTCATCTTGGAGGTGTGTTTGGGGTCGTTATCATGTTGGAATCCTGCCCTGTGGCCCAGTCTCTGAAGGGAGGGGATCATGCTCTGCTTCAGTATGTCACAGTACATGTTGGCATTCATGGTTCCCTCAATGAACTGTAGCTCCCCAGTGCCGGCAGCATTCATGTAGCCCCAGACCATGACACTCCCACCACCATGCTTGACTGTAGGCAAGACAAACTTGTCTTTGTACTCCTCACCTGGTTGCCGCCACATACGCCTGACACCATATGAACCAAATAAGTTTATCTTGGTCTCATCAGACCACAGGACATGGTTCCAGTAATCCATGTCCTTAGTCTGCTTGTCTTCAGCAAACTGTTTGCGGGCTTTCTTGTGCATCATCTTTAGAAGAGGCTTCCTTCTGGGATGACAGCCATGCAGACCAATTTGATGCAGCGTGCGGCGTATGGTCTGAACACTAACAGGCTGACCCCTTAAACCTCTGCAGCAATGCTGGCAGCACTCATACGTCTATTTCCCAAAGACAACCTCTGGATATGACGCTGAGCAACTGCACTCAACTTCTCTGGTCGACCATGGCGAGGTCTGTTCTGAGTGGAACCTGTCCTGTTAAATTGCTGCATGGTCTTGGCCACCGTGCTGCAGGGGTTATTATTGTGTCCATCGACACCCATACTGGGGGCTATTATTGCACACAATGACACCAGTGTTGGGGATTATTATTGCATACACTGAAACCAATGCTAGGGTTATTAAAGCGGAGTTCCACTGAAAATGTAAAAAAAAAAAATCTAAAGCCACCTGTTGAGATGATCCTAATGCAATGCTGCAATCACTATTCTTACTAATAGCATCGCTATATTTGTTATTGTTTTTTTTAAAACGAACCTTATATTTCCCTGTCTTGCGTGGTTCCATCTTGCTTGTGGGCATGCGAAGCCCACAAGGATACTCTCCTGGGATACAGTGCTGCTGAATAACCAGAATGCATCGCCCCACCTGGCTCGTGCATGCGCAGTATACACACATCTCTCAGCGCTGCTGAGCGGCAGTGATGCCCACTGACTCCTGGGAATCATGACACACATAACCCAGGAGCCAGTGCGCCGCCAGATATTATGCATATAGCCGCGGATGTGAGAAAGTGAAAGAGATTATGAAAATCTTAGAAACCTAGTAAGCTAACAAAAAATAAATAAAAAAATGCCCATTCCAGACTTAATGGCTAAGATCAAAGCTACTGAGAAGATTAAAAAGTGGGTGGAACTCCGCTTTAATGCATTCACTGACACCAATGCTGGGGGTTATTATTGTGTCTATTGGCACCCATACTGGGGGCTTTTATTGCACACAATGGCACCAGTGTTGGGGGTTATAACTGCTCCTACTTACACCAATGCTGGGGTTTCTTATTGCACACACAATGCTGGGATTTATTATTGTGGTCACTCACACCAATGTTGGGGGTTATTACTTTGTCTCTTGACACCAATCCTGAGAGTTATTATTGTGTCAACTGACATCACTGCTGTGGGTTATTATTGCATCCATTGACACCAGTGTTGGGGGGTTACTATTGCATCTACTGATACCAATGCTGGGGGTCATCATTACACTCACTGATACCAATGTTGGGGTTTATTATTGTGTCAACTGACACCAATGCTGGGGTTATTGTACTCCAACTTCTTCAGTGTGCATTGCAATACATTGCAAAAAAAACTGCAGAAGGGACAAAATCGTTGGTCATTGAGGGGCACAATAGCCCATACATTTTACGCTACACTGCTATTGTGTGGCCCTTTGGAAGTGTCAGGGACGCACTTGAGGCCCTCTATAATTTTCAAGCTGACCACCACTGTTATAAAAAAAAAATGTTTTTCACCAAAGCAGTCAAGAAAAGGCACTTATTTGCTCTCTTTTGTATTATTTTTTTGTATTAAAATAAAATATTGAAATCAAGTGCAAAACATTTTGATCTTGTCAAAAATTCAGAACTGCCATTTGTCTTGTGTTCTCTGCCTGTGTTATCTGAAAGAGACAATTTAACTCTCCAAGTTCTTGTCTTGGACTACAAGTCAGCTAGTCAATAATATTTATATTGTCACATTACATCCAAAAACTTATACCTACACAAGCATGAATACATTTCCAGTGACATGTTTTCAGTAGTATGCATATATGGACAGTAGAAACAACCAATAACCATCAACTTAATAGAAGCCATATTATCTTTATACAGTAGGATGTATCAAGAAAACCAGATGTAGCGGGGGTTCCAAATTTAGGGACTGCTATGCCAAATTTAAGGGTGATTCGAGTGATAGTTGGCTCGAATCTTTTCAATTTGTTGGACTCTGCCTTGCTGTTGTTTTGCCTGGTGTGCAGTTCCCATTAGAAGTATGGGTGGCGCTGTCATCTATACTCGGGGTTGAACCACAGGTGATAGGGCAGCGATTTGGTGTCTCCTCTCGGCAGCCGTACAGTGGGCGTGGTGGACATGCTGGGCATGCCGGGAGAGGATACATAAGGGGCAGACGCCGCCTGGGAGGGGTCTTCTATCTTCTGTTCGTTCCTGGTTCCAGAGTCGGTGCGTGGCGCGTGGCCCTCCAGGCCATGGGGCCACGTGCACTTCAGTCCCAGGCACCTTTAGTCCTGGGACTGCAACTTCAGCCCTGGGCCCAGCACCTTTAGCTGGAGCCCACTTCGGGAGGAGGAATCCCAGGGTGCCGCTTTGCGAGGGGACCCGTTTGTAAAAGAGGGGGCTTGGGTAGGACCGTTCCGAAGAACTGGTGAGAGATCACAGTGAAGGAAGGGGCCCAGTAACTCTCTGGAGGGATGTCATCAATCCGGAAAAAGGGATCTAACCAAAAGGACCAGTAGGAGGTTTGGGGCACCATAGATCCTGTGGCAGAGGATCTCCTGAACGCATCCATTAGGGAATCAAATAGACTGTTCGAGTTACACGCCGGCTTCTAGTGCCTTCGGATGACTATCCAGGTGAACCATACCCACTCGGGATCGAGTGGTGAGGAGACAGGAGTGCCTGAACTGATCTGTCTTCCTAACACCTTTCTTTTCCTCTCATTGTGGATGTTCGTGCATGGGGAAATGGGCTCTGTGTTGGAGTTAATGCTGATGTGGACCTTGGAGTTGCTTGGGGCGTGGAGACTTTTGTCCTTACATACTAGGGACAGAAACCAACACTGAGGGGAATCGCTGCAAAGACCCGTAAGTGAAACTAAGTGTGCTTAACCTCTGCAACCCAGGGGGTACGGGCATGGTGGAGACTACGCTCCTTCCTCTCCACTGAACGAGCCAAAGAGTGGAGAAGGAGGGTGGCGTGGGCGCTTCACAGATAAAAAGGTAATGTCCTAGTGTAAGTCCCCAACCTACCCCTAAGTATAAAAAAGGATGGTTTCCTAAATTTAGGGGTGTTTGCAAGGAAGGTCGAGGCATGCCAAAAATAATGAGGAAACGTGTGGGATGAGGGGGTAGGGTGGCCCTTTCCAGGTGAAGGTCTTGGAAAGTACTGCTCCCCGAGGGGTTAGCCCCTAGAGAGAGAGAGAGAGACAAAAATATCATCCTGAATGAATGGGATGAAGACTGACAAAATTCTTCTGGGTAAGATGAAAACAGGGGATCTCTTCCTGAGTGGGTTGAAGACAAAGGACATCCTTCTGGCAGGGATAAAAACTATTTACATCCTCCTGGGTGGGACGGAGACAGAGGGACATTTTTCTGAGCCAGATGAAGACAGAGGACATCCTCCTGGATAAGATGAAGACAGATTGCGTCCTCCTGGATGATCTAAACAGAGAGGACATCTTTCTAGGTGGGATGAAGACAAGGGACATCCTTCTGGGTGAGACGAAGACAGAGGAACATCTTTCTGAGTCAGATAAAGACAGAGGACATCCTCCTGGATAAAATGACGACAGATTGCGTCCTCCTGGATGATCTAAAGACAGAGAGCATCTTTCTAGGTGGGATGAAGACAAGGGACATCCTTCTGAGTGGGACAAAGACAGAGGGCATCCTACTGGGTGGGATGAGAACAGAGGACATCCTCCTAGGTGGGATGAAAACTGATGGCATACTCCTTGGTTGGTTGAAACAAAGGACATTCTCCTGAATAGGATAAAAATAGAGGACCAACTGTATTGCAGCGTACAGACGATCGGACATTCCGACAACAAAACCGTGGGATTTTTTCCGACGGATGTTGGCTCAAACTTGTCTTGCAAACGTCAAGAACGCAGTGATGTACAACACGTACGACGAGCCGAGAAAAATCTTCAATAGCCAGTGCGGCTCTTCTGCTTGATTCCGAGCATGCGTGGGATTTTGTGCGTCGGAATTGTGTACACTTGTTCGGAATTTCCGACAACAAGTTTTGTTGTTGAAAAATTTGAGAACCAGCTCTCAAACATTTGTTGTCGGAAATTCCGATGGCAAATGTCCGATGGAGCATACACACGGTCGGATTTTCCGACAACAAGCTCACATCGAACATTTGTTGTCGGAAATTCCGACCGTGTGTACGCGGCATTAGTTGAAGCAGCATAAACCTGTTCTCAACCCTTCTTGAAACCATGGTTCCATTGTCCTTTGCAGAGTCCTGTAAACATTTCTAACTTAATCATGCATATTGGAAGCATTTTTATCTTGAGCTCGTGGCCTGTTTTCCTTGTAGAAAATAAATTTTCCAAACAACTGAAGATGAGCACATTCTGCACATGGAGCTGTCACCACCACAATGGAATTCAGCAGATGAGTACATCTTGTAAAAACAATCTTTCACAAGCTTCATGTCAACAGCTGACAAACCCAATGTCAGCAGCCCCTGGATGACTGTTTTATCATTTTATTCAGTTTGTGACAATGGAGATCTTGCTCTGTCTTTCAGCTGTCATTAACTGACCCCTTGGTGTGGCCCATATGTGCCGTCTTTTCTTTCTATGTGATTTCCTATCAGTATCATTTTGATGTGCGCGTGAACTAGAAAGACCAAGACAATTAGTTACAGGTAGCTGTTTCAAAGCTGGAATGCTTTCAACCGTTTAACGTTAGTCTTTTTTTTTTTTAGACATGAATATCATAAGGTGCTGCCGTGACTTTTCCATTGTGCCATAGAAGTTGAGAAAATAAATTAGTGTAGCTTAATGGTTTCTGGACCAAAGGCCATAGACGCTAGATGCCAAGAGCGAATTTAGCAGAGTCAGTATGTATTGGTTAAAATAACTGTTAAGCCAGCTACACGAGATACAACTCGATCAAACTTTCATTTTGATGAATAAAAAAATTGTGGAATCCCCGCACGCGGGCTTCATTGAACCCCACAAGCTACACACCGTAGGGTTGAAATAAATTTGCTTTGAGAAGCGGTTGCAACAGATTCTTCCTTGTATGACAAGTAAGTTTGCACTAAATTTGGAATTACTGTATTGTTTCTACTGCTATGCTCTGTGGCTTTGATGCCATCTGTTATTTAGATTGCTTATGACTGTCATGGACCTTTAACCAATGTTTGATATTTTTGTAATGTATGGATCCTTTTTTTTGCTCCCAATAAAAATGTTGGTGGAAACAAAAAATGGTGGAATATGAAAGTCTACCCAATCATTTAGTGCCCAATCTGCTAGGCCCTCATGCTACATGACCAGTGTAATCGAGATATTCCCAACACTTTACCCATACCATTCTACCCCCTTAAATTACATACCCCTTATCTTAACCAATCTATAATAATTAGACCACACCAGAGTTGGAGTATAACTGGCCATAACAGCCTTTTTATTAAAAAATAATTAGATAAAACTCCAATATAAAATAATACTTTCACTTCCATAACTTTAACAGTTTAACTCCCAGTCTGTTGGTCTCTGACGGCACCCCGAACTTTTAACACTTTTTCCACCAATACACTGCGGGACCAAAATTTTACCATACCAGGCCTCCAGCCATGTCACAGCTCGGAGACAACCCCTTCCCGCAGTGCAACCATACCCGTATTCCAGCAGACACCGTTCCACTGGAATACACCAGAGGAGCACATACCACCGATGAGCCCCCCACCACTTCCATCACATCTGTTTTATGCCACCGTCAAAGACCAAAGATACCGCCACAGCCTGCAAGGGTAACCCCTTACCCTTAAGGGCCCCCCACACCCGCAGGGCAAGCTGGATCCCATCCTGAATCCTCAATGCCCACAAATCCATCCCCACATCAGAAAGATGCACACCATCCCTCCATAAATACATGCCCACATTTACCTCCAACTCCATGTGCCTTACCACCAGCCCCCGTTATTGGCAACCAACCTACCTACCAGTTTGTTTAACTTGATTCCCGCCTTGTTGATCCTCGCCACTGATCTCATCCGCCCCGAGGTGCGCGCTACAACGTCAGACTATACCATCATCGTCCCCAGGAAGACCTCTCAAAGCACCAAGAAATCCGACTTTATAGCCGAGAACAGAGCCCCAATGGCTCTGATCCCCAAGTCACCCCCCCCCCAACATGTAGTACCAAAGACCGGTGGTCTATCCAACCGGGCGTACCGATACACTTCTGGCACCACCCTACTCCACACTATGCCCGGGATGCCTATGCCCGCCAACGCAAGCCTCCCTCCTGGGTATCCCCAACTGCCTGCCTTCCTGTCAGACGTCTGCCCTCCTTGCTCCCCCAAAATACATATAAATGCCCTACCATCCAGACGAGGCGTGTAGAACCTCCATCTGAAATGAAAATACCACAACACAATTCAAAACCCCAGGAAAAAATACCCCATCATTGCCAATAACCACACTTGCGCACCCCTTCACTTCCCACATATTCCCACACACATCAGCTAATAAATGGGGGAGGGGGGCGTACATAAGAACAAAACCACCTGGACTCCCATCTCCTGATCTGTTTTACCGCCGCCTCATCCAACCCGCACCGGGCAGCCCCAGTGGCCGCCCCGATGCGGAAGGAGTGTGAAGCAATATGCAACTGTACCGTCACCCCTCACCCCATTTGATCCGTCTGTGACCTCCTGAACCGCAACCTCACCCTATCGCCCGAGCACTCCACGTCCTGTACCAGTAACCCCCCAGTCCTCAGTTTTGACGGGCCCACAAGCTCCCCCACCCTAAATGCCCCAAAATGCAACAGAAAACGCTGTATAGAACAACTCAACCCCATAAACAGCTGAACACACCCCGGCCAATGCCTCGCAGATCACTTGTAAAAGAGAAAAAGACACAGGCCTCCCTGCATCCCTATGAGGGTGATCCTTTTGACACCCCCCTTAATGCCTCCCTTACCCAGAAAACCGTAGTGAAATCCAGCATGCCCTGGAGTTCAAACAGAAACGCAGAGCCTGCCAGCTTCTTCTCGATCCCTGACACCGAACCCCCTGCCTCCATGCACCGAGTTACAAAGTAAACTACCAGCAACTCCACCTCGGACACGCCCAGCTCAGCATCCGCTAGCCGTCTGAATGCAGCCCACTCCCTCCAGATTATTTGTATATGCCACCCATGTCTACCCACTTACCTACTGCCCGATCCTGAAACCGGGGACAGTGAATCAGCTAGTGTGTAGTCAAACCCCGGGGTATGCATAGCATAGAGAAAACGTTCAACTGTAAGCACTCCGGTCGATGACTTGCACAACCCCAAATTGTCACAGTTCAATCTAAACTTCATGTCCTTACACAATGCCTCCCACAACTCCTTTGCCAATACCACCGGAAACAGGTCCAGCAATACCATGTCCCGACTGAACCCCGCTTCCCCAAAAGACTTGGGCCATGCCTCTGCACTCCATTACCCCTGGAAAATGCACCAAAACCCGTGGACTTTGCAGCATCAGTGCCCCATCCTAAATCAAAATTGGTCACCGGGTCCCCCATCCACCCCCATTGCCCGTTGTAAGTTTCCAAGAATGTGTGCTACACCTTCAAATCCTCCCTAATATCCTCATTGAGTCAAATGAAATGCGTATTGGACCGCACCCCAGCCGCAGCAGCCGACCACCCTTGACAAAAACCCACCCCTGGGAACAATCTAACTCGCAAAATTCAACTTACCCAGCAAGGAATGAAGTCCACGCAGTTGCACCTTCCTTTTCCCCATATCTCCCTAATCTCACCCCATAAAAAAGGGGGGGTCCAAAACAAAATTTTCCCAGGAAATGGATCGCCCGACCCATCAGGGACCACCCTTTAACAAAAAGAAGCTAACTTGTCAGAACATGGCGCCTGAGATGGAGCATCCCATGGGCAGACACCGATTCACATAAAACCCCCCCCCCAGCAGCATCCCAACAGCCAAAACTGTCCGGGTGTACCGGCAGCAGCCGGAACGCTGACTCAATGTCCGCCTTTGCCATGAGTGCCCCCACACAGTGCACACTTCAGGACCTATCAAGGAATTAACTGACCCCCTTCTTGGGAACGAGAGGTGGTGAATAAGCCGAAGCTTAATCGATTCCTTCTTATGCACCACCCCATCGGTGACACCACCAGATCCCCGAGTGGGCTCTCCCGAAATGGCCCCCCATACGATCGAAAGCCACCTCTTTAGCCAATGTTTTCTGAAACCACCCCCGTACTAACCAGTGTTGGCCCCAAAATTTGCGCCAAGGGCGGCACGACCTCCTGAGAGCACATCATTTTAAAACCCCTCCTAGAAACCCACTCTCAGCCACTCCGCCGATGCCCTATCCAGATATCTACTTAGAAAAACCCCATCCTTACCTCCAGCACCGGTGTCATCCTTCTTGCGAGCAAAATGAGCAAAATCCCCGGGACGCTTTCCACCTTTGAAGCATCGAGACAAGGGGTGCTTCCCCCCGCATCCAGAGCATTCATGTTTAAAATGACAGGACCCCCCAAACTTGCCAGATCCTTCGTGAAACTGACAGCACGCCACCCCATGTTTTTCTCGGTCGGTGGTACAGAGTCATTTGTTCCCCCGACCCACCCCCCGAAAAAAATGTCTCGGTGCCCACGCCGAGGACATCAAACGCAGCCGAAGGCTGATATCCTTATGCACCCAACGAAGCGTCAGATGAACTGCCCTACGCTGCCGACTGTTCGTCTTCACGCAGCCAAGCAGTCCCAACATAACCCCCTAGGCCTCTCCCATCGCGTCCATATAACAGCACAGTGCCGAGCAATGTTCCCGGGTTTACTCACCTAACACGCTGGCCAAGATGGCGAATGCCTGCAGCCACTTCCCAAACCTCCTCGGGACCAATGGACACCTCCTCATCCCCTCCTCCTCCATTTGGAATCGTCTGGCTTACCTTGTTCAAATAAAACTTTTCATGGGGCAGTAATGAGAAAACCTTGACATACTCACCTTTCCAATTTTTCCTCTCACCCCCTGGTCAGGTGAGCCCACAAGGGCCTTCCAAAGCAAACGCAAACCTTACACTTAGCAGCATCGGCGATACGCACTGTAACCGCCCTGGCTGCCACAGCAGGATCCCCTGCGTCCACCCCCACCGCCTTACTCACCTGATCACCTCCGACCCGTTCCGTCACGAGCCCCGCAGTGGACACGGGCGACACCACCTAAACCGACCCCCTTACCTGCCCGCCTACCAATGGCGCCGCCTGCGGGGAACCCCCTTTCAACCCTGAAAATCGCTCAATAATCAGCAATGGGGCCCCCTGCCCCAGGGGAGGCAGGCTGGTTGCCTGCCACCCCTGCCACAGGTGCAACAGCATCCCTGACCCCCGGTGTGGCCCCCACACCGTTGGCAACGCCCCTGGCCCCACACCCCACAACTCACACAGTGCATTCATCAAATCAACAGGAATAATAGTGGTAGACTTACCGGGCTGACAGGGCACGTCCCCCACAGCCGCAGATCTCGGGGGGGCTGCAAATCGCGGAAGGGGGGCCACGAATCGCGGGAGGGGGGCTGGCCGCAAATCGCGGGGGGGGGGGGGCGCGAATCGCGGGGGGCGCGTATCGTGGGGGGTCGCGTCTGCTGGGGCCCCAGGCCAGATCTGGGCCCCAAGCAGTTGTCCTGTCATGACGGCCCTGAATGAGGGCACCAACCTGGTCTCCCAGACAGTCTGGCCCCTTCGTTGCCGCAGCCGCCCGCAACCGAGCGAGGATCAAAACCACGTCCGCCATTTTGTCTGAGGAGAGAAGTGAAAAACTTCCTCTCCCTCACTGTCTCCTCACAAAATGTTCCCGGGCGTTCCCGCCCCTTCATATTTAAAGCGCTCCTCCCCTCCAGCACATATTACTCCTGTCTCCTCCCTCTCCAAACTTCCCAGCTTTTTTTAACCCTGTGTTGCCTTTACTCTCCACCTTGTCATGCCCGGCCCTCCATTACTTTTTCTTTCTGTCTTTTCATTCCGGGCCTCCCTTAGTTGTTGGTAAATCTACAAGGTGATTGTACAAGATTGTGATGTGTTTGTGGCCAGCATGAGATCTCATCTGCTGATAAGGTAACAATGTATCGCCCACCCATGACATTTGAGGCTCAGGAATCACATGGACAGAATAGATAAGCTGCGTTGACATGTACAGTATATACAGTTTTTTAAAACTGCTAGTATTGTATACCACATAATTTCAACTCTCAAATTCCCTATTTTTTTCTTTACTAGAGATTGTGTAAATTGTTCACTTCTGAGACCTACCGTATATACTCGAGTATAAGCCGAGTTTTTCAGCACATTTTTTTGTGCTGAAAATGCCCCCCTCGGCTTATACTCGAGACAACTTTTTGCACCTGATATCCCGGATTTGGGGACCCGGTACCGACCAAACTTGGCACAGATGTAGCCCCACTCTTCCTCTACAAGTGTGCAAAGTTTGTTGTCCGGGGGATCTACGGCCGGGGAGCACCGATTTTTCAAAGCTGGGAACCCCTTCCAAAGACTCCCATGTTAAATGGTCATTTCTCCAGTAACTTTGGGGACCCGGTACCGGCCAGTCGTAGGTCCCCTGGACCAGAATCTTTGCACACATATAGCCCCATTTCTGCTCTACAAGTGTGCAATGTTTGTTGTCTGGGGGACCTACGGCCTGGGAGCACCGATTTTTCAAAGCTTCCATAGACTCCGATGTTAGTCAGTCTAGTCATGGACACAGTGAGGTATGGGCACAGTGAGGCATGGGCACAGTGAGGTATGGGCACAGTGAGGCATGGGCACAGTGAGGCATGGGCACAGTGAGGCATGGGCACAGTGAGGCAAAGTGAGGCATGCAGATGGACACCCTAGGCTTATACTTGAGTCAATACATTTTCCTAGTTTTTTGTGGTAAAATTAGGTGCCTCGGCTTATATTCGGGTCGGCTTATACTCGAGTATATACGGTATGTGAAACGCTGTACCTGCACCACCAGAGAGCGAGCCACGCTGTACCTGCACCACCAAAGGGGGAGAAAGACTGAGCCACTGCCAGGGTACAGACATGCTACACTACTGACTAGAGTCAGCCTGGGCAACCCAGAGTTAGCGAACGTCCAGCCAGAGGGAACACTGTTGCAGTTTCGCTGGGTCTTATTGACCGCCACAATGAGCTCCTCTGGCCCAAAAATAGGGGGGTGGAGGGTAACACAATTTTTACCACACCAGGTGACACCAACCCACTGTCCCAGAGCCCAATGCCACAACAAGTTCCGGCACTGAGCTCCGGTAACTGGCCAGACAAATCTTTCTTGATCTACCTGACCTTGGCTTGGTATAAAGAGATCCCCAAATTTTCAACTTCATTTAAATGATTGAAACATTCCAGGGTATATAAACTTTTTGTGACACAGAGCCCATCCCCCCTACAGTTAGAAAAACAATGCAGGGAACACTTAACCCCTACAGCGCCACCTAGTGGTTAACCCCTTCACTGCCAGTGTAATTTTTACAGTAACCAGTGCATTTTTATAGCACTGATCGCTGTAAAAATTACAATGGTCCCAAAAATGTGTCAAAAGTGTCCGATGTGTCCGCCATAATGTCGCAGTCACGAAAAAAATCACTGATCGCCACCTTTACTAGTAAAAAAATAAAAATAAACATGCCATAAAACTATCCCCTATTTTGTAAACGCTATAACTTTTGCGCAAACCAATCAATAATCGCCGATTGCGATTTTTTTTACCAAAAATATGTAGAAGAATACGTATCGGCCTAAACTGAGGGGAAAAAATTTTTTTATATATTTTTTGTGGATATTTATTATAGCAAAAAGTAAAAGATATTGATTTTTTTTCAAAATTGACGCTCTATTTTTGTTTATAGCGCAAAAAATAAAAACCGCAGAGGTGATCAAATACCACCAAAAGAAATCTCTATTTGTGGGAAAAAAGGACGTCAATTTTGTTTGGGAGCCACGTCGCACGACCGCGCAATTGTCAGTTAAAGCGACGCAGTGCCGAATCGCAAAAAGGGGCCTGGTCTTTAACCAGCCAAAAAGGTCCGGGGCTTAAGAGGTTAAAAGGAGCCAAAAAACTATGTGATAATAAATGGCTTCCTGTGAGATCACTATCCTTGAATAAAAGACAGTTTTTTGGCATGATTAGTCATATTTTCAATATAAATGCCAAAATTTCTCAATTTCTGCCAGGGTATGCAAACTTTTGAGCACAACTGTATACATATATATATATATATAGTATATACAGCAGGTAAAATAAGTAATGAACACGTCATCATTTTTACAGGCAAATAGCTAGAATGTATTGCCATGCGTGTATATAAAATAACTCTGCTTTGTATTCCTAGCACCACACAACACCTGATTGGCTTCTTGTGCTGCCTATTTCTCCCCATTTCTGAGCTCTGCTGTACAGTAGGCTGCAAGTCAAATTCATGTTAGCGTTTTAATTAATTCAGACCTGAATCCATTTGTGCTTTTTATATCTGCCTGGAGTTCTGCTTTACTTTGCAGGGATACCTTTCTTTAGCAGATTAACCCCTTCCCACTCAGCCCCAGCATCCTCCTAATAGGAAAAACAAAAATTGCCGCTCCAGGCAGATAAGATTAGGAAAGTGCTTCTCTCAGGGACCAAGGGTGCCGGCAATGCACGTAGCAATAAAGAAAATAGGTGAGGACAGCCGCACTCCAATCCAACGTATATTTATTCAAGGAAAACAGGCACAACAAAAACCAGCATAACTTAGGACAGCTGACGCGTTTCACATTAATTCAGTGTTTAGCGTAAACACCGAATTAATGTGAAACGCGTCAGCTGTCCAGAGTTATGCTGGTTTTTGTAGTGCCTGTTTTCCTTGAATAAATATACGTTGGATTGGAGTGCGGCTGTCCTCACCTATTTTCTTTATCCTCCTAATAGGGTCTGTACACCTGGGGGGGGGGCAGGATGGATCACGTGACCATTGTGATTTGCTTTCCTGCTAGTCCCACTGGCTACTGATCATTAGTGGGGACCAATAGCTGTCTTTGACAGCTTGGTCTCTGTGCTGCGAGCGCGCAGTGACTGTGCTCTCAGCACAGAACCATTGGCCACCCAGTGACGCATATCGGCAATTAAATTCCACCCTTTTGCCGCTGTGTTATGCAGCCAGGCACCAACAAGTTAAAAAAAATGGTAAGGTCATCTCGCTTGCTCGTGTTTCTTCATTCTTGCCTTGCATAAAACCTATACACACTCCCTATTATGTATTATATCCCTATTACAATCAGTTCCTGGGGAAGTGCTGAGTGTTTTAATGCAATCTCCCTTCTGCCTTTCATTGCCTTAGCAAATTAAATCACTTCAAAAAAAGGTTTGTGAACCTAATTTGACCCATAAACACTATTTACATCAGGGCTGATAAATGTAAGTTCTAAATTCTGAGCATAATGACAAACACATGTTGAAAGATTTATATTGTTCTGTTGTTACCCTCTAGAGGAGGCCAGGCCACTGCTGTCCGAAAGGCCGCTTTCTCCTGGGAAGCCCCATAATTTAATAGACATTTTTTCCCTCGCATACTGATTTGTCACAATTCTCAGTAGAACTTATCTGAAAATGTCCAGAGATATATATCTCCAGAATAGGGTCCACCTATTTCCCATAAATTATTCCGCCTATCACTAGGCAGCCTCCCAATGGAGGAGATATCAATGGTTTGACTTACAGCATGTAACATCCGGTAGATATATTGCCTTTACTTATTGTTATTCTTTCATTTATGTATCCTTCTGATTGATATAAATTGGCTGTTTTTACAATTTTCTCTTGTTGTGGATTTAAATGACAACTGCAGGCTAAGCTCAACATTTAGTAAGTAGACTTTTATGACTTGCTGGGTACTTATATCAGCTTTTCTCCATTAAATACATTGAAGAGAAGTTTTTTTGGATCTGTAGTAACGTTATAAGGGAATTGTCGCAATGGGCACAGAAGGGGGACATGTACACTATATTACCAAAAGTATTGGGATGCCAGTCTTAGTCTGTAGGGTTCAATATTGAGTTGGCCCACCCCTTGCTTTGTGCTCTGGTCCAAATCATTTGAGGGGGATTATAGTGGGGGGGGTTGTTTTTCAGGGGTTGGTCTTGGCCCCTTAGTTCCAGTGAAGGGAACTCTAAGACCCCATTCACACAGGGGCGACTCGTCAGGTGACTCAGCCGCCTGACAAGTCGCGTCCCATTCTGTACAATGGAACCGTTCTAATCGGAGTGACTGAAGTCGCTCCGACTTAGAAAAAGGTTCCTAGACGACTTCAGGGCGACTTCCATTGACTTCAATACAGAAGTCATTTTTGAAGTCACCTTTTAAGTCGTCTTTAGATCGCCCGGCACAGTCGCGGGACAAGTCGTGCCGCCCCTGTGTGAATGGGCTCTTAAGGCGTCAGAATACCAAGACATTTTGGACAATTTCATGCTCCCAACTTTGTGGGAACAGTTTGGGGATGGCCCCTTCCTGTTCCAACATGACTGCAAAGCAATGCACAAAGCAAGGTCCATAAAGACATGGGTTAGCGAGTTTGGGATGAAGGAACTTGACTGGTCTGCACAGAGTCCTGACCTCAACCCGATAGAACACCTTTGGGATGAATTAGAGCAGAGACTGCGAGCCAGGTCTTCTCTCCAACATCAGTGCCTGACCTCTCAAATGCACTTCTGGAAGAATGGTCAAACATTCCCATAGACACACTCCTAAACCTTGTGGACAGAACAGCCTTCCCAGAAGAGCTGAAGCTGTTATAGATGCAAAGGGTGGGTCAACTCAATATTGAACCCTACGGACTAAAGCCCTGTACACACGGGCGAGAATCCCGTAAAAAAAAAAAACGTAGGTTTTCTCGACAGGATTCCTGGCAAGCTTTTCTTGCCAAGCCCTGTGTACACACGCACATTCAAAAGAACGGCCGTTCTTTTGAATGGCAAGAACGCGGTTACATCATCGACTACGACGAGCATGCGCTCGTCACATTCGATGCTGTCGCCGCCATCTTGCTTCACCCTACACTACCCTTGTAAGCTACCGCGCATGCTTCGAAGTCTCATCGAGCATGCGCGGGCTTACCTGGGGACAGGTAAGCATGTAGCCTCGTACACACGCACGGTTTTCTCGTCGGGAAACAGACCGACGAGAATCCAGACGAGAAAATAGAGAGTTGGTCCTCTATTTTTCTCGTTGAGATTCCCGACAGTTTTCCCGACGAGAAACCATACACACCAACGGTTTTCTCTGCAAAAAGCTCTCCCGGCAGTTTTCTTGCCGAGAAAAACGGTCGTGTGTACGAGGCTTTAGACTGGGATGCCATTAAAGTTCATGTGCATGTAAAGGCAGGTGTCCCAAAACTTTTTGTAATATAGTGTATTTATCTCCTAACTGCTCCTCATTAAGAACCAAACCCTCTATCCCTCTTATTTTCTCAGTTGTCTCTCTTTTTGTTTTGATGGATCATAGAGTACTATAGAAAATATATTATTTAAAGTGTTTGGAGAGAGTGGTAGACGGTTAAAAACTCTGTCAGTTTTTGGTGTTAGGTAAGAATAAGAAAGGTGTGGGGAGCTGGAACTCTTAAAGTAGTGGATGTCTCATTCAGGTCTTAAAGTGTAAGTTCACCTTTTTCAGAAAAAAAATGAAGAGGTGAACTAACACTGTACACTCTCTCCCCCCAGTCCAAAATGTACCTACCTTTGTGGGTAGGGATGAGCTTCGTGTTCGAGTCGAACATACGTTCGACTCGAACATTGGCTGTTCGATCGTTCGACGAAGATCGAACGATTTGGGCCGTTCGCGCCAAATTCGAGTGACGCGAACGGCCCACAATGCACTACGCCATCGCAGTGTCATCCAGGCGCTGTGATTGGCCAAGCATGCACTGTGACCCCGCATGCTTGGCCAATCACAGCGCCGGCAGCGAGGAGAGCAATGATTGGCCACAGGCAGGATGCCTGTGGCCAATTATTGCTGAGGGTGTTTAGTACACGCCCCACACTATAAAAGGCCGCCAGCACGGCGGCCTAGTGTAGTGTGTTCCGGAGCAGGGATAGAGTAGCATAGGCAGGGACAGTGACTGTTATTTCTTTCTTGCTTAACCTGGATTCCTTTAGTTTAGGGAAAGAGAAGGATAGGTAGGGAGAGTGTCAGTGTGTTTTGTGCTTCTGCTATAGTGTGCTTAAAAAAAACATTTATTCTAGGGACAGAAAACTCTAGGTAGGGACAGTGTCAGTTTCTTTCACTCTGCAAGTCCTTGTTTCCAGGGACCTGTAAGGACAGTGAGTTAATTGTCCTTGTGCTATATTGTGCTTAAAAAAAACATTTATTCTAGGGACAGAAAACTCTAGGTAGGGACAGTGTCAGTTTCTTTCACTCTGCAAGTCCTTGTTTCCAGGGACCTGTAAGGACAGTGAGTTAATTGTCCTTGTGCTATATTGTGATTAAAAAAAACATTTATTCTAGGGACAGAAAACTCTAGGTAGGGACAGTGTCAGTTTCTTTCACTCTGCAAGTCCTTGTTTCCAGGGACCTGTAAGGACAGTGAGTTAATTTTCCTTGTGCTATATTGTGATTAAAAAAAACATTTATTCTAGGGACAGAAAACTCTAGGTAGGGACAGTGTCAGTTTCTTTCACTCTGCAAGTCCTTGTTTCCAGGGACCTGTAAGGACAGTGAGTTAATTGTCCTTGTGCTATATTGTGCTTAAAAAAAACATTTATTCTAGGGACAGAAAACTCTAGGTAGGGACAGTGTCAGTTTCTTTCACTCTGCAAGTCCTTGTTTCCAGGGACCTGTAAGGACAGTGAGTTAATTGTCCTTGTGCTATATTGTGATTAAAAAAAACATTTATTCTAGGGACAGAAAACTCTAGGTAGGGACAGTGTCAGTTTCTTTCACTCTGCAAGTCCTTGTTTCCAGGGACCTGTAAGGACAGTGAGTTAATTTTTCTTGTGCTATATTGTGATTAAAAAAAACATTTATTCTAGGGACAGAAAACTCTAGGTAGGGACAGTGTCAGTTTCTTTCACTCTGCAAGTCCTTGTTTCCAGGGACCTGTAAGGACAGTGAGTTAATTGTCCTTGTGCTATATTGTGCTTAAAAAAAACATTTATTCTAGGGACAGAAAACTCTAGGTAGGGACAGTGTCAGTTTCTTTCACTCTGCAAGTCCTTGTTTCCAGGGACCTGTAAGGACAGTGAGTTAATTTTCCTTGTGCTATATTGTGATTAAAAAAAACATTTATTCTAGGGACAGAAAACTCTAGGTAGGGACAGTGTCAGTTTCTTTCACTCTGCAAGTCCTTGTTTCCAGGGACCTGTAAGGACAGTGAGTTAATTTTCCTTGTGCTATATTGTGATTAAAAAAAACATTTTTTCTAGGGACAGAAAACTGTAGGTAGGGAGAGTGTTTTTTTTCTTTCACTCTGCAAGTCCTTGTTTCCAGGGACCTGTAAGGACAGTGAGTTAATTGTCCTTGTGCTATATTGTGCTTAAAAAAAACATTTTTTCTAGGGACAGAAAACTGTAGGTAGGGAGAGTGTTTTTTTTCTTTCACTCTGCAAGTCCTTGTTTCCAGGGACCTGTAAGGACAGTGAGTTAATTTTCCTTGTGCTATATTGTGATTAAAAAAAACATTTATTCTAGGGACAGAAAACTCTAGGTAGGGACAGTGTCAGTTTCTTTCACTCTGCAAGTCCTTGTTTCCAGGGACCTGTAAGGACAGTGAGTTAATTTTCCTTGTGCTATATTGTGATTAAAAAAAACATTTTTTCTAGGGACAGAAAACTGTAGGTAGGGAGAGTGTTTTTTTTCTTTCACTCTGCAAGTCCTTGTTTCCAGGGACCTGTAAGGACAGTGAGTTAATTGTCCTTGTGCTATATTGTGATTAAAAAAAACATTTTTTCTAGGGACAGAAAACTCTAGGTAGGGAGAGTTTTTTTTTTTTTCACTCTGCAAGTCCTTGTTTCCAGGGACCTGTAAGGACAGTGAGTTAATTGTCCTTGTGCTATATTGTGCTTAAAAAAAACATTTATTCTAGGGACAGAAAACTCTAGGTAGGGACAGTGTCAGTTTCTTTCACTCTGCAAGTCCTTGTTTCCAGGGACCTGGAGAGACATTGAGTGAATTGTCCTTGTGCTATATTGTGATTAAAAAAAACATTTATTCTAGGGACAGAAAACTCTAGGTAGGGACAGTGTCAGTTTCTTTCACTCTGCAAGTCCTTGTTTCCAGGGACCTGTAAGGACAGTGAGTTAATTTTCCTTGTGCTATATTGTGATTAAAAAAAACATTTTTTCTAGGGACAGAAAACTGTAGGTAGGGAGAGTGTTTTTTTTCTTTCACTCTGCAAGTCCTTGTTTCCAGGGACCTGTAAGGACAGTGAGTTAATTGTCCTTGTGCTATATTGTGCTTAAAAAAAACATTTATTCTAGGGACAGAAAACTCTAGGTAGGGACAGTGTCAGTTTCTTTCACTCTGCAAGTCCTTGTTTCCAGGGACCTGTAAGGACAGTGAGTTAATTTTCCTTGTGCTATATTGTGATTAAAAAAAACATTTATTCTAGGGACAGAAAACTCTAGGTAGGGACAGTGTCAGTTTCTTTCACTCTGCAAGTCCTTGTTTCCAGGGACCTGTAAGGACAGTGAGTTAATTTTCCTTGTGCTATATTGTGATTAAAAAAAACATTTTTTCTAGGGACAGAAAACTGTAGGTAGGGAGAGTGTTTTTTTTCTTTCACTCTGCAAGTCCTTGTTTCCAGGGACCTGTAAGGACAGTGAGTTAATTGTCCTTGTGCTATATTGTGCTTAAAAAAAACATTTATTCTAGGGACAGAAAACTCTAGGTAGGGACAGTGTCAGTTTCTTTCACTCTGCAAGTCCTTGTTTCCAGGGACCTGGAGAGACATTGAGTGAATTGTCCTTGTGCTATATTGTGATTAAAAAAAACATTTATTCTAGGGACAGAAAACTCTAGGTAGGGACAGTGTCAGTTTCTTTCACTCTGCAAGTCCTTGTTTCCAGGGACCTGTAAGGACAGTGAGTTAATTTTCCTTGTGCTATATTGTGATTAAAAAAAACATTTTTTCTAGGGACAGAAAACTGTAGGTAGGGAGAGTGTTTTTTTTCTTTCACTCTGCAAGTCCTTGTTTCCAGGGACCTGTAAGGACAGTGAGTTAATTTTCCTTGTGCTATATTGTGATTAAAAAAAACATTTTTCTAGGGACAGAAAACTGTAGGTAGGGAGAGTGTTTTTTTTCTTTCACTCTGCAAGTCCTTGTTTCCAGGGACCTGTAAGGACAGTGAGTTAATTGTCCTTGTGCTATATTGTGCTTAAAAAAAACATTTTTTCTAGGGACAGAAAACTCTAGGTAGGGAGAGTGTTTTTTTTTTTTCACTCTGCAAGTCCTTGTTTCCAGGGACCTGTAAGGACAGTGAGTTAATTGTCCTTGTGCTATATTGTGCTTAAAAAAAACATTTATTCTAGGGACAGAAAACTCTAGGTAGGGACAGTGTCAGTTTCTTTCACTCTGCAAGTCCTTGTTTCCAGGGACCTGTAAGGACAGTGAGTTAATTTTCCTTGTGCTATATTGTGCTTAAAAAAAACATTTATTCTAGGGACAGAAAACTCTAGGTAGGGACAGTGTCAGTTTCTTTCACTCTGCAAGTCCTTGTTTCCAGGGACCTGGAGAGACATTGAGTGAATTGTCCTTGTGCTATATTGTGATTAAAAAAAACATTTATTCTAGGGATAGAAAACTCTAGGTAGGGACAGTGTCAGTTTCTTTCACTGTGAAAGTCCTTGTTTCAAGGGACAGAGAAGGACACCTGAAGGTAGCCCTTATTGCTTTTTTCCCATCTCCCTGCAGGCCATCTATTAGAATGTCTGGAAGGCAAACAAGGAGAGGCAGACAGTCAGGAGGCAATAAAAGAGGGCAAGCAGGCTCTGTGTCTGGGGGCAACAGTGCTGGTCGTGGACGCGGTGCATTGTCATCAGCACATGGCCATGGGACACGCTTGTCCTTCTTTTCGGCAGCTGGACATGTTGAGCCACATCATGCCGAAGACTTGGTAGAGTGGATGACCAAGCCCTCCTCCTCCTCCTCATCCTCTCTCACCCAGGCTCAGGGTACTGGAAAAGCAGCTGCCAAAGCGTCGTCTTCCCTGGTATCAATGTCAGACAAATCATCAGTCACTCCTTCCCTAGACCCACCATGTCCTCCTCCTGAGGAGTCCCCCGAACTGTTTCAGCACAGTGTTGGGTACATGCTCCAGGAGGATGCCCAGCGTTTCGAAGGGTCTGATGATGAAACCCAGCTAGAGGAAGGCAGTAGCGTGAGAGCAGACAGAGGGGATGCTCAAGAAGGACACCAATCTGGCAGTCATGTTCCAGCAGCTGCAGCATACTGCCAGATTGGCTCCAGTGATGAGGAGGGAGGGGATGATGAGGTCAATGACTCCACGTGGGTGCCTAATAGGAGAGAGGAGGAGGAGGAGGATGAGGAGGAGGCACATCTCCAACGAGGCAGGATGCCCTTTGGTGGCCAGCGTAAGGGCAGTACACCGACGGAATCACACCGCAGAGCTCCGCCTGTGCAGGGCGCTGCCTCTGCCCGTCATTCAAAAAGTTCTTTGGTGTGGGCCTTTTTTGAGGCTAGTGCATCAGATCGCACAGCTGCTGTTTGCAACATATGTCTCAAGCGTATATCGCGTGGCCAAAACATCAGCCGCTTGGGTACCACATGCCTGACCAGACATATGTTGACCTGCCATGCAGCTCGTTGGCAAGCCTACCTCAAAGACCCACACCAAAGAACAAAGCGGACCTCTCCTTGCACCGCATCAGCTGGGATCTCCAACCCCACTATAACTTCAGTCCTCTCTGAAACATGCACTGAGAGGAATGAAGGTGTAGAATTAGGTGTGTCACAGCCAAGTACTTGCGCCCACTCTGCTAGCAGTACACCGACGTCCGATTCTAGCAGGCAAATTTCCCTGCCCCAGCTGCTGGACCGTCGAAAGAAGTTCACTCCCAGCCATCCACATGCCCAGCGGTTGAATGCTAGCTTGGCTAAATTGCTAGCGCTTCAACTGCTGCCTTTTCAGTTGGTAGACTCGGCCCCCTTCCGTGAGTTTGTGCAATGTGCGGTTCCTCAGTGGCAGGTTCCCAAACGCCACTTTTTCTCACGGAAGGCTATTCCGGCTCTCTACCGGCATGTGGAAGGCAATGTCTTGGCCTCGCTGGACAGGGCGGTCAGCGGTAAGGTGCATATTACCGCTGACTCATGGTCCAGCAGGCATGGACAGGGACGTTACCTTTCTTTCACGGCCCATTGGGTCACTCTTTTGGCAGCTGGGAAGGATTCAGGACAAGGTGCAGTAGTGTTGGAGGTTGTCCCACCGCCACGCCTCCAAAATGCTACTACTGGTTGTGACACACCTCTCTCCTCCACCCCCTCCTCTTCTTCTTCCTCCATGGCCTCTTCCTGTGGTTTGTCCTATGAACCAGCGGTGCTCCGTAGCCGTTCACGGGGCTACGCAAGTACGCAGGCAAAAAGATGCCATGCCGTGCTTGCGCTGGTGTGTTTGGGGGACAGAAGCCACACTGGGGCAGAGGTCCTGTCTGCTCTGCAGGGCCAGGCCGAGAGGTGGTTGACGCCACGCCAGCTTAAGCCAGGAATGGTGGTTTGCGACAATGGCACCAACCTCCTCTCCGCCCTCCGACAGGGACAACTGACCCATGTGCCCTGTGTGGCTCACGTCCTTAACCTGGTGGTGCAGCGGTTCTTGGGCAGGTACCCGGGCTTACAGGATGTCCTGAGGCAGGCCAGGAAAGTCTGTGTGCATTTCCGCAGATCTTATAATGCCAGTGCTCGCCTGGCTGAGCTGCAAAAGGAGTTGAACCTGCCCAAGAACCGCCTTATATGTGACATGCCCACCAGGTGGAACTCAACGTTGGCCATGCTGCAGCGGCTGCACACGCAGCAGAGGGCCATCAATGAGTACCTGTGCGACTACGGCACCAGGACAGGGTCAGGGGAGCTTGGTTTTTTTTCTCCACGCCAGTGGGGCATGATCAGGGATGCATGCACTGTCCTGGCACCATTTGAGGAGGCCACGAGGATGGTGAGCAGTGACAGTGCATGCATCAGTGACACTGTACCTCTTGTCCACCTGTTGGAGCACACGCTGCGTGGAATAATGGACAGGGCACTTGAGGCAGAACAGAGGCAGGAAGAGGAGGACTTCCTTGCCTCTCAAGGCCCCCTTTACCCAGACAGTGTTCCTTCTGTCCCACCCATCGCACAGGAAGAGGAGGAGGAGGAGGAGGAGGAGGAGGAGGAGGATTGTGTCAGCATGGAGGTGGAGGCTGGCACTCAGCATCATCAGCAGCAGTCTTTTAGGGATGATTTACAGTCCCAAGAAACCAGTGGACTTGTACGTGGCTGGGAGGAGGTGGCTGCGGATCATGTCGTCCTTAGTGACCCAGAGGACTCCGGAGCGAATGCCTCAGCAAACCTACGCTGCATGGCCTCCCTGATCCTGCAAAGTCTGCGGAAGGATCCTCGTATTCTTCGGATCAAGGAGAGGGACCATTACTGGCTGGCCACTCTCCTTGATCCACGGTACAAGGGTAAGGTTGCGGACCTTATGTTACCGTCGCAGAGGGAGCAGAGGATGAGACAACTCCGGGAGGCCTTGCAGAAAGGTCTGTGCAACGCGTTCCCAGAGACTGGGAGGTTGCAAACTCCTGGTCCTGGACAACGAGTTGCTGAGGCTTCGGCCAGTCAAAGAAGGAGCGGTGGGGAAGGTGGCCGTCTGACCGATGCGTTCAGACAATTCTTTAGTCCGCAGCCCCAAAGTATGATCGGTTCCAGCAACCATCGCCAGCGTCTGATAAACATGGTGCAGGAATATCTAGGGGCAAGGTCAGACTTGGACACCTTCCCCACCGAAAATCCTCTGGCTTACTGGGTCTTGAGGATGGATCACTGGCCAGAGCTTGCACAGTATGCAATTGAGCTACTGGCCTGTCCTGCATCCAGCGTTCTTTCGGAACGCACATTCAGTGCTGCTGGAGGATTTGTCACGGATCACAGGGTGCGCCTGTCCACCGACTCGGTTGATCGACTGACTTTCATCAAGATGAACCAGTCTTGGATCACCACCAGCTACCACACACCTGATGCTGATATAACAGACTAATTGATTTTAAAATGTCACATCCCTTCAAGACTGATGCTGATGCTGAGTGCCTGTGCTGTTATGTTGACTGGCTATCCTCCTCCTCCGAGTCCTCAATGATACGATTGATGATGATAGCTTGGAAGATCATTTTTGTTTATGGGTGCCGCCACCAGTGCCTAACGCCCAATTTTTCAGCCCCTGTTTAACAGTGGCGTGTAATTACAATTTTTGAAGCAATACTTTGCAACAGGGCTCATTGCTGTGCTCCAAGTACAGTATCTGTGAGGAGTTGCAGTGTTGTGCCACCAGTGCCTAAGGCCCAATTTTTCAGCCCCTGTTTAACAGGGGCGTGTCATTACAATTTTTGAAGCAATACTTTGCAACAGGGCTCATTGCTGTGCTCCAAGTACAGTATCTGTGAAGGGTTGCAGTGTTGTGCCACCAGTGCCTAAGGCCCAATTTTTCAGCCCCTGTTCAACAGGGGCATGTAATTACAATTCTTGATCTAATAATTCACAGCAGGGCCCATTGCTGCACCCACCAAGAGTAACTGTCAGGGCTTACAGTGTTGTGGCACCAGCACCACCATCAAAGGCCCAATTTTTACTACCACTGTTCAACAATTATATGTAATTAAAATTCCTGATATAATAGTTGACAGCAGGGCGTTCCAGCACCAACCAAGAGTAACTGTGAGTGCTTACAGTGTTGTGCCAACACCAACAACTAAGGGGCCTATTTCTGCAGAGTATATACGGCAGGTCCCTACTTTCAAACATCCAACTTACAAACGACTCCTACTTGCAAACGCAAGAAGACAACAGGAAGTGAGAGGAAATCTACCACTAGGAAGGAAAATTCTCTCCTGTAAGAATAAATATGGGAGAAAGGTGTCTCCTCTGTACTGATGCTTTATCAGCAATCCTTGTTTCAAGAAAAACACCACATTTCAAAAACAGTTGTCATTAGGACGGAAAGTGAGGTGAAATGTTCTGAACAGGGGCACAGACAGCAAAACAAATGTTACAGGGGTGATAACCCTTACCTATGTTTTCCAAAAAGTTTAAAAATAGATTTTTGGTCTGGAGCTACACTTCAACAATGTACCTGTTCAAAATTACAAACAGATTCTACATAAGAACAAACCTACAGTCCCTGTCTTGTATGCACCGCCTGTATACGGCTGTTCAGAGTATATAGGGCCTTTTTTATTTTATGTGCGGGGTTCCCCTTAATATCCATACAAGACCCAAAGGGGCTGGTAATGGGCTGGGGTAGGGGGGGGGGTCATGGGGTAGCTATGCCATTTTTCTTAAAGATTTTCATCCATATTACCGGGACCAGACATTACATTAAAGCCGCAAGCAGTTTTAAATGGCTTTTTTTTCCTTTAGAAGTGTCATTTTGTGCAGGGACAGTTCTAAACACGGGAAACACGTGGCACTTCACAGGCATACTTTAGACACCCCCCAGGTACGATATTTAAAGGAATATTTGACTTTTTTTTTTTCACTTTATGCATCATTAAAATGACTGCTCCCGGAAAACAACCGTTTTTAAAACTTATTTTTGCATTGATACATGTCCCCTGGTGCAGAACCCGGGTTCCCAAACCCTTTTTAGGACAATAACATGCATAATAGTTGTTATAATTAGCACTTTAGAATTCGAACGTTCGCATCCATTGTATTTAATAGGGTTCTAATGTTCGTTCGAACTTTCGGTCCGTTCGCGGGTTCTGGTGCGAACCGAACCCGGGGGTGTTCGGCTCATCACTATTTGTGGGTGATGAGCTGTCAGTGTCCACATAGCTGGTGTTGTGAGTGACCTAGGTATTTAAATTCCCTGATCTTCTCCCTGTTCTTTCTGCAGTGCTTCCAGAATGGGTAAGAGAGATTCTGATTGGTCAGTGCCGGCACAGAACATATCTGTGATCCATCCAGAAAGCCCCGCAGAAAGAAGAGGGAAAAGAGCAGACATTTCAAATCCCTGGACTGATACATAAGCTGCGTGGGCTCTGACAGCTCATTACTAGGGATGGGCGAACGGTTTGGCCCGAGCATAAGTTCGGGCCGAACTTTCACTGTTCGGTCGTTCGGGAAACAGCTGAACTTTCGGGACGTTCGACCGTTTGTTCGCCACCCCCCCCCCCCCCTCCGAACCGACCCCAATGCATTGCGGCGCTGAACAGTGCATTGCAAGCCCTGACTGGCTGAAGCAGTGAAAGCTTCAGCCAATCAGGGCACAGAGCACTGTCAGAGTCATGATTGGACCCTGTCATCATGACTTTATCCAATCATGGCTCATTCCCACCCCACAGTATAAAAGTATTCTTTTAACGGCAGCCATTTTCAGTGTGATTTTGGCGTGGAGAGATAAAACAGGGCTCTGTTCAGTGCTATTAGCTAGTTAGTTTGCTGTGTTATACTGTGCTATTTTGCTTCAATTGTCTGTGTCAGTGTAGAATATTAGTTTAGTGTCAGACTAGGGATAGTGTGAGTGTATTGAGGAGGACCATCATTCAGCTTTGCATAGTGTGCAGCTAGAATAGGGACAGCTCAGATAATTTCACTGTAGTGTAGTGTAGTGAGACCATGTCAGTAATCTTGAGATTAGTGTATAGCTAGAGGAGGGACAGTTCAGACAGCGTCAGTGTAGTGACGGTTGAACACGTCTATTTGATTGCGTTACTGACAGTTTAACGCCATATCGTTTTGCGTGCGTTACTGCCAGTTTAACGCCATATAGTTCTGTGTGCGTTACTGCCAGTTTAACGCCATATAGTTCTGTGTATAGTATAGTATAGTTCCACGTACAGATTTCAACTTCTCCTTTACATTTGCTTATAAGCACCGCCCCCTCCCTCCCAATAATGTCTAGGAGGACAACAATGAGATGCAGACGTTCCCTTGGCACTGTAAGGGGGCCAGCAACAAATGTGTCCACAGGCAAAGGTGGATGTGGTGGTCAGTCCTCAGGCAGGGCATAATTTCCTGTGTTGAGTGAGTTTGTCCGTGCTATCCAGCCACAGCATGCAGAGGAGGTGGTGGACTGGCTTAGTAAACCTTCCTCATCCTCCTCATCCTCTGTCACACAAGCAGAGACAAGTGTGCAGTCCCCTGCAGTTGCCAGAGTGGATAAACCTGCCTCCTTGTCCACATCCATTCCTGCCATAGCCCTAACATCAGCCATTGAGGAGTCAGCTGAGTTATTTGACCACAGCGTCAGCCACTTGCTCCTTGATGATGCCCAGCTATTACTGGATTCAGATGCTGGTTCTGAGGTTGAGGATGGCAGGAACATGAGCCTAGAGAGAGGGAGGAACACTGGTAGACAAATTGGCATTCATGTTCCCCAAGCCGCAGCGTTTTGCCAAGTTGTCTCCAGTGGTAATGATGAAGATGGAGGAGATGGAGATGATGATGATGATGATGATGATGATGATGATGATGAGGTTACTGATGCGACTTGGGTACCAGATAGAGAAGAGGAGGAAAGTGAAAGTGAGGTGGCACAACCCCAAGGAGGTCGACATCAAGAAAGAGTAGAGAGCAGCTACCCTATTCCATCACGTTCTGTAGCTGTTATCTCCCGGCCCACTCCCCAAAGCTCAGCTGTCTGGACCTTTTTCAGCACATCTGCAGCAGATCGCACTGTTGCTATCTGCAAACTGTGTCACAGGCACATCAAATGTGGCAAAAACACCAACCATTTGGGTACCACATGCCTAACAAGGCATTTAACGTCCAACCACTCAGCCCGTTGGCCAGAGCACCTAAAAGCCACACAAAAGGGGCACAAATCTGTCCCTCCTCCTCCTCCTCCTCCTCCTTACTCACTTCAGTCTGTGCTTGCGATACCCAGTCATTACCTTTCAGCAGCCTTCACTGACAGGGATGATGGTATATCACAGGGTGTCCAAGGTCCTAGCAGCTCATCTGCCAGCAGCACACCAGCAGCTGTAGACTGTATCCGGCAAATTTCTCTGCCCCATCTTCTGCAGTGGAACACATGCCCAGCACCTGACTGCAAGCTTGTCAAAGCTGTTGGCTCTCCATCTTCTGCCTTTCAGCCTGATGGATTCTGCCCCCTTCTGTGAATTCGCACAGTTTGCCGTACCACAATGGCAGGTTCCCAGTCGATACTACTTTTCACGTAAGGCCGTTCCATCTCTCTACCATCACGTGGAAGGGAATGTTCTGGCATCGTTGGGCAAGGCAGTCAGTCGTAAAATCCACCTTACTGCTGACACGTGGTCCAGCAAGCATGGGCAGGGACGATATATTTCGTTCACAGCACACTGGGTAACGCTGCTTGCAACTCAAAAGGATGCAGGACAGGGCTCAGTGCTGCAGCTTGTTGTGCCCCCACGTCTCCATACAGCTGGTGGTGATGATGCCAGACCTGTGAGCTCTACCCCCTCCTCCTCCTCCTCCTCCGCCACCTCCATGCCCTCCTCTGCAGAATTGAACTATGAACATCAGGTACCCCCTAAGCGTTCAAAGGGCTTTTCCCAGAGTCAGGCTAAATGGTGCCATGCAGTGCTTCAGCTGGTGTGTTTAGGGACCACATTGGATCAGAGGTTCTTGCAGCTCTGCAAGGACAGGCCCAGAGGTGGTTCACACCACGCCAGCTGGAGCCAGGAATGATGGTGTCCGATAATGGCTCAAACCTCCTGTCCCCCCTTAGAAAGTTGACACATATGCCATGCCTGGCACATGTCCTCAATTTGGTGGTGCAGCGTTTCCTAAGTACGTACCCAGGGTTGCAAGATGTACTAAAGCAGACCAGAAGAGTATGTAGCCATTTCAGGCGATCATACACAGCCAGTGCTCGGTTGGCTAAAATTCAGCAGGAATTCCACCTGCCCGTAAACCGCCTGATTTGGGACATGCCCACCAGGTGGAACTCAGCTTTGGGAATGCTGCAACGGCTATACATGCAGCAGAGGGCCGTCAACGAGTACTTGTGTCAGTAAGGCACGACGACAGGCTCAGGCCGCCTCAGGTTTTTTTTTACCCACACCAATTGCTGATCATTAAGGATGCATGCACTGTATTGTCACCATTTAAGGAGGCCACAAGGATGGTGAGCAGTGACAGTGCATGCATCAGTGACACAATCCCTGTTGTGTTCCTGCTGGAGCACACTCTGCGTGGTATTATGGACAGAGCACTGGAGGCAGAGCAGCAGGAGGAAGAGGAGGACCTTCCTTTCCTCTCAAGGCCCACTTTATCCAGACACCATCATTCCTATGTCACAGAACACACAGGAGGAGAGAGGCGAGGAGGATAAGTAGGAGGATTCTGACACATTCATAGGCTTTGAAGAAGAGGAAGACATGCGTCAATCTGTAAGCAATGGCTTTCCAACGCCAGGACCCTTGGGAGTAGTACATGGCTGGGAGGAGGAAGTTCCAGATGCTGTCATCCTGAGTGACCCCGAGAAGTCTGCTTCTCAAGCCTCGGCAAATTTGAGGCGCATGGGCAACCTCATGCTTTAAGCCTGAGAAAGGACCCAAGAATACGTGGCATAAAGGAGAAGGATGATTACTGGTTGGCAACCCTCCTTGACCACCGTTATAAGGGGAAGGTCTCTGAACTCATCCCGTCCCCACAGGGAGTGCAGAGGATAAAATCTCTTGAGGATACATTAAAGAGGATTTTATTGAACGTTTTTCCTGACTCTAGCAGGTTACAGTGTGGTGGAAAACGTCGTTTTGAGTCTTCCGTTGGTCAAGAAAGGAGCGTTGGAGAAGGCATCCGCCTAAGTGAGGCATTTCGGATTTTTTTAGTCCTCGCCGCCCAGGGCTGTCAGCTTCCACATCCCATTGGCAGCGTCTGCATCACATGGTGGACGATTACCTCGGGGCCAAAACAGAGATGGAGAGCTTTCCAGCTGATGATCCACTGGCTTACTGGGTCATGAGATTAGACCACTGGCCAGAACTTGCCCAGTATGCTATTGAGTTGTTGAGCTGCCCTACATCCAGTGTGCTTTTAGAACGGGCATTCAGTGCTGCAGGAGGTTTCGTTACTGATTATAGAACGCGTCTGTCCACAGACTCCGTGGACCGTTTGACTTTTATAAAAATGAATCAGTCCTGGATTACCAGCTATGAAGCCCCTGATGCCGATGTCACTGATTAAGTCTCTTTGAGATGTGGAATCTCTGCAGGACTTCGAGGTTGCCTAGCTTTGAGGGTGTTCAATCATTTCATCTGGAAGAATGTTTTTGGTATAGGTTTCATGGGCACAATTAACACCCAAAGACCAATTTTTCAGCACCTGTTTGACAGGTGCATATCATTGCAATTTTTTACAGAAAGCCAAATTCTTGCTTACATCAAGAGTACCATAGGGTTATGGTGGGAAGCCACCACTGACACTCAAAGACCAATTCTTCTGCACCTGTCTGACAGGTGCATATCATTGCAATTTTTAACAGCAAGCCAAATTCTTGCTTACATCAAGATTATCTCTATAGGGTTACGGTGGGAAGGTGCCACGACACCCAACGACCAATTTTTCAGCACCTGTTTGACAGGTGCATATCATTGCAATTTTTTACAGCAAGTCAAATTATTGCTTACATCAAGAGTACCTCTATAGGGTTACAGTGGGAAGCCACCACTGACACTCAAAGACCAATTTTTCTGCACCTGTCTGACAGGTGCATATCATTGCAATTTTTTACAGCAAGCCAAATTCTTGCTTTCATCAAGAGTACCTCTATAGGGTTACAGTGGGAAGGCCCCACGACACCCAAAGACCAATTTTTCAGCACCTTTTTGAAAGGTGCATATCATTGCAATTTTTTACAGAAAGCCAAATTCTTGCTTTCATCAAGATTATCTCTATAGGGTGTGAGGGGGTTAGCTCGGCAGCGGGTGTGTGTGACCCCCGGGATGGGCTCCCCACACAAAAACAGGCCCAGCAAACGGAGGTTGTGGTTTTCAAAATCAAAAAGGTGCGGTTTATTTTCTATTTACAGTGACAAAACACAGCAAAGCAAAAGAAACATAAATAAAATAAATCCTGGTCAACTTGACCTCTGACTAAACATACAGGTTTCCTAACTAACAACTGGGATCAGCCTAGTGCTGTCCTAGTCCCTAAGTCCCTGGTTTTAAATGTCCAAGCAAATAGCCACACAGGCTTTGTCTCACCGCACAGGGGTTCACTCTCCCTAGACAGTCCACACAGGTCTGGGTCCAGGCATGAGCAAACACCTAATGAATCTGGGAGTTCTTATAGAGGCCTAAATGAGCTGACAAGCTTCAGCTGGTCTCATCAACTCCCTGTCTGCACGACGCCCCACACTCTCCCTAGAGGTATGAGTCATCCATGAGCCCACTAGCCTCAGCTGGGCTTATACAACTCTCCACCTAGTTGTATAAGTCGGCGTAAAGCCTGAATCTGGGCGAAATATATCTACCCCCCTGGATGCAACCAGGTGACTTTACCTTCCTGCTGTCACATACCCCCCCCTCTTGTTTTAACCTCGGGGTTGGAACACCAGCAATCAGGCATTCATGTACTCGAGACAAAGCATCCACATTCCCCATTTGAACGCCAGGGCGATGCTTTACTGTGAAGTTGAATTCCTGGAGGGCCAGGAACCACCTATTCACTCTTCTATTTGTTTCCTTGTTTTGAGCCATCCACTTTAACGGAGCGTGATCCGTAACCATGTCAAAGTGCCTACCTAGCAGGTAGTACCGAAGGGAATCTAGAGCCCACTTCACCGCTAAACACTCCTTTTCAACGGTGGCGTAATTTACCTCATGGGACTTCAACTTCCTGCTGAGGTAAATGACTGGGTGCTCTTCCCCGTTCCAGACCTGGGACAATACTGCTCCTAACCCCACATCTGACGCATCACTTTGTACGACAAAGTCTTTAGAGAAGTCGGGTGAGTACAACACTGGCTGGCTACATAAGGCTTGTTTCAAGAATTGGAATGCTGCCTCAGCCTCGGGGGTCCATTTAATCATGACCGACCCTTTCCCCTTCGTCAGGTTGGTTAGGGGCACAGCCTTAGAAGCAAAATGGGGAATGAATCGCCGATAATACCCAGCGATTCCCAGAAAGGCTCGTACCTGCTTCTTGCTGTTGGGACGTGGCCAACTCTGGATGGCCTCGACTTTGTTGAGTTGGGGTTTTATTACTCCCCTCCCAATGTGTACCCAAGATATTTGGCCTCCTCCTGCCCAATGGTACACTTCTTGGGGTTAGCCGTAAACCCCGCTTCCCGAACAGAGTCCAGGACTGCTTGCACTTTTGGCAGATGTGAGGCCCAATCTGTGCTATGGACAATTACGTCATCCAGGTAAGCCGCAGCATACTTCCGATGGGGCCTCAGCATCTGGTCCATTTTCCGCTGGAATGTGGCCGGCGCATTCTGTAACCCGAACGGCATTCTTTTATATTGGAACGCCCCGTCTGGGGTTACAAATGCGGTTTTCTCTTTGGCCGACTTGGCCAGGGGGATTTGCCAATACCCTTTTGTGAGGTCAAGAGTCGTCATGTATCGGGCTGTTCCCAGCCGGTCGATCAACTCATCTATACGTGGCATGGGGTAGGTGTCAAATTTTGTAACTTTGTTCAACTGACGAAAATCGTTACAAAATCGCCAGCTCCCATCCGGTTTAGGCACCAACACAATGGGACTAGACCAATCACTTTGGGACTCCTCTATCACCCCTAAGTTCAGCATTTTCTGTACTTCCTCCCGTATTGCCTCCCGTCGGGCCTCTGGGATCCGATAGGGTTTTAACTTCACCCTTTCACCGGGCGGGGTAATGATGTCATGCTCTACCCCAGATGTTTGTCCCGGCAGCTCAGAGAATACCTCCTTGTTGCGAAGCACAAACTCCTTAACCTCCTGTTGTTGGGGTTGTGACAAGGTGGCTGCTATTCCAACCTCAGGAATCACGCAACCAGTTTGAGCTGGTGACCAAGTGTCTGCGACTAGGGACTCTCTATCCCTCCAGGCTTTCAACAGATTAACGTGATAGATCTGTTCGGGCTTTCGCCTTCCTGGTTGTCTGACCTTGTAATTCACTTCGCTCACTTTTTCCATTATCTCATAGGGGCCTTGCCATTTGGCAAGGAATTTACTTTCAACCGTAGGGACAAGTACCAGTATCCTATCCCCCGGGGAAAAGGTACGGGTCTTGGCTCCACGGTTGTACACTCTCTGCTGTGCTAACTGCGCTTGGGCCAAATGTTCCTTCACGATGGGCATTACCTGTGCAATTCGGTCTTGCATCAGGGCGACATGCTCAATCACACTCCTGTGGGGAGAACTCTCACTTTCCCAAGTTTCCTTGGCAATATCCAACAGCCCTCTTGGGTGTCTCCCATACAGTAACTCAAAGGGGGAGAATCCCGTAGAGGATTGGGGCACCTCCCTAATAGCAAACATCAGATAAGGAAGTAGACAGTCCCAATCCTTTCCATCTCTATCCACCACTTTCTTCAACATTTGTTTTAGGGTTTTGTTGAATCTTTCAACCAGCCCATCGGTTTGGGGGTGATACACAGATGTACGTAATTGCGTCACTTTGAACAATTTACACAGCTCCTTCATAACCCGGGACATAAAGGGTGTACCTTGGTCCGTAAGCAGTTCTTTACAAATACCCACCCGGCTAAACACAAGAGATAGCTCTTTGGCTATGGTTTTGGCCGAGGTATTTCGGAGAGGGATCGCTTCTGGATAACGGGTGGCATAGTCCATTATAACTAATATGTACTGGTGCCCCCTAGCGGACTTGATTATAGGCCCTACCAAATCCATGGCGATCCTCTCAAACGGGACCTCAATGATGGGTAGAGGGACCAGCGGGCTACGGAAATGTGGCATCGGGGCCGACCTCTGACACACAGGGCAGGAGGAACAATAATTTTCTATGTCCTTCATCACCCCCGGCCAATAGAATCTCTGTAATACCCTCTCTCGGGTTTTCTCTGTCCCCAGATGACCTCCAAGAATGTGCCCATGGGCCAACTCCAACACCAACTTCCTGTAAGGTTTGGGCACCACAAGCTGCTCAACGGTTTCTTCTGCCCTTTTTGCCACCCGATACAGTAGGTCCTTCTCTACGCTGAAGTATGGGTAAGTGCAGGTATTATCTGGGTTCACTAACTCGCCATCTATTTTCACTACGTTTTCCCGTGCCTTTATTAGGGCGGGGTCTTTCAACTGTTCTGTGGCAAAGTTTTCCCTGTGAACCTCAAGATCAGAAAACTCCACAGACGGTAGGTTTTCGTCTGAGGAGGTGGGCTCCTCTCCAGTTTCTTGAGTCTCCCCTGCCAATACTGATAAGGGAAATTCCGGAGAGTCCTCACCACTCTCAGGGGAGTTCTGGCTATCACATTCCTGGTACATAGGGGCACCAGTGGGGGGCTCAGGATCATCCCACAGTTCCCAGAACTTCGGAAAATCCCTTCCCACAATGGCGTCATGCGGTAACTGAGATACTAAGCCCACTGGATGAGAGAGGGTACCTTTGGGGGTCTCGAAACACACTGTAGTCACTGGATACTCTCGGGTGTCCCCATGCACACAAATAACAGCTACCTTGCTATTCCCAAAGACCTCTGTTTTAACTAACTCAGCCTTTATCAGGGTCACAAGGCTACCTGAATCCAGCAATACCACAACATTTCTACCATTAACACACATTTTGCATAAATGTTTCTCAGTTCCTCGAATGGCAGTGCATGCGACTGTCGCACACAGCGACTGACGTCTGCCCGTCAGAAAGTCACACTGCATGGGTTCCTCCACAACCGGGCAATTGGCTGCAATATGTCCCGCTTGCCGGCAGCGGTAGCAAACGATCCTTCTTGCCGCCTCTTGAGCCGCTGATTTCCCAGGCTGTTCTCGCCAAACTTGGGGTAGAGCTCCCACCCTCTCACTCTCTCCACCCTCACCCCTTGGAATCCTCTTATCCGCCCCTGGGGATGGTCTGGTCTTAGGGTGGAAAGTCCGAGTGTCTCTGGAAGAGGCCGTCAGGTTCTCTGTAGCCAAGTATTTCTCCACACGATCCACAAGACCATCGGCCGTCTCTGGGTCTCCATGGCTTACCCACTTTTGGATGGCAGTAGGAAGAGCTCTCAAAAACCGATCCATTACAACACGTTCCACAATCTTTGGTGCGGACAAAGTCTCTGGCTGTAGCCACTTTCTGCTCAGGTGAATGAGATCATACATTTGAGACCTGGGGGGTTTTCCAAGCTGGAAAGTCCAGTTATGCACACGCTGAGCCCGGACAGCCTGGGTGACACCCAGCTTTGCCAAAATTTCAGCTTTTAGCATCACATAGTCCTTTGCTTGGTTAGGCTCTAGGTCATAGTAAGCTTTCTGCGATTCACCAGTTAACAGAGGAGCCACCAGTCCAGCCCACTGCTCCTCAGGCCACTTTTCTCTTTCAGCGGTCCTTTCAAATGTGGTCAAAAATACCTCTGGATCATCCTCTCCAGTCATTTTTGTCAATAAACGACTCACCCCAAAGGACGCGGTATTAGTGGGACGGCTTTCCTCACTGGTCTGCGGACGTTGCTGCATTACTGCTTCCATCTGTTGTTGTAGTCTCTGCTCTTGCTTCTGCAACAGGTCTATGAAGCGGGCCTCAGATTGCTGCTGGGCTTGTTGCTGAGCCTCCAGACTCTGTTGCAAAGTTGCGTTTGTCTGCTGCTGGGCTGCAAGGCTCTGTTGATGAGCTTGCTGCTGGGCTGCGAAGTTCTGTTGTTGAGCTGCAAGGCTCTTTTGCAAACCTGCATTTGTCTGCTGTTGATTGGCATTTGCTAGAGCCAGCTGCTTCAGTATCTCCTCCATGCTGGCTTAAAAAAAAACTGCCACTGGTTCTCCACCAACTGTGAGGGGGTTAGCTCGGCAGCGGGTGTGTGTGACCCCCGGGATGGGCTCCCCACACAAAAACAGGCCCAGCAAACGGAGGTTGTGGTTTTCAAAATCAAAAAGGTGCGGTTTATTTTCTATTTACAGTGACAAAACACAGCAAAGCAAAAGAAACATAAATAAAATAAATCCTGGTCAACTTGACCTCTGACTAAACATACAGGTTTCCTAACTAACAACTGGGATCAGCCTAGTGCTGTCCTAGTCCCTAAGTCCCTGGTTTTAAATGTCCAAGCAAATAGCCACACAGGCTTTGTCTCACCGCAGAGGGGTTCACTCTCCCTAGACAGTCCACACAGGTCTGGGTCCAGGCATGAGCAAACACCTAATGAATCTGGGAGTTCTTATAGAGGCCTAAATGAGCTGACAAGCTTCAGCTGGTCTCATCAACTCCCTGTCTGCACGACGCCCCACACTCTCCCTAGAGGTATGAGTCATCCATGAGCCCACTAGCCTCAGCTGGGCTTATACAACTCTCCACCTAGTTGTATAAGTCGGCGTAAAGCCTGAATCTGGGCGAAATATATCTACCCCCCTGGATGCAACCAGGTGACTTTACCTTCCTGCTGTCACAAGGGTTACGGTGGGAAGGCGCCACGACACCCAAAGACCAATTTTAAAAATTTTTTTTTTTTTGGCTTTATAAATTCAATTATTGCTGCAGCAGATTCTACACATGGTACAGATCTGCCACTTTACAGTTAGACTATGGGGACCCCCCAGGCACTATATTTGAAGGAATTTTTCATTTTTAAGCTTTCACTTTAAAAATCCAAAAATCACTGCTCATTTAAAAATGAAGTTTTTCACAAAAAAAATTTTTATTGATACACCCCTATAACCATTGTATGCCCAATTACTTGCATTTAAGCCCTCAAAATGGGCACTTTTGATATTTGATGTTCGGGTCCCATTGACTTTAATGGGGTTCGTTATTCGGGTCCGAACTTTCGCGTTATTCTTTATTCATTATTTTGATCCGAACCGAACAGGGGTCTGTTCGGCCCATCCCTACTCATTACCCACAAGGGTGAGTACAGCAAGGACCGAGAGGGTGGGGAGGTTGTATGGTGTTAGTTGAACGATTCATTTTTTTTCTGAAAAAGTGAACAAACCCTTTAAAGTGACATTAGACTCAGAATAAAAAAATATAGAAAATCTACTAAAGTATGTATTTTTACCTCAAAAATGTCCCTTCTGTTGCTTTCAGCCTCCTCCAAATCTACAAGTTCCTTTGTAGTGGAAGTGTATGAATTATTTTTAGAGAATAAGGACATTGTTTAGTGCCACGATAAGGCTTCATGTACATATAGCCTATTGTGACCGCCGGCCGCGGGAAAACTTAGTTTTGCGTCTGGTGGTCAAAACGTTCCTATCCTAAACGTGATTCTTCTGTGTTTAGGAGTTTGAGGGAGGTTGAACCTCGCCTAACCATAGCAGCTCTTAAACAATCCTAAAATCCTATACAGTATGTACATGGACACATAGGCTTTTATAGAAATGAGCTCAGGAGCTTTGGCAAAAAACGCCAAAAGCTCCCAAACTCAAGTTTAGAAGCTATAGTGTACATGAAGCCTAACAGTGGACAGTGCGGTCTCCAGTCAGTCGGTTAGTTTGAAGATGGGAGGGGGAGAAGGAGGGACGAGCAGGGGAATGGCTTGCCATCCCAGGCTATGGAGCTGTGTATTTCTATTAATACTCAGTGTAGGGACACAACTCTAGTCCCATCATGCAAGAGTGGCTCCATGGGATGCTACAGGGCAAAGAAGCCACCCTGAAAGAGGAAGCCTGGGGCAGCAGTCATGGCACCATCTTACACCTGAACACAGGCAAGAAATAAAAGATAAAAAAGTTGCAAATTCACTAAGTTATTAAATCAGTTGCTGAAAGTGCTCAGAAAAATGAGGGTTTAATATTGCTGTAAGCAGTGTAGAGGGAATGATTCTCCTTAGGTGACTCTCTTAGGAGTGTTGGATGAAGGTTGCCACTTTGCTCTTTGACTCTTATGTAAAAAAAGTGCGACGCATTTTGGGGCTCAAAGGGCCCCTTTTCATCAGGGCTTGGTTGGTACTATTGAAAAAAGTGTGCACTGGACTGATAAATGGAGGAACCATAAAGGGTTTTTAGTCTAATGATTGCTCCAGATGCTGGTTAAGCCTGGTTAGGCTTAACCCGGATCTGGAGCAATCCTCAGATTAATCACTCTGAAGGATCCATCCAATGTTGTCCACCCAGTACAAACTTTTTTCATTAGTATCAAGTCCTGATAAAAGGAACCCTTTGAACATCTGAAATATGTTGTCATTTTGTAACATATAAGTGTGGAGGGATTGACATGCTCTCCCATACCCTAAAGGGAGAGTAAGTATAGGCAGCTGCTGTGGGCAGGTCAAAAATGTACCTATTACCTTGTCATGCATGGCAAAACACAAGTGCATATTAAGTCCAAGAGACTGATTTTGATTTGTTGTTGGCTACTGCCTTTAAAAGACCGAGTCTCGGCAAAAGTTAATATTGTTTCAGAAATGAGTGTCCACCACCATCCACCACCTAGACAGTGACATTATTATTCCACCCAACTTTATGGGAAAAAAAGAGACCTCTTTTAGCGCAAAGTATGTAGACCAGCCTCATACCTAATAAAAAAAGGACCCCCTTATACTGGTAGTAAATGGAAAGTATACCCCTTACATTCATAGTCATGGGGAAGAATGCCCCCCTTACAAATAGCTGAAAAGATTATTGGAGTTAGTGTTATCTGAGAGGCAAAAATTGCAAGGGCTTGTAGGAACCTGCTTCTTCACGTTATTGAAACTGTGAGTGTGCCTGGCTGGGTAGCTGTCCCACTGGGCTTGTTGGAAACTGTTGCTGTATTACTTCAATACAGTTTTGGTATTGCACCTGTGTGAATTATTGTCATTGCACCACTCTGCACCCCACCTACAGGCTGGAAAACCTAGGGCTTAACAGAACCCTTTTTGAAAAGCCTGGTCTACATACCTCATACCCTATAAGGCCACCATATCTGCTGCAGGTTCCCCTCATCTCAAACTTGTGTTGCCTGAGTATAAACTTTTTTTTTTTACTGTTGGGGTACAGAAGGCCTTGGAAGGATTTACTGGGCACTGGTCTTAAAGTATAACTAAAGGCAAAACTTTTTTTTTAATTTTGAATAGAGTGCAGAGGGATTTGAATGATTGCCAGTTTTATATTGCTGTCTGTGAGCCCGTTAAGGAGATCCCCCCTCTCTATTTGTCCTGTTTACCATTATCATTGGAATTGAAAGTAAAAGAAAATCCCAAATTTTTGGTTGTTTCCAGAAAAGTAATAGAGGGGTTGCTGGTGAACTTTGGTTTCCCAAAGGAATTCCCTTAATCTGCAGGGATTTCCTCTCACTTCCTGTTTGGCTATCAGACAGGAAGTGAAGGGAAATCTCTGCAATGGGACACAGATGGGGAAAAAAGATCTGACAGGGGTTATAACCTTCCCTTGCTCTATCCAAAATGAAACAAAATGTTTTGCCTATAGTTTTACTTTAATAAGGTTGAAAACCACTGCTCTCGATGACCTAGATCATACAGTTGTAGCACCCTCAGTGTTACCTAGTGTAGGTAAATGGAGAGAGAGAGAGAGGGTGAGGGAGAGACTCTTCCCCATCACTGGCCAATGGGTCCGTATGCAGAACAATTCCTATAATAATTAATTACCGTATATTCTCTAGTATAAGCCGAGTTTTTCAGCACATTTTTTTGTGCTGAAAATGCCCCCCTCGGCTTATACTCAAGTCACCTTTTTATGCCTGATCTCCCAGACTTTGGGGACCCGGTGCCGGCCCCTAGACCCAAAACTTGGCACACATGTAGCCCCACTCTTCCTCTACAAGTGTGAAAAGTTTGTTGTCCTGGGGACCTACGGCCAGGGAGCACCGATTTTTCAAACCCGGGCACCCCTTCCATAGACTCCCATGTTAAACAGTAATTTCTCTGGTGACTTTGGGGACCCGGTATCGGCCGGTCGTAGATCCCCCTGGACCCAAACCTTTGCACACATGTAGCCCTATTTCTCCTCTATAAGTGTGCAAAGTTTGTTGTCTGGGCGACCTACGGCTGGGGAGCACCGATTTTTCAAATCCGGGCACCGCTTCTATAGACTCCCATGTTAAACGTCAGTCGAGGCATGGGCACAGTGAGGCATGGGCACAGTGAGGCATGGGCACAGTGAGGCATGCACATGGACACAGTGAGGCATGCAGATGTACACCCTAGGCTTATACTCGAGTCAATACGTTTTCCCATTTTTTTGTGGTAAAATTAGGTGCCTCGGCTTATATTCGGGTCGGCTTATACTCGAGTATATACGGTAATTAAATAAAAAAAGACAATACTTTGTATAATGGATTTGAAATGGCCGCGGACCTTTATTATTAGTATTTTAATATATTTACCAAAGATAGGAACATTTCTTATTTTATATATAACATAACACTCAGCTTTATTATACCATAAAATATCACTTTTAACTCAGCCATAACAGCTCAAGCTAATACAATAAACATATTCAACAGACTGTATAACTGTCCCTTTTCTTGAGAAAAGGACGAAACCACATAACAAGGTCCGCGACAAGTGGTGGGAGAGTGGAAATGCTCCTTCTTCTTTGTTGCTCCGCCGCTGACTGCTGTTCCTACGCACTTTTAAATCAATTTATAATGGCTAGCTCGTGCCACTTTGCCCATGTGACATCCTTTTAGCCAATACTGTATCTACCACTAACTGCCAACTTAACCCCTAGTCTTCCCCGGTCCCATAGGTGGGAGGAGCAAATTTCTTTGCTCCTCCCTTTTCCGATGGGTCCGTATGCAGAACACTTCCTATAATAATTAATTAATTAAATAAAAAAAGACAATACTTTGTATAATGGATTTGAAATGGCCGCGGACCTTAATTATTGGTATTTTAATATATTTATCAAAGATAAGAACATTTCTTATTTTATATATAACATAACACTCAGCTTTTATTATACCATAAACTATCACTTTTAACTCAGCCATAACAGCTCGAGCTAATACAATAAACATGTTCAACAGACTGTATAAATGTCCCATACGCCAGCCGCATCAAAGATGAGCCTGGCACCCCACCCGCACAACGGCCAATTCAATAGAATTCTGAATACCCAAATTAAAAACATCTAAAGCAACATCAGACAAATGAACAGCGTCAGAACGGTAAAAAACAATTAAACCCCCTTCCAGGTCAATATGTCGGTAAGACAGACCATTAACAGAAGGCATACATTTTGCAATGGCTCTATTGATTTTTTTACGGATTTTTTCACAATGCCGAAGTCCAGGGAGCAGCAACCAATTTAAACGTTGAACAATTTCTGAAAATACAATTACAGAATCAGGTAAAACTGCATGTATTTGAAGAAAATCAAATTTCAATTGTGAAATTATGTCTAAAGTATGGCGTTTGCCAATATCATTGCCAGCAATGTGAAAAATGATAATCTGGGGAGGGGGGCATGAAGAACAAAGTGAAGAGAATGTCTGACGCATATCCCTCAATTTCATACCCCTTAAAGCATGCCACCACAAAAGATATTTATCTAAAGGAAAACCCAAATTGGTACCATATATTCTAACTACCGATCTACGAAAAGCCCAAAAGATGTACGAGTGTCCGATGATCCAGATGTTATACCGATCACCTGAAATTAAACAAAAAAATTAGGGCGAATGTATGACTGATAACATTGCGAACTCCATCTACCAATATTTTTTATAATAGATTCAGATAAACCTAAATTGGCTGCAGTAGTGGCCGCACCAATCCTAAAAGAGTGAGAGGTAATGGGAAGGTGATCTAAACCTAAATAACCTAGACATTTCTTCAAAACAGAGCAAAATTTTAATTTAGTGAGGGGCAAGCCAGAGCAGTGAATCAAAAGACAACAAGAACTAGCTGGCCTAACTTGCAAATATTGTTTCATTAACAAAATTGGACATATTGAAGAAGAATTGAATCGATGCAAAGTAACCCATCGACCGTGACCCAATAGATCAGTTTTGCTCTTACGAAACCTAATTTGAATAAAATTGACACCTAAAACTAAATCAGAAAAATAAATTCCAGAACAGCCAGAAACATTGCTAGGAAGAAGCTCAGAAATACGAAACGCTCCAAAAAACAAAGACAAAACGCAACACGGAATAATAAAGGTTCATAAACAGAAAAACAAATAGCACTCATTGAGGAACAAAGTCTTTCCAAAAGATCAACTGAAACAGGTAAACGGGAATCAAAAGATACATTGGACTTGCGATAACCCTTCAAAGCTTGTTTCACGGAGAAGAAACTAAGACAAGAAGGGAAACCAAGCAATTTTGCAAAAAAGGATATTCCTGCCAACTGTTTCAGTATATGAGAATATGAATAATCTTTTGCCATCAAATAATCCAAAATGGACAGTAGTAATTGCTCAGAAAACAGTGTGCCTACTTGACCTTTTGTTTCCAAGTACCCACACCAAGATTTCCACGTGGCATTATAATCCACCCACGTCGAAGGAGCTAAAGAATTACTGATGGCCGAACTGATATTCAATAAACCAGATCCCACAGTTGTGAAGGGCATGGCACTCCATATACGTCTGCTTCTGGAACTAATAGTCGAAAACTATCCAACTGCAATCGGGACAGAGAATCAGCTACCAAGTTATCAATGCCGGGTACATATTTTGCTTTTAACCAAATACTAAATTATAAGCATTTAAAAACCAAAAGTCTAAGCACAGCTAAAACTGTCAAGGATTTGGATGACAGTTGATAGCATACACAACTGCTTTATTGTCGGAATGTAGCAGAATTCTACGGTTAGCAAAACAAGAGCCCCAAATCTCAAGAGAAATCAAAACTGGAAACAATTCCAAAAGAGTAATGTTAGCAGTCAAACCTTGACTGATCCACGAATGGGGCCATACACCAGCTGACCAATGACCGTGCCAATAAACACCATAGCCAACTGATCCCGCCGCATCCGTGTACAAATCAAGGTCCACCGAAGAACAAAACTGCTCTTGCCAAAAAGAACAACCATTAAAAGAGGACAAAAACTTTTTCCAAACTAACAAATCCTCACGTAAAGAAGCCGTAATCCGTACAAAATGAAATAGGGACTTAATACCAGAAATAGCCTTACTATAAAATCTCTTAGAAAATACTCTTCCTACTGGAATAACCCTAGATGCAAAGGCCAACAAACCCAAGAGAGACTGCAAAACAACTTTACGCTTGGAAATAACATAGTCAACCAAAAAAAGAAGTTTAGATATTTTCTGTGGAGGCAGACGAAATTGCATTAATTCCGTATCAATAGTCACCCCTAAAAATTCTAAACAAGTAGTTGGAAAGACAGACTTTTCCGCTGCAAGAGGGACACCAAAAGTATGACAAATAACCTGAAATTCAGTAAACAGATACATGCATTCATCAGAATCGGCAGGACCCATAAAAAGAAAATCGTCAAAGTAATGTAATAAATTATAAGAACTAGATTGAAAAGACACTACCCATTCCAAAAATGAAGAAAACCTCTCAAAAGAACGACAACATAATGAGCAGCCCATGGGTAGGCATTTATCAAAATAATATGCATTCTAAAAATAAAACCCTAAAGAGTTAAACGCCTGAGGATGATTCGGCAAAAGCCTGAAAGCTGACTTAACGTCAGATTTTGCTAACAAAGCACTATGACCCAAGTTCCGAACAAGGCATCATCGAAAGAAGAATAAGAAACACTGCAGCATCAATGTCATCATTTAGGGAAGAGCCAACGGGATAAGAAAGATGATGTATCATCCTAAAAGAATTAGGCTCTTTCTTGGGAATAATACCTAATGGAGAAATTCTAAAATCATCAAAAGGTGGAGAAAGAAAAGGGCCAGCAAACCTATCTTCTTTCACTTCTTTAAAAATTTTATCAGCAACAATTGCAACATGACGATCGACAGAAGGTAAGTTCTTCGTAAGAAAACAACCTTAACCTTTAAAACTAGGTAAAGGGAAACCGTCACGGAAACCTTCAAACAGAAGGACCGCCATCTGTTGATTTAGCCATATTTGAAGTCAAGGAACCATGTTTAAAAGACTCACCGGCGTGTCCGCTTTAAGGAAAAAGATCACGAGAAGGCGGTGTAGTAGAGGAAGAAACTTTTTGAAACATCTCGAAGCCGGATGGTTACCTGCACAGAATGCACACTCGTGCTTGTATTTACACGAATGTTGATCAAGTTCAATGTTTTGAAAACGAGCGGTGCTGTCCCCTAATAGAGATGCCCGTTCGGCACATGCGCTCTGATCAGAGCCGCTGATAAGGGTGGACCACCAGTCCTCTTGTGGGGGGCCCACACAAGGAGGGGGATTAGTGATGGATGACAATTGTCTCTCTCCTCCTCCAGCAGCTGAAAGATGGTCTCCCCCCCCCTCTCCCTGCTGCCAGGTTTTATCTGCTGAGAAAGAGACAGTCGTTCCTCACTAATCCCCGCTCCCTGTGCGGGCCCCCCCTCTCAGCGCTGGCCCTAATGTTAGCTGTGCTCCTGAGTTTGTTATCTCTTTAACTTTGTTTCTCTCCCTCATCTTTCCTGTATCTCTGACCTCCAGCTGCCCAGTCTGTATATTTTTTTTATCTTAATTTCTATTTATTAACTCAGTTTTATCTTTTAGATTTAGCTGGAATTCTGTGAATTATGTTGTATTTGTGTCTGCTAATAATTTTATTGTATTTTTAGCGAAATATAGCTTTAATATTTTCTTTGGGGGGGGGGGCCCTGTCAGGTAGTCTGTACGGGGCCCCGTGATTTCTATCAGCAGCCCTGGCTCTGATCATTCACAATCCCCATGCTGTTTACAGCTGCCGGTGATCTGCCAAGCTGGTTCCGCCTATCTGTATGGTTCCAAGCTTGACTGCGCAGGCGCAATCCGAGGCAACGGAAATCTCCGAGCTTAAACAGCTGTTCGGCAGCGCCTGCGCAGTCAAGGGGGGGAAGCATATCGATAGGACGCGCTCGCTCCCGATGCTTCATTACACACGCCGCTTTCCTATTCATGCAGCAAGGGGCAGCTCAGATGTGATAATGAGCAGTGTGATTTGTTTGTTTATCCACAACGCTCTATCCAGCAAGGGGCTGGATAGAGTGTCGTGTATAAACAAACAAATCGCACTGCACAATATGACATCTGAGCCGCCCCTTGCTGTATGAAGAGGAAAGCGGCGTGTGTAATGAAGCATCGGGGGCCAGCGCGTCCACAGTTGCCGAGACTATAGTTCCTCCTATCGCTCTGGTTCCCTCTTTACTGCGCAGGCGCAAGCCAAGCCGACGGAAATCTCCGAGCTTCAACAGCTGTTCGGCTGCGCCTGCGCAGTTGAGCTTGGAACCATATAGATAGGGGAACCAGAACGACAAGTCACCGGGATGTCAGAGGAGGAAAGTTCAGAAGGAGGAGGAAAATTGAAAGCTGAACTGGAAGAGGAAGTCCCAAAGCCAGTCACATGAGGAAATTGCTGAGAATTATGGGTAGAGGAAAGAGAAGGAACAGAAAACGAAAGAGGGAGTAAAGATGAAGGATGGAGCTGAGAAAGAAACATCAGAAGCAGATAAAGACAAGCAATGCTTCATCCATTCGTCACCATCTGAAGTGCCGGCTCTCTCCATCACTTGACGCAGAAAAGTTTTCATGATAAGCCCAGACTCAGATAGTAACGGATGCTCCTTCTTCTTTGTTGCTCTGCCGCTGACTGCTGCTCCTACGCACTTTTAAATCAATTTATAATGGCTAGCTCGTGCCACTTTGCACATGTGACATGCTTTTAGCCAATACTGTATCTACCACTAACTGCCAACTTAATCCTTAGTCTGCCCCGGTCCCATAGATGGGAGAAGCAAATTTCTTTGCTCCTCCCTTTTCCCTTCTTAGCTTGGGTTCCCCTTTCAGTTCAGAAACCTGGTTATGCATATCCTATTTACCGCTAGATTGAAGATTATGAGGATATGAAGACACACCGCAGCTCCAAATGTATCTGACGTTAAACTTCAAATGGATCAGATATTATATAATGAAAGACTTCTGAAAGACTTCTGGCTCTGCAGTCTAGCTCCCTTGGGAGATTCTACAAGGCATGGGACCCTGGGCTTAATGCGTACAAACCACAGTAAATGTATATTTTGTGACATATGTATAAACGTACCAATTCTGAAAAGTATTCACCATTCCCGGGAGCCCCTAGCGGCTCATCTGACCTCTGTCTGCTTTGCTATGCTCTGATTGGCTAACACGATTTGACCTGAATTGCGACTTTTATCACAAATCCAATGCATGTTATTGTAAATGCCTCTGATACTCAACTTTTATGCTACATAATACAGTAGGGAAAATAATTATTTAATCCCCTGCGGATTTTGAAAGTTTGCCCACTTACAAAGAAATGAAGTGTCTATCATTTTTATCACATGTGTATTTTAAAAGACCGAAACAGAATATCAACCAAAAATCCAGAAAAAAAACCCACATAAAACAAATGTTATAAATTGAGTTGCAGTTCAGTAAGTAAAAAAAGTATTTGATCCCCAAGCAAAACATGACTTAGTTCTTGGTGGAGAAACCCTTGTTGACAAACACAGGTAAGACGTTTCTTGTAGTTGGTTACCAGGTTTGCACACATCTCAGGAGGGATTTTGGTCCACTCTTCTTTACAGATTCTTTCTAAAGCCTTAAAGTTTTTTAGCTGTCGCTTGGCAACTCGAAGTTTCAGCTCCCTCCATAAATGTTCTATAGGATTAAGGTCCATGACTTTAATGTGCTTCTTCTTGAGCCACTCCTTTGTTGCCTAGGTGGAATGTTTTGGGTCATTGTCATGCTGAAAGACACATCCATGACCCATCTTCAGTGTTCTGGCTGAGAGAAGAAGGGTCTTATCCAAGATTTTACAATACATGGTCCCATCCATTGGCCCCTCAATGCGACAAAGTCGGTCTGTACCTTTAGCAGAGAAACAGCCCCAAAGCATAATGTTTCCACCTCTGTGCTTGACTGTAGGGATGGTGTTCTTAGGGTCATAGTCAGAATTTTTCTTCCTCCAAACACAGTGGGTCTCCCTCCTCAAGAAGGCACATGAACAGTCATGCCAATGAACATCTAAATGATTCAGAGAAGGATTGGGAGAAAGTGCTGTGGTCAGATAGGACCAAAATTGAGCTCTTTGGCATTAACTAGACTTGCTGTGTTTGGAGGAAGAAAAATGCTGACTATGACCCTAAGAACACCATCCCTACAGTCAAGCACAGAGATAGAAACATTATGCTTTGGGGCTGTTTCCCTGCTAAAGGTACAGACCGACTTTGCCACATTGAGGGGCCAATGGACGGGGCCATGTGTTGTAAAATCTTGAATGAGAACCTTCTTCCCTCAACCAGAACACTGAAGATGGGTCATGGATGGTTCTTTCAGCATGACAATGACCCAAAACATACCGCCAAGGCAACAAAAGGGTAACTCAAGAAGAAGCACATTAAGGTCATGGAGTGGCCTAGTCAGTCTCCAGACCTTAATTCTATAGAAAATGTATGAAGAGAGCTGAAACTTTGAGTTGCCAAGCGACAGCCAAGAAACCCATAGTCCATAGACGCCGAATGTAGGACTCGGCCCCGCCCCCTGGTGCCCGCGTCATTGGATTTGATTGACAGCAGAGGGAGCCAATGGCTGCGCTGCTATGAATCTATCCAATCAAGAGCCCATAACTCCAGGCAGAGGGACAACGTGTCTCCGCTGTGGGAAATTCCAGGGCTCAGGTAAGTAAAACGGGGGGGGGGGCGGTCACTACAAAATCTGCAAGGGATCAAATAATTATTTTCCCCACTGTATTTGTTTATGTTTTTCTTTATGTTAAAAAAAACCTAATAAACATCATATTTGAGAAAAAGTGGAGTCTTCCTTTCACTGTGACCAGCAAGCAGACAACGACAGTGTTACAATAAATCATACATCACAGGCAGTTCAAATCAAACAATACCTCTAAAACACAAAATTCCTATTTTGCAATGAACAGCAGCCCCGTACAGAGGCGTGCATGTCGCTCGCTGTTTTTTTGCAAACAATAAATCTCTCATCATTGGCCTCTTCAACAAAAGATCCCTCTCGACGGAGGCATCAAGGCAGTGCGCTGAATTCCACCAGATTTTTTTACTGAATTGAAAATGATTGCAGTGACAGATTTGTGTACGAATTTTGCAGATGAGTTCCACTGAATGCACTAGAATAAATAAACCAAAGATCAGCCAGCGGAATGACTGGTAGCAACAACACCTCGAACGTGACCCGGGACGAGCCGAAAAGCAATTATTTGCCTAGAAGTTATACAAAGTATGCAGCATGGAAATCCTGGGGATAATTGCACCATAATCCTAGACGTCGCTTTTTTTTTTTTTGCTTAACAAAAACCAATGACACATCTGGGAGTTCACTTTTTTAAGCAGCAAAGCTTCCCCCAGCAAGAAGCATAGTCTCCAAGCTAAGCTTCAGGCAGACAAAAAAAAAAACTATGCCTTTGGGGGTTCCTTTAAAAATAGCTAAGTAAGAACTCCACGGAATTTTTTTTTTTAAATTACGTGCTTGAAAGAGTATTGCCGCGTACACACGACCGTTTTTAATGTCATTGAAAAAAACAACGTTTTTCTCGACGTGATTCTTCTCAAGCCTGCCTTGCCTACACACTATCGTGAAAAAAAATGCTCGAGCAAAGCGCGGTGACGTACGAAACGTACGACAGCACAATAAAGGGGAAGTTCCATTCGGATGGCGCCACCCTTTGGGCTGCTTTTGCTGATCCTCGTGTTAGTAAAGTTTGGTGAGAGACGATTCGCGCTTTTCAGCCTTGTGCTCTTCAGTCCATTACAGCGTGACGAATGTGCTATCTCCATTATGAACGCTAGTTTTACCAGGACGAGCGCTCCCGTCTCATCACTTGCTTCTGAGCATGCGCATTTTTTTTCACGTCGTTAAAGCCTACACACGGGCGTTTTTCACGACGAGAAAAACGACGAGAAAAAATAGAGCATGTTCCAAATTTTTAATGCCCATTTTTCACGTCGCGAAAAATGCTCTTGAGACCACACACGGTCGTTTTTAATGACCAAATAAAAAAATGGAATTTTTCTCGTCATGAAAAACGGTCGAGTATACGAGGCATAAGATGTTTTTTTAAAAACAGCTTTTGCTGCAAGATATTTACCCCCATACCAAAGCTGTACCCCACAGTAATTATTTTCCACCACTGGATGTCCTCATTCTTTTGGGTTGAATTATTATTATTTAGGTACTTTTATAGCGCCGTCAATTTACGCAGCGCTTTACATATACATTGTACATTCACATCGGTCCCTACCCTCAAGGAGCTTACAATATAAGGTCCCTAACTCACATTCATATACTAGGGCCAAGTTAGACAGAAGCCAATAAACCTACCAGCATGCCTTTGGCGTGTGGGAGGAAACCAGAGTACCCGGAGGAAACCCACGCAGGCACAGGAAGAACATGCAAACTCCAGGCAGGTAGTGTCGTGGTTGGGATTCGAACCAGCGACCCTTTTTTACTGCTAGGCGAGAGTGCTACCCACTACACCACTGTGCCGGGTTGAACGGCCGCTATCATTATTCAATCTACTTCCAGGCTGTCATGGGTGTCCCGGAGGGGACATCATTACAATGGCCTGGGCTCACAATTGTATTGCACTAAACAGTGTTCCAAGTCATTACATGTGTGGCACTTATGCAAGGTTAACCACTTCAGCCCCAGAAGGTTTTACCCCCTTAATGACCAGGCCATTTTTTTGCGATACGACACTGCGTTACTTTAACTTTAATTCCGACCGTCCAAAACGCGGTGTCGTACAACACTACGACAAGCCGAGAAAAATGAAGTTCAATGCTTCCGAGCATGCGTCGACTTGATTCAGAGCATGCGTGTTTTTTTTTCTCCGTCGGAGTTCCACACAGACATCGGAAAAAAATAAAACATGTTCTATTTCTAAACTAGACAGAAAAAAGTCCGATGGGGCCCACACACAGTCGGAATATCCGATGAAAAAATTCCGTCAGACTTTTTTCATCGGAAATTCCGATCGTGTGTACAAGGCATAATAGAGACTATGATGGTAGCAGAGGCTCTGATAGGGACTCTGATGTAAGGGGAGATTCAAATGAAGGCTCTGATGAGAGAAGCGCAGACTGATTTTATTTATCCTTGAGCTTTATTATTGGCTCAAGTTTATTTGGAATTTCTTTGCTTAGTTGTACTGAAGTTATTTTTCTGTTCTGAATCATATCCTGTTAATTCCAAAAAATGCTAAGTGAAACTTATTTATTCATTTACTCCATTTCTGAAAATGTGTTGGTTGACCGACCACTTTTCTGTAATTATTTTCAATAGTCAATAAATCTTTATTCTTAAAGTGGTTGTAAACTAGATTAAGGCTTACCTGTAGGTGTTTGCAATATCTCCTAAACCTACACGGTTTAGGAGATATTTGCCAAAAGGAATACACCATTGTCTACGGCGCAGGCGCACTGAGAATCCCATTCATAAAACCGGCAGTGACGTTTTCGCCGCTCCGGCCAATCACAGCGCCGGAGCGGTGATACCCGGAAGTAACTTTCCGGAGCAATGTCTGCGGCCGGAGGGGGAGACGAGGACGGCTTCGGGGGCTTCGATCTAAGGTAAGTAATGCATAATGAGCTAGTATGCTAGTCATACTAGCTCATTATGGCTTTATCTTGCAGGTTTTTTTTTTTAATCTGGGTTTACAACCACTTTAAAAAAAACACTATATATATATTGATGTAAAAATAGGTGCATGTTGCAATACAAGTTATCATGGCTTCCAGATTGTACAGATTGTTACTTCTGCAAAGCTGCAATACCACCCCAGCAAATCCAATCGCTATGCTAATCAATTGTTTTGTTGACAGTGCTGACATGGTGATCACATGACTTTGTAAACAAAGGATTGATGTTAGGTTTACTGTTAGGGTTACCATTAGAGTTTTTTTAGGCATAAGAAGGAGTCTTAGAAATATATAAGGACCCTTCATAGCAATTTAGAGCCCATTTCACTCAGAGAAACCACCAAAAGCTACCTTAACCACTTAAGGACCGCCGCCTGTATATTTACGTTGGCAGAGTGGCACGGACAGGCATAAGTAGGTACAGGTACGTCCCCTTTATAATGCCGCCATGTGGTCGCACGCGCCGCCGGCGGCATGCTCGCGACCTTGCCGATTTCTCCGTGAGCCTGACCGTGGGTCCCGCGGACTCGATCGCTGCGGGGATACCCGCCATCGTCTCACGGAGAGATAGAGCGGGGAGATGCTAGTGTAAACAAGCATCTCCCCACTCTGCCTAGTGACACTGATCTCCGCTCCGTGTAATCGGGAGCGGAGATCAGTGTCATGTCACACACAGCCCATCCCCCCTACACTAGGAAACACTTAACCCCCTACAGCGCCACCAATCAATGAACACTTATTGCAATTTTTTTTTACCAAAAATATGTAGAAGAATACGTATCGGCATAAATTGAGGAAAAAAAAATTTTTTACATATTTTTTGGGGATATTTATTATAACAAAAAGTAAAAAATATTACATTTTTTTCAAAATTGACACTCTATTTTTGTTTATAGCGCAAAAAATAAAAACCACAGAGATGATCAATTACCACCAAAAGAAAGCTCTATTTGTGGGAAAAAAGGACACCAATTTTGTTTGGGAGCCACGTCGCACGACAGCGCAATTGTCAGTTAAAGCGACTCAGTGCCGAATCGCAAAAAGTGGTCTTTGACCAGCAAAATGGTCCGGGGCTGAAGTGGTTAATTTTGGTTTCACATCGTTTTTGTTGCATTTTGCCAACATTGCAAAATTTCACTGTAATTTCACCAAAGTGCATTTTGTTCAGTCCACTTCCTATTAAATTATAATGGTTGGAAAAATAGAGATGGATAGATGGATGGAGGGAGGGATGGACGGATGGAAAAAAGGATGAATGTATGGAAGGACGGAATGAAGGAAGGAAAGCCTCGTACACACGGCCGAGATTCTCGTTGAAAAAAACACGTCGTTTTTTTCGACGAGATTCTTGGACAAGAAAATTGTCCCGGCCGAGTGTACACACGCTCGATTCAAAGAACCCGCGGTTCTTTGAATGGAGCGTACGCGGTGACGTCATCGACTACGACGAGCATGCGCTCGTCACATTTGATGCCGTCGCCGCCATCTTGGTATAACCTACGTATGCCTAGGAAGCTACCGCGCATGCGTCAAATTCATTTCGAACATGCGCGGGCTTCCGGGAGGACAGGTAAGTGTACACACACTCACTTTTCTCGTCGAGAAACATGCCGACGAGAAAATAGAGAGCAGGTTCTCTATTTTCTCGTCGAGATACATGTCGCTTTTCTTGACGAGAAACCATATACACGAATGAGTTTCTCGGCAAAAAATCTCTGCCAGCAAGTTTCTTGCTGGTTTTTGCCGAGAAACTCGTTCGTGTGTACGAGGCCGTAGAGGGAAGAAATGAACGAAAGAAAAAAAGGAAGGAAAGTGGATAGATGGATACATGGATGGATAGATAATTTATTTCTTCAGTTAGAGTGCACTTCATAGACTATGTACATAACCCTTGCCTCCTCATACATAAAGCTCCACATACCTATAAACATGTGTAGAATTAGCCCAAGCACAAAGTAATGAATAGGCAAGCCTGAGGCAAGGACTATCTGATTGAGGCATGGAAGTAATTTGCTGGCAATTTGAAGGCACAGATAACTGAAGGGTTATTTTCTAAGACAAAAACCACAAAACCACTGTAACGCCTCCGCAGGCACCATAGCTAATTGCTCTGGATGACTGTCTAATGAGCCCCCAAATGACACCCATTTGTATCTCTAAAGGTTGTATCATGGGGCAACATGAAGAAAAAAAAAACATCTCCATTAACTGACGCTGGTGATGGGGGAAACATAATTGAAACGCTTGTCCCAGGGTGAATCTAAATTTCCGTAATGATTTAGTGGAAGGATGTTCTTTGGCCGTTCCAGCTTGTGAGGCTTTCATAACGGCCATCTGAATACTTGCCTGGCCCCTTGTGTCAGGTCTTCGCAGGCTTAGCAAGTTTCCTGTTACAAGTCTGCAGTAATAGAAAGTGTAATCCTGACAACATCTCGATTGTCACAGAAAACATAGCTAATCACTGTGGTGTGTCATGATGATCCCCTGGCTTTAGTGCCTTCTGAGTCACTGGTCCATAACACATAGGTAGGTCAGAAATTCTGAGGTCAAATCGCATTATTTTAAATCACATATTTAGAAAATATTAAAACCAAAGGTGAAAAGGGTTCAGAGAAGCCTATCCTGCATCCCCCTAACAATTGTACTTTCATTTTTTTTCATCAGCTCACCCCCCACAGTTATTATCTTTTATATCACTTAACCCTCCCTTTTAGATTGTAAGCTCTAATGAGCAGGGCCCTCTGATTCCTCCTGTAGTTATTATGCTTAGCTTGCAACAGGCATCTATTGGCTCCCAACTTTGGTCAGCTCATTTTCCACTTCTTTTTTTTTTCGGTCAGTCTACCACATTTCTCTGAACCAATGGCATCCTGAAGGCTGAATGAAACCCTTTTAAAAGATAAATTGACATGCGAGGCAATTAGGCATAAAATTCTTCAATTTGTATTGGATCACATGCAAGACACCACAGCGCAACCGCTTAAATGGGAGGCCTTGAAATGTGTCATTAGACAGACTCTTATTTCAGAAGGTGCACGCTTGAAAAAAGAACGCTCTTTGGAAATTAAACGGCTTATACAGGAAGTTCACACGTTAGAGCTTGCCCACAAACGTACCCATGCGGCTAATCTTTTCCAACAAATGGAGAGGAAACATATGGATCTTCTCCAGCTACTGGATCAGATGTACAATCGACATAAGGATTGCACAAGTAGAATTAGTTACGAGTTTGGTAATAAGATTGGTAGGCCGTTAGCTAATTCTATACGTACAAATATAGGACGTACGTATATTTCTAAACTTCAATGTCCTAAGAGGGGGCTGGTGCTCACAGTGTGCAGTGAAATCAGAGGAAGCTATTTTAGTGCAGGAGAGGAGCTTGTATAACTGTCCAAGACTAAAGGGTTGGATGAAGCTCAGGTTTTCCGTGTTAAGCCTCGTACACACGAACAAGTTTCTCGGCAAAAACCAGCAAGAAACTTGCTGGCAGAGATTTTTTGCCGAGAAACTCGTTCGTGTGTATGGTTTCTCGTCAAGAAAAGCGACAAGTATCTCGACGAGAAAATAGAGATCCTGCTCTCGAGATTCTCGTCGGCATGTTTCTCGACGAGAAAAGTGAGTGTGTGTACACTTACCTGTCCTCCCGGAAGCCCGCGCATGTTCGAAATGAATTCGACGCATGCACGGTAGCTTCCTAGGCATACGTAGGGTATACCAAGATGGCGGCGACGGCATCGAATGTGACGAGCGCAAGCTCGTCGTAGTCGATGACGTCACCGCGTACGCTCCATTCAAAGAACCGCGGGTTCTTTGAATCGAGCGTGTGTACACTCGGCCGGGACAATTTTCTTGTCCAAGAATCTCGTCGAAAAAAACGACGTGTTTTTTACGACGAGAAAATCAGTCGTGTGTACGAGGCCTTAGATACCTAAAAAGATATAGGTAAAAAAGTCCACTCAATAAATCCCAATAGTGTTCATCCAAATCACTATGGTTAGTAGCCACGAGTGTCCATATGATAGTCACCAAGATGTGATTATCCACCACCAAACGAGGGTAAATATGCTTACCAGAGACTGTGGACTCAGATACCAGCGGTAGATCATAAGCTCAATAATGGCATGCAATGCCAAGCTGCCGTTTCCAAAGCGAGCAAAGTCCTTTCTTGTATTAACAGAGGTATAGACTCCAGAGAGAGAGAGATATCATTATGCCCCTGTTCAAATCATTAGTAAGACCTCATCTGGAATATGCAGTTCAGTTTTGGGCACCAGTTCTCAAAAAGGATATCGGGGAACTGGAGAAAGTGCAGAGAAGGGCAACCAAACTGATAAGAGGCATGGAGGAGCTCAGCTATGAGGAAAGATTAGAGGAACTGAATTTATTCACTCTTGAGAAGAGATTGATCAACATGTACAAATATATAAAGGGTCCATATTGTGAACTTGGCGTTGAGTTATTCACTTTACGGTCAACACAAAGGACAAGGGGGCACTCTTTGCGTCTAGAGGAAAAGAGATTTCACCTCCAAATATGGAAAGGTTTCTTCACAGTAAGAGCTGTGAAAATGTGGAATAGACTCCCTGCAGAGGTGGTTCTGGCCAGCTCAGTAGATTGCTTTAAGAAGGGCCTGGATTCTTTCTTAAATGTACATAATATAACTGGGTACTGACATTTATAGGGAATTTTTTCCCCAGCTGTAGCAAATTGGATCATGCTCTGCTGGGGTTTTTCGCCTTCCTCTGGATCAACTGTGGGTATAGAATTAGGTATATGGGATTGTACGATATTATTATTTTATTTTTTTATGGTTGAACTGGATGGACTTGTGTCTTTTTTCAACCTGACTAACTATGTAACTATTTAACTATATAAGCTGATATCTACAAAATTTGTGAAAGAATAGGAATCCCACCTACTTAAACAATGTAGTATTCACCGAATAAATATCGGGGGGTGTCGTCAAATATATACTAGAGCAGCAAAATTAAACAAAAAAAGCAAGGACTTCTACACACCCTAAATAGTTAACTACCAAAATATTTTATTAATAGAACATATACAATAAATGACTAACACTTTACATAACCCCCCCCCCCCCCACCATATACCAATGCAGAACTCCCTATAACAAAGGGGGTTCTATATAAAATATTTCCCTCCCCATCACAATTCCTCTAAATGATGGAGCCAATCGATCAATGTATTACTGGTACATAAGTCTCTCCAGCAAGCAGTTTCCTTTTCTGTGATGTTCTTAATTCATGCCGATCTATGTTAAAGTCCAGTGTTTAATCAGTAGTAATCACTCTCCTGAGTGCTTAGAGGTGGTTAAGATGGATTTATCCGGTCAGAGAAACTCCTCCGGTCAGTGCATCAAATATTTAATCGGGTGTACCCGAGAGTTGGTGGCTGAGTCAAAATAGGGTACGAGGGGGGGGGGGGTGCATGTCCCAGCGTTTACATGTTTCATTCCTAAGTACCCAGAACTTCGTCAGAACACAATTGTTCCCTATGTGATCACTTTCAACTCCTTTGCACTACAGCCCCATTGACTGACTGACATCTGACTGGGAAAACTGCTGTGGGTATTAGAGTGTGGATACAATACAGTGCATCTTTCCATAGGGGATAGTGAGAGATATGTCATTTGTGTCTATATAGATCTAGCGCACCCACCCCAGACTTTACCTGCTTTTCTTTACTTGGCTCCTCCGCAGGAAAAGAATGAGGCACACCGCACTAGCAGCCCGTACCCTCCTGGATGTGGAGGTTGGGTGGTGTTAGTTTTCGGGCCTGCCTGCGGCTGGTGTTAGAATCCTCCCGAGCTGATCTCGCCTCTGCATTTAGCCATAGACAAGTCCTTAATTCTCCCCAGTAAAGTAACTGTCCACACCAACTGAAAGTCCAACCTTTGTATTTTTTTCACCACGGATAACAAATAGTCTCTATGAGAGCAGACAGGTTGATACGAGACACAGGTCAGATAAGGTGGGAGGAGATCCAGGCACAAACGCAATTTAGGTTTCTCTTACTGTTCTGCTTTCATGAACAGGTTTGGGCACAAGGTCTCTGCCACAGACCTAAAGAATATGAAAGTCACTGCCACTGACTTGTTGAAGATGGTCACTGCCACTGACCGGGTGAATAGGGCCTTGCCCTATTTGGTCACTGCCACTGACCTGGTGTGCGTAGAGTCACTGCCACTATGACCTACAGAACATGCACTGCCTTCTTGAAGAAACTTGGCCCTTGTTAAGGAGAAGAACCTCCCTCCAGGGAGTTACCAGAGGCCCCCACTATCACCACGACTCTGCGCTGGGTCTTCAGAAGGGGTCACCTCCCTGGCCTCCTCGATCCTGGATACAGGTCCCCTCGCAAGGCGGCAACCTGGGAGCCCTCAATCCCCGGCAGAACCCAGCCGAAGGCGGTGAGCTCCGGGCCTCCAAAATAGTACCTCACCCCAGACTGAAGGTGTCTGGGATGGAACAGGAACTCGGCCTAGGGCACCCGTAGATGACACACGCACCACCCAGGCTGAAGGTGCCTGGGCGCGAACCCGCTGGAAGATGGTCGCCCCTTTTTATACCCTCTCTCGACAGGCACAGGAGGTTCCCCGCCCCGCCGTCACTACTGCCGAGAGGGGACAAAAAAGGCACAGCTCTGTATCAGTAGTTCAACCCTGGCCCATGGCAGCAGCGCCACCTGTATGCCACAGGGAACAGCACACCAATACTATCTCCCAGGGACAGAAATGGTCCAAGAAGCCTGACAATTAGTGTATCTGAGCCTAATTACCACTCAGATACTCCCCCTAAATATAGCACCCCGCTACACAGACATACACTGACCCGTCTTGGGAACGAGCTGCAGGGGTCCTGTAATATCTGGCTTAGAGTCATCTAATAGGTATTTAGGGGGTGTCTATATTGGGGAGGGCGGGTTTGCCGACTGTGGGGATTGTGTTTCTTGTTCCTTAGGTACACTAGGTGTACTGTACACCTTTGCCCTACACAGTGTGTTTGGTTCTTTTAGAGGAATTGTGTTGGGGAGGGAAATATTTTATATTATAGGGAGTTCTGTATTGGTATATGGGGGGATCTATGTAAAGTGCTAGTAATTTATTGTATATGTTCTATTAATAAAATATTTTGGTAGTTAACTCTTCAGGGTGTGTAGAAGTCCTTGCTTTTTTTCTTTATTTTTGCTGCTCTAATATAATCTGATATAAACATACATCTCCAGAGGGATGATAAATGGGACAACTCCATGAATCTTACACCATATTGCTATGGAGGGGGCACCACTCTCCTGGTTACATCATATGATCCATGTATCCATGAAAATAAAACATCTCCACATGTAAAACCGCAAGTTAAGAATTGTATTAAAAAGTACAGAACACTTACATCAGGTATGAAGTTTATCTACTTCATCTATCTACTCGTCTATCTACGCTTATCTACTCATCCAGAAAATATGATCACAGGAAACATGTGGCACGCAATGGCCTGGATAGGACTCGAACCAACGCGTTTTGTCTACATAGACATCATCTGGGGTAGTGGTCCACATCGGTCATTGCGTATATACAAATAATTTGTCCAATAGAAATGCATGTGGATATTACCGAAATTATCAGCTGCCTTAGCGTGTCATGTGTCCGCACTGGTATCTCATCTAAGATGGCAGCGGGCATGCGCCTCAAGCCTTGTTTCCGTTTGAATTGGAAGAGCTGCGCATGTGTTGCTTGAATAATAACCACTCAAAGCGATTCACACCATTTCCAATCTTAGATGGCCTTTGGCTGGTATCTGAGTCCACAGTCTCTGGTAAGAGTATTTACCCTCCTTTGGTGGTGGATAATCACATATTGGTGACTCTCACGTGGAATTTTGTGGCTGCTATCCACAGTGATTTGGATAAACACTATTGGGATTTATTGAGTGGACTTTTTCACCTATATACTTGAACTTTAACAGTCAACACAATTTTCTCCACCTTTATGCACTTTGCACTTTATATAGAATTTGCATTTAGATATTTGGTAATGTTCTTTCATTTGGATTATGTATATATTCATTCACATTGTTTATTTGTCTTAACAGAGTTTAGCACTTGTCATATTTTCAGCGCAGCACTTGTATTTTTAGATGATTATCACACAATGGGTTTGATTTACTAAAGGCAAATCCACTGTGCACTACAAGTGCACTTGAAAGTGCAATCGCTGTAGATCTGAGGGGAAGATCTGAAATGAGGGGAAGCTCTGCTGATTTCTATCATCCAATCATGTGCAAGCAAAAATGTTGTTGTTTTTTCCCTTGCATGTCCCCGTCAAATCTACAGCAAATGCACTTGTAGTGCACAGTGGATTTGCCTTTAGTAAATACAGTGCATCCGGAAAGCATTCACAGCGCTTCACCTTTTCCAAATGTTGTTATGTTACGGCCTTATTCCAAAATTGATTAAACTCATTATTTTCCTCAAAATTCTACAAACAATACCCCATAATGACAACGTAAAAGAAGTTTGTTTGAAATCTTTTCAAATTTATAAAAAATAAAAAAACAAAAAAAATCCCATGTACATAAGTATTCACAGCCTTTGCTCAATACTTTGTTGAAGCACCTTTGGCACCAATTACAGCCTCAAGTCTTTTTGAGTATGATGCTAAAAGTACGACACACCTATTTTTGGACAGTTTCTTCCATTCTTCTTTACAGGACCTCTCAAGCTCCATCAGGTTGGATGGGGAGCATCGGTGCACAGCCATTTTCAGATCTCTACAGAGATGTTTAATCAGGTTCAAGTCTGGGCTCTGGCTGGGCCACTCAAGGATATTCACTAAGTTGTCCTATAGCAACTTCTTTGTTATCTTGGCTTAGGGTCATTGTCCTGTTGGAAGATGAACCTTCTACTCAGTCTGAGGTTCAGAGCGCTCTGGAGCAGGTTTTCATCAAGGATTTCTCTGTACATTCATCTTTCCCTCAATCCTGACTAGTCTCCCAGTTACTGCTGCTGAAAAACATCCCAACAGCATGATGCTGCCACCACCATGCTTCACTGTAGGGATGTATTGGCCAGGTGATGAGCGGTGCCTGGCTTCCTCCAGACATGATGCTTGCCAATCAGGCCAAAGAATTCAATCTTTGTTTCATCAGACCACAGAATTTTGTTTCTCATGGCCCGAGAGTCCTTCAAGTGATTGTAAAGTCTCGTTTTTTTTTGTTTGTTTTAAATAACAAACATGTTATACTTACCTGCTCTATGCAGTTGGTTTTGCACAGGGCAGCCCAGATCCTCCTCTTCAGGGGTGCCTCTTCGATACTCCTGGCCCCTCCCTCCTGTTGAGTGCCCTCACAGCAAGCAGCTTGCTATGGGGGCACCTGAGCCGAGTCACAGCTCCCTGTGTCCATTCAGACACGGAGCTGCGATCCGTCCCCACCCCCTCTCTCTCCTGATTGGCTGAATGATTTTGATTAACAGCAGCGGGAGCCAATCACGTGGGCGCTGCTGTCTCAGCCAATGAGGAGAGGAGTCCACGACAGCACTCCTGCAACATCACTGGATAAAGACAGGCTCAGGTAAGTATTAGGGGGCTGAAGGGGGATGCTGCACACAGAAGGTTTTTTTTTTTATCTTAATGCATAGAATGCATTAAGATAAAAAAAAACTTCTGTCTTTACAATCCCTTTAAGGTGCCTTTTGGCAAACTCCAGGCGGGCTGTCATGTGCCTTTTACTGAGTGGCTTCCGTCTGGCCACTCTACCATAAAGGTCTTATTAGTGGAGTGCTGCAGCGATGGTGGTTTTTCTGGAAGGTTCTCCTCTTTCCACAGAGAAACGCTGGAGCTCTGTCAGAGTGACCATTGGGTTCTTGGTCACCTCCCTGACTAAGACCCTTCTCCCCCGATCCTCCGATCCTCTCTAGGAAGAGTCCTGGTGGTTCCAAACTTCTTCCATGATGGAGGCCACTGTGCTCATTGGGGACCTTCAATGCTGGGAAAAAAAATATGTACCCTTCCCTAGATCTGTGCCTTGATACAATCCTGTCTTGGAGGTCTACAGACCATTCCTTGGACTTCATGGCTTGGTTTGTGCTCTGACTGACATGCACTGTTAAGTGCTGGTTCACACTGGGGCGACAAACGCTCCGACATTAGGAGCTCATGTCGCATGACGTGTGAAAATCAATGTTTCCCTATGGGAGCCGTCTTAACTGGTCCGACACATGTCGGTCCGACATTAAAAATTCTCCCTGTACTACTTCTGTCCGACTTTGAGCCGACTTCAGCCCATTGACTATCATTGAAGTCGGATCAAAGTCGGATCCTTGTCCTAACCATACGACTTTGGCATCCGACATTGTGATTACAGCAGCAGTAAAAGGAATTTATCTCACCCTGGGATTGTTTTGATTGGTCAAAGGACAAGTCAGACTAGCACAATGTCGGATCAAAGTAGTATCCTGTTCATGAATGTCGGATGGATGTCGGACCAATGTCGGACCAATGTCGGACCAATGTCGGACAGATGTCGCAGAGCAAAGTAGGATGAAAGTCGTGTCGTATAGTGTGAACCCAGCCTAACTGTGGGACCTTATATAGTCAGATGTGTGCCTTTCCAAATCATGTCCAATCTACTGAATTTACCACAGGTGGACTCCAATCAAGTTGTAGAAACATTTCAAGGATGGTCAGAGGAAACAGGATGCACCAGAGCTCAATTTTGAGGGTGTGAATACTTATGTACATGTGATTTTTTTTCATTTTTTATTTGTAATAAATTTGCAAAGATTTCAAACAAACTACTTTCACGTTGTCATTATGGGGTATTGTTTGTAGAATTATGAGGGAAAATAATGAATTTATTCCATTTTGAAATAAGGCTGTAACATAACAAAATGTGGAAAAAGTGACGTGCTGTGAATACTTTCCAGATGCACTGTAAACCCCAATATCTTGTCAATTGTGGTGCTAGCAGCTTTTGAGTTCCAGATTAATAGCGCATTATTTATTTAATTAGACCTAAAAAGTTATATTTACAAGATTAATCCCCTTTTACTTAATTAATACCCTTACAGGATTTAGACCCCTTTCACACTGAGGCGCTTTTCAGGCGTTATTGCGCTAAAAATAGCGCCTGCAAAGCGCCCTGAAAAAGCCGCTACTTTGTATCCAGTGTGAAAGCCTGAGGGCTTTCACACTGGAGCGGTGCGCTGGCAGGAGGGTAAAAAAACTCCTGCAAGCCGCATCTTTGAGGCGCGATAGGAGCGGTAAAAATACAGCTCCTATAGCGTCCCTACCCATTGAAAACAATGGGGTAGCACTTCCAAAACGCCACAAAGAGGCGTTATTGCAGGCGTTTTTAACCCTTTTTCGGCCGCTAGCGGGGCTTAAAATCACCCCGCTAGCGCCCGCAAATCGTGGCAAAAACGACGGTATAGCGGCGCCAAAAATAGCGCCGCTATTCCACAGCGCATCCAGCGCTTCAGTGTTAAAGTAGCCTAATTTGGGATTGTTAGGTGTACCGGTGTAACTCTAAGTAGAGATAGGGTCATCAGTATGTAGCGGGGTCCTAAATTTAGAGGAAGTGTTTGAGTGGTAGTTACGCTCAAACACCCCAATTGTCAGGGTTCTGTCGACCATTTTTGTCCGCAGGGAGAGTATCGGTGTATAGTTCCCTGTGGCCTGCAGGTGGCGCTGCCATGGTAGGCCAGGGTTGAACCGCTGATACAGTGCTGTGCCTTGTGTGTCCCCTCTCGGCAGCCGTACAGTGGGTGTGGTAGGCCTGCTGTGCATGCTGGGAAAGGATATAAAAGGGGCAGACGCTGCCTGTTCGGGGGTTCTGTCGTGGTCAGGGGTCCTACCCCAGGGAGTGTGTTCCTGTCCGCTAGGGTTGCCACCTCATCCCTTTAAACCCGAACACATATGAATTACACAGGTTCTGAGGCTAATTTACTGCAGAAAAGGCACCAAGTGAGTTTAATTACCACCTTAATCAGCCACAGAACCTGTGTGATTAATGTGTGTTCGGGTTTAAAGGGATGGGGTGGCAACCCTACTGTCCGCCCTGGGCACCTTTGGCCCAGGGGTGGAGGTCGGTGAATCAGTCCCAGGCACCTTTAGCCCTGGGGCTGCAGCAAAGGCCTTGGGCCAAGCACCTTCGGCTGGGGCCCACCAAGGATCGAGGAATCTCAGGGTGCTGCCTTGCGAGGGGACCCGTATCTTAGATGAGGAGGCCGGGGGAGGAACCGTTCCGAGGGACTGGTGAGGAGTCACAGTGAAGGAAGGGGCCCGGTAACTCTCTGGAGGGATGTCTTCTCCTTAACAGAGGTCACGCTTTAAAAAGAGTCCAAGTTCACCAGGTCTGTGGCAGAGACTGCGGTTGAGTGAGAGCACCATTCTGGCTGCTAGTCCCTATCTAGGGGGACTATCCAAATGGGCTGAGTCTGCTTGAAAGCCAAGTGTATTTACGGTTGTGCCTGGACCTCTCCCACACCTTATGCCGTCCTGTTCTTTCTCCAACCTTTTCTATCAGAGACTGTTATCTAAGAGAAATAAACTCTACGTTGGAGTTACGGCTGGTGTGGACATTGAAGTCATTGGGAAAAATAGAGACTTATCTCTATTAACTATAGAGGTGAGAACCATTCTCTGAAGGATTCTGGTTTTCTGGCTGTGGAGACCCACCAACAACACCGCTTAACCTCTTCACATAGGAGGGTACGGGCTTGTGGCGTGGTGTGCCCTCTCTTCCTGCGAGGAGCCGAACAAGGCAGGTAAAGAGGGTTGGTGTCGCTACAAGTAGAATAAGCCTCTGTGTGTCAATAGCCTCCTTCTCTGTAAAGCCGACTTGGCGTTGGACTTGAACGCTTCCTGTATTGTGTAATGTGTGTATATGTCAAGATATATAATAAAGACAAAACCATTATTCAACCTTTCCCTACCTGGTCTATTTATCAAACCCCAGCTCTAAAAGCAGTCTGTAACATAACCCGAATTGATCTTTGCCACCACATACCAAATTTGAAACGCTCCATGTCAGGGCAAAAAAAAAAAAAATTTGGCAAACTCCAATATCCTCCGTGTCGTTCAAGGGATCCTGTCACCTCCATCACTCTGTTATTTTTCCCAGATTTCCCAGTAGGAACGTGTGTGGCTGTTTTCTATATATTAGTCAGCTAGTTATTACACAAACTAGGCTCTTCGCTACGCATGACCTGAAAATGATAATTACTTGCTGAATTCCCAGCATGCAGAGATTGGCAAGCCATTGACCCCCTTCCTTCTGTTTTACTGCTGAGCTGTCACCATATTGTTTTAGTACATTACATCAATTTTTGTGTGGTCATTGTTCCAGCTTATAAACAGATGAACCGCTACTAGCCGGTCAGGTACAAGATGTGGTCACAGGTCAATTGCAAAGCTGTAAATGAATTGAAAAGGTCATTCCAAGTGACTGCAAGGTTAGCGTTGCCTTTTTTGTTTTTGTATTGTGTAGTGGTACCTCCGTAATGGCTGCTGGTAATTGTAGTCCGCCTGTCACCCTGCCCAGACAGGCACACAATCTTCAGTCACTCTCAGACAGAAAACAGTGCATGCACTTTGTTTCTTGTATTTTATTGAGGGGATTAAACTTTGATAGGGATAGGGTAGTTATGAGATGCCCAGTTGATTGTAGAAAATGTTAGGGATTGGGGAACTATATACACCTCCTGTATATACAACTTCCTCCAGCACAAACATGACTCTTGATCTCACTCTTCAGGACCAGCTAGCACTGATTGGCAGGCATGACACTGGCTCAGCCAGGCCTAAAGTGAATGCCCTTTGCAGGCAGGGACCTCGGGTAGTGTAGCAAATATATAGGTAGTCCCAATGCTAGCTGTCCACGTGGCTACTGATCCCAGTATCACCTCATCAGGTCCTGCCAGCCCTCATGGCTGCAGCTGCCTCTCTCCACTGCCAAAAAAATTGCTTAAACGTGCATCCTCACAGGGTGACACTGTGGATGCACATATACAAATGTGCCAACGTCCCGATATCATAGGAGAAACATAAATAGACTAGAAAAATGGACTTTAGGCGGCACATAGATAAATGTTGTAAAAAACTAGGGGTATTTATTTTTAAACAGAGTAATGAAAAAATACATATAAACATTCAAACAATAACAGTTTGTTTATACTTAGATACAGGGCTTGGGTTCACGCTTTAACAATACTTCAAGGTATGTAACATGCAAGCATTCCACCTTAGTTGGAATGCGAAACCAGCAAACCAAAGGCTAGTAAAACAGTGATTGAATGAAGCAAGTTGGCGAGAGCCATGGGTCCAGTGTATCATGTGTGGTCTTGACTTACCAAGGTGTCACACAAGAAACATCTCATGGTGGGTAAAAGCAAAGAGCTCTCTCAAGACCTTTGTATTGTTGCAAAACATACTGATGGCATTGGTTACAGAAGGATTTCTAAACTTCTGAATGTTCCAGTGAGCACTGTTGGGGCCATAATCATAATAAGAATGAGGAGGGGGGAGAAGGGGAACACATCACCCCCAGCTTCTCAGCATCCCACAGGGGGCAAATAAAAGGGTCCCCACCAGGATTCAGATCTGTAATACAGAAATAAATTGGTATAAACCATCTCCCATGTACAAATACAATGCAGCACTACATCATAGGGCAAGCCCAGAAAGCATACCTTAAACGCTTGTCAACCGCCCACCATCAAATGACGGCGGGTGGAAGACCCTGTTATTCTAGGCGGACGTCATATGACGTCGCGCCCTAAAAAGCCACTATGCCGCCACGTCACTGGGGACCCGATGCGCGTGCCCGGCGCCCGCGATGGCCGCCGGGCACCCGCGATTTCCCAGTAACCGAGCAGGACCGTGGATCTGTGTGTGTAAACACACAGATCCACGTCCTGTCAGGGAGAGGAGACCGATGGTGTGTCCCTTGTACATAGGGACAACCATCGGTCACCTCCCCCAGTCAGTCCCCTCCCCCCACAGTAAGAAACACTTCCAGGGAACACATTTAACCCCTTCCTCGCCCCCTAGTGTTAACCCCTTCCCTGCCAGTCATGTTTATACAGTAATCAATGCATTTTTATAGCAGGGATCGCTGTATAAATGTGAATGGTCCCAAAAATGTGTCAAAAGTGTCCGATGTGTCCGCCGCAATATCGCAGTCACAATAATAATCCCTGATCGCCGCCATTACTAGTAAAGAAAACAATAAAAATGCTATAAATCTATCCCCTATTTTGTAGCTGCTATAACTTTTGCGCAAACCAATCAATATACGCTTATTGCGATTTTTTTTTTACCAAAAATATGTAGAAGAATACATATCGGCCTAAACTGAGGAAAATTTAGGGAAAAAAAATGGATATTTATTATAGCAAAAAGTAAAAAATATTGTGATTTTTTTTTCAAAATTGTCGCTTTTTTTTGTTTATAGCGCAAAAAATAAAAACAGCAGAGGTGATCAGATACCACCAAAAGAAAGCCCTATTTGTGGGAAAAAAAGGATTTAAATTTTGTTTGGTAAAGCGTTGCATGGTCACGCAATTGTCATTCAAAGTGTGACAGCGCTGAAAGCTGAAAAAAGACTTGGGCAGGAAGGGGGGTGAAAGTGCCCTGTAGGCAAGTGGTTAAATGACTAATAATATAAATGGGTTGCTAAGAGTCAGGGGGTGATGTGTTCCCCTTCTCCTCCTTTTTATTAGATCACAGCATCACCTGTCTTCTGGATGCATCAGTTGTGAGTAATATACCAGCGGTTCTGTAGATGTATACCCAATAACGTTAATCTGTAATGTTATGTTTCTCCTGAATTAAAGTAGTCTGTGAAACGCGTTGAGTTATAACATCCCTTGTAATCCCATTTGATTGTATTTCGTTATTTTATTTTTATTATCTTGGCTATGGTTTCTCTATTTGGTTTCTCTATTTATCGGGTGGGATGCTAAAGGTGTCTGATAGCAGGATTCCACGATGTAAAGTTGTGATGTATACATTTTTTTTTAATCTTTTTTTTTTTATGAATTATACAGTAAAATCTGTATGGTGTTAAGAATGATTTATTCCTGAGATTAAAGTACAAGCACCTTAAAAGTCCCCACATTTGTTCTATGTATTTTCTCTATTGTGGCATTAACAAAAGAATGTACACCCTTCAGTCATTTCATTATTATTATAATATATATATACACACACAGTGGGTACGGAAAGTATTCAGACCCCCTTGAATTTTTCACTCTTTGTTATATTGCAGCCATTTGCTCAAATCATTTAAGTTAATTTTTTTCCTCATTAATGTACACACAGCACTCCATATTGACAGAAAAATACAGAATTGTTGACATTTTTGCAGATTTATTAAAAAATAAAAACTGAAATATCACATGGTCCTAAGTATTTAGACCCTTTGCTGTGACACTCATATATTTAACTCAGGTGCTGTCCATTTCTTCTGATAATCCTTAAGATGGTTCTACACCTTCATTTTAGTCCAGCTGTGTTTGATTATACTGATTGGACCTGATTAGGAAAGCCACACACCTGTCTATATAAGACCTTACAGTTCACAGTGCATGTCAGCGCAAATGAGACTCATGAGGTCAAAGGAACTGCCTGAAGAGCTCAGAGACAAAATTGTGGCAAGGCACAGATCTGGCCAAGGTTACAAAAATAATTCTGCTGCACTTAAGGTTCCTAAGAGCACAGTGGCCTCCATAATCCTTAAATGGAAGACATTTGGGATGACCATAACCCTTCCTAGAGCTGGCCATCCGGCCAAACTGAGCTATCGGGGGAGAAGAGCCTTGGTGAGAGAGGTAAAGAAGAACCCAAAGATCACTGTGGCTGAGCTCCAGAGATGCAGTCGGGAGATGGGAGAAAGTTGTAGAAAGTCAACCATCACTGCAGCCCTCCACCAGACGGGACTTTATGGCAGAGTGGCCCGACGGAAGCCTTTCCTCAGTGCAAGACACATGAAAGCCTGCATGGAGTTTGCTAAAAAACACCTGAAGGACTCCAAGATGGTGAGAAATAAGATTCTCTGGTCTGATGAGACCAAGATAGAACTTTTTGGCCTTAATTCTAAGCGGTATGTGTGGAGAAAACCAGGAACTGCTAATCTCCTGTCCAATACAGTCCCAACAGTGAAGCATGGTGGTGGCAGTATTATGCTGTGGGGATGTTTTTCAACTGCAGGGACAGGACGACTGGTTACAATCGAGGGAAAGATGAATGCGGCCAAGTACAGGGATATCCTGGATGAAAACCTTCTCCAGAGTGCTCAGGACCTCAGACTAGGCCGAAGGTTTACCTTCCAACTAGACAATGACCCCAAGCACACAGCTAAAATAACGAAGGAGTGGCTTCACAACAACTCCGTGACTGTTCTTGAATGGCCCAGCCAGAGCCCTGACTTAAACCCAATTGAGCATCTCTGGAGAGACCTAAAAATGGCTGTCCACCAACGTTTACCATCCAACCTGACAGAACTGGAGAGGATCTGCAAGGAGGAATGGCAGAGGATCCCCAAATCCAGGTGTGAAAAACTTGTTGCATCTTTCCCAAAAAGACTCATGGCTGTATTAGATCAAAAGGGTGCTAATACTAAATACTGAGCAAAGGGTCTGAATACTTAGGACCATGTGATATTTCAGTTTTTATTTTTTAATAAATCTGCAAAAATGTCAACAATTCTGTGTTTTTCTGTCAATATGGGGTGCTGTGTGTACATTAATGAGGAAAAAATGAACTTAAATGATTTTAGCAAATGGCTGCAATATAACAAAGAGTGAAACATTTAAGGGGTCTGAATACTTTCCGTACCCACTGTATATATTTATTAAAATTATATATTAACAATGTTAAAAAAAATCTATATATATATATTGGTTTGTCATCTACACACCTGTCGCTATTGTCTCACCAATCCTATCACATAATGTGTTATAAACTTCACATCAAAAGGTGCGGATGGAGAGACACTCCCAACGCTTTTCCAAAAATTCCCTGCCACAAATATGACTTTCTAAAGTGTCGGTCAAAAAAACAATAATAATGCTCCAAGATTTGGTATAGTCCCCCTCGGTCAGCGCCCAGAGTCAGATGTATCACAGGAACCTTGATATCATATGACTGGTCGTTGCTGTTGAAGATACTATCAAGGACAAAATGCTTCAATGCTAGCTGGTCTCCAAAAGATGAAACACCAAATGGTCAAACAACCAAAAGGATCAGGAACCAACGAGGTCTATATTGGCTTAAAAAAAATATCAAATGCAGTAATCTAAAGCAGCCTTTTTCAACCAGGGTGCCTTGAGGTTTCCTTAGGGGTGCCTTGGCAAAATGCCCAAAAATTGCCCAAAAATTGTATACAAGCCAGCGTGTGGATGAAACCTGCCTTTTAGTTACACAAAGCCAAAAGGGTTTCATTGTGCACCATTGCAACCTTCTAGCTGCAGGAGTCCTAAAGACCAATGATGTCATCAGTTGATATGGAGGATGTCAGTCACCTGCATTGCATCCTTGTTTGATCCTCCCCTACCCCTCTATCAGCGTTGGGGTCACATTAGTTGAGTGATGGAGATAACCTAAGGGAGGAGAGAAACATTGGAATACTAGTCAATACCAGTTTGCAAAAGCGTATTCACCTCTAATGTTGGGTGTTCTACGTGTGTGGATGTTGCTGCGTTATGCAAAACTATTAGAATCATGATTTACATTTTTAGAATGGGGTGCCTCGAGACTGACCATAATTTTTAAAGGGTGCCTTGAGACTGTCCATAATTTTTAAAGGGTGCCTCGAGACTGTCCATAATTTTTAAAGGGTGTCTTGAGACTGTCCATAATTTTTAAAGGGTGCCGTGACTGAAAAAAGGTTGAGAAACACTGATCTAGAGGATATATAAAAAGTTTAATGTAGCATAACACTTTTGGTAGAAAACCATCTCTATTTTGTATAGAGAAGTACACATCAGACCAAAAACAGGGACAAATGAGGCTACATGAAGGACAGAGGGATTTGGTCTCCAAAGAGGGATAGTTCCTCCAAATGAGGGACAGTTGGGAGCTATGGATTTCCAATTTTCAAAATATAAATGTGTAACAGTCACAGATCACAAGACCAATACCAAAATGTTGCAGAACATGAAAATCATTTTGCAGCTTCTCTCCAAGGGGAAAATATGTCAGAAAAAAACTATGGCCATATGTTGAGCCTTCAACCAAGGTTCAACTGGTAGCAATTATACATTATTCCTGAGGGCCGAAATATGTTTTACTTAATGACGGAATTAGAATTTATGACTTTTCAATGAATGGAGGGCAAATTCTTCAATCAGAGAAGATGAATAGCAGGGGTTGGGAAGGAAACGCCAGGCTGCCAGGAACTCCTTCTTGTTCAAGAAGTCTCTCTGTTGTTTAGTGTAATATTTAAAAAAATATCAGATACTTGAAATTTACATTCATAGACGGCAACCTATGAGTCTTAAGCCTCGTACACACGACCGGTTTTCTCGGCAAGAAAACTGCTGGGAGAGCTTTTTGCCGAGAAAACCGTTGCTGTGTATGGTTTCTCGTCAGGAAAACTGCCGGGAATCTCGAGAAAAATAGAGAACCTGCTCTCTATTTTTTTGTCGGGATTCTCAGCAGAGTGTTTCTTGCCGAGAAACCCGGTCGTCTGTATGCTTACCTGTCCAGGGAAACCCGCACATGCTCGATGAGACTTCGACGCATGCGCCGTAGCATACAAGGGTAGTGTAGGGTGTAGCAAGATGGCGGCGACGGCATTGAATGTGACGAGCGCTGGCTCGTCGTAGTCGATGACGTCACCGCGTTCTTGACATTCAAAAGAATGGCGGTTCTTTTGAATGGCGCGTGGGTACACAAGGCTTGGCAAAAAAAGCTTGCCGGGAATCCCGTCAAAAAAACCAACAGTTTTTTTTCAACGGGATTCCCGCCTGTGTGTACGAGGCTTGCGCATCAAACCACAATGTGAGAAGGGATCCTATTGTATGGCATGGTACATGGACAAGAACAAGGTTTGGGGTACTGACACTGAGAGGACACTTTCACAAGCCAATAGAGAGTTTAGCAGAGTTTTTTCCGATAATGATTCCACGAAACATTACCAATTTCACTGCAAAATGTTGAGGAAGTGGAAACTTCCAGTTTCATTTGTGGAGTTGCCTAGGCTAAATTTGCTTAAAAAGAAAAGATATGCTGTGGGGAATTCATAAAAGATAGGTTTACAGCCCGTGTGCTGAAAAGCAATCCAGATCCTGTCTGATTTTCATTGCTATCTGTGCCCCCCGTTAGAGAGATTCAGCTCCATCCAATGGCTAAGATGCAAAGTCATTTTCTGAAATACCCTAATGAGAAAATATACTGCATTTTGTCCTCAAGATGGAGCTGATGATCATAGGAATTAATCTATTACAGAAAATACGGGGAAAAATCATCCAGCCTGCACAGATGTGTGTGGCATTCATCCAATGAATGTTTTACAAATAGACCCCTTTAGTCTCACTCAACGAGCTGATTAGGCAAAATTTGCATGGAAAAAAATTTACTTATTTTTCTATTTTTTACATTTTTTATTTAGAGGGTGTGTATTTTGGGGGAGATGTTATCACGGTTATGTAGTTTATATTATTAAAGTGGTTGTAAACCCTTACAGACCACTTATACCTACAGGTAAGCCTAGAATAAGGCTTACCTGTAGGTGCAACAAATATCTCCTAAACCTACACAGTTTAGGAGATATTTGAAAAACTGACAGCACTAAGCATACTAATTGTGACGTTTCTTTGAATGGGAGTGTGCCGTGAAAGAAGGTTCCTGCGCGCATGCGCGGGGGTGACATCACGTGACTCCGGCCAGTCACAGAGCCGGAATTCGCGGACCCCGGAAGAAGAGGGGAAAGATGGCGTCTCTGTACCATTGGGGACATCGCAGGCTTCTCCTTCAGGTAAGTGACACATAATAGGCTACTATGCGATGCACTGTCGTAAGAAACGCTTAGGGCCTGTTTCAACCACTCCGCTTATTGCCCCATTTTATCTTTTTTTATGTGATCACTTTTTATGTATTGTCGATTTTTATTCAATAAACCCTCAATTGATCTACACTATTGGAGCCCCCCCCCCTGTTTTTTTGTCTTTTCTCCATGTCATGGTGAATCGATTGTTTTGAAGTCCGGCTCCTATGTGTCTTCCATGTCTTCCATGACCTAGACAGGCACTGTTGCACGTGCCAGTTTTTCAACATCTATGTGAGGACCATTCTTGTCCTGCCCATCTTGAATTCCTCCCAGATCCAATTCAGCTTGAATAAGCACCACCTGCAGGTGTAATTTGGGTCTACGACTTCCATTCAAGGTTCCTGACGGTGAGAGTCTTCAGACAAGCCACAGAGATTTGCCTTTTGGATTTCCCATGCTCTAATGATCTACTGTCGTTGACATGTAGGTCCACCTGCTCCGGTAAGAGTATTTTGTCTTATTTTACCTAAAGAAGGGTTATTCAATGGTCTACATGGTTCCAAGTCCAGTCTCACCATTCATCTATATTATTTGGTTATGGATATTGTTTGTCACCAATCACGTTTATGTGTTACTACTATTTTTGTTTGCACATTGCTCAGGAGCTAGGTTTAGCCTAAGGTCCCTCTGAACACTCAGCGCTTCATTTCCTATCACCAGTTTATTTAGAATTTTAGTCACATTTTATTGCAGCAGCTTGTTGTTTAGAACACTTTAAGACTAGCGCACATTTTTTCTTGTTATGCGATGCATAGTAGCCCATTATGCTTTAACTTTGCAGGGAAACAAAGAGGAAGTAAACCCATCAGGGTTTACTTCCTTTTTAAAGTTTAGGGCAAAACTTTTTTTTTTTTGCTTTGGATAGAGTGGAGAGGGATTAGAACATCTGTCAGTTTTTATTGCTGACCCAGTTAGCCCCCTGCAAAGTCGCATGACAAGTCGTACCTCATGATTTCCAATGAGTACCATTCATATCTGTGCGACTTCAAAGTAGTCCCTGCACTACTTTGGTCCGACTTTGATGCGACTTGAGGTCCATAGACCTCAAGATTACACAGGCATTGCTTCAAGTCATGTCAAAATCGTGTCAAAGTCGTGGCAAAAAATCTCAGCAAAATCGTGCAACTTTTAAGTCTCACAACTGTGAAAGGGGCCTTAGGGAGTTTCACCTCCTCTATTGGGAAAGTGAAAGTAAAAGGAAATCCCACATTTTGGGTTGACAACCCAACAGTATGTAGCGACCTCACCCCTCTCACCCCTTCTTCTTCTCGGCTTGTTGTCTTGTCTAGGGGAACCTGGGAGGAGGGATGAGATCCACCACGGCCCATGTCCTCCTTTGGATAGAGGTGAAGGCCAGAACGTATTTTACCATCGGGTCGTGTGTATAACCCAGAGCCAAGTCTTTCCTGTAAATGACCCCCTCTGCTCCCAGTAACTGGAGTTCCACACCACTGAAAAGGTCTAACTCGTATTTATTCTCCAACAGCAATAAATCGTCACTTAGCACAGACAGGTTGTGACCCAAAGAACAGTTCAGTATAGGTGGGGAGTAGGTCGAGGCACAATCCTTAGATAGAACCAGCCATTGTGGTGTCACCAACGGTTATGGCGCACAGTCGCTGCCACCGACTGTGTAGAACAGAGAGTGAATTACCTTCGCTAAACGCAGCCCCTGTCAGAGGGAAGACATCCGTCCAAGAGAGTTACCAGAGGCCCCACCGTCACCAGCAATGCTGCACCGGACTGTTCGGAGGGGTTACGCTCCCTGGCCTCCTCATCTCAGACTCGGGCACCCAAGGATTTAGGGCCCCCTCGGATTCCTGCACCCTTGCGGGACCCAGTCATAGGTACTGGGCCCCAGGCCTTCTCAATAGTACCTCACCCCAGGCTAAAGGTGCCTGGGATGGACTCCATCTCCTGCTCCGGCCAGGTCAAGGCCGAAGGTGCCTGGGCGCGACTCTGACCTCCAACTCTGAACCCCGTGTTCAGGGCATCCGCCCCTTTTATCTCCTCTCCCTTTGCGTTACAGCAGGTTCCCCGCCCCGCTGTACAAGCGCCGGAAAAGGACAAAAAGGGATGCAGTCTTGCGGTGAGGGTTCAACTCCGGCCAGGGCGACAACGCCACCTGCAGGCCGCAGGGAACCTCACACCACCAGAGTCCTCCAAGAACCATAAAAGGGTCCCAGATTCCCCAACAATCAGTGCATTGGGTCATACTACCACCCTTGCACTCCCCCTAAATTTTAACCCCCGCTACAAGTAATAGAGGTGAAATCTTCCAATGGGGGTTCTGGTGACCCTGGTGGTATCCCGGGATTTCAGGATTTCCTCTCACTTCCTGTTTTGGCAATGGGAGAGGAAGTGAAGGGAAATCTCTCCAATGAGAAATGGCAAAAAAAAAAAAATTAAGGGGTTATCAGCCTCCCTTACTCTGTACAAAATAAAAAATAAAATAAAAAACTTTGTCCTTCAGTTCACTGTTTTTTGTGTGTGTGTGTGTGTGTGTATATATATATTTGTGTATATAAGTGTATTCCCTTTTTTTTGTGTGTTTATTCTTTTTGTGAAAATACACAGAAAACAGGTCCAGGATAGTTTTAAAAAGATGACTCTCAGAAGCCACATAAAATAAGCACCAAAAAACACCTTGCTTTCTCCTATGACTCCTATGACTGATGCATTTCACCAAAATAGTGAAGTGTTGCCAAAATCTCCTGATGTTTGCTGAAAACGTTTAATTTCACTCGTGAATGATAATATGAAGTATCCGAGTTGTGGCTTGTGGAATAAATCAAACTTCATGAAGCACCATAACTGACCTGAGGGTCTTCCCATAACGCTTTGTAATAAAACTCAGATGCACAGATTCCATAGGATCCATACCTCAAACTGAGTGATGTTCCACCCTGCCAATGATCTCTGTAAATCCAGCAAAAGTTCACGTATGGTGACATTTATGGTTCATGTTTTAGAAGCAGGGGGTCCCGTTATGTCCAGCACCACTTTCTGCAAAAAAAAGGAAAAAAAAATATATAAGTCAGATGAGAGTTATACAGATGAAAAAGACGTACAAGATTACTTCAACTTTTAAAGTAAGTTAAAGTAACTTATAGTCCATAAACGCTTCCTGCTGTCACTGACCTCCCTGTGTACTTCGCTATGTGAATATTATATTGCCTACTAGTAAATATAAAGAAAACGTAAATAAAAGGAATCCCAAAACCCTTTTAGAAAGAAATACAAATAGAGTATATGCGTTGATGTTTTCACATCATTAAAATGGAAGGTTTAACCACTTCAGCTCAGGAAGATTTTACCCCCTTCCTGACCAGAGCACTTTTTACAATTTGGCACTGCGTCGCTTTAACTGACAATTGCGTGGTCGTGCGACGCTGCACCCAAACAAAATTTGCATCCTTTTTTTTTCTCACAAATAGAGCTCTATTTTGGTGTCATTTGATCACCTCTGCGGTTTTAATTTTTTGCGCTATAAACAAAAAAAGAGCGACAGTTTTTAAGAAAAAACATTTCTTTACTTTTTGCTATAATAAATATCCCCAATTTTTTTAAAAAAACAAACAAATTTCTTCAGTTTAGGCCAATATGGTATTCTTCTACATATTTTTGGTAAAAAATAAAAGCGTACATTGCTTGGTTTGCGCAAAAGTTATAGCGTCTACAAACTATGGGAAAAATGTATGGTATTTTTATTATTATTATTATTTTACTAGTAATGGCGATGATCTGCGATTTTTAGTGGTATTGTGACATTGCGGCGGACAGATTGGACACTTTTGACACATTTTTGGGACCATTGACATTTATACAGCGATGAGAGCTATAAAAATGCACTGATTACTGTTTAAATGTCACTGGCAGGGAAGGGGTTAACACTAGGGGGGTGATCAAGGGGTTAAATGTGTGTTCCCTCAGCGTGTTCTAACTGTATGGGGATGTGACTTACTAGGGGACGAGACTACTTAGTAGGAACAAACAACATGTCTCCTCTGCCCTGACAGCACAGTGATTTGTGTGTTTACACACACAAATCCCCATGCTGGCGCTCGTACACGCAATCGCACGTGGCCAGCGGCAATTGTACTAACTGGCCACATGCATCGGGTCCCCCCACGTGCAGCGGGTGCACGAGCGTGCCTCCGGCGGCGCGCGCGCTTCCTCTGGCGGCTCTCAAAGGGAAACCCGTATATGTACGGGATTTCACCCAGGAGAGCCATTATGCCACAGTAAATCTGCGTGAGTCGGTCAGGAACCGGTTAAAGTATATCTAAGACCCCATATACACTATTAGATTTTCTGCAGATTTTTCTCTTCAGATTTACCAAAACCATATAATATGAGGTCCCACCTTAAGAGTTTCAATTTGTATGCAATCAGGCATGCCCTTGCACTAAATGGTTTTGGTAAATCTGAAGACAAAAATCTACAGAAAATCTAATAGTGTGTATGGGGTCTAAAGCCTCCTACACACGGTACGATTGTTGGCCAACCGAGTGTCTGATTTTTGTCAAAAGGGGTCTGCCAGGATCTTGTTTTGCATACTAACGTTACACAATTGCCGTGCCACAAACACAAACGTAGTGACCTCCTAAGAGGAATTTTAACTATTGAGCGCCACCCTTTGGGCCCCTTCTGCTAATTTTCTGTTTGGTGAGCATTGATTCCGAGAATCCGTGTTTGTACTTTCCACTTTTGTGTGACAGATTTGTGTACTGACCATACAAAAATCAGACGCGGAGCCGCTGTCCGCCGAAAATTTACTAGCCTGCCATCCAACATTTGTTGGCCGAAAGGAAGGAGCGTACTAATGGTAGGAATTTAGGACAACAGTCTGTCAACAGACAATCCCCTTCCGACAATTGTACCGTGTGTTTGAGGCTTAATGCCGCGTACACACGACCGTTTTTAATGTCATTGAAAAAAACAACTTTTTTCTCTACGTGATTCTTCTCAAGCCTGCCTTGCCTACACACTATCGTGAAAAAAAATGCTCGAGCAAAGCGCGGTGACGTACGAAATGTACGACGGCACTATAAAGGGGAAGTTCCATTCGGATGGCGCCACCCTTTGGGCTGCTTTTGCTGATCCTTGTGTTAGTAAAGTTTGGTGAGAGACGATTCGTGCTTTTTCAGCCTCGTGCTCTTCAGTCCGTTACAGCGTGACGATTGTGCCATCTCCATTACGAACGCTAGTGTTACCAGAACGAGCGCTCCCGTCTCATCACTTGCTTCTGAGCATGCGCGTTTTTTTCACGTCGTTAAAGCCTACACACGGCCGTTTTTCATGACGAAAAAAACGACGACGTGAAAAACAACGAGAAAAATTAGAGCATGTTCCAAATTTTTAATGCCCATTTTTCACGTCGTGAAAAATGCTCTGGAGCCCACACACGATCATTTTTAATGACCAAATAAAAAAATAGCATTTTTCTCGTCATGAAAAACGGTCGTCTGTACGCGGCATAAGACTCCATACACACTATACAACTTTTGTTGTCTGATTTCCTATAAATTTACCAAAACCATGTAGTGCAAGGACCTGCCAGATTGCATACAAATTGAAACTCTAATGTGGCGTACACACAATCGTTTTTCATGCCATTTTTTAAACCGACGTTTTTCTCTGCGTTTTTTTTTCATGTTTCCTCTCAAGCCTGTCTTGCGTACACACGATCATTTAAAAAAACGTTCAAGCAAAGCGCAGTGACGTACAACACGTACAATGGCACTATAAAGGGGAAGTTCCGTTCGGATGGTGCCACCCTTCATGTTAGTAAAGTTTGTTGAGCGACGATTCGCGCTTTTCAGCCTCCTGCTTTTCAATCCGTTACAGCGTGACGAATGTGCTATCTCCATTACAAACGCTAGTTTTACCAGAGCGAGCGCTCCCGTCTCATACTTGATTCTGAGCATGCGCGTTTTTTTTCACCTCGTTAAAGCATACACACTATCGTTTTTCACGTCGTTAAAAAAAACGACATGAAAAACGACGTGAAAAAATAGAGCATGTTCGAAATTTTTAATGGACGTTTTTCATGCTGTTAAAAATGCTCTGGAGCCTACACACGATCGGTTTTAATGCCCATTTTTAAAAATTGCATTTTTAACGGCATGAAAAATTATCGTGTGTATGGGGCATAAGGTTTGACCTCATATTATATGGTTTTGGTAAATCTGAAGGTTTTGCCCACTTACAAATAAATGAAGGGTCTATACTTGTTATTATAGGTGTAATAAAACGATAGAGACAGAATATCAACAAAAATCCAGAAAAAACACACAATACAAATGTTATAAATTGAGTTGCAGTTCGGTCAGTAAAATAAGTGTAGCGGGGCCGCTCCCTCCTCTCTCTATCTTTATCGGTTATATGGCTGTTGTCTAGGGGTACCTGGGAGAGAGGGATAAGTCACACCACGGCCCATGTCCTCCATAGCTAGAAGGTGAAGGCCAGCAAATTGGGTTTTTGTGTAGGTGTCCTAGAGTCAAGTCCAGTCCTTCGCTCCTGACTCCTTTGCTTCTAGTAACCAGAGTTCCACACAGTGAATAGGTCCAACTCAGTTTTATTCTTCTTGCCAAGCAATAAAACAGTCTCTTTACTTTGGAAAATGGGGACAGATCGAGGCACAATCCTCTCCCTTCTGCTGCTGACCACTGTGTTGTCACCAGTGGTGAATAGTCACTGCCACTGAGTAGGTGATATAGAACGTGAATATACACTGCCCCTGCCAGAGGAAGAAATCCGTCCAAGGGAGAAATGGAGGCCTCTCCGTCACCAGCGATGCAGCGCCGGACTCTTCAGAGAAGTTACTGCGCACCAGTCCTCACAAACTCATACACGGGCACCCAAGGAGTTAGGGCCCCCTCGGATTCCTCCACCCTCGCGGAACTCAGTCGAAGGTACTGAGCCCCAGGCATCCGCCATAGTACCTCACCCCAGGCTAAAGGTGCCTGAGATGGACTCCATCTCCGCTCCGGCTAGGTCAAGGACACCTAGGCCTGGAACATCGGAACGCCAGCACCCAGGCTGAAGGTGCCTGGGTGCGGCCGCATCTTCTGGCTCCGGACTCTCACCCCGTGATCAGGGCGTCGGCCCCTTTTATGACCTCTCCCTTCGCGCCACAGCGAGTTCCCCGCCCCGCTGTACCAGCTCCAGGGGAGGACAAAAAGGTTCAGTCTTGTGGTGCGAGCCCAACCCCGGTCCAAGGCAACAACGCCACCTATAGGCCAGCGGGGACTTCACACCACCAGAGTCCTCCAAGACTCACAAAGGGAACCTTGAATTTCCTAACAATCAAGGCATCTGGGCTACACCACCACCCAGATGCTCCCCCTAAATTCAAGTACCCGCTACACACTCCCCCTGGTGATTTGACACTGGTCCCCAGTGTCTGGTACAAACTCACATCCCACAAGGGTGGTGATATAAGTTCAGCCCAGAAACCAAACTACACATTTTTGCCCTGAATTGTGCCAAGACCTGAATGGGAAAGGGAAAACTTAAAACAATATAACTATAAAACTTTCAATAAAACACTGTAAATATCTCACACATTTACATTCTTCCCTCCCCCTGGCTATCTAAGGACCATCCATTCTCAGCAGCCTTGATAGACGAATCTCTTGCAGAGGGAAAGAAAAGAAACACACATCCTAACATCATACATGTGTGTGCTTGGAATGAATGAGTCTATCCAAGAAGAAACCCATTCACTCCAATAAGTGCTGCATAATGTCAAAAAAACAAACAATCGTTGCGCAACACTGCCACCTGGTGACAGTGCCACGGTCAAGACACGCATCACTTCCAGATGAACTTTTTCTCTTTTCTCTTGATTTCTCTGTGACCCTACACTAACTAAAACCCAGAGTCACTGATTTCTCTTGAGTGCAAGGAGAAGGAGGGAGAACAAAAACAAAAACAGCTCCCATTTCTCCTAAGAGTAGAACTGCCCAAATTCAAAAAAAAACTAGGGCACAGTCCCTGTGTTCCGGCAAAGGCACTCCGGAAAGTTCAGCCATGAATGGAAAAGAAAAGCACATGGGAGTCTCTTTTCCCTTTTATAGGTAAAACCTTGGATGAGGCAACGACACAGGCTTCAGACGGTCATCAAAAGCCTCCACATGGTACTCACCACTTTTTCCTTCCTTACGGCAAATCACCACTTTTTCCGCATGGATGTGACTTCCCAGCATCCACTTAGCTTTACAGTCCTGAAACTTCTTGGTGACCGTTGGTGAACAGGAAAGGTACCGTCGTGCTTGCTGTACTTTAAGTTTGTCCCACACAAAGGTATCATACCATCATTGCCGAAAAACTTCCACCTCATAGAGCAGTTCCCGAGGCAGATACGGGTATTCCCACCCATATTCCTGAGCAACCTTCTGGCCAAAGAGACGCTGCTACCTTGACAAAGGTGGCATAGTGGCTCGGTCTCCTTCTCCAGGTGGAACAATCGCTTCTGGGTGGCGAGGTGCATTCACCACCTCGGTAGATCTGGGCCTAGGAGCCCGCAGTGATTGACGTTGCACTCCCGCAACAGGAACGGGTGAAATGGATGTTGAATCCAGGTCAGAGGTGTCGTAGCATTCAGCGGGCAGATAATTCCCAGTCACGGAACTATCCCCCTTGACGGCCTCTACCGACTGTGGGCTTCCGCCACTTGTAACCACACAGACAGTCCCAACCCCTGGCTCACCTGGACCTTTAGAAGAACATGGATGTCCAGGACTTTTTCTACCGGATCCATCCAGGCCAGGCAAGCAGTGGGGCGAAGCTCTTCCACGACCACACGAGGCCATCACTAGGCCGACTTTCCTCTTCGGTGGCCGGAGCAGGGAGCTGCTGGTGACCGAGGCAGCATCCTCAGGATTTTCTCTCTTCATCTCCGCTTGGGCAGTCACTTCGCCCGGATCAGTGTGCACGGGGAACGCACAAGCATCGATCTCTCCTTCCAGAGTGGCAGTCCCTGTGAGGTAGTTGAGGTGGAAAGCGTGAGGCTTTTCCGTGGATGGTTCCACCTCGAAGAGGAATTCTTTGCAGACCTCACAGCGCCCGAACGGCTTCAGCTGGACCACCAGTCCTGAACAGCCAGGACAGATCACACCGAGGGCCTCCATGTCTCTGCAGGTGTACAGAGCCAATCGCCCCCGGGGCCTTAGTCTTATCCCCGTATCCATAATCGGAGCAGCCAGAGAAGACATATCCGCGAAGGAAGGAACTGAAATCCATGGAGCGTTTGAAGCCACCCTCTCTCTTTGCTGCTCCATTTCACACTGACCCACCTGCGCCGGAATCTCCACGTGCATACGTCCACATGGCCAGACTCCTCCCACCTTCTGCACTTGTTCGCGGGCTTTTCCCTTTCCCCGCCCATGAACTACACAGCTGTGTGTTGCCTCGTGGCGTGTTGGCCAATATGGCCGACCTACTAGGAACTCCTCCAGGCAGCAAAGTTCGAATTCAGACACCATACACATCCCGGACGAGATTCCCCCACGTGTAGCGGGGCCGCTCCCTCCTCTCTCTATCTTTATCGGTTATATGGCTGTTGTCTAGAGAAACCTGGGAAAGAGGGATAAGTCACACCACGGCCCATGTCCTACATAGCAAGAAGGTGAAGGGCAGCAAATTGGGTTTTTGTGTAGGTGTCCTAGAGTCAAGTCCAGTACTTCGTTCCTGACTCCTTTGCTTCTAGTAACCAGAGTTCCACACAGTGAATAGGTCCAACTCAGTTTTATTCTTCTTGCCAAGCAATAAAACAGTCTCTTTACTTTGGAAAATGGGGACAGATCGAGGCACAATCCTTTCCCTTCTGCTGCTGACCACTGTGCTGTCACCAGTGGTGAATAGTCACTGCCACTGACTAGGTGATATAGAACGTGAATTACCTTCGCTCACACTGCCCCTGTCAGAGGAAGAAATCCGTCCAAGGGAGAAATGGAGGCCTCTCCGTCACCAGCGATGCTGCGTCGGACTCTTCAGAGAAGTTACTGCACACCAGTCCTCACAAACTCAGACACGGCACCCAAGGAGTTAGAGCCCCCTCGGATTCCTCCACCCTCGCGGAACTCAGTCGAAGGTACTGAGCCCCAGGCATCCGCCATAGTACCTCACCCCAGGCTAAAGGTGCCTGAGATGGACTCCATCTCCGCTCCGGCTAGGTGAAGGACACCTAGGCCTGGAACATCAGAACGCCAGCACCCAGGCTGAAGGTGCCTGGGTGCGGCCGCATCTTCTGGCTCCGGACTCTCACCCCGTGATCAGGGCGTCCGCCCCTTTTATGACCTCTCCCTTCGCGCCACAGCGGGTTCCCCGCCCCGCTGTACCAGCTCCAGGGGAGGACAAAAAGGTACAGTCTTGTGGTGCGAGCCCAACCCTGGTCCAAGGCAACAACGCCACCTATAGGCCGGAGGGGACTTCACACCAGCAGAGTCCTCCAAGACTCACAAAGGGAACCTTGAATTTCCTAACAATCAAGGCATCTGGGCTACACCACCACCCAGATGCTTCCCCTAAATTCAAGTACCCGCTACACAAGTATTTGATCCCCTACCAACCAACAATAATTCTGGATCCCACAGACTGGCTACAGTATGTGGTCATGTGGTACACAGATTAGTCCTGTCAATTTAAGAAGGTGCTCCTACCGACAACTCGTTATGTGTACAAAGGACACCTGTCCACAGAATCTCTTTCTTCCATTCAAACCTCACCATCATGGGCAAGACCAAAGAGCTGTCAAAGGATGTCAGGGACAAGATTATAGACCTGCACAAGGCTGGAATGGGCTACAAGACCATCAGCAAGAAGCTTGGTGAGAAGGAGATGACTGTTAAAGTGTTTTTTTTCCAAATGGAAGAAAAACATAATAACCATCAATCACCCTCAGTCTGGAGCTCCAAGCAAAATTTTGCCTCATGGGGTGGAGATGATCATGAGAAAAGTGAGGGATCAGACCAAAACTACACAAGAGGAGCTTCTGAATGATCTCAAGGCAGTTGGGACCACAGTCACCAAACAAACCATTGGTAACACAATACGCCGCAGTGGATTGAAATCCTGCAGCGCCCGCAAGGTCCCCCTCCTCAAGAAAGCACATGTACAGGTCAGTCTGATGTTTGCCAATGAACATCTAAATGATTCAGAGAAAGATTAAGAGAAAGTGCTGTGATCAGGTGAGACCAAAAAGCAGTTGTATACCCGTACGTGGAAAAAAAAGGCAAAGGCATGATGAGCTAGTATGCACCGCACATTATGAAATACTTACTTTAGAATGAGGTCCCCGTATCTCATCCCGGTCCACACCTAGGGAGCTAAGATTTTGCCCTCTGTGTTTCTTCCGGGTTCTCAGCTCCCGCGCTGTGAGTGGCCTAAGCCGCGATGACATCACTCCCGCGCATGGGAGTATTCTTTCTGGCAAGGTCCGGCAGCGTCTGACGGGCCTACAGCCGGGCCATCACAGCGCATGCGCCGCTGACGTCATTCATTTTACCTACAGGTGAGCCTTATTATAGGCTTACCTTTAGGTAAAAATTCAAAAAAGGGTATACAACCGCTTTAAGCTCTTTGGCATTAACTCAACATGCCGTGTTTGGAGGAAGAAAAATGCTGACTAGGACACTAAAGCCCCGTACACACGGTCGGACTTTTTGCCAACAAACTTCATTTTGAGCAAGTTTGCCAAAAAATCTGACCGTGTGTACGCTCCATCAGACAAACTTTTTCGGTCTGCAAACGGACAAACTTTTGGCCAACAAAAGTCTGATGGAGCAAAGTCCGACCGTGTGTACAGAAAACCATCGGACTTTTGTCCGATGGACAAAACAACTAATGTTAAAATCAACCAACAATAGCAGAAGTTGACCAAAGGGTGGCGGTAAAGAGCAGAAAAACCACATGTTGGAAAAAGTTTTGGGAAAGTTTGCAGAAAGTCCTGTGGTGTGTATGCTATGGGTGTGGCCGGCCAACTCCGTTCGGACAAAAATCCACGGAAAAGTCAGATGGAAGTCCGACCGTGTGTGCGGGGCTTAAGAACACCATCCCTACAGTCAAGCATGGAGGTGGAAACATGATGCTTTGGGGCTGTTTCTCTGCTAAACGTACAGACCGACTTTGTCGCATTGAGGGTCCAATGGACGGGGCCATGTGTTGTAAAATCTTGGATGAGAACCTGCTTCCCTCAGCCAGAACACTGTAGATGGGTCTTCCGGCATGACAATGACCAAAAACATACTGCCAAGGAAACAAAGGAGTGGCTCAAGAAGAAGCACATTAAGGTCATGAAGTGACCTAGCCAGTCTCCAGACCTTAATCCTATAGAAAATTTATGGAGGGAGCTGAAACTTTGAGTTGCCAAGCGACAGGCAAGAAACCTTAAGGATTTAAAGAAAATCTGTAAAGCCCTGTACACACGATCGGATTTCCTATGGATTCTAATCCGATGGATTTTTCTATCGGAAATCCGATGAAGCTGACTTCCATCAGTCTTGCCTACACACCATCAGTCAAAAATCCGACCGCCCCAAGCGCCGTGATGTAAAACACTCCGACAAGCCGATAAAAATTAAGTTCAATGCTTCTGAGCATGCGTCGACTTGATTCTGAGCATGCGTGTGTTTTTTGTCCAATGGAGTTCCACACAGACGATCGGAATTTGCAATCGTTTTTTTTTCCCATCGGATAAATTTAAAACATGTTTTCTATTTTTTCTCACCGATGGAAAAAAGACCGATGGGGCCCATACACGATCGGTTTGTCCGATGAAAAAAGTCCATCGGACTGTTTTCATCAGTAAAACCGATCGTGTGTACACGGCATAAGGCTACTTTCACACTGAAGCGCTGGATGCTATTTTTAGCGCTGCTATACCATAGTTTTTGCTTGCGATTTGCGGGTCTTATTGACCCCACATCTCTCCATAAAGAGGACCTGTCACACACATTCCTATGACAAGGGATGTTTACATTCCTTGTAATAGGAATAAAAGTGATCAAAAAAAAAAAAGTGTAAAAGAAAAGTAAAAATACAAAAAAAAAAAGTAAAATTTTAAAAAAAAGTAATAAAAAAAAAATTTAAAACGCCCCTGTCCCCAATAGCTCGCGCTCAGAAGCACGCAAGTCCCACCCACATATGTAAACGCCGTTCAAACCACATATGTGAGGTATCGCCGCGTGCGTTAGAGCGCGTTCAACAATTCTAGCACTAAACCTCCTCTGTAACTCTAACCTGGTAACCTGTGAAAATGTTCAAAGCGTCGCCTATGGAGATTTTTAAGTACCGAAGTTTGGCACCATTCCATGAGTGTGCGCAATTTTAAAGCGTGACATGTTAGGTATCTTTTTACTCGGCGTAACATAATCTTTCATATTTTACAAAAAAATTGGGCTAACTTCACTGTTTTGTTATTTTTTAATTAATGAAACCATTTTTTTTCCCCAAAAAAAGGCGTTTGAAAAATTATTGCGCAAATACCGTGCAAGATAAAAAGTTGCAACAACCGTCATTTTATTCCCTAGGGTGTCTGCTAAAAAAACCATATATAATGTTTGGGTGTTCTGAATAATTTTCTAGCAAAAGAATGATGATTTGTACATGTAGGAGAGAAGTGCCAGAATAGGCCCGGTATGGAAGTGGTATAAAAAGCCCGGTATGGAAAGGGTTAAAATATGAATATTTGAAAGAAAACATTATAGTACTGAAGGGTTATAAGTTTGTATATCTGTTTTTTTATTTAGGAGATTGTATTCTTTTCATCCATCTGGCAGAGAGATGTAGTTCAGGGTTCAGGACGAAGGCATCTTGAAATGACTTCAATGAATGATCAGGATTACAAATCTTTTAATGGCAGATAATGGTGAAATGGTAGAACAGGCACACAAAGAAACAAAGACCAATATGTTCTGTGGTTCTTAGCTAGACACTAATGCTCCTATATTAATGGAATAATGATGTTGTGTTTGTTTAGAAGTAATTATTTTGGCCCCGGAGACACTGGCTGAAAGAGGGAAGATGCTTTTAACTAATCCGTGTTGGAAAGGGAAGTAATCCGCAACAAAAAAAGGAATCGTTTAACTCGAAAACCAACTAATCTCTCAGATATGTTACCAACTCTGGTGGTCCTGCCGGCTACGCCAATTATGTCTGATGGAAAGTTGGATGGAGTTATGAGAGATCATGGCAAGACAGGTTCAAATGAGCCATAGGTGATGAGTTGGAGACTTAGGAAGATTTTTGCCGAAGCTCTCAAAGTACTTTAAAGAACAAATGCGGAAAAGAAAACTTTGAGTAGCATTTGAAACTCCATGTGTAAGCCTATTCATTCCTTTTGGTTTTCATCATTCTTTTCCAGTTAAAATTCTGGATTAGCCTATAAAAGATATAAGCTGAAATAATTGGATGTAGCAACATGATTTCAGAATGTATTTTGCTTTCATAATATATATATAAAAAAAAAAAAAATCATGAGGTTTATTGGCTAAAGGAGTAGCAAAGGGAAAGGACATGGGGTGTAATACACCCAGGGACTTTTAAACGGTGTTCAATAAGGGAAATAGAAATACATGAAGTATTAAAATGTAATACATGTTTATTGAAAAAGGTATAAAACAAACAAGCATATGAATAAAATGACTATCCATACTGGATACATGACAGAAATGCCATACACATGCAGAACTGCCGTAAAGTCACTCGACTTGTTTCGCTCTGATGAGCTTCTTCAGGAGTTTTGTTGACGTTAAAGCAGATCATACTGGAATATATAAATTTGCATAAAACAAACAGAATGGATGGATAGTTAGTTTGATTTTAAGCGGAGCTCCGCCGAATTTTTTTTATTAAAAGCCAGCAGCTACAAATACTGCAGCTGCTGACTTTTAATATTAGGACACTTACCTGTCCTGCAGTCCAGCGCCTTCCGCAGCAGAAAACGAGCAATCGCTCATCACTCTGCTGCCCCCACCGCCATCCTCGGTGAGGGAACCAGGAAGTGAAGCTGCCCGGTTCCCTATGGCGCATGCGCGAGTCGCGCTGCGCCGTTCTGACTGGTCCCCGTGTGTTCTGGGAGCCGAGTGTCTCGCAGAACACAACGGGTATTCTGCGGGAAGTGACATACTACCCGCAGAATACCCGCAGAGAGGACTCCCGGAAGTGGGTGCAAATACCTGTCTTAGACAGGTATCTGCACCCCCTCCCCCTGAAAGGTGTCAATTGTGACACCAGAGGGGGGAGGGTTCCGATGAGCGTAAGTTCCACTTTAGGGTGGAGCTCCGCTTTAAGACAAAAACATATGATAATAGTTTGCATAAAGATGACATAATGAAAGGTATTGATAAAATAACCAAACAAAAGTACAAAAATCAAACAATGTAACATAGCAATCAATTGTTTTGAATAATAATCACGATTTGAATTGGGAAAGAGACTCACCATAGCAATTAGTTTCAGCCCACAAATAAAAGGAGGTCAAGAAAAATTTGCCTACAGGCCGTCCCGAGATGTGTCCTACATCCAGCCCATCAAGAAACAGGCCAAACAGGATACCCGAGCCACAGAAGGAAAAAGGCAATGTAGTTTTATATCTAAAAAATGTGTATAGAAAAGAATGCAATGAAAAAACCTTTACAAATGAAAAAAAAAATGTATTTGTGGGCTGAAACTAATTGCTATGGTGAGTCTCTTTCCCAATTCAAATCGTGATTATTATTCAAAACAATTGATTGCTATGTTACATTGTTTGATTTTTGTACTTTTGTTTGGTTATTTTATCAATACCTTTCATTATGTTATCTTTATGCAAACTATTATCATATGTTTTTGTCTTAAATCAAACTAACTTGCTATCCATCCATTCTGTTTGTTTTGTGCAAATTTATATATTCCAGTATGATCTGCTTTAACGTCAACAAAACTCCTGAAGAAGCTCATCTGAGCGAAACTAGTCGAGTGACTTTACGGCAGTTCTTCATGTGTATGGCATTTCTGTCATGTATCCAGTATGGATGGTCATTTTATTCATATGCTTGTTTGTTTTATACCTTTTTCAATAAACATGTATTAAATTTTAATACTTCATGTATTTCTATTTCCCTTATTGAACACCGTTTAAAAGTCCCTGGGTGTATTACACACCATGTCCTTTCCCTTAGCTACTCCTTTAGCCAATAAACCTCATGATTTATTTTTTATATATATGTTGTGACAGCAGGAAGGTAAAGTCACCTGGTTGCATCCAGGGGGGTAGATATATTACTCCCAGATTCATTAGGTGTTTGCTCATGCCTGGAACCAGACCTGTGTGGACTGTCTAGGGAGAGTGAACCCCTGTGCGGTGAGGCAAAGCCTGTGTGGCTATTTGTTTGGACTTTTACTAAACCAGGGACTTAGGGACTAGGACAGCACCAGGCTGATCCCAGTTGTTAGTTTAGGAAACCTGCATGTTTAGTCAGAGGTCAAACTGACCAGGATTTATTTTGTTTGTTTCTTTTTGGCTTTGCTGTGTTTTGTCACTGTACATAGAGAAATAAACCGCACCTTTTGATTTTGAAAACCACAACCTCCGTCTGCTGGCCCTGTTTTTGTGTGGGGAGCCCAACCAGGGGGTCACACACACCCGCTACCGAGTTAACCCCCTCACAGTTGGTGGAGAACCAGTGGCAGTTTTTTTTAAGCCAGCATGGAGGAGATACTGAAACAGCTGGCTCTAGCAAATGCCAATCAACAGCAGACAAATGCAGGTTTGCAAAGGAGCCTTGCAGCCCAGCAGCAAGCTCATCAACAAGCCCAGCAGCAATCTGAGGCCCGCTTCATAGACCTGTTACAGAAGCAAGAGCAGAGACTACAACAAATGGAAGCAGTAATGCAGCAACGTCCGCAGACCAGTGAGGAAAGCCGTCCCACTAATACCGCGTCCTTTGGGGTGAGTCGTTTGACAAAAATGACTGGAGAGGATGATCCAGAGGTATTTTTGACCACATTTGAAAGGACTGCTGAAAGAGAAAAGTGGCCTGAGGAGCAGTGGGCTGGACTGGTGGCTCCTCTGTTAACTGGTGAATCGCAGAAGGCTTACTATGACCTAGAGCCTGACCAAGCAAAAGACTATGTGATGCTAAAAGCTGAAATATTGGCAAGGCTGGGTGTCACCCTGGCTGTCCGGGCTCAGCGTGTGCATAACTGGACTTTCCAGCTTGGAAAACCCCCCAGGTCTCAAATGTATGATCTCATTCACCTGAGCAGGAAGTGGCTACAGCCAGAGACTTTGTCCGCACCGGAGATTGTGGAACGTGTTGTGATGGATCGTTTCTTGAGAGCTCTTCCTACCGCCATTCAAAAGTGGGTAAGCCATGGAGACCCAGAAACGGCCGGTAAACTTGTGGATCGTGTAGAGAGATACTTGGCTACAGAGAACCTGACGGCCTCTTCCAGAGACTCTCGGACTTTCCACCCTAAGACCAGACCATCCCCAGGGGCGGATAAGAGGATTCCAAGGGGTGAGGGTGGAGAGAGTGAGAGGGTGGGAGCTCTACCCCAAGTTTGGCGAGAACAGCCTGGGAAATCAGCGGCTCAAGAGGCCGCAAGAAGGATCGTTTGCTACCGCTGCCGGCAAGCGGGACATATTGCAGCAAATTGCCCGGTTGTGGAGGAACCCATGCAATGTGACTTTCTGATGGACAGACGTCAGTCGCTGTGTGCGACAGTCGCATGCACTGCCATTCGGGGAACTGAGAAACATTTATGCAAAATGTGTATTAATGGTAGAAATGTTGTGGTATTACTGGATTCAGGTAGCCTTGTGACCCTGATAAAGGCTGAATTAGTTAAAACAGAGGTCTCTGGTAATAGCAAGGTAGCTGTTATTTGTGTGCATGGGGACACCCGAGAGTATCCAGTGACTACAGTGTGTTTCGAGACCCCCAAAGGTACCCTCTCTCATCCAGTGGGGTTAGTATCTCAATTACCGCATGATGCCATTGTGGGAAGGGATTTTCCGAAGTTCTGGGAACTGTGGGATGATCCTGAGCCCCCCACTGGTGCCCCTATGTACCAGGAATGTGATAGCCAGAACTCCTCTGAGAGTGGTGAGGACTCTCCAGAATTTCCCTTGTCAGTATTGGCAGGGGAGACTCAAGAAACTGGAGAGGAGCCCACCTCCTCAGACGAAAACCTACCGTCTGTGGAGTTTTCTGATCTGGAGGTTCACAGGGAAAATTTTGCCACAGAACAGTTAAAAGACCCCGCCCTAATAAAGGCACGGGAAAACGTAGTGGAAATAGATGGCGAGTTAGTGAACCCAGATAATACCTGCACTTACCCATACTTCAGCGTAGAGAAGGACCTACTGTATCGGGTGGCAAAAAGGGCAGAAGAAACCGTTGAGCAGCTGGTGGTGCCCAAACCTTACAGGAAGTTGGTGTTGGAGTTGGCCCATGGGCACATTCTTGGAGGTCATCTGGGGACAGAGAAAACCCGAGAGAGGGTATTACAGAGATTCTATTGGCCTGGGGTGATGAAGGACATAGAAAATTATTGTTCCTCCTGCCCTGTGTGTCAGAGGTCGGCCCCGATGCCACATTTCCGTAGCCCGCTGGTCCCTCTACCCATCATTGAGGTCCCGTTTGAGAGAATCGCAATGGATTTGGTAGGTCCTATAATCAAGTCCGCTAGGGGGCACCAGTACATATTGGTTATAATGGACTATGCCACCCGTTATCCAGAAGCGATCCCTCTCAGAAATACCTCGGCCAAAACCATAGCCAAAGAGCTATCTCTTGTTTTTAGCCGGGTGGGTATTTGTAAAGAACTGCTTACGGACCAAGGTACACCCTTTATGTCCCGGGTTATGAAAGAGCTGTGTAAATTGTTCAAAGTGACGCAATTGCGTACATCTGTGTATCACCCCCAAACCGATGGGCTGGTTGAAAGATTCAACAAAACCCTAAAACAAATGTTGAAGAAAGTGGTGGATAGAGATGGAAAGGATTGGGACTGTCTACTTCCTTATTTGATGTTTGCTATTAGGGAGGTGCCCCAATCCTCTACGGGATTCTCCCCCTTTGAGTTACTGTATGGGAGACACCCAAGAGGGCTGTTGGATATTGCCAAGGAAACTTGGGAAAGTGAGAGTTCTCCCCACAGGAGTGTGATTGAGCATGTCGCCCTGATGCAAGATCGAATTGCACAGGTAATGCCCATCGTGAAGGAACATTTGGCCCAAGCGCAGTTGGCACAGCAGAGAGTGTACAACCGTGGAGCAAAGACCCGTACCTTTTCCCCGGGGGATAGGATATTGGTACTTGTCCCTACGGTTGAAAGTAAATTCCTTGCCAAATGGCAAGGCCCCTACGAGATAATGGAAAAAGTGAGCGAAGTGAATTACAAGGTCAGACAACCAGGAAGGCGAAAGCCCGAACAGATATATCACGTTAATCTGTTGAAAGCCTGGAGGGATAGAGAGTCCCTAGTCGCAGAAACTTGGTCACCAGCTCAAACTGGTTGCGTGATTCCGGAGGTTGGAATAGCAGCCACCTTGTCACAACCCCAACAACAGGAGGTTAAGGAGTTTGTGCTTCGCAACAAGGAGGTGTTCTCTGAGCTGCCGGGACAAACATCTGGGGTAGAGCATGATATTATTACCCCGCCCGGTGAAAGGGTGAAGTTAAAACCCTATCGGATCCCAGAGGCCCGACGGGAGGCAATACGGGAGGAAGTACAGAAAATGCTGAACTTAGGGGTGATAGAGGAGTCCCAAAGTGATTGGTCTAGTCCCATTGTGTTGGTGCCTAAACCGGATGGGAGCTGGCGATTTTGTAACGATTTTCGTCAGTTGAACAAAGTTACAAAATTTGACACCTACCCCATGCCACGTATAGATGAGTTGATCGACCGGCTGGGAACAGCCCGATACATGACGACTCTTGACCTCACAAAAGGGTATTGGCAAATTCCCCTGGCCAAGTCGGCCAAAGAGAAAACCGCATTTGTAACCCCAGACGGGGCGTTCCAATATAAGAGAATGCCGTTCGGGTTACAGAATGCGCCGGCCACATTCCAGCGGAAAATGGACCAGATGCTGAGGCCCCATTGGAAGTATGCTGCGGCTTACCTGGATGACGTAATTGTCCATAGCACAGATTGGGCCTCACATCTGCCAAAAGTGCAAGCAGTCCTGGACTCTGTTCGGGAAGCGGGGTTTACGGCTAACCCCAAGAAGTGTACCATTGGGCAGGAGGAGGCCAAATATCTTGGGTACACCATTGGCAGGGGAGTAATAAAACCCCAACTCAACAAAGTCGAGGCCATCCAGAGTTGGCCACGTCCCAACAGCAAGAAGCAGGTACGAGCCTTTCTGGGAATCGCGGGTTATTATCGGCGCTTCATTCCCCACTTTGCTTCTAAGGCTGTGCCCCTAACCAACCTGACGAAAGGGAAAGGGTCGGTCATGATTAAATGGACCCCCGAGGCTGAGGCAGCATTCCAATTCTTGAAACAAGCCTTATGTAGCCAGCCAGTGTTGTACTCACCCGACTTCTCTAAAGACTTTGTCGTACTAAGTGATGCGTCAGATGTGGGGTTAGGAGCAGTATTGTCCCAGGTCTGGAACGGGGAAGAGCACCCAGTCATTTACCTCAGCAGGAAGTTGAAGTCCCATGAGGTAAATTACGCCACGGTTGAAAAGGAGTGTTTAGCGGTGAAGTGGGCTCTAGATTCCCTTCGGTACTATCTGCTAGGTAGGCACTTTGACATGGTTACGGATCACGCTCCGTTAAAGTGGATGGCTCAAAACAAGGAGACAAATAGAAGAGTGAATAGGTGGTTCCTGGCCCTACAGGAATTCAACTTCACAGTAAAGCATCGCCCTGGCGTTCAAATGGGGAATGTGGATGCTTTGTCTCGAGTACATGAATGCCTGATTGCTGGTGTTCCAACCCCAAGGTTAAAACAAGAGGGGGGGGTATGTGACAGCAGGAAGGTAAAGTCACCTGGTTGCATCCAGGGGGGTAGATATATTACTCCCAGATTCATTAGGTGTTTGCTCATGCCTGGAACCAGACCTGTGTGGACTGTCTAGGGAGAGTGAACCCCTGTGCGGTGAGGCAAAGCCTGTGTGGCTATTTGTTTGGACTTTTACTAAACCAGGGACTTAGGGACTAGGACAGCACCAGGCTGATCCCAGTTGTTAGTTTAGGAAACCTGCATGTTTAGTCAGAGGTCAAACTGACCAGGATTTATTTTGTTTGTTTCTTTTTGGCTTTGCTGTGTTTTGTCACTGTACATAGAGAAATAAACCGCACCTTTTGATTTTGAAAACCACAACCTCCGTCTGCTGGCCCTGTTTTTGTGTGGGGAGCCCAACCAGGGGGTCACACACACCCGCTACCGAGTTAACCCCCTCACAATATATATATATATATATATATATATATATATATATATATATTCTTGATTTGAGTGAGTCTGCCCTTTATATAATTTGTGGCTAAAGGAGTACTTTTTCACATGGCCCAATAAAACTATATTTGCTTTTAAGGGCCCCTTTACACAAGCAGGCTTGTCTGATGGTGCATAGCCTGTGCACGTGCTGGTGTGTGTTGTGCACACGTGCTGAGATGAGTTGTTATATTTATTTTTACTTTATTTAAATTACACTTCATTGAACTCTATGCATGACAGTGTGTTGAAACACATTGTTATATCATTATTATATAGTACAAGATTTACATAGCACCAACATTTTGCACAGCACTTTACAAAATGTTCGAAATTTGCAGGAATACAGTGCATCCGGAAAGTATTCACAGCGCTTCACTTTTTCCACATTTAGTTATGTTACAGCCTTATTCCAAAATTAATTAAATTCATTATTTTCCTCAAAATTATACAAACAATACCCTATAATGACAACATGAAAGAAGTTTGAAATCTTTGCAAATTTATAAAAATAAAAAAAAAATCCCATGTACATAAGTATTCACAGCCTTTGCCATGACACTCAAAATTGAGCTCAGGTGCCTCTTGTTTCCACTAATCATCCTTGAGATGTTTCTACAACTTGATTGGAGTCCATCTGCAGTAAATTCAGTTGATTAGACATGATTTGGAAAGGCCACACATCTGACTATATAAGGTCCCACAGTTAACAGTGCATGTCAGAGCACAAACCAAGGCATGAAGTCCAAGGAATTGTCTGTAGACCTCCGAGACAGGATTGTATCGAGGCACAGATCTGGGGAAGAGTGCAGAAAATGTCTGCAGCATTGAAGGTCCCAAATGAGCACAGTGGCCTCCATCATCCGTAAATGGAAGAAGTTTGGAACCACCATGACTCTTCCTAGAGCGGGCTTCCCGGCCAAACTGAGCGATCGGGGGAGAAGGGCCTTAGTCAGGGAGGTGATCCAGAACCCGATTGTCTCTCTGTCAGAGCTCCAGCATTTCTCTGTGTAGAGAGGAGAACCTTCCAGAAGAACAACCATCTCTGCAGCACTCCACCAATCAGGCCTGTATGGTAGAGTGGCCAGACAGAAGCCCATCCTCAGTTAAAGGCACATGACAACCCGCCTGGAGTTTGCCAAAAGGCACCTGAAGGACTTTCAGACCATCAGAAACAAAATTCTCTGGTCTGATGAAACAAAGATTGAGCTCCTTGGCCTGAATGTCTGGAGGAAAACAGGCACCACTCATCACCTGGCCAATACCATCCCTACAGTGAAGCATGGTGGTGGCAGCATCATGCTGTGGGGATGTTTTTCAGCGGCAGGAACTGGGAGACTAGTCAGGATCGAGGGAAAGATGAATGCAGCAATGTACAGAGACATCCTTGATAAAAACCTGCTCTAAAGCGCTCGGGACCTCAGACTGGGTTGAAGGTTCATCTTCCAACAGGACAACAACCCTAATCACACAGGACAACTCTGTGAATGTCCTTGAGGGGCCCAGCCAGAGCCCAGACTTTAACCCGATAGAACATCTCTGGAGAGATCTGAAGATGGCTGTGCACTGATACTCTCCATCTAACCTGATGGAGCTTGAGAGGTCCTGCAAAGAAGAATAGGAGAAACTGCCCAAAAATAGGTGTGCCAAGCTTGTAGCATTGACGCCAAAGGTGCTTTAACAAAGTATTGAGCGTTTTGTAAATTTGCAAACTTCTTTAACATTGTTTTTATGGGGTATTGTTTGTAGAATTTTGAGGAAAATAATGAATTTAATCTATTTTGGAATAAGGCTCTAACATAACAAAATGTGGAGAAAGTGAATACTCTCCAGATGCTCTGTATATCCTGCCATTTTATGGACTTTAATGGCACCCAAATGAGACAGACACAATGACTTAAAAATAGCAATCTTTATTTACAATCAATAATAAAAAACTAAATATTAAAATATGCAGTCCTCAAAATACCGAATCTATATCATAAAATAGATATACCCCAATGGGACCACATCAAAAACACCTCTATATCATAGACTGTATCCTATACACTATAGGTGGTGGTGTGTGGGTCCTCATTCACGGTCAACATGTTACACTTAAGCCCTGTACACACGATCATAGTTACATAGTTACATAGTTAGTCAGGTTGAAAAAAGACAAAGTCCATCCAGTTCAACCATAAAAAAATAACTAAAATAAAATAAAAAAAATATCGTGCAATCCCATATACCCAATTCTATACCCACAGTTGATCCAGAGGAAGGCAAAAAACCCCAGCAGAGCATGATCCAATTTGCTACAGCAGGGGACAAAATTCCTTCCTGATCCCCCGAGAGGCAATCGGATTTACCCTGGATCAACTTTACCTATAAATGTTAGTACCCAGTTATATTATGTACATTTAGGAAAGTATCCAGGCCTTTCTTAAAGCAATCTACTGAGCTGGCCAGAACCACCTCTGCAGGGAGTCTATTCCACATTTTCACAGCTCTTACTGTGAAGAAACCTTTCCGCATTTGGAGATGAAATCTTTTTTCTTCTAGACGTAAAGAGTGCCCCCTTGTTCTCTGTGTTGACCGTAAAGTGAATAACTCATCACCAAGTTCACTATATGGACCCCTTATATATTTGTACATGTTAATCATATCCCCCCTTATTCTCCTCTTCTCAAGAGTGAATAAATTCAGTTCCTCTAATCTTTCCTCATAGCTGAGCTCCTCCATGCCTCTTATTAGTTTGGTTGCACTTCTCTGCACTTTCTCCAGTTCCCCGATATGCTTTTTGAGAACTGGTGCCCAAAACTGAACTGCGTATTCCAGATGAGGCCTTACTAATGATTTGTATCAGATTTCCTATGGATTCTAGTCCGATGGATTTGTCCATCGGATATCCGATGAAACTGTTTTCCATCAGTCTTGCCCACACACCATCTGTCAAAAAACCGAGCGTTCCAAACGCGGTGACGTAAAACACTCCGATGAGCCGAGAAAAATTAAGTTCTATGCTTCTGAGCATGCGTCGACTTGATTCTGAGCATGCGTGGGTTTTTGATCCGATGGACTTGCCCATAGACGATCAGAGTTTTTGATTAGTTTTTTATCCATCGGAAAAATTTAAAACATGTTCTATTTTTTAAAACTGATGGAAAAAAGACCGATGGGTCCCATACACGATCGGTTTGTCTGATGAAAAGAATCCATCGGACGAAAATCCATAGGATATCCGATCGTGTGTACAGGGCTTAACTGTGTAGCTTTTTCAGGACCATAATAAATTATCACTTTACAAAATGGGCATTGCAGCACATTGGAATGTGGTGTCAAAAAAATGTACGCCTGCGTTGTAATGTGTTGCCATAAAATGCACGCCAGCATCATTTTATTATTTTATTGTTATTATTAGAGAGGATTTTTTATAGTGCCAACAGTTTGCGCAGCACTTTATTAAAGCGGTTGCATATTCCAAAAAATATATATAATTTTTTTGTCACCTGTAAGGCAAAAGGCATAATGAGCTAGTATGCACCCAGACTGATGTGAATGAGCCCAAAGTTCCTAAAGGCCCTGGTTAACCAATTTTGGTAAATATATATCTGAGGAGGATGGGGTATTTTAGGTGAGGGAGGAAATAAAAAAAATTACAAGTACATTCTGCATGAAGGTGTAAATGAATTTTAATGAAGTTGCCTTATTGTTTCCGCCACCAACCCCACACCCCACAAATGGCAGCCACCTACCAAAATATCTCCCTTTAGTTCTGTTTGTCATTTCTTCACTGCACGGCACTGCACAGTATTTGCAGAAAAGGTCCACCTGCTCCTGCCCATGCCTGCACCTGGCGCATTCCACTGGCTGAAGCCATTCTCCTCTGGATCGGCTGGGAGTCACACAATGAAGAACTCTGGAGGTAAGTAAAGGTAGGTGGCTGGGGATAGGGGGAACTTATTATTTCATGGCAAAAAAATATATAAAAAATAATATTTACTTTTACACTCTTGGTACCAGTGGCAATTTTACAGTAAAAACCTCTTACAGCAAAACAAGCTTACAGCATAATAAATCACCAGTGATTGGTTCTGACATCCAGTACACCAAGAAAATGATCACTGAAATTTTTGTACCAAATACACAGGATCTGTTCAAAAATAATGTTCACTAATTGAATCCTAAAGGGGAGTTCCAGGCTTTTTATGTTTATTAAAAGTCAGCAGCTACACAAAGTGTAGGATGAGGTCCTCTCATCCTCGGACTCAGTTTCCCAGCAGACACTGTGTTCAGTGTTCCGCCTATCACGGACCTTCTCTTGTGGATAAAAGAACGTGTGTGATAGGCGGAACACTAAACACAGTGTCAAACGCCTATCACGGAACAGGACGGGACCAGGAGGAAGCCGCGAGTTTTAAATAATGGACGCTAGCAGCGCAGCCTGTCAAGAATTTCAGGTACGCTGCAATGGGCAGAGTGAGGTTGTAATGGGCAGAGTGAGGTTGTAATGGGCACAGTGAGGTTGTAATGGGCACAGTGAGGTTGTAATGGGCACAGTGAGGTTGCAATGGACACAGTGAGGTTGCAATGGACACCGTGAGGTTGCAATGGACACCGTGAGGTTGCAATGGGCACCGTGAAGTTGCAATGGGCACCGTGAGGTTGCAATGGGCACAGTGAGGATGGGCACAGTGAGGCTGCAAATGGGCACAGTGAGGCTGCAGATGGGCATTGTTGACCCTTTTTTCCGCTTACAGTAGCTGCTGCATTCTCACCCTAGGCTTATACTCGAGTCAATACGTTTTCCCAGTTTTTAGTGGTAAAATTAGGGCCTCGGCTTATACTCGGTCGGCTTATACTCGAGTATATACGGTAAATAAAATACTGTTGTTGCATATTATGACATGTCAGGAATTTATTTATGCAGACTTGTAAAGTTAATAAAAGGTCCACTAGAAAATAATGTTCAATACAGGCAGAATGGAGAGGCACACAAGCGGGTTGGTCATTTGTTTCTCCTAAAACTGTCAATGTTTGGTGTGATTAAATGGAAAGAACCTAATTTGTTTCAAGACTGATGAGAGCAAATGGAGTGGACAGCTACTAATGAAGAAGAAGGTAAACCTCTACATTGGTTTCTCGGTCTACTTTGCTTTTGGATTGTGGATTGTTTCCAGGACAACCATTATACCATTTCATAAACACCCCAGCGATACCATCAGAAGAAATAGTGGTTTCATTCCTGCACAACATTCTTTGTGCTATTGTGGAAAATTATTTTCAGAAATAATTTCAGAAATGAGAGCTTTTGCGATTTAATCGCCTCCTTGGATACCTTTTTGACCTCTGTGTAAATATTACAGTTGAAGGTAAGCAGGACAGGAGATGTTAAAGGTATAGTCCAGTCCTACAATAAAATAAAAATTGTATTTAGGGTATCAAAAAAAAAATTATAGTTTTGGATAGAATAGAGATTTTTTACATGTTATACTTACCTCCACTGTGCAGCTCGTTTTGCAAAGAGTGGCCCCGATCCTCCTCTTCTGGGGTCCCTCGGCGGCTGTCTCGGCTCCTCCCCGCAATAGCTAACCCCCCTCTGGGAAGCTCTATCCCGAGGGGGTTAGCTTGCGGGCGCGCTCCCTGTCATACACGCTGCATCCATAGACACAGAGTGTATGACTCGGTCCCGTCCCCTGGCGGTCGCGTCATTGGATGTGATTGACAGCAGCGCGAGCCAATGGCTGCGCTGCTATCAATCTATCCTATCTATCCAATCAACGGCCAGACTCCGTGGAGAAGAGGATGCCGGGGGACGCGCACAGCAGGTGAACGGGCTCAGGTAAGTAAACGGGGGGCTGGGGGGGCAGTCATTGACAGTTGTTTTTTCACCTTAATGCATAGGATGTATATATCCATTCAGCTGTATCCAGCTATTGGTGATTATCTGGGCACCAGTGTAAGGGCTCTTTCACACGGGACGGATCCGTGAAGATCCGCCCCGTGAAGCTCCGCTTGCTCAGCAGGGATCGCTCAGTTGATCCCCGCTGAGCCGGCGGATGACTGGGCGGTCCCCGCACACTGTGCAGGGACCGCCCTGTCAGAGCGCCGCTCTCCCCTATGGGGAGATCGGATGAACACGGACCGTCTGTCCGTGTTCATCCGATCCGCTCCGCCGACGGAAGGAAAAATAGGGTTTTCCTCCGTCACACTTTGGCGGAGCGGATGTCAGCGGACATGTCACCGCTGACATCCGTGGCTCCATAGGGCTACATGGAGCATCCGTCCAGGTCCGCCTAAAAAACTGACAGGCGGACCTGAACGGACCCTCCGTGTGAAAGGGGCCTTAATTTCGTCAACGAAAAGTTTTTGTCAAAATTTTCATCAGTGGCATTTTTACAGTGACGAAAACGAAACGAAAAGTACACCACATTTTCGTCCACTGATGAAAACTATGACGAAAATCAATTCTGTTTTCGTTAACGAACGAAAATGAAACGGAAATGTGAGGCAGGGGCGTTTACCCTTGTGAACTAACTTCCGGTTTCCACGGAGCTCCGCCTGCTTCCGCACCCAGCAAGCCAGCAACTGTGTGCAGCCAGAATTACAGGTCTCCGAGTCATCCAGAGACCAGAGCAGCACTATGCATTACAGGCCTCCCGACGAGAGTCCCACTCCCGACTCACGAGTCACGACGACGACCTTCCAGAGCAGAGAACACCCACTGTGAGTGTGTACATTACAATTACAGGCCTGAGGCCTCCCCTCAGACCACCGTCCGTCCAAAGCACTGTGCAGCATTACAGGCCTCCTCAGGCCTTTCAGAGTGGCTAAATCTGGTCTTGATTGTGAAAAAAAATTAAAAAAAATCTGTATCTGTGAGTTTGTTCAAACGTTAATACCATAAATAATAACATATTTGATTTATTTACTCCAGGAGTATAAAATGAGTTTGGAAATTCTATAGAAATGCTTAAATAATGAATTACAAGTTAACTAAAATGATTTTATTTGACTAAAATGTACTGGAAATTTTAGTTGACTAAAATACGACTAAAACTAATACAATTGCAAATGGCTAAAATGGGACTAAAAACTAAAATGGTATTTTAGCCAAAGACTATGACTAAAACAAAATTCAATACGAAAATCAACACTGCTGGGCACCATGTCTGATATGTTTGAAAGGCTTTTTCCATAGAATGTGTTACAAGGCAAGTCACAAGGTCTTCCCTAATTGCACAGTTTAGGACCGGCATGCAGAATGTGAAGGAAGGTACATGTGCAAAGCCAATTTGTACATACTAGGGCCATACCAGTCCCTCCCCTCATGCCAGGGTACTAGGTGTAATCCTGGACTCTGACCTGTTTTCAGGCCCAAATCCAATCATTGTTCATATCTTGTGGACGTCACCTTCATACCATCTCCAAAATATGCCCCTTACCAACCAATGAAACCACCAATCAACTCATTCACTCCCTGGTTATCTCTCTCCTCGACTAATGCAACTCCCCCCTCATATGCTTACCTCTACAAAGGCTATCCTTCCCTCGGTCTATCATGAATGCTGCTGCCAGACTCATCCACCTTACCAATGGCTCAGTTTCCGCTATTCCTCTCTGCCCAATGAATACAATTCAAAAAACTAACAACAACATACAAAGTCATTTACGACTCTGCCCCAAGCTATATCACCAATCTTGTCTCCAAATATCACCCAAACCATCCTCTCCTCCCAAGACCTGCTGTTCCCTAGTTCCCTTGTATCCTACTCCCATGCTCATCTCCGAGACTTCTCCAGAGCTTCTCCTACCCTTTGGAACTCTCTACCCCAATCATTCCAGCTGTCTCCTACTCTGTCTACTTTTAGGCAATTCTTGAAATCTTTTCTCTTCAAGAAAGCCTATAGCGGTGGTGTATTCCCTTTTATGAACACTTAAGTGAGGTTATTTTCCCTTTTTTATATTCCTTTTCAATTTAAAGCCCATCAGACCTCCAACTAACTAAACTTTTAATTCTTCCATCAGCTTATTAACTTTTGTACCGCTCACCCCTCCCTTCAAGATTGTAAGCTCTAATCCATGCACCCAGAAAAAGAAAATAAAGGTCTGGTGTGACCCCTCTGACACCTCCATCCCTAATAGTACACAAAAAGAAAAAAGAGGTCGCCCTGGGACTTTGAATGACGTGAGAGAGGTTTAGCCAATGTTCACAGCAAACAATGAGACAAAAATCAATTAATTTGTTTCAAAGTGTTATGTAACGAAGCAGTAACAACAATGATTGTGAGTTACCCGGAATAATAGCCAATGTACACAGCACAGATGAAAGTAAATGTATAAAGATTTATTACAAATATTATACATCAATGAGCAACAGTGAAACTTGAAAGTTGCTGAGCCAGTGGATACACATATACAATAAGGAAATAAAATGTACATACATATAAACAGGGAAAAATGTAGACATAATGCAGACATCGATAATATCCAGCATGTACAGGCACAAAACAAGCATCAATGAAGCCCTACTAGTTTCGCGAGACCCGGCTCGCTTCTTCAGGGGCGGATGCATGAATGTTGTATCTGCAATGTAAGTGATAAAAACATACATCTATTGATTTTATCACTTACATTGCAGTTACAACATTCATGCATCCGCCCCTGAAGAAGCGAGCCGGGTCTCGCGAAACTAGTAGGGCTTCATTGATGCTTGTTTTATGCCTGTACATGCTGGATATTATCGATGTCTGCATTATGTCTACATTTTTCCCTGTTTATATGTATTGTACATTTTATTTCCTTATTGTATATGTGTATCCACTGGCCCAGCAACTTTCAAGTTTCACTGTTGCTCATTGATGTATAATATTTGTAATAAATCTTTATACATTTACTTTCATCTGTGCTGTGTACATTGGCTATTATTCCGGGTAACTCACAATCATTGTTGTTGCCGCTTTGTTACATAACACTTTGAAACAAATTAATTGATTTTTGTCTCATTGTTTGCTGTGAATAGGGATGAGCTTCGAGTTCGAGTCGAACTCATGTTCGACTCGAACATTGCCTGTTCGCCCGTTCGCCGAACAGCGAACAAATTGGGGTGTTCGCGGCAAATTCGAAAAATCTATGGGAGAAATCTAAAGTGCTAATTATAAAGGCTTATATGCAAGTTATTGTCCTAAAAAGTGTTTGGGGACCCGGGTCCTGCCCCAGGGGACATGTATCAATGCAAAAAGAAGTTTTAAAAACGGCCGTTTTTTTGGGAGCAGTGATTTTAATAATGCTTAAAATGAAAAAATAAAAGTGAAATATTCCTTTAAATTTCGTACCTGGGGGGTGTGTATGATATGCATGTGAAGTGGCGCATGTTTCCCGTGCTTAGAACTGTCCCTGCAAAAAAATGACATTTTTGAAAGAAAAAAATGCATTTAAAACTGACTCGCGGCTATTAATGAATTGTCGGCTCCCGGCAATACATAGAAAAGTCATTGATAAAAAAAAAAAAAAAGCGTGGGGGTTCCCCAGAATTCAATTACCAGGCCCTTCAGGTCTGGAATGGATATTAAGGGGAACCCCGCCGCAAATTTAAAAAAAAATTGACGTGGGGTTCCCCCAAATATCCATTGCAGGCCCTTCAGATCTGGCATGGATTTTAAGGGGAACTCCACCCCAAATTTAAAAAAAAAATGGCGTGGAGTCCCCCTAAAAATCCATACCAGACCCCTTATCCGAGCACGCAACCTGGCCGGCCGCAGGGGAAAAGGGGGGGATGAGAGAGCGGCCCCCCCTCCCTCCTGAACCGTACCAAGCCACATGCCCTCAACATGGGGAGGATGTCCCCATGTTGATGGGGACAAGGGCCTCACCCCACAACCCTTGCCCGGTGGTTGTGGGGGTCTGCGGGCGGGGGGCTTATCGGAATCTGGAAGACCCCTTTAACAAAGGGGACCTCCAGATCCCGCCCCCCCCTATGTGAATTGGTAAGGGGTACATTGTACCCCTACCATTTCACGAAGAAAGCGTAAAAAAATGTTTAAAAAAACACACAAACACCTTGAAAAAGTCCTTTATTTAAAAAAAAACAAAAAAACATTCCAGCGGTGAAACTTCCTTCACTGTGTAATTTAAATTTACATAGTGAAGGAAGTTCCCCGCTCAAGCCAATGACGTAGGCGGGTCCGACATACCGAGGGGGCGGACCTGATGGGGAACTGCTCTCACTTTGGTAATACATGTATAGACCCGCCCCTTGTCATGTTCCGCATCTGGTCCGCTGAGCGGACCTGATGGGGAACTTTAGAAGGGGCGGGTCTATACATTTAAAATACTGAGAGGGAGTTCCCCATCAGGTCCGCTCAGGCACAACCAATGAAGGACAGCGCTGGACATCGGGATCGCCGCGGGACACTGGATTTCACCGCTGGAATGTTTTTTTTTTTTTTAAATAAAGGACTTTTTCAAGGTGTTTGTGTGTTTTTTAAACATTTTTTTACGCTTTCTTCGTGAAATGGTAGGGGTACAATGTACCCCTTACCAATTCACATAGGGGGGGGCCGGGATCTGGGGGTCCCCTTTGTTAAAGGGGTCTTCCAGATTCCGATAAGCCCCCCGCCCGCAGACCCCCACAACCACCGGGCAAGGGTTGTGGGGATGAGGCCCTTGTCCCCATCAACATGGGGACATCCTCCCCATGTTGAGGGCATGTGGCTTGGTACGGTTCAGGAGGGAGGGGGGGGCGCTCTCTCGTCCCCCCCTTTTCCCCTGCGGCCGGCCAGGTTGCGTGCTCGGATAAGGGGTCTGGTATGGATTTTTAGGGGGACTCCACGCCCTTTTTGTTTTCAAATTTGGGGTGGAGTTCCCCTTAAAATCCATGCCAGATCTGAAGGGCCTGGAATGGATATTTGGGGGAACCCCACGTCAATTTTTTTTTAAATTTGCGGCGGGGCTCCCCTTAATATCCATTCCAGACCTGAAGGGCCTGGTAATTGAATTCTGGGGAACCCCCACGCTTTTTTTTTTTTTTTTATCAATGACTTTTGTATGTATTGCCAGGAGCCGACAATTCATTAATAGCCGCGAGTCAGTTTTAAATGCATTTTTTTCTTTCAAAAATGACATTTTTTGCAGGGACAGTTCTAAGCACGGGAAACATGCGCCACTTTACATGCATATCATACACACCCCCCCAGGTACGAAATTTAAAGGAATATTTCACTTTTATTTTTTCATTTTAAGCATTATTAAAATCACTGCTCCCGAAAAAACGGCCGTTTTTAAAACTTATTTTTGCATTGATACATGTCCCCTGGGGCAGGACCCGGGTCCCCAAACACTTTTTAGGACAATAACTTGCATATTAGCCTTTATAATTAACACTTTAGATTTCGAACGTTCGAGTCCATTGTATTTAATAGGGTTCTAAAGTTTACACGAACATTTTGTCTGTTCGCAGGTTCTGGTGCGAACCGAACAGGAGGGTGTTCGGCTCATCCCTGGCTGTGAACATTGGCTAAACCTCTCTCACCTCATTCAAAGTCCCAGGGCGACCTCTTTTTTCTTTTTGCAATCCATGCACCCGTCCCCTAATCTCCATGCAGGCGCCAGACGCATGGATTCCAATGGGTGTTTTTTTTGGTTTGTTTTTTGAAGCACATGATCAGAGGCTGAGGCTGTAATTGGCTTCAAAAAAGAGTGGGCTCTGGGGGCAGAGCATTAGTTAATTAATTAATATTCGCTATTGTCTTCCTGATTCTCCTCCTGGTCAATCAGAAAGCTGGTCCTGAGACCCAATTGGCCAGGGAGTCTTCCTGTTCAGCTGGGAGGAGAAGCAATGGTCCGACTCTTCCTTCCTCCTGCCTCCTAAGTTAAGGTCAGTCCGTCTAATGCCGGGGGGGTGCTTGTGGCGATCTCCCTACCTTCCTGTTCATCTCCCGCAGGGTGGTGCTTGCAGCGACAACCGTATTACCGTCCGTCTCCCGCGGGGGAGGGGGCAGGGTGCTTGCGGCAACTACCACCTTCCCGTCCCGTGCCATTAGTTTGTCGCCCCCCCCTCCCCCCAAAAAATATTTAGCACCAGCCGCCACTGGTGCTGTGGAAACTGTTGACGCTATACAAATCCTGTATAATAATCATTTAGACAGGAGCCAAGTAACTTACCAAGACATGCAAACTCCATGCCAATTGTGCCCTGGCCAAGATTCAAACCAAGGACTATAGTGCAGTCCAAAAAAATAAAATTTATGAATCCACGTTGTGCAAAAAAAAAAAAAAAAAAAAAGCCTGTGTGATGTCTTCAGACAGCCTCCATGAACAGAGTGCTCCCACCACCTCATGCAATGCTCGCTCACCTCCTTTAAACGACCCTGCAAGTGATCAAACACGCCTTGCACCCTGTGCAAACATTCCCTCCCAGGGATTGTCAGAGAATGTTGGTGGCTCAAAGGATGAAAGTAATCAAAAGCAGGTAGGTACTCCTTCCACTGTGCTGCTTTAAACTTTAAATCCACAATGACTACCGGCAGGGCCGCCATCAGAGGGGTACAGGCAGTACAACTGTAAGGGGCCCGGATGCCCCCCCTTTTTTTTTTATAATTTTTTTTTTTTTTTGCAAGGGGCCCGGAGTTCCCCAGGGCCCCGAATGTCAACCCCCCATTTAAAAAAAAAAAAGTTATAATTTTTTTTTATTATTCATTTTTTTATTTCATTTGTTTTTTTTATTTATTTATTTTATTTTATTTATTTGTTTTTTGTAAGGGGCCCAGAGGTCCCCAGGGGTCTGGAGTTCCCCAGGGCCCCGAATGTCAACCCCCCATTTAAAAAAAAAAAAGTTATAATTTTTTTTTATTATTCATTTTTTTATTTCATTTGTTTTTTTTATTTATTTATTTTATTTTATTTATTTATTTCTTGTAAGGGGCCCAGAGGTCCCCAGAGGCTCGGAGGTCCCCAGGGCTTCGGATGGAAACCTCCCTTTTTTAATTTATTTTTTATTAAAAAAAAATTATTAATTTTATTTTTATTTTTTTTATTTATTTATTTTATCTAATTATTTTTTTTATTTTTTTTTGTAAGGGGCCCAGAGGTCCCCAGAGGCCCGGAGATCCCCAGGGCCCTGGATGGCAACCCCCCCCCCCTTTTTTTTTGTTTTTTTGTTCTTCTGTTTTTTTTGTGTTCATCAGCACCCAAACCCCCTGCTTCTCAATTCGTGGCCGTCCCCCCCCCCATCTGAATTTGTGGCGGCAGCACCCCCCCCCCTGGTTCTCCTCGGCTCCAGGGGGCCCATGCTTGAAGCTGTGTAAGGGGCCCCAAAATTCCTGATGGCTGCCCTGACTACCGGTAAGTTCAGCAACACATGAAAAAAAATGAGAGAAAGTGCCTCCTATAGTGCAGTTAGCATTAAATTCACATTTAATGAAATTTTAAAAGCATTAAAAATGACATGACAGTCTCACTCAGTAGTAGTAGTCCACCGCCAGGCTCCACCTCTACTAGTTTCACCACCTCCCATGGGGCTTCATCTGGAGGAATGAGCCCTGCGGCTATGGCAGGATTAATTTATAGTGTCAGATATAAAAAAAGTAAATTACCTTGTTTGAATACAGCTGCGGTGTTTAAAAGATGCCCGCACATTAGGGTGACCACGTGTCCCGGATTGCCCGGGACAGTCCCGCATTTTGCAGGTCTGTCCCGGGCACATTCATTCCAGGACAATACAGTGTCCCGGAATGAAACTGACACAGCCACCCCCCCGGGCCAATCTGATGCCCCCAAAAAAGGCCGCCACATCACCGCTTTACTCACTGACAGTACTTGTCCTGGCCCGGGAATGCCTGGAGGAGCACAATCCCGCCCACCGGCTTGTGATTGGAGAAATCATATGTAGCGGGTATGTACTTTCCCGGGTGTAATTTAAACCTGGCAGAGACACCAGTGATGTGTAATTCCCTGCGGCCCAGCAGGTGGCGCTGTCGCCATGGGCTGGGGGTTGAGCCGTTGCTGTGTGCCGGGCCTCCTTTTTGTCCTCCCTCGGCAGCGGTATGGTGGGGCGGGGAACCCGCCGTGCTTGCTGGGAGAGGGTATAAAGGGGCCGGCCATCTTTGTCACGGGGTCGAGTCCCAGGCACCTTCAGCCTGTGGACGGTGGTTCGTGTCGGTCCTCTAGGCGGCCTAGGCCTAGAGGACGTCCGGAGGTCGTGTTCCATCCCAGGCACCTTTAGCCTGGGGTGAGGTACTCGGATGGAGGTCTGGAGCTCAGTGCCCAACACTGAGTTCCGCGAGGGAAGGAGGCCCTAGGGAACCCAGGGATTGGGAACCCGAATCCGGAAGGCGTAATGGACCGGGGGGAGCTCCTCACTTGAAGACCGGGTGCAGCAGATTGCCAGTGACGGGTGAGCCTCCCATCGGAGACCGCCTGGAAGGAAATTCCCCCTCGCTAGGAGACCTCAGCCCACTTTCAGGGAGGAAAGTGGAGAGTTCATTGTGTCTGGGCCTACTCGCATCCACACCTCCTTGTCTGTTCTGTCCTCCAAGGGAGTTCAACTGATTGTGTTCATTCAGGAAGAATAAAGGAGTGTTGGACTTTAATGGTGTGGGGCTCATTTTCTGGCAGACATTGTTCAAGGTAACTCTCAGTGGAGGCTCCAGGTGCAGAACACTGACCCGAAGGTAAAGAAAGAACTTTGCTCAAACCGCACTAACACCTGTGGTGAAGGCTAGGCATGGTGTCCCCGCTCTCTCCCCTCTAAGGTACCCCTAGACAAGAGACAGACGAGCTGATGCAGAGAGGGGAAGGAGGAGGCCACTACACATAAATCCCACCTCTTGTGTCCAATCACTGTGCTGTGATTCGTTACAGCACAAGCTGATTTTTGGGAAAGTAGTGTGTCCCTGAATGGTAGTTTGGAAATGTGGTCACCCTACCGCACATGCTCAGTGTAAGGCCTCATGTTAGCACTGCTCATTGAAAAACTTACGTTGCGCTATTATGACACGCTTCTGGGTTAAACTACTTCCGGTCACAAATTGAATACACACAGGGGCTTCAACAAAATGGCTGAATTTAGGGGACATAAAAATCAAAAGTAGAGGTAAAACCTTCAATGGAATATAAAACTCGCCACATAAGAACAATAAAATATGCTTAGCATCATCAATGGCTAAAAATATTTAACACAACATCTAATAATATAATGTAGCGATACCTTCAGTTAAGAGGGCCGCAGATTTTTTTGTTTGGGCCCTGAAGACAGCTCCGCCAACCCCCGGCAATTTACGCGACCCCCTTCTGGCACAGTTAGTCTAGGGTAATATATATATATATATATATATATATATATATATATATATATATCTTATGCTCTATAGTTAAATTCAAACACCAATGCAGTGATAGAAGAATAATGAGTTTACTTCTACTGGCAATAAAATCAACAGTTATCACAAATCACAGGAATATATCTGCAGAGCCCTGCAGCAATAAACACACTATAACTAGTCAGATATGGCGCACACGCGCCACGTGTAACAGTACTACACTATGCGCCCTATGACACAGCAACTAAATAAACTATCTAGATGGCCAGGCCTTACCATATAACTCAGTCTCTAGGGGGGTAAAATTCTTCGCATGCAAGTCTTTAAACGGTGGTGCACATTTCAGGAACACATTTATAATCCGGGGGGGGGGGGTAAAATGCCAACACAGTACACTCCACTAGAGATCCGTTTGACTCAGTTCCACTATGGATCTCCAGTGGGGAAAAAGAACTGACATAGGAACTGATGGGCCATGGCAGTCTGTAGGCCTAACAATGGTATACAGTATTTGTGGATTGAGCATGTGCTCGCTCACCCCTCTGGACGCGATTCCAGTCGGGAACTTCCACCTGCTGTGTCTCCACACACAGCCTCTGCAGCGGTCGGGTCTCCAGCTCAGCAGCGGTTGAAGAAAACCGAGTCAGATGCCACCCAGGCTCGAGATAGGGTGGAAGGCTCTTTGGTAACTGCGCAAGGCCCCAGGCCTTGCACAGCAGCAGGTCCGCATAGGAGGATCTCTCCACTGAAGTCTCGTGTCCCAAAGAGGCCGAGCTTAGCCTCTCCTCCTCCTTATATAACCCCTCCCATGAGTCTCTGGGGTGGAAACATTGCCGAATGGGGTTCTGGGTAATGTAGTCTCTCTCCTCTGCTTTCACTTCCAGTAATGTCTCTTCTCTACTTCATCCCGACTCCCCTCTCACCCGGAAAGTCCTCTCTCTCTGTATTAAAGGGGAAGACCCCGCTACAATAATATATAATAATAATATATAATAGGATACAGCGATGTATAACAGATCACCAATCGAAAATGTCCATAATCCCTATATTAAAATGTCCTTTGTCTCTAGGGAATCAATTATAATAAAAAAGCAGGATAATACACAGGTGAAAAAAATGTATGTAGCACCCTCCTCACACCCCTCTTTGCATCAGCTCGTTTCTCTTCTGTCTAGGGGTATCTTAGAGGGAAGAGAGCGAGGTCACCAAGCCAGGCCTTCACCACATGTATCCGTGCAGTGTAAGCAAAGTTCTTTCTCTACCTTCGGGTCAGTGTTGTGTACCTGGAGTTACCTTGAACAATGTCCACCAGAAAGGAGCCCCACACCATTAAAGTCCAACACTCCTTTATTCTTCTCGAGTGAACAGCACAATCAGTTAGACTCCCTTAAAGAACAGAACAAACAAGGAGGTGTGGATGTGAGTAGGCCCAGACACAATGAACTCTCCACTTTCTTTCCTGAAAGTGGGCTGAGGTCTCCTAGCAAGGGGGGATTTTCCTTCCTGGCGGTCTCCGATGGGAGGCTCACCTGTCACTGGCAATTTGCTGCACCCGGTCTTCAAGTGAGTAGCTCCCCCCGGTCCATTACGCCTCACGCATTCGGGTACCCAATCCCTGGGTTCCCTAGGACCTCCTTCCCTCGCGGAACTCAGTGTTGGGCACTGAGCTCCAGACCTCCATCCGAGTACCTCACCCCAGGCTAAAGGTGCCTGGGATGGAACACGACCTCCGGATGTCCTCTAGGCCTAGGCCACCTAGAGGACCGACACGAACCACCGCCCTCAGGCTGAAGGTGCCTGGGACTCGACCCTGTGACAAAGATGGCCGGCCCCTTTATACCCTCTCCCGGCAAGCACGGCGGGTTCCCCATCCCACCATACCGCTGCCGAGGGAGGACAAAAAGGAGGCACGGCACGCAGCAATGATTCAACCCCAGCCCAGGGCGACAGCACCACCCGCTGGGCCGCAGGGAATTACACATCACTGGTGTCTCTGCCAGGTTTAAATTACACCCGGGAAAGTACATACGCAGTGTGCGCAGGGATGGCTGTCAAAGCAGTGATTCCTCCTCTTTGAGTGGTGTTGCCTGCAGCACGGCCGGGGTAAATGGTTCTCGGCTTCTCAACCGCTGGATCCACTTCGAACAGAAACTCCCCACAGGCCTTGCATTGCCCGAATGGCTTCAGTTGGCACACCAGTCCCGAACAGCCGGGACAAATCACACCCAGGGCCTCAACGTCCATGCATGAGTACAGGGCGAATCGACCCCTTGGCTTTAGCCGGATCCCATATCTGTTACCGGAGCAGCAGCAGTCAGTGTCGTGGTAGAAGGGTGAACCGGAATCCACGATGTATGTCCGAACATGGTGACCTGTTGCTGATCCATCGCACACTGCAAGGTTTTGCGCCAACGTCCCACGTGTAGTCCTTCACACGTATTGGACTCCTCCCCTTTGCTCCAGTTCGCGGGCTTTTCTTCTTTTTTTCTCGGAGTCACGCCCACGAACTAAGCGGTGGGGGTGTGCCTAGTGGCGCAGTGCAAATAGAAGCCCCCACGTGTAGTCCCTCACATGGCTGAGCTTCCCCCTTTTCTCGCTCTCCTCTGTGCGGGCCTTTCCCTTTATTGGGTCATGTCCACGACTTCAAGCAGGGATGCACTTCGGCCAATGAAGGCCTGCCTACTCGTAACTCCTCCGGGCAGACACGTTCAATTCCGTAGTACACGAACACTATCCCGGACGAGCCCCCACGTGTAGCACCCTCCTCACTCCCCTCTTTGCATCAGCTCGTTTCTCTTCTGTCTAGGGGTATCTTAGAGGGGAGAGAGCGAGGTCACCACGCCAGGCCTTCACCACATGTATCCGTGCAGTGGAAGCAAAGTTCTTTCTCTACCTTCGGGTCAGTGTTGTGTACCTGGAGTTACCTTGAACAATGTCCACCAGAAAAGAGCCCCACACCACTAAAGTCCAACACTCCTTTATTCTTCTCGAGTGAACAGCACAATCAGTTAGACTCCCTTAAAGAACAGAACAAACAAAGAGGTGTGGATGCGAGTAGGCCCAGACACAATGAACTCTCCACTTTCCTTCCTGAAAGTGGGCTGAGATCTCCTAGCGAGGGGGGATTTTCCTTCCTGGCGGTCTCCGATGGGAGGCTCACCTGTCACTGGCAATCTGCTGCACCCGGTCTTCAAGTGAGTAGCTCCCCCCGGTCCATTACGCCTCACGGATTCGGGTACCCAATCCCTGGGTTCCCTAGGACCTCCTTCCCTCGCGGAACTCAGTGTTGGGCACTGAGCTCCAGACCTCCATCCGAGTACCTCACCCCAGGCTAAAGGTGCCTGGGATGGAACACGACCTCCGGATGTCCTCTAGGCCTAGACCGCCTAGAGGACCCACACGAACCACTGCCCTCAGGCTGAAGGTACCTGGGACTCAACCCCGTGACAAAGATGGCTGGCCCCTTTATACCCTCTCCCGGCAAGCACGGCGGGTTCCCCGCCCCACCATACCGCTGCCGAGGGAGGACAAAAAGGAGACACGGCATACAGCAATGATTCAACCCCAGCCTAGGGCGACAGCGCCACCCGCTGGGCCGCAGGGAATTACACATCACTGGTGTCTCTGCCAGGTTTAAATTACACCTGGGAAAGTACATACCCGCTACACTTATATATACATCCTAAACAGAGAGGAAAATATAAAAATACAGATATTAAAAATGCTGGTAATTTTTTTAAAATGCTGGTAATTTTAAAAAATAAATATGACCTTAAAAATCGTTTATAAAGCAATTAATGTCGAACTCAATGTTGTGTCCCAATGGCTGTAATGTTTGCATCTCATATATCCAAAAAGACTCACGCTGACTCAAAGACTTAACCTTATTGGTCCCCCGTTTTTTTTTTTTTTTTGCACAACGTGGATTCGTTCATTTTATGTTTTTGGACTTTTTTCATATTATTGCAATATCAGTGTTTATCACCATAATTGTTTATTTCACTTTTACAGCGCTGTCACACCTATATTGTTTTTTAACCACTGTACCACCCATCTTAATAAGCATCTATTTAAACTAAAAATATCAGTGTTGGGTGCACTGTTTTGATACAAGTGTCATTAACTTCTTCCCAACTGTGCTCCAGTTCTGGGCTCCGGTTCATGGATGTCCCCCCAGTGCCCTGATTGTCAGTGCAGACCTATTAGTCCAAACACACAAAAAAACAAAAACAGCGCTGTCCCCATACACACTTCTACACCAATTACATACAGTCTATATCAGTGGTTCTCAACCTGGGGGTCGGGACCCCTTCGGGGGTCGAATGACGATTTGCCAGGGGTCACCGAATCCTGGGCTGTTCTTGAAGCCCGCACCAATCTCCCAGCCTTTTCGCGGCCACCCAGCTGGGCTGTTCCTGGAGCCTGCGGCCGCTCACTCAGCCTCTTGGCAGCCACCCATTCAATTTACGACATGGGTGGGGGGCAGAGACTAGAGGTCAGCTGACTGGTGAGAAATGTAAAGTGGGAGGGGCTGGAGGAGACCCTATCTCCTGATTTCGGCATAGGTGTCACTGCTGCAAGACACCACAGAGCTGGAGACACAGTGAACCCGGAGACAGTGAGTTATGCCTTGTACACACAATTGGAATTTCCGATGGAAAAGTCCAATGGAATTTTTTCATCGGACATTCCGACCGTGTGTGTGCCCCATCGGACGTTTTCTGTCGGAATTTAGAAAGAGAACATGCTCTCTTTTTTTAGACGGAATTTTTTTTTATCGGAAATTCCGTTTGTCTGTAGGGAACTCCAACGGATAAAAAAACATGCATGCTCAGAATCAAGTCGACGCATACTCAGAAGCATTGAACTTAATTTTCTCGGCTCGTCGTAGTGTTGTACATCACTGCATTCTTGATGGTCGGAATTTGGTGTGACCTTGTATATGCAAGACAGCTTGAACGGAATTCCGTCTGAAAAATCCGTCAGAGTTTATCCCGATGGAAAATCCTATCGTGTGTACGAGGCATAACACTACCTGTGATTAGAGTTAGGTTAGAGCCATAAAAAGTCCCTGATCAGTAGATGACCTTGATCAAGAGCACCTAAATTAGCTGATCAGAACTCCCCCCCAGCACTGCCACTGATCCCACCACCCACCAGCACTGCCACTCATCCCAACTCCCTGCCAGCACTGTCACTCATCCCATCCCCCCCCCCCACCAAGCCAAGGATTAAGAGAAGGAATAAAAATAGAGAATACGTGGAAGGGAGAGGAAAAGATGGAGATGAACAAAGAAAAAGGGAGAGAAAGAAATAAAAGAAAGAACAAGAAAGACAGCTAGAGAGAGGGATGGGGGAAAACACAAGAAATTAGGATAGCGAGAGATAAAAGGGAAAGAAAAGAGAATAAAGAGAAAGAGTAGTACATCCTACAATGCACCATAAGGGGTTCTAATACTGTACGAGTGGAAGGGACTTAGGGAGCGTTAAATGTCTGTGGGTTAGGGGTGCAAATTACTTGTCTTGCCTTTGGTGCTGACAACCCACGCTACAAAAATAATTTTTACGGTTAGGGGTTCCCCTACAACTTGGGAAATTTTATCAAGGGGTCACAGCACTAGAAAGGTTGAGAACCACTGGTCTATATGAAAGTCTATATGAAAAGTTCTCTTGTCCTAGGTGTTGCAGCTCTCTCACAAATCCACTGGGTGGTGGACATGAATCTGAAACAATACAAAGAGAGAGAGAGCGCAAAGGCTACCCTAGTGTAACACTGTTTTTATTGTAAATTAGCAATTAAAAATACGAGGATTGGGGGCGTAGCCGGAATGGCGGACTGAGCAGACGTGTTGACTGAGCTCTGCTGAAGAAGAATCTGTATCTATATCCGTAACTGTGTGGAATTTGCTCCTTTCTGGACCTGCAGCCCTTATATGCCTTTCAGAAGCTCTGGGGGCCCGGAACGGGGCAAGAAATTGAAATTTCTGGCAGGTATTGAGGCTGTAGAGAGTCCGGCTCCTGAACTCCGGCCGGCGCGCCTAAACAATATGGCGTCTCAGACAGAACATGTGGAGACTATGGAGGCACTCACAGGCATATGATGTGTATTCACATATACAGCTCGATTCAAGCCTCCTCTCCTGGTCTATATAGATCGATTGGCTCAAAAGGCAGCAGGGTGGTGCATGGAGATGTTGGTGTGTAAGCTAGGAGTCTGCTTCCTCATCTCATCGCAAACCCATCAGTGCCAATCAGTGCATTTTATCAGTGTCCATCAGTGCAGCCCGTCAGTGCCCATGAGTTCAGCCTCATCAGCGCCCATTATTGCACATCTGTGCCGCCTCACCAATGCCCATCATTGCACATCAGTGCCGCCTCATCAGTGCCTATCAGTGCAGCCTCATCAGTGCCCATCATTGCAGATCAGTGCAGCTGTATCAGTGCCCATCAATGCAACCTCAGCAGTGCCTATCAGTGCACATCAGTGCAGCCTCATCAGTGCCCATCATTGCAGATCAGTGCAGCCTTATCAGTGCCCATCAATGAAACCTCAGCAGTGCCTATCAGTGCACATCAGTGCAGCCTCATCAGTGCCCATCATTGCAGATCAGTGCAGCCTCATCAGCGCCCATCATTGCAGATCAGTGCAGCCTTATCAGTGCCCATCAATGCAACCTCAGCAGTGCCTATCAGTGCACATCTGTGCAGCCTTATCAGTGCCCATCATTGCAGATCAGTGCAGCCTTATCTGTGCCCATCAATGCAACCTCAGCCGTGCCTATCAGTGCACATCAGTGCAGCCTCATCAGTGCCCATCATTGCAGATCAGTGCAGCCTCATCAGTGCCCATCATTGCAGATCAGTGCAGCCTTATCAGTGCCCATCAATGCAACCACAGCCGTGCCTATCAGTGCACATCAGTGCAGCCTCATCAGTGCCCATCAGTGAAGAATATAAATTACTTATTTAGAAAATTTTATAACAGAAGCTAAGAAAAACTTTTTATTTTTCCACACTTTTCAGTATTTTTTGGTTTGTTTAGCAAAAAAAATAAAAGCCCAGTGGTGATTAAATACCATCAAAAGAAAGTTCTATCTGTCTAAAAAAAAAAAAAATGATAAAAATTAAATATGGGTACAGTGTTGCATGACCACAATTTTCATTAAAAGTGCAACAGCGCTGAAAGCTGAAAATTGGCCTGGGCAGAAAGGGGGTGAAAGTATCCAGTATTGAAGTGGTTAAAAAAAATAGCAAGCTTAGGACAATGTTGCCCACCAAAATATTGGTGAAAGCTGTCAGGGACCAATTTTCACACAGCAGGTCTTAGGTGCTGTTGGCAGGTTGAGGTCAAGAATTCTTGAAATGACTGTTTGCAATATGTGGCTACAGGTGCGACGCGTTACATTCCCCCAGTCTAGAGAAATCTCAGCTAAATAAATCTTCAATAGATTATTCTTACAAGATTGATTTATTGCAGGGGGTTTGAACTAATGGTTCACGTGCAGGACACACAATCCACTCCTAGCTTCATAACTATAACTTCTCCGCTTCACTGAGAATGATTTAAACAAACGTCCATCAGTTGGAGGGAAAATGTTCAAAAGATCCTATTATGCTCTTTATGAAAAGTCGATTTTTTTTAGTTTGTGTGTATGTTTCTTTTGTAGTGGAAAGTTTTCAGCTCTGTATGAACATGACAGAACTTTTAAAAGGTGTACAGTAAAATTGGGCTTATTCAGTAAGGGGAAGGGAGGAGGTGTGCAAGGATCTTTTGCCTATTGATCTTTCAATGAAGCCTAAAAATGTATACCTTGAGTTGCTACTATTTGCCCACCACTAATGCCCTATTGTTTTTAGATACAGGCTTTGGATCTGATTGTTTTTTCTTTATTTGCACTGTCATGAGCAGAACATGGCTGCTAAATATATACGTAAAATACCAACTTACCTGCCGAAGGATTTGTAGCTCTGTTCGGCCATTTTTGTAATCCCTGCACCTTTTCCAATAGCAAAGCCACTCATTAGGGCTGGAGACCACACTGGACTGACTCGATCAGTCACTAATTGTGATTGGGTGATAGCATGGGCGAGCAGGAAGAAGTCACTTCTAGTGGTTTGTGCTCAGTTTGTGAATGGTGGCGGTGAACTCTCTTGGGCTTGAGCTGCTGCCTTTTAGTACGGCCTTAAGGTGGTTTCTGCATGTAGACTTAGAAAGGCACGTGGAAAAAAGAGTGCCTGGTGTCCAATGATATGCAATTTCAAAGATGGGTTAGAAGGCTTTTTTTGAAACCGTATATACTCGAGTATAAGCCGAGTTTTTCAGCTCTTTTTTTAGGGTGAAAATGCCCCCCTCGGCTTATACTTGAGTCAGTGTACCTGAACGGTGCGACGCTCCTACGCACGGCGGCAGCCACTAGTATACTATAGGCCGCGGCTTCGGCCTAGTCTTTAGATCCGCCGGCCATCTTGCTCCTCCCGGCCTCTCCACCAGCACTGTATCCCGGCTTCCCTGGTGTCTGGCTCCCTCACCGCACGCAGATGCGGCTTCCGACCGGGCGGGGGTCTGAACAGAGCGGTGCCCTCCTGCACGGCGGCAGCCCAAAATCCAGACCGCGGCTTTGGCCTAGTCCCGGGCTCCGGCGGCCATCTTGGTACTCCCGGCCTCTCCACCAGTGCTGCATCTCTCCTTTACTGGCTGGCTTCTGCACTCAGGCCTACGGACGCTTCCTGCATCCTCCAGGTGAGTGGCGCACAGTGAGGTTGCAATGGGCACAGTGAGGTTGCAATGGGCACAGTGAGGTTGCAATAGGCACAGTGAGGTTGCAATAGGCACAGTGAGGCATGCAAATGGGCACAGTGAGGCGTGAAAATGGGCATAGTGAAGCTGCAAATGCGCATTGTTGACCCTCTTCTCCGCTTACAGTAGCTGCTGCATTTCCTACCCTAAGCTTATACTTGAGTCAATAAGTTTTCCCATTTTTTTGTGGTAAAATTAGGTACCTTGGCTTATACTCGGGTCGGCTTATACTCCAGTATATACGGTACATCGAGCCAATGTGTTTCAGGGGAACAGAGGGCCTTTGCAACCGAAGCCACTCTGAAAGTGATCATTTGGATTCTTTGCTATTAACACACCCAATTGGGAAACTCCATTTTTTTGGCATGCAGCAACAGCCCTAAAGAAGGGGGAGTCCTTGTTGCCCTGAAATGCATTGGCTCAATGTACTTTTCAATAAACGCCTTCTAACTAACCTTTCAACTTGCAAATCATTGGACACCGGGCACTCCTTTCTCCACCTACCTTTCTAAATCTACATATAGCACAGCACAGCCAGGCACGTTTCGCCAAAGTGAGACAACACTCAATGTGAATATTCCCTTTATATTGAATGGTGCCCATTCACATCTGAGCGTCATGCTACTGTTTGTTGTTTCAGGGCTGCATTACATACAGAGTGCAGGTTTTCAGGGTGTGCTATGTACAAAATGCAAAGTTCAGGGGTGCGCTGTGCACAGAGTGCAGGGTTTAGGGGAGCGCTATGCACAGTGCACAAAACAAACCCCACCCCCTCCACCTGACTTAGCTCTAGTAACTCCTTATGTACTGTATATGGCTCTAGTACCCCCCTGTGTAGGTGGCTCTCTCTAACACCCATTTGGCTCTGTTAGATAGCTCTGCCATGCAGGGAGATTGTTCTCACTCTCAGACTCTGGAGAGCTGTCCCCGCTGTACCCTACTGAGAGGGGTCTGTGACATCCAGAAGCAGCTGAGAGCAAAATTGTCCCTTGTAAACACAGAAGGCTTGTGTTTACAAGTGACAGTGGGGAGTGGAAATGGAGGGTGAGGGCTGGAGGTGGCGAAACTCCATTCCACCACGTTCCGGCTGCAAAACTGGGTAGGAGGGCCGGATTTGGACCACAGGTCTTGTGTTTGACATATGTGCCATAGAGTATACATTTACTACGGCAGATAAAGACCAAGTGGTCCATCAAGTCCCCTATTTAAACAGTTGATTTTTTTTGTTTTTAACCCTTTTTGTCTGAGGGCAATATCAAGACAGATTCATGAAAAGAGATACATGAAAACAAGGCTTTTCATTACCAAACTTTTAACGAAAATTGGGAGATTTTGGTGAAATGTTGCCATTTTGGTGAAATGCATTGGCAGGCAAAAGCAAAATTAAGGTTGTTTTTGTTGGTTTAAAAAATGTGATGGTATCTTTAGGTCGCCCTGCACCCAGCCCCCTTGCCTCTTATATTCACCTATCCCTGACCAACAAAGCCAAACCTTTTGGGTAGAATTTGGAAGGATTAAGACTGTCCCCATTGTTGAGATGAACCCCTCTATTTGTCCTGGTGACCATTCTTACTAATACCGCAAGACCTATATTTTAGAGCTGTCCCCAGAACAGGAGGTGAGGGCAAAATCTTCCAATGGGGACACCTGTTCTAGTGTCTAAAAGAGAAATTGCCCTCATTCTGTAAAGATTTCTTCTCATTTCCTGTTGTGTCTTCAGAACAGGAAGGGAAGGGAAATCTCCCCAATGGGACACAGGCAGGAAAAAATAAACCGATATGGATGGAGTAGAGGAGGGTTACAACCCCTAACTAAACAAACAAAAAAAAAAGGTTTTGGCTCCACATATACTTTACTTGGCTACACCTGTTCTAAGTGTAACCCTATAAACCATCTCCTAAATGCTTGATAGAATTCTGGCATCCAGAAACAGTTGTTTCCCGGCAAAGTGAGTTCAAAAATGCAAGTGAAATCACTGATCGGTTTGTGTCCAAGTCAAGAAAAGCGAGCCGCGGTTCACGGTCTTATAAAAACCGCTAGGAAAAAATACGTTTTTTTATTGCCTGCTTTCACTGTTGCTATAATTATAGCTGTGATGGTAATAAAGGTGTTTATTAGGTTAAAAATCGTGTTTACAAAGGCAAAGTTACAAGGCCAGCAAAACTAGCACTGTATTTAATGAGATTTAATTTAGAGCCGGACCCCAAAGACCCAATATAAACTTTATATATTAATTATTGGAGAATTTATGTTCATTCTTCTCTTGTTACATGTAACTGAATGTTCATCCAGAAAGGTAGAACTTTCTTTTTAAGAAGAGCTCTGGGCAGCTATAAATTAAGCCTATTTATTAGAACACATGCAGGGTATATTCATTGAATAATTGTTAAATGTATAAATGTAGATTAAATGTAAAAGGCAAAGGTAAAGTTTAAAGGTTGTCACCTTTTGAAGGGAAATGTATGCACTTAAAGGGTGTATTTTTTTTGTATTTATAAAAAAATTGCCATAACTATTCACCTAGCAAAACTGTTGGCATATTCATTCTACGCAAATAGGAAAAAAAATCGAATGTTCTCAGGCTATTTCCCCTACAGGTCGAATTCTAATCATTCATAAAAAAAGAGTGGTTCGGGAAAATGCCGCATTATGGCCACTAGATGGGGCTGAGGATCGTGGGCCATAAATACTCAACTCCATCTAGTGACCATCAAATTTTCACGAACTGCTCTTTTTTTTCTTTTTTCTTTTTTTTTAATATTTTGTCTGTCGATGAAATAACCTTGTACAAAAGTTTGTCTGAAATTAAATTCCAAAATCTACTAGCGTGTGTCTAGCTTAAGACAGTTAAAACACAGTTGGGTCGAGCAGTGCATTGTTTTTATGTGCAGTATGGTGTGGAAGCATGCTATTAGTTACATTTTTAGGATAAGATTTTGGGGTACTGCTATACAAAGGTTTTGCTTTGACCAAGAAGAAGGGGGAAGACCCCCCAAAACTTGTCCTGAAATTTTAATTATTTATCATGATGAGTACTCAACTGTGTTAGTCCACTATACAGTTACAACCATTTTAAGTAGGACAGCTTGTGGGGAGGTGCGGCATGGTGCAGTGGCAGTAAACACTCAGAGTCTAGTTGCAGAAATAGAACTTGTTTTAATGTTAAAGTTCACAACAAGCTCGGCAAGAAGACACCCGACTGGGAACCCTCAAAAGATGTAACAGCAATATGTAGCAGAGTGGGTCTCAGATGTACCAACAGCGTCTGTCTTGAGGGGCGGAATGGGGCCTGGCCGGTTCGTGCCCACATGGGGAGGCTTCCAGGAACAATGGCGTGTCTTTGTCCATTCCCTACTTGTCTGGAATCTCTCCCTATCATCATTCACTGTCCCTAACAGACAGGTGACCTGTCCCTACACTACCCACAGGCGAAATGCACACCAAGCCCGGGAGTCAGGGTCCTAAATAAACTCTGCCTGACCCAATATGGCTGCCAAAGACACATGGGATAGCAGCATCCAACCGAATTGCTTCCCCGGTGACCCAGGAAACCATAGAAAAAACACGTTCCTTTTGATATCCTCTCCCTCTGCAATGCCGCTGAAGTTAGGTGCTACCTGCAGTGGAGAAAGTAGACTGCCCCTGCTTAAAAGTTTAATAAATTCTCCTTATGCCTCGTACACAAGACCGGTTTTAATGTCATTGAAAAAAACTACGTTTTTCTCAACGTGATTCTTCTCAAGCCTGCCTTGCCTACACACTATCATGGAAAAAAATGCTCGAGTAAAGTGCGGTGACGTACAATACATACGACGGCACTATAAAGGGGAAGTTCCATTCGGATGGCGCCATCCTTCATGTTAATAAAATTTGTTGAGAGACGATTCGCGCTTTTCAGCCTCGTGCTTTTCAGTCCGTTACAGCGTGACAAATGTGCTATCTCCATTACGAACGCTAGTTTTACCAGAACGAGCGCTCCCGTCTCATACTTGATTCTGAGCATGCGCATTTTTTTTCACGTCGTTAAAGCCTACACACGGCCGTTTTTCATGACGAGAAAAACGACGAGAAAAATTAGAGCATGTTCCAATTTTTTCATGCCCATTTTTCACGTTGTGAAAAATGCTCTGAAGCCCACACACGATCATTTTTAATGACCATTTTTAAAAATTGCATTTTTCTCTTTATTAAAAACGGTCGTGTGTACACAGCATTAAAATGGAGGTCCGCCTAAAAAAATTAATATTAAAAGCCAGCAGCTACAAATACTGCAGCTGCTGAGTTTTAATAAATGGACACTTACCTGTCCAGGGTGCCCGCGATGTCGGCAGCCGAAGCCGATCAATCGCTCGACTATCGGCTGCCCCCGCCGCCATCCTTGGTGAGGGTATCAGGAAGTGAAGCGTTGCGGCTTTAATTCCCGGTTCCCTACTGCGCATGCGCGAGTCACGCTGCACGTCCTCACTGGTCCCTACTATCTTCTGGGACCTGTGTGTTTCCCAGAAGACAGCGGGGGGGAGGGGCGTAGACTCCTGCGGGAGTCTATGCCCGGAAGTGGGTGCAAATACCAAAAAGCGGAGATCCATTTTTGTGTGGACCTCCGCTTTAATGTACAGCCTGCCTGGAGTCATTCACATGTGCCTAGACAATGCTGAATTCTAAAAACAACACAAACCCAGTACGTATGTTTTTTCAATCTAACAAACCCTGTACGTAGATACATAACTAAAGCTGGCCATAGATAGATAGAATTTTGAAAAAAATTCTCAGAACATTCTCAGAATGTCTTTTAAAAGATTTTGTTTACTTTTAACATTTGATTTTGGAACAAATTAACTTTACTGAACAAAAAACGCATACACTGTTAGAAATTTGTTGGTTTAAGAAAACTGTTCCATTCTACTCCTCGGCACTGCGATTATAAACAAACTTTGATTTGGCCCATTAATGATTAGAAAACAAATGAATTTTCTTAGAACATTCTTTTCCTAAGAATTTTCTTTCAAAATTCTACCCATCTATGGCCAGCTTAACTGTGCTTAAGAGATATAGCAGGAGGCAATATGTCAGATGGCGAGAGACCTCTTAAGGTCATTCTCAGAGGGCACTGGGTCAAGTGTGGGGGAATCAGCACACAAATTTACTTCAGCTGTACTTCAACTCCTTTTGACATTTGCTCTTCTATTACAGTCTGCACTCTGTAGACCACTCCGATAACTTAGGGTATACAATTAACCAATGTCCCAACTTCTTATGGCAGTGCTCAATTGGCGCTTTGAGCGGGGCATCAGAGATTAGACTCACAGTAGACATCATCTAACCTTTACCCATTGATCTTAGCATAGCTCTAGAGCAGCCTTTTTTTAACCTTTTTGCCCTGGAACCTTTGATATAAATTTCAGGTCTCTGGAAACTCTTGCAAAAAACAGTTCATTGGTGATCAGTAGAAAAATACCATCTACATTGGTGGCTAGTGGAAAGAATGCCCCCCTTACAAACAAATAAAAAGATCACTGGGTTAATGCAGCTGGCTCTGACAAGTGGTGTTGACCCGGAAACTATGCAAGTACCATTAAATGGGAGGTCAATCAGCCACAGCTCAAGGAACCCCCAGCAACCTCTGAAGGGACCCTGGGGTTCCATGAAACTCTGCTTGAAAATGGCTACTTTAGAGGTTTCTTATCTCACTCTCTTTCTTGAGACACTCTCCTCTTTCTCAGTGTAACCCATCATTCTGACCCTGTCATATGGCTCTCTTTGTGTACCAACCGTACAGGTGCTTTTATAGTGTCACAGGATCAAATTGAAACAGTTCACTCAGCTGTGTGTTAGAAAAGTGAATGAATATTCGATTTCCTAACACTAAACCGCCTCTCTACCAATCAGGTGCTCAGGTCTGTTACCTGAAACGACAGGTGAGGGCGGGCGGGAGAAGACATCGAGGAAGACATGGAGGAGACCAGACACCGCTCACCGCCTGCCGCTGTCACCCGAGACTGGGTAAGTGCAGAGTAGACGGCGGGCGGGGGGCACAGTGGCAGCATTTGGGGCAGAGTGGCAGCGATTAATGGGCACAGTGGCAGCATTTGGGGCACAGTGGCAGCATTTAATGGGCACAGTGGCAGCATTTAATGGGCACAGTGGCAGCGTTTGATGGGCAAAGTGGCTGCGTTTGATGGCACATTGGCTGCGTTTCATGGCAAAGTGGCTGCGTTTGATGGCACAGGGGCTGCGTTTGAAGGCACAGTGGCAGCGTTTGATAGGGCACAGTGGTTGCATTTGTTGGCACAGTGGCTACGTTTGATGGCACAGTGGCTGCATTTGATGGTACAGTGGCTGCCTTTGGTACAGTGGCTGCATTTGATTGCACAGTGGCTGTGTTTGATGACACAGTGGCTGCGTTTTATGGCAAAGTGGTTGCATTTGATGGGCACAGTGGCAGCATTTGATGATACAGTGGCTGCGTTTGGTACAGTGGCTGTTTGATGGGTACAGTGAGGATGCAATTGATGGGGGGGTTTTCAGAATTTTAAAGTTTGTTTGCGCCCCCCCAAAAATTTTGAGCACCAGCTGCCACTGGTGGGATCACTGTTTATGTTATGTGTGTGTGTCTCCATTTGTGTACCTCCTAGGTGTGAATTCCCATTGTTAATTGACATAATTGAGTTACCTATTGTTTATGTCTGTTGGCTAATTTGGCTAACTTTTGGAGGTTCCTACATGATGGGATTAGTCTGGTGTCAACTCTACCTCGGTATCTAACTTTTGTGTGATGTTTTGGGTAAATATTTGGTTTTATTGTTCATGTGGTGACTGACCTAATTTTGAAGTGTATAAAAACACGTATTTCTGTTCAATAAACAGTCATTCCTTTAGATTTTACCTCAACATCTTGTCTGTGTATGATGCTTGGGGTAAAAGGGCTGGTATTGGCTCTCATCTGTTGGAAGGGTTTGGAGAGCAGGAGGCACTGTTTGGCGGAAGCACCCAGGCTGAGTGCCAGACGTTCCGTCACATGTACCATAAAGTATAATTCCAGCCTATTTTTATTTTAGGCATAGTGGGGAGTAGTTGGAACCTCTTTGGGTATTTTAATCCTGTCTGAGGTCTTCATGAGGAAATTTCCCCTAATTTACCCTATCAGCGCAGGAAGTGGGGTGAAATCTCCAGCTGGGATAGAGACAGCAATGAAAAGTTGGAGGGGGGTCCAACCTTTCCTTCTCTACAAAAAAAAAAAAAGATATATCTTATTGATGGCTTGTCCCTACTGAGATTGCCCTTCATTCCGTTACTACAATATAACTTTAAGGAAAATCTCCCCTCAACGAGGCAAGACAGAATAATAAAAACTGACAGAGGTTCCTGCCCTTCTCTAGTTTATCCAAAACTTGAAGTAAAAAGGTTTGGGCTAGAGATACATTTTAAATAGCTACATCCTGTGTTAGTACTACCGGACTAATAAAGCTGTACGTTTTTGAACACAGGCACCCATAAATCTAACAATGTAATTATATGCTTCAGCCATTACAACACTCTATATAAGTTTAAACCGATATTAAAGAAACAAGGAAGGAAGGCCCTTCTGTGAAAGAACGGAGGGGGGGAACAGCATTCTTTATAAGATTCCTGGGGTTTCCTGTAATCACAGTCAAGGGTTTTTCAGTCAGCAAGCTTGTTCAGTGCTGTGTTTTCCTTGTACAAGGCACCCCATAACTCACCCAAGAAACCACACGAGTCACGTAACGGCCTACTGGCCTGTGAGAAACGTATTTACTTTAGGGCCTTGCTAAATATTCCACTGAGTTAAGGATTAAATTTGCCTTCGCTTACCCCCAACAAGAAGCATTAGTCTTTTAAAATGGTCAGCTTATAACACGTCCACATTAGCACTTTCCCTTTCCTGCAGTGAAAACTACCTAAACTTTTCTTTGCTCTGTACTGTAAATTAAAACATATATCCGTTGAGTACCTTTGCCTCTAGTCCATTGGCAGAGAGGCCTGGAACCTCGTAAAATTCCACCTAATATTACATTCTGGAGGGGGTTTTTTTGCAGCCCACAGAGGAAATTACAACAATTTTTCACTTCTTTTACCGCAGTTGTGAAGTAAATGCCTCACTGGAGCATTGGATATTGGCTGAGAAGTTAGGATTTCGGCTCCCGGGGGCCGTCTAAAGCAAGCAGTAAGTTAGCAGAGTAAGACAGATTCTGTTTAGATAGCCTCTGTGCTTCCCGCTATGTGCCCTTCATCAAATTCTCTAACAGTTATTAATTCGGCCATGACAGGACAAAATGGCTGACACTTGTGTGACTCTACTGCTCAATCCATAGATTAAAATTGGTCAAATTGGGCCTTATGTGTTAAAAAAAGAATCATTTTGTTCATAGCAGCTAGATTCCAAATGTCATGTTTCTAGAGCAGGTTTGGTTGACGGAGAGGTGCAAAACACTGGAACATAGAACACAATGGAGATGTCCTAGATGTTGCTGAACATCTCAACTGGAATAACACAAAGTGCAGGGGGAACCAGCAACACATGGTCATATTAAGCCTTATGTATTAAAAAAAGGATAGATTTGTTTATAGCAACTAGATTCCAAATGTTATGTTACCAGAACAGGTTTGGTTGGAAAATAGGTGCAGAACAACAGATCACAGAAGGCAATGCAGATGTCCTAGACGTTGGTGAACATCTCATCTTTGAGGACACAAAGTGCAACGGGAACCGGCAGCACTCTTAAAAGATATACAAACAAGCAATAATCATTTTTGTAGACCCAATGGCCCAGAAAAAACTGATGTGGCCATGACAGTCTCTTGACCCCTAGAGGTACCAATTCCTGTACCAGGTGAATTGTAAAAAACCTACCAACAGGGCATCTACTTCCAGGGAAGTCCTAATTCTCTTGGCTTGTACCTCTGTGGTGCTATTGCTCAGGACACTATCAACACCACTAGTGCATTAGAACACACCAACCTGGACTTATCTTGATCATATGACACAGTTCTGGAATCTGCAGTGCTCATAGATAAGCAATGCACATGGCATATGAATATGACAAAGGGAATGCTACAGAAGCTGTGGTCTAGTTGCAAATGAAACCTAAATGGCCCCTTTCATAGTCTTTTAACCTTCAACTACTACTCTGCCCAATCCCACCAGGAAGCTTTGTATACAGCAAAGAGACACAGAATTTCAGAAGTCTGACATCCTTAGATTGTAAAAAAATGAATCTTATATTAAATTGATTGGACTTTAATATAGTTGCAGTGTTTGCTGCATATCAGTTCACAGATTGATATTACCTGTTGCTTCTAAATTGTCTCATTGTTTCACTAAAAATAGTTACTTTGCCAGGAGATCATTTTTGGTACAAAAATTGAAAACGTATTTACAGACCGTCAAACATACAAAATAGATTTGACTATATGATTTTCATTTATGTTCAAAATCACACCAAAGCATTGTATAAGTACAGTAAGTACAATAAAAAAAAAAAAATCTATGTTCCTGCAAAGAAACAGAACATTTCAGAGTCTGATCTATCCCCAGGCACTCAGCACCATTGGTAAGGCAGGAGGAAGACAAATCTGACCCAGTAGCCTATTCATTTGCCCTGGCATATGTCATAGTGGTGTTTTTGAAAATAGTTTTGGACTGCATAATTTCACACTTTGAAATAACAATAAAAACCAAAAGCAATGAAGTGATTACACCCAAAAATTCTATATATTTCTTCCAAAACCAAAGTAGCTTACCATTTCTCTAAACCGAAAGATAAACCTCAGATTAACCCCTAAGCACAACCTTTAACCTCAAACTAACCACTAAACCAAACCTTAACTTGTAAACCTTGACCAAACCACTAAGCTTGTTTACCTTGACCTGACCACAAAATCTAACCCCATCACCTCTTTAGGAGAACTGTATACTTCCCAAGGATTTGATAAAGCTTTTTTGCAGATTTATACCATACTGTTAAACTGCTGTTTGTGCCTCCACTTCTTTCGTTAAACCAAATTTCTAAATAGAAGTGTCACCTGAGCGATCAACAAGTAAGAAGTAACGCTGCAGTATGTACAGTACTTTTGGTAAAAGCAGTGACCAATCACATTATCAATACGTGGAATTTCTAGGGAAATACACATACAGTGTATGGAATGCCACTTTGTCACCAAAATGCCATAGAACAAGAAAGTAACAATTTTTTTGGACAGTTATAGAACTTCATAACAGCTGCAATACACAAAGATATTTTTGTACAATATTTTACTAGATGTAAATTCCAAATAAGTGAGGGGCAGATGAATGACAGGATCACCTTCCCAAATTAAAGAGTGTGCTGCATTCTGTGAAAATAATAAAGGTAGCGTTGCGAATAGAGGAGAGGACATAAAAAGGAGGGCAGCCATTGGGACTCCTTCAATGTTAGACCTGAGGCAGTTAATCAATGCAGCGCCAGATGTTCAGCGGTGTGAAGAGGACTGGGAATCACCAGAGGGAACATTTCTTTTAAGTTTCTTTGTAATGGCTACAGTATAGGTAGGCTCTCTGCATGTCCACCACCTTCACACTGCACTCTGCATATCCACTACCATCATACTGCTGTCTGCCTGTCCACCACCTTCATACTGCTCTCTTCCTGTCCAGTCCACCACCTTCATACTGCTCTCTTCCTGTCCAGTCCACCACCTTCATACTGCTCTCTTCCTGTCCACCACCTTCACACTGTTCTCTCCTTGTCCACCACCTTCGTACTGCTGTGTTCCTGTCCAACACCTTCACACTGCTTTCTGCCTGCTCACCACTATCACACTTCTCCACCATCTTCACACTGCCCTCTGCCTGTACACCACCTTCACACTGCCCTATGCCTGTCCACCACGTTCATACTGCTGTCTACCTGTCCACCACCTTCACACTGCCCTCTACCTATCCACCACCTTCATACTGCTGTCTACCTGTCCACCACCTTCACACTCCCCTCTGCCTGTCCACCGCCTATATACTGCTGTATACCTGTTCACCACCTTCACACTGCCCTTTACCTATCCACCACCTTCATACTGCTGTCTACCTATCCACCACCTTCACACTGCCCTCTGCCTGTCCACCACATTCATACTGCTGTCTACCTGTCCACCACCTTCACACTGCCCTCTACCTATCCACCACCTTCATACTGCTGTCTACCTGTCCACCACCTTCACACTCCCCTCTGCCTGTCCACCGCCTATATACTGCTGTATACCTGTTTACCACCTTCACACTGCCCTTTACCTATCCACCACCTTCATACTGCTGTCTACCTATCCACCACCTTCACACTGCCCTCTGCCTGTCCACCACGTTCATACTGCTGTCTACCTGTCCACCACCTTCACACTGCCCTCTACCTATCCACCACCTTCATACTGCTGTCTACCTGTCCACCACCTTCACACTCCCCTCTGCCTGTCCACCGCCTATATACTGCTGTATACATGTCCACCACCTTCACACTGCCCTCTACCTATCCACCACCTTCATACTGCTGTCTACCTGTCCACCACCTTCATACTGCTCTCTTCCTACCCACCACTTTCACACTGCTTTCTCCTTGTCCACCACCTCCATACTGCTGTGTTCCTGTCCGACACCTTCACACTGCTCTCTGCCTGCCCACCACTGCCACACCTCTCCGCCACCTTCCAACTTTTATGATTGATCCACTTATCTTGGTGCTTGGGGAAATACCTAGTATAAACCTATAGTTGGATATATCATATACAATATGTAACATTAATGGGATAAAGGTGTTATGTCTATTGGTGCAAAATTAAAAAATGTGCGCTAGTCTTATGAATAATGAACACAAACAGCTGCTGCAAAATGATGTGACTAAAATACAAAATAGAGTGATAAGGAAAAATGAAGCGCTAAGTGTTCAAATGGACCTAAGATGGAACCTAGGTATTAAATGTGCAGAATAAAAAACTATTTATAGTCCACAAAAACGTGATACGTGACAAATAATGTCCATAACACAAAAAATGTAGGTGAATGGTGAAAACTGGGTTAGAGACCAAGTAGATCATCAAACAGCTCTTCACAGGTAGAAATAGATAAAATACTCTTACCAGAGCAGATGGACCCACTTGTCAGCGACAGTGGATCGTTCGAGCATGAGAATTCCACGGGGCAAACTCTGCGGCTTGTCTGGAGACTCTAGCCCTTGGGGGTTCCGGATCGAAGACCTGAGCCAAATGGTACTGGTCACGGTGTTTTAAATCATGAAGAGATTCTCAAAGGACCCACCATCCAGGTGTTCCTGCGGAATAAATTTGGGCAATAAGTGGAGTGTTTATTGATTCTGCACATTTAGGACCTAGGTTCCATCTTAGGTCCATTTGAACACTTAGCGCTTAATTTTTCATTATCATGTCCATTGGTGAGTTATGTTCTTTTAACAGGAACATGTGCTATATTTTCTTCTTCTGTGTTTCATTGTTTGTTTTTGCTTTTGTTTCTTTTCTTGTAGGTTTATTGTTGTTTATAGAGATATTTATATAGATGTTGTGAGGGGGTTAGCTCGGCAGCGGGTGTGTGTGACCCCCGGGATGGGCTCCCCACACAAAAACAGGCCCAGCAAACGGAGGTTGTGGTTTTCAAAATCAAAAAGGTGCGGTTTATTTTCTATTTACAGTGACAAAACACAGCAAAGCAAAAGAAACATAAATAAAATAAATCCTGGTCAACTTGACCTCTGACTAAACATACAGGTTTCCTAACTAACAACTGGGATCAGCCTAGTGCTGTCCTAGTCCCTAAGTCCCTGGTTTTAAATGTCCAAGCAAATAGCCACACAGGCTTTGTCTCACCGCACAGGGGTTCACTCTCCCTAGACAGTCCACACAGGTCTGGGTCCAGGCATGAGCAAACACCTAATGAATCTGGGAGTTCTTATAGAGGCCTAAATGAGCTGACAAGCTTCAGCTGGTCTCATCAACTCCCTGTCTGCACGACGCCCCACACTCTCCCTAGAGGTATGAGTCATCCATGAGCCCACTAGCCTCAGCTGGGCTTATACAACTCTCCACCTAGTTGTATAAGTCGGTGTAAAGCCTGAATCTGGGCGAAATATATCTACCCCCCTGGATGCAACCAGGTGACTTTACCTTCCTGCTGTCACATACCCCCCCCCCTCTTGTTTTAACCTCGGGGTTGGAACACCAGCAATCAGGCATTCATGTACTCGAGACAAAGCATCCACATTCCCCATTTGAACGCCAGGGCGATGCTTTACTGTGAAGTTGAATTCCTGGAGGGCCAGGAACCACCTATTCACTCTTCTATTTGTTTCCTTGTTTTGAGCCATCCACTTTAACGGAGCGTGATCCGTAACCATGTCAAAGTGCCTACCTAGCAGGTAGTACCGAAGGGAATCTAGAGCCCACTTCACCGCTAAACACTCCTTTTCAACGGTGGCGTAATTTACCTCATGGGACTTCAACTTCCTGCTGAGGTAAATGACTGGGTGCTCTTCCCCGTTCCAGACCTGGGACAATACTGCTCCTAACCCCACATCTGACGCATCACTTTGTACGACAAAGTCTTTAGAGAAGTCGGGTGAGTACAACACTGGCTGGCTACATAAGGCTTGTTTCAAGAATTGGAATGCTGCCTCAGCCTCGGGGGTCCATTTAATCATGACCGACCCTTTCCCCTTCGTCAGGTTGGTTAGGGGCACAGCCTTAGAAGCAAAGTGGGGAATGAATCGCCGATAATACCCAGCGATTCCCAGAAAGGCTCGTACCTGCTTCTTGCTGTTGGGACGTGGCCAACTCTGGATGGCCTCGACTTTGTTGAGTTGGGGTTTTATTACTCCCCTCCCAATGGTGTACCCAAGATATTTGGCCTCCTCCTGCCCAATGGTACACTTCTTGGGGTTAGCCGTAAACCCCGCTTCCCGAACAGAGTCCAGGACTGCTTGCACTTTTGGCAGATGTGAGGCCCAATCTGTGCTATGGACAATTACGTCATCCAGGTAAGCCGCAGCATACTTCCGATGGGGCCTCAGCATCTGGTCCATTTTCCGCTGGAATGTGGCCGGCGCATTCTGTAACCCGAACGGCATTCTTTTATATTGGAACGCCCCGTCTGGGGTTACAAATGCGGTTTTCTCTTTGGCCGACTTGGCCAGGGGGATTTGCCAATACCCTTTTGTGAGGTCAAGAGTCGTCATGTATCGGGCTGTTCCCAGCCGGTCGATCAACTCATCTATACGTGGCATGGGGTAGGTGTCAAATTTTGTAACTTTGTTCAACTGACGAAAATCGTTACAAAATCGCCAGCTCCCATCCGGTTTAGGCACCAACACAATGGGACTAGACCAATCACTTTGGGACTCCTCTATCACCCCTAAGTTCAGCATTTTCTGTACTTCCTCCCGTATTGCCTCCCGTCGGGCCTCTGGGATCCGATAGGGTTTTAACTTCACCCTTTCACCGGGCGGGGTAATGATGTCATGCTCTACCCCAGATGTTTGTCCCGGCAGCTCAGAGAATACCTCCTTGTTGCGAAGCACAAACTCCTTAACCTCCTGTTGTTGGGGTTGTGACAAGGTGGCTGCTATTCCAACCTCAGGAATCACGCAACCAGTTTGAGCTGGTGACCAAGTGTCTGCGACTAGGGACTCTCTATCCCTCCAGGCTTTCAACAGATTAACGTGATAGATCTGTTCGGGCTTTCGCCTTCCTGGTTGTCTGACCTTGTAATTCACTTTGCTCACTTTTTCCATTATCTCATAGGGGCCTTGCCATTTGGCAAGGAATTTACTTTCAACCGTAGGGACAAGTACCAGTATCCTATCCCCCGGGGAAAAGGTACGGGTCTTGGCTCCACGGTTGTACACTCTCTGCTGTGCTAACTGCGCTTGGGCCAAATGTTCCTTCACGATGGGCATTACCTGTGCAATTCGGTCTTGCATCAGGGCGACATGCTCAATCACACTCCTGTGGGGAGAACTCTCACTTTCCCAAGTTTCCTTGGCAATATCCAACAGCCCTCTTGGGTGTCTCCCATACAGTAACTCAAAGGGGGAGAATCCCGTAGAGGATTGGGGCACCTCCCTAATAGCAAACATCAGATAAGGAAGTAGACAGTCCCAATCCTTTCCATCTCTATCCACCACTTTCTTCAACATTTGTTTTAGGGTTTTGTTGAATCTTTCAACCAGCCCATCGGTTTGGGGGTGATACACAGATGTACGTAATTGCGTCACTTTGAACAATTTACACAGCTCCTTCATAACCCGGGACATAAAGGGTGTACCTTGGTCCGTAAGCAGTTCTTTACAAATACCCACCCGGCTAAACACAAGAGATAGCTCTTTGGCTATGGTTTTGGCCGAGGTATTTCGGAGAGGGATCGCTTCTGGATAACGGGTGGCATAGTCCATTATAACTAATATGTACTGGTGCCCCCTAGCGGACTTGATTATAGGCCCTACCAAATCCATGGCGATCCTCTCAAACGGGACCTCAATGATGGGTAGAGGGACCAGCGGGCTACGGAAATGTGGCATCGGGGCCGACCTCTGACACACAGGGCAGGAGGAACAATAATTTTCTATGTCCTTCATCACCCCCGGCCAATAGAATCTCTGTAATACCCTCTCTCGGGTTTTCTCTGTCCCCAGATGACCTCCAAGAATGTGCCCATGGGCCAACTCCAACACCAACTTCCTGTAAGGTTTGGGCACCACAAGCTGCTCAACGGTTTCTTCTGCCCTTTTTGCCACCCGATACAGTAGGTCCTTCTCTACGCTGAAGTATGGGTAAGTGCAGGTATTATCTGGGTTCACTAACTCGCCATCTATTTTCACTACGTTTTCCCGTGCCTTTATTAGGGCGGGGTCTTTCAACTGTTCTGTGGCAAAGTTTTCCCTGTGAACCTCAAGATCAGAAAACTCCACAGACGGTAGGTTTTCGTCTGAGGAGGTGGGCTCCTCTCCAGTTTCTTGAGTCTCCCCTGCCAATACTGATAAGGGAAATTCCGGAGAGTCCTCACCACTCTCAGGGGAGTTCTGGCTATCACATTCCTGGTACATAGGGGCACCAGTGGGGGGCTCAGGATCATCCCACAGTTCCCAGAACTTCGGAAAATCCCTTCCCACAATGGCGTCATGCGGTAACTGAGATACTAAGCCCACTGGATGAGAGAGGGTACCTTTGGGGGTCTCGAAACACACTGTAGTCACTGGATACTCTCGGGTGTCCCCATGCACACAAATAACAGCTACCTTGCTATTCCCAAAGACCTCTGTTTTAACTAACTCAGCCTTTATCAGGGTCACAAGGCTACCTGAATCCAGCAATACCACAACATTTCTACCATTAACACACATTTTGCATAAATGTTTCTCAGTTCCTCGAATGGCAGTGCATGCGACTGTCGCACACAGCGACTGACGTCTGCCCGTCAGAAAGTCACACTGCATGGGTTCCTCCACAACCGGGCAATTGGCTGCAATATGTCCCGCTTGCCGGCAGCGGTAGCAAACGATCCTTCTTGCCGCCTCTTGAGCCGCTGATTTCCCAGGCTGTTCTCGCCAAACTTGGGGTAGAGCTCCCACCCTCTCACTCTCTCCACCCTCACCCCTTGGAATCCTCTTATCCGCCCCTGGGGATGGTCTGGTCTTAGGGTGGAAAGTCCGAGTGTCTCTGGAAGAGGCCGTCAGGTTCTCTGTAGCCAAGTATTTCTCCACACGATCCACAAGACCATCGGCCGTCTCTGGGTCTCCATGGCTTACCCACTTTTGGATGGCAGTAGGAAGAGCTCTCAAAAACCGATCCATTACAACACGTTCCACAATCTTTGGTGCGGACAAAGTCTCTGGCTGTAGCCACTTTCTGCTCAGGTGAATGAGATCATACATTTGAGACCTGGGGGGTTTTCCAAGCTGGAAAGTCCAGTTATGCACACGCTGAGCCCGGACAGCCTGGGTGACACCCAGCCTTGCCAAAATTTCAGCTTTTAGCATCACATAGTCTTTTGCTTGGTTAGGCTCTAGGTCATAGTAAGCTTTCTGCGATTCACCAGTTAACAGAGGAGCCACCAGTCCAGCCCACTGCTCCTCAGGCCACTTTTCTCTTTCAGCGGTCCTTTCAAATGTGGTCAAAAATACCTCTGGATCATCCTCTCCAGTCATTTTTGTCAATAAACGACTCACCCCAAAGGACGCGGTATTAGTGGGACGGCTTTCCTCACTGGTCTGCGGACGTTGCTGCATTACTGCTTCCATCTGTTGTTGTAGTCTCTGCTCTTGCTTCTGCAACAGGTCTATGAAGCGGGCCTCAGATTGCTGCTGGGCTTGTTGCTGAGCCTCCAGACTCTGTTGCAAAGTTGCGTTTGTCTGCTGCTGGGCTGCAAGGCTCTGTTGATGAGCTTGCTGCTGGGCTGCGAAGTTCTGTTGTTGAGCTGCAAGGCTCTGTTGATGAGCTGCAAGGCTCTTTTGCAAACCTGCATTTGTCTGCTGTTGATTGGCATTTGCTAGAGCCAGCTGCTTCAGTATCTCCTCCATGCTGGCTTAAAAAAAAACTGCCACTGGTTCTTCACCAACTGTGAGGGGGTTAGCTCGGCAGCGGGTGTGTGTGACCCCCGGGATGGGCTCCCCACACAAAAACAGGCCCAGCAAACGGAGGTTGTGGTTTTCAAAATCAAAAAGGTGCGGTTTATTTTCTATTTACAGTGACAAAACACAGCAAAGCAAAAGAAACATAAATAAAATAAATCCTGGTCAACTTGACCTCTGACTAAACATACAGGTTTCCTAACTAACAACTGGGATCAGCCTAGTGCTGTCCTAGTCCCTAAGTCCCTGGTTTTAAATGTCCAAGCAAATAGCCACACAGGCTTTGTCTCACCGCACAGGGGTTCACTCTCCCTAGACAGTCCACACAGGTCTGGGTCCAGGCATGAGCAAACACCTAATGAATCTGGGAGTTCTTATAGAGGCCTAAATGAGCTGACAAGCTTCAGCTGGTCTCATCAACTCCCTGTCTGCACGACGCCCCACACTCTCCCTAGAGGTATGAGTCATCCATGAGCCCACTAGCCTCAGCTGGGCTTATACAACTCTCCACCTAGTTGTATAAGTCGGCGTAAAGCCTGAATCTGGGCGAAATATATCTACCCCCCTGGATGCAACCAGGTGACTTTACCTTCCTGCTGTCACAATGTATATTTTTTTCTTTTACAGATACAATTTTATTTGCATTTGAGAAACAAACCAGTTTTCAGATTTTGGATCAATTGTTTTTTTCCTAATTGCGAACAAAGATTGAAATGTGCAAGCTGAAATCACCTGATTCATTGATTCCACCTGTATAATCATGTGATGCTTGATATATACAGTTAGGTCCATATACAGTATATTTGGACACAGGCAACATTTTCATACTTTTGGCTCTGTATGCCACCAGAATAAAATTAAAACAAAACAATACAAAATTAACTTGAAGTGTAGACTTTTAGCTTTAATTCAAGGGGTTGAACATAAATATCAAGAACGAGAATGACTGCCTGAAGTCTGGAACCCATGGACATTACCAAAGACTGGGTTTCCTCCTTACTGATGCTTTGCCAGGCTCTAAGTACAGCTGTCTTCAGTTGTTCTTTGTTTGTGGTTTTAGTTTTGCATTCAGAAAGTGAAATGCATGTTCAATTGGGTTGAGATCAGGTGATTGACTCAGCCATTGCAGAATATTCCACTTTGTTTCCTTCAAATGCGCCTGGGTTGCTTTTGCAGTGTGTTTTGGATCAACTTTGCTGCATTTGGCTGAATCTGGGCTGACAGTATATCTCTAATCACTGCAGAATTCATCCGGCTGCTTCTGTCACATCATCAATAAACACCAATGACTTAGTGCCACTGGAAGACATGCATGCCACATGCCATCACACTGCCTCTACCATGTTTTACAGATGATGTTGTGTGCTTTGGATCATGAGCTGTTCCAAGCCTTCTCCACACTTTTTTCTTCCCGTCATTCTGGTACAGATTAATCTTAGTTTCATCCGTCCAAAGAATGCTTTTCCAGAACTGGTCTGGCTTTTTTAGATGTTTTTTTGGCAAAGTCTAATCTGGCTTTTCTAGTCTTCAGGCTTATGAATGGTTTGCCCCTTGTGGTGAACCCTTTGTATTTGCTCTCATGAAGTCTTCTCTTGAAAATAATTGTGCCTGTGTCCAAATATATATGGACCTAACTGTATATGTATTGTGTTTGTGTTTTGTATGTTTCTGACAAAGCACACCAGTCATGTGAAATGCGTCACCTTGCCTCCCTCTGCCTGTACACCATTTTGTGTTCTTTGCTTTTATTTGTCTCCTGAATAAATCTAATTGCCTGCCTTCCATCTTCACACTACACTCTGCCCACCCACCACCTTTACATTGCTTTCTGCCCACTACCTTCACTTCTCTTACTGCCTGCCCTCCACCTTCACATCGCCCTCTGCCTGCCTACCACCTTCAAATCATTCTCTGCCTCTCCACCACCTTCCTGTCACTCCCTGCCCTTCCTGCCCTCCCACCATATTCACATCAATCTCTGCCTGCCCACCACCTTTACAATGCTTTCTGCTGGCCCTCCACCTCCACACTACTTCTTGCCTGCCCACCACCTTCACACTGTTTCCTGCCTGCCCATCTCCTTAACACAAGGCCTTCATGCAAATGCCTGCTTTAGCCAGCATTCTAGAGCTGTTTATTGCCTAAAGAATTGGCTTTGCTGACCATTGTGCCCAACCACTACCTTTTACCCTCAGCCGCATAGAGACCCATTTTCCTGCCCTCCCATCTTCAGAAAGCAGAGGAGACCTTTACCAGGCTACAGAAAAGATGTCTGTGGGCAGCAAGCTTGACATGCCTGGGCTAGACTAAGCACAGCTTTATTAAATAGACAACAGTAATTTGTTTTTTCGACCAAAGCAAAACAGAATGTAATGCAACATTGGTTACAGACACCGTGTTACAAAACAATCAAAGAGTTGCCATCACAAATATGTGTCACCCTGTATCTTAGGGAACGCGACCCCCTTCTGTCCCGGAATATCACTGGCAGAGATCCCAGCCAGAACTGTTAATTACCGATCAGTGGAGGAGCAGCTGTGAGAGGGCCGATACTGGCCGCACAATCTCTTTGATGTTCTCTTGTTAAATTGGTAGAAGGATTAGTTGGGGATTTGATGACATTCTTTCCAAACTCTATTCGCCACCAATGGGCTGTAGGCACGAGGATGGTATTTTTAAACCAGCTTAGGTGGAAAGTCATTTAGTTTTTACCAGCCCTTGCCAGACATCAAATGGATGAACACGACAGCCGAGGCACGTAACTGAATAGGTCGCGAAACTTAATAGGCGCGCCTTCAGCTTTTGACGAAACACTTCACCAACCTTCAAGTTGCTAGTTACAATATCTATATTAAAAAAATGTTCAATTTATGTTAGGTAAGCACGGAAAATCAATGCTGCTTAAAGCAGAACTTCACTCTTTAAATCAACATTAACTATTTTTAATCCTTATGCTGCTAGCATTAGTAAATAAATAGGAAGGTAAATTATATTTACTTGTTTTAAACTTTTTTACATCTCTTCAGTTACTTCCTAATTTGTGGCCTAGGCACATGATGCCATACATCCCAGGAGCCTCCAGGAGGGGTTTTCTCAGCTAAGCACACCCTCCTGCCTGCATGCCTGAGCGAAGGGCAGATGGATTTCAGGAAGTAAATTAATAACCTGCCCTTACTCAAGATAGTCACAGCCAATAATGCTAGGGGGTGTTTTTCAACTTGATTTCTCAGCAAAATAAGGTGTGGAGACATGGATGAATAGGTGAGTTTGCACTGAATATTAAAAATAAATGAAAAAGCATTTTTTTGGTTTGTGATGCTCAGATACAGTGGTAGGTATTTTTTTAATTTAGATAAAGAGTGGGGCAGAATAGAAATTTCTCTCTGGCTTTTAATTTTTGTCTGTGATCCCATTTGGATCACTTCCTGTCCTTGTGGCATCCATATAACAAGTGGTCTACCAGTGCTGGAACAACAATCTCTGGCAATTGTGGCAAAGATGTTAAAGTGCATCCCAACCCTGCACTGAAGTCTTTAATTTGGCATTACGAAAACGAACACAATTTTTAAGTAATTTTAAAAGGTACATTTTTCTTCTATTAAAATAACAAACATGTTATACTTACCTGCGAGTTCGGGTGGAAGCTGGAGATGGAGTGCTAGGAGGCTGTTGGAGACCCTAGAGGGGTGCCCCCTAGTCTGGTGGGGGTGACCTTGGGTCTGAGAGCTCAAGTGCTGGAAGGACCCTCTACAACACACAAAGGAATCCTTCCTGGATGCATGGGAGCAGGTGTGAGGACAGCAGGAGCCAGTGAGCCATCCAGGAGATCTCCAGGAAGAGGACAGCTGGGTGGCTGGTGAGTGTGACAGTCTGGGATGACTATGATACGAATAGCCAGGAGGGCTAGTGAAAGGGGCAGCTGCAGCCAGGTGGGCTGACTGTCCCTGCAAAAGTGGTACTGGGATCAGTAGCCACAAGAGAATAGCTGAACGCTGGGACTTTTTCTACACACGGTCCCTGCCTGTAATGGGCAGTTGCTGGATCTGACAGCGTGCCCTGTCAGATCCCATCCAAACAGTGTGCCAGCTGGATCTGTGATTTGTTCTGCAAGCAAGTTTGTGCAGGAGGCAGAGGAGATAGAGTTTGTACATAGAGACTGTGTATAGTTAAGTGCCCCTAAAGTAGTTTGCAATTCAAGTGGGAATCCAATAATACCCCTATCCCCATCCAAGTTTATTTCCCCCCAATAAAACAAAAAACAAAACAAAAAAAAAACAAAGCACCAGACTTTTTCCTGACTGTAGTGTGCTTGTGAAGATGCGGTGTGCCTGGCTGTGCAAAAAAAAGGCCTTTAGTGGTGTAGTGCCCAGAGTGCCCCATGTAGTTCCCCAACTCGGTCACTAAATTTCACCAAGTCATGGATGGGAACCCTGTAGTGAAAAGTAGGCAGTGTAAGTGCCTAGGTAGCCACTATAGGTCTCCAGAGTAGTAAGTGTGGTTTATTTTAGATAGTTAGGAAGTGCCTCCCCTGGCAGTGTGGGGCATCTTGGGTAAAAGGTTGGGCATCCTGGGTAGGGGGTCTGTGTAAATAGTCTAGTTTGAATCTGCTTGAGGTGTTGGTCATGGGAAGTAGTGCAAGGACTAAGGCATGCAAAAAGGTACACGAGAAAACAAGAAAAGAGGGTGTCTCGCATCCCTTTTACTTTTAGGACACTGGCAAAACCCCAAAATAGTTGGGCTGCTCCTCATTTTGGCTGTTATCTGTGCTGTTCTCTATCTGCTTGCAACTAAGGAATGTGCCACCACTATTGGAATGACGGAAAGGATGTATATCTGTAAATCAACTACATTTCAGTAAATAATTAAGAGTCTGTCTTTGTGTGGACTTTTCAAACCTCAAGATGGGAACATTCTCTGGAAAATAACAGGTTTTGAGTGCAGCTGCTATTGGGGTCAGTACTGTATGGTCTGAGGAAGGTAGGGAATGAGCTCCTTGGTGGAGCTGGTAAGGCCAGGCTGGGGGGTCCCCCAGGGGTGCTTCTGTGCAGTAGCATCACTATGGGAGTGCGGACCGCACCCGGGTGACACCCGCCAGAGGGGTGACACCTGTCGGTAGGGGCACCGCTAACACCGCACCAGTCACATTGATCCACCAGCTGTCTGGGTTATCATCTCTGCCCCCGGCTGTCTCCCTGTCTCACACAGCAAGAGGGGGGGTCTGTACTGAGGCAGGGGGGTCTATACTTAGTGGAGAGAGGGGGTCTTTACTGAGGGAGGGATGTCTATACTGAGGGGGGACTATGTTTGGTGGAGGAGGGTCTGTACTGAGGGAGGGTGTCTATACTTAGTATAGAGGGGGGACTGTACTGAGGTAGGGGGTCTATACTTAGTGGACAGGGGGAGTCTATAATTATTTGAGAGGGGGTCTCCAGACCCCCCCTCCCTTTTGAGAGAGGGGGGTCTGTACTGAGGAAGAGGGGTTTATATTTAGTAGAGGGGGTCTATACTGAGGGAGGGGGGGGGTCTATACTTAAGGTAGAGGGCGGTCTGTACTGAGGGGGAGTGGTCTGTACTGAGTGGGGGACTATAATTGGTGGAAGGGGGATGACACCATGAGAGGGAGCATGAATTAGCCTAAACCATGTTGTCTACTGGCATTCCATTCCTGACAGCGACTCTGTCGCCGATCTAAAGCGCATATTTGGACTTAACAAAACTCACTCTATTGAGTCTTACACGACCCTGTAGCCAACCTTGAATGCCAAATAAACCTTGTAACGGCACCCCAAATACGAAAGGGGGTAACGCCGTTTAAATATCTTCCCTCTCCTGGACACAAATTCACTACCGATCCTCCACAGCCAGACGACCCCTTCCCATAGGAATTAATCCTTCTGAAAGAACGAGACGCACTCTGTATCTTTCCAGGATAGACTGACTTTATTGAAAAAGGCATTGTAACTTTTATACACATCCAATACTGCATTAACCTAAAATGAACAATGGTCCGGCTCCACCCACAACATAACAAGACCCAATACACATTATTTTGACGTCTGTTAGGAGACAACAGGTTCTAATCCCCTTTTAGTTTAAATGACTATGCATGACCTGTTAGGCTAGCTTTTGTCTCCCAATCAAAAGACTTTACACAATAGAAACATAACGACCTTCAATACACATCTCCCAATGAAAGGATTTGTAGCCTGTCTGTCTGAGTACAATACACACAAGTATAGAGTTAATTATCCCTATTCACACTAAAAAGGGTCTTCAGAAGCCCTTCTAGATTCATTTACATCACAACAGGCAGGTAACACATCTCTCAATTAACCTGTTGAGTTCAGAATAAAACAACCAGTACATATTGTGGACTAATATTACTATTTCAATTTCAAGCAATCCAAGCCATATTCTTAACGTCCATTGTTTCCTGGCTCACCCTGTGTCCAAAGTGACCCCCCTGTCACAAACCTTTTATCGGAAAATAAGGCTATATATAACTCTCCTGCTGCTGGTGCCACCGAATGTTAATGAGGAATCATTCCCCAAAGTCGGCTTGGAAGCTGCCACTTGCAGAGGTGTCCATCTCCCGCAGGGCTCAGTGGTTCCTCCTTCTACTATGATATAGGACTCAGGAGTGATATGGAGGTCAGCGGAAGGAACCACTTTCAGAAGGGTAGCCTTTCTAGCAGACTTCTGGGTTAATTCCTTATCAATAAAGTAGTATTTAGCGGCATGGCCAGCGGGAGAGGTTGTTGTTTACTGTTCTCTTTTCAGGTAACAGCTTTATTTGGCACTGTAGATTGGCAATCGGTTCTCTTTAGGGATCAGTAGAGTAGGGCTTCTCACATCCAAGTATGTGCACGCAGAGGTCCCAATGAAGACCTTGGCGGTGAACCAACACTTACACTTAGAGACTGCACAAAGTGATCAATGCCTGCTGGACGAACGGGCCTTCCTTAAGATTAAAAGTAAAATATCAGCAGAAGGTTACTAAAATGTAATGGAAATCACATGCCACTTTTACTTCACGAGCAGCGCTGAATTCTGCAATGTCCTGGACGCCTTCCAACGCAGGTAATAAATTCTGTCAGGCAGAACATGACAGGTGTTTTATACATCTAGTGTGACCCTTATAATGAGCACCCGTTTTCTCCACTCCGCTGTTACTGGTGTGGTTGCCATGTGGAAGCAAGGCCACTTTTAACTATTTTTGGGAGTTGCAAAAAAAAAAAAAAAGGTTCACCGTTCATTTTTTTGAAAGAAGAGCTTCGTAAAAATGACATGTTTCCAATACTCGTCACCATTTATGAATGAGTAAATCTTTGTGTAAGTCCCATTATAAAGTGCTTGTCACAAAACAGAAAACTGTATACTCACCTTTCCGTAATTTTCCATTCCGCACCAATCTTCATGGCAGCATTCAATTGGTTGTGGCTCTGCCCCTGCAACATGATAGGACTGGTTAACTATATATCCGTCTCGCAGCATTCTCTGTAACCTTCACCATTTGGGTGGGAATCTGTATACTGCCATGAAGATGCACCAGGAAAGGAAAATTAAGAAAAGGTGGGTATATCATTTTCTGTTTTCCTGACCCCATCATTGGGAACTACTTCACCACACGGGATGGCGTAAGAAATAATTTGTATTGATCAGTAGCCTAAGTATGTGCCTGCACAACAAATTTTCCAAATATTACTGAATTGAGCGGAGCCAGGTTCACCTAATAAAGTGTAATGCCGCGTACACACGATCAATTTTTTAGACGGTGAAAACACCGTCGAGAAAATCGACGTGAAAAACGAGGAACAGCTTGTTCCCCCCACACATGGCCGTTTTAAATGACATTTTTTTTTTGGTCGAAAAAAACGACCGTGTGTGGGCTCCGCGGCAGTGTTTCCCTATGGGAAAACTGCCGCCGAAAAAAACGACGGGAATCACGACGAGAAAAATTAGAGCATGTTCTAATTTTTCTCGTCGTGATTAATGCCGCTTTTCCCGTCGAGAAAAATGCCAAAAAGCCCACAGACGATTGTTTTTCTCGTCCAAAGGAAAATATTTCATTTTTCTCGACGGGAAAAACGGTCGTGTGTACGCGGCATAAGGTGTTCTGGGTGGACCATAGTGCTAACTTGCAAATAGCCTCAGGTGACATTCTGCACTGCTCTGTCCACAAAATTGCCACTGCCCAGGTTCAATGTGCTCTTAAGTCTTCCCGGACAAGAAAGTCTTGTGAAGAGTATACTCTCTAAAGTGGTTGTAAAGGCTGAAGGTTTTTACCTTCATGCATTCTATGCATGAAGGTAAAAAACTTTCTGTGTGCTGCTTCCCCCCCCCCCCCACAGCCCCCCAATACTCGCCTGAGCTCCTTCTCAATCCAGCGATGTGCATGAGAGACTCGGCTGTCCCGAACTCCCTCTCCTCATTGGCTGAGACAGCAGCGGGCACCTTTGGCTCCCACTGCTGTCAATCATAGCCAATGAGGAGAGTGGGGGGTGGGGCCGAGCCATGGCTTGATGTGTCTTATGGACACATCGAGCCGGTTTTGGGAGCGAGCACACACCAGTGCCCCCATAGCAAGCAGCTTGCTATGGGGGCACTGGTCAAGGGGAGGACCCAAGAAAAGGAGGCTAGGGGCTGCTCTATGCAAAACCAGTGCCCTGATTATCAGTGCAGCCCCATCAGTGGCCATCAGTGCCGCCTATCAGTGGCCATCAGTGCAGCCTATCAGTGTGCATATCAGTGCAGCCTCATAAGTGCCTTCTCATTGGTGCCCATCAGTGCCGCCTATCAGTGCCCATCAGTACAGCCTCATCAGTGCCCATCAGTGTAGCCTATCAGTGCAGCCTCATCAGTGCCTTCTCATCGGTGCCCATCAGTGCCGCCTATCAGTGTCAATCAGTGCTGTCTCATCATTGCCCATCAGTGCAGCCTATCAGTGTGAATATCAGTGCAGCCTCATCAGTGCCTATCAGTGCAACCTCTAAGTGCCCATCAGTGCAGTCTCATCAGCGCACATCAGTGGGAAAAAAAATTACTTATTTGCAAGATTTTAGAACAGAAACTAAGAAAACCTTTTTTTTTATTACATTTTTTGGTCTTTTTTCATTTGTTTAGTAAAAAATAAAAAACCCAGTGGTGGTTAAATACCATCAAAGGAAAGCTCTATCTATCTGTCAAATGTTATATTGGTACAGTGTTGCATGATCGTGAAATTGTCATTCAAAGTGTGACCGCGCAGAAAAATGAAAATTGGCCTGGGCAGGAAGAGGGTGAAAGTGCCCGGTATTGAAGTGGTTAAAGCTAAGCTAAAAGTCAGAGCAGCAGTTGAGTACCTCTAACGTCCCTCACCAATACATAACACAAATCTTCACAAGTCTTTAGGAGAAGAGGATTTCAATATCCTATTATAATGTCAAGGAACAAGCAAGACATCCTTTCATCTCCTTGACACTAAATACACCATGAAACTGTTGTGTTGAATTGTAGATTTATGACACATTTTTGCTAACAGCTCCAGGTAAATGGGGGAATTGCCCATAAATTCAGATTCCATGACCGCCCTCCCCGACAGGCTCACAGAGACATACGATCACCCCAAGGAGAGCCCTTCACATGAATTAGTTTGGACTGGAGGTCGGTAATTCCTTCAGTCAAAGCCTTATAAGATTGCACATGTGCGCTCAGGATGGACGTCCAGGTAATGTTACATGTCTGCAGCCCGCTGGAAAGATGTTCAACAATGTTCTCTGTAATCCCTGTGCGGCATTTGTAGGGGTTCTTAGCTGGAGTGTCAGTGGAAATCGGTCCATAATTCAAAGCAGAAGGCCAGTTGGTAGCAGACAGAGAAAACAAAATAGAAATATGCGTCATCTGAAAGACGAAGCTGGGGTAGACGGTACAGACCCAGTTACACACCTATCAATCACAGGTTAGTGGCAGTCAAAACTACCGCGAGTCATTGCATTAGGGAATATACGATTTAGACAAGAACATCAAGGTAAGCCAAAAATTGTTCTTTATTTCCCATCAGCATGTCAGTTTAGATCTCAAAAAAATCTATTCATAGGTAACAGGGCCAGGTTCATCCAGTGCCCATTCTAATATATAATGTAGAATGGGTATACCACTCTGCACCCATTCCCTGACCCTTTATATGGCTGCCCATGGTTGGCATGGAGTGTGCACTGCACATGTGTGTTCAACTGCTTTCTTTCTATCAACTGGAAGTTAGAAAAAATTAAAATGTGCATCATCTGAAAGACAAACTGCGGTAGACGACTCAGACTTCGTTACACACCTATCAATCACACAATAGTGCCAGTCAAAAAGACCTTGAGTCATTGCATTAGGGAATATAAAATTTAGACCAAATGCCAAGCTAAGTAAAAAAATTGCTCTCTATTTTCCATCAACAGATGGGTTCAGATCAAAATAAATCTATTAAAAGTTTACAGTACCCGGACAGGTTTCGTCCAGTGCCCTGGGCAAGGATGAGAAACTGCTCCCCATCCCCATTGCCAATGCATGTACCACCCTGCACACATTCTCTAACCCCTTGCTCCAGCTGCCCGTGGTTGCCATGGACAGCATAGAAAAAGGTACATAAAAAACAGGTGTACAAAGTATATCCATGTGGGCCACATTCGCAGTGTACAAAGATACAACCAATAGAATACGACAGGACTCCAGCTGCCACGCTGCATTTGGGAAGGCTGGGCAGGGGGATCAACATATCCAATATTACAACAGATGAAATATATCAACTATAAACTACCCAGGTCAAAATCATTACTTCCCAGGGCAGGTGGCAGCTCATTGCCCATTAGATGAACTGAAAGATGTGTAGCAAAATAGAACATACCAAGAGGAAATAGAATGGAGGGAGGAGGGGGAAGATAGGGAGAGGGATATGGGGAAGGGAGATAAGAGTAACAAAAGTAGCACTCCAATGTAATACGGTGTCAGGTATTCAATTAAGATCCTAAAGGATCAGGACTAAACTGTCTAAAATGATGAATATTAATATTTAGGCGTAGGAAACATTGAATGGTCACCAGAACCTGCTGAGATTCCCTCCAAGGTAGGACCTTGTATCTCCAAACCTTCATAACTATCCCCACACCTTTGGGCTAGTGAAGAGGTGAGCCACGGGCAAAAAACAATCCCGGTTACCCGGGGGTAAAGTTTGGTATGGGCACGGCTGGTTGGGAACCCAGCAGGGAAGTAGTGGTGTAATGTATCTAGATGGCCCAAACACTATAGAACAAGGGTCTCCAAACTTTCTAAACAGGGGACCAGTTTACTGTGCTTCTGAATTTGGGGGGGGGGGCAGACATTGGCCATTGAGAGTAGAAAAGGTCCTGATGTCAGCAGCAAAAAAATCAATGCCGCATCTTTGGTGTCATTGTGAGAAATTGTGCCCCATCATTGGTGTCATTGGGCCCAATTGTTGGTGTCATTGGTAGGAATTGTGCCCCATCATTGGTCTCAGTTGGCCCATTTGTGGTTATCATTGGGAGGAATTGTGTCCAATAGTTGGTGTCATAGGGGAAGAATTGTGTTCCTTTCCTGGTCTCAGTGGGGAAAAATCATGCCCCATTGTTGATATCAGTGGATGAAATAGTGCCCCAAGGTCCAGATAAAAGCAAGTAAAGGGCCGCATCTGGCCCCCGGGCCGCAGTTTGGAGACCACTGCTATATAACTTGTCGTGTCTGCCCATACATGTCGCCATCCAAACCTCTGCAGCCATAATATCATTTCCGAGGCAAATCCAGTCCGCTGAGCTAGGAACTTGAGTTGTCTTCCAATAAACGGGTATTAGTCGCCTAGCTGCATTCAAAAGATGGGGCAGGACCGATTTGCGGTAATATCTGAGGGGGATGGAGGGCACGTGAAGCAAAAGCTCCAACAGGGAATCTGGTATCGGAATATCCAATATAAATTTTATTTTGGGCCTAATATCCTGCCAGTAGGGTTGTAGCTTGGGGCACTCCCACCAAATGTGTAGAATCCCCCCCCCCCCCCCGTGCCCACATTCCTCCAACAGGCGCTTGACATTCTAAATTCTGGCTAGCTTAGAGGGAACTCTATACAAGCAGGGAAAAGTAATTTAAAACTATTTTCTTGCATCTTTGTGTCCACTAAGCTGGAGTGAGTGAGACAATACAGGTGGTCATTGGTCAAGTTGCGTCTCTGTGAACTCATGCTACAAGTCTCTCTCCCACTCTCTTATTTAAACTGGCTTTCCCCTAGGTTTCTCTGATTGTAGGAGCTTGTATAGAGCCAAGATGGAATAGGCGATTGGGGATGGCGGCATTACAAGTTCTCATTTAAATAGAAAAAAAAAGTCTAGTTTTGCATAAAGCGAGGAAGTGTGACAACATATAGTTGTGCTTTTGGTAGCTCTCTAAGTCTACATGAATGAGTAGGTGATGTTACAAAATATAGCAAAATTATTATTTTTCAAAAAGGCTTCACCTTTTATTGAAAAGTCATCCCTGTGCTCTAGTCTAGTGACTCTGGCTAGGCTGAGATGATATCATCAGTCTGCTGCAGGCAGGAGAAAGCATTTTCTCTGTCTCCACTCTCCCAGTGATAAAACTTTGTAACTTTGTAGCAAGTCACAAGGTGACAGGATACAAACGGGGGACTGATCTGTGTCAGACCAAGTAGTGTGTGTTTATGAAAATGTATGTCCTGATGAAGTTACATGTTTATGTGACATAACGCGTAGGGAGGAGCCTGATGATGTCACACCGTACAGACCAAAGGTGAGCGGGCCACCATTTTGCGTGAGACTTTAAGCCCTCTACAATACATGTATTCTGTAGTTCACCAGTCATAGTGAACTTTTTAAGTTGAGTTTTTAAATTTGGGATTTTTTTATTTTATTAAAATACTGATGATATGCAGAAAACATTATGTATACTCTTCTTTTTTAAACTTTCATGTATATTATTTGGAGGATGGCCTAGGATGGAGATGGGTTGAGGACAACATGGATACCATTGGGGGAAACACCATTCCTGCCTTAAAGGGGAAAAGGCATAAAACCTAATACTTCTGTTAGGTCTAAACATCAGGTGAGAGTATTGAAATAACGATGGTGGGATTGCACTGTGTATGGTGGATAACAAAAATGGGAAGACATAAACATCATTTAAAGGCTCGGACACAGGAATTCCTCAAATACGGCTCCTGACATCACCAAAGCGCCTCACATAGTGTTCACTGTCAGAAACTGCCAACCCAATAGAGGAAATGAGGGTCAGAGAGTGTGGACAGGATACATGGTTGGCTGGGGATATGCTGCAAAAGACCATATGAAACTGGGATCATGTTACATGAGGCTGGTAGAGATCAATGAAAATACCCCAATCAATGTTCCCACTACAGACTGCTGAGGCCTGAGGGTTGCACATCATATACCAAAGGGCCGCATACGGCCCTCAGGCCACAAGTTGGACACAAGGGCACTAGATCCTCCAACACCAAACCCAAACTGCTAAATATTCAATAACAGTACTAAGCTCAGACTTAAAGTGGAAGTAAACCGTGGTGGGTGGTTGCACACTAGAACACATTTACCTCTGGGACGACTGTCCTCCATTCCATACTGTCCCCGCCAGTGTCATGTTATCTTCCTCTTCTTCTGGATCCGCCATGTCCTTCCTTCATGCATTGGCCAGTTACCGATGATGAACTTCCACGCGTGAGCTGTAGAGTCACATTATCTGCTAGGCACTCAGCTCCCACATATGCCGAAGTCAGTGTATAGGTTACAAAAATATTTCTAGCAAGTGAGTAAAAGAGTTTTTTGGCACAAAGATTTATAAAATCACAACATACTGAGCTGCGCTAATGCACGAGGGTGGTTTATTTTTGATTTTTCACAAAGACTTATAGATTCTCTTCAACCAGAAGACCCTACGTGCGGGTAAATGTTTGTTTTTACACTTTATATCCACTGTAAAGCTGCCATGCCCTCCCAATATGTCTCAGTGTAATCGGCTGTGTGTCTCTAACCAATAGAACATATTATGTTGGGGTGGGTTGTGGCAGAGATACTGAATTCCAAGCCAGTATTTGCACGAGTCCTCGGGTTCATAGCCTACCAGATGCGTGGCATGTCAGTATATAGCCATATGGAATTTATATTACAAATAAATAGACATTACCTGCATTAAATAAGTTTACTGATGTCTGAGGTCCTCCTATGATTAATAAATATCTCTCTGCTAAAAGCGCAAGCAACAGTGCTCTATCTGAAGCACAAGCAACAGTGACATCTACAGGTTCCAAAAGGTAATATACAAAAAAAGGTTATAGGAAGAGGGTACATAAATCAGTTCACTAAGCTGTAGGTGTTATATTAACTATGTGCATTCTTTTATCCAACGTCCGGTTCACAATTCTCCTATCTGAGGCCTCGTTCACATTAGGCAGTTTGGACTCCTATCTGAGGTCTCGTTCACATTAGGCAGTTTGGACTCACGGGCAGAAGTGCCGCGATTCTGCCCAGGATTCCAAATGGCAGCAAAATGAGCAAGGCACATTTGGGTGCCATTATTCATAATTCATAATGGCATGCCAAATACGGTGCGATTGTAATGTGACAGAATCGCATAGTAATCTCCGCAAAACGCACGTTTAAAAATTGCGCTAAGCTTCTTGCCCAAAAAGAAGCAGGAGCTTCTTTTGGGCTACAAATGCACAGAGGGCAGCCCATTGAAGTGAATTGGCTGCCCTATGCACAACACGCAGAGACGTATGTCACTCACGCTTTCAATGCTCATTCCCACAATGTCTAAACGGGGTCTGAATATTGCATAGAAGTGCAATTGTTATTCCTATGCATGAAATCATTTATTATGAATTGCAATCCCTTATTAATCTCATTAATGATCTTTGTTTTTTCCAAAGTTGTTTTTTTTATTTTTTATATCCATGTGAAATGAATCTGCACTCCTCACAGACGCCATGCTGTCAAATCTGAACTGGGAATTCATTTTTATTGCATACTTACTGTAGCGGGTATACACTTTTCTGTGTATTTAAAACTGGGAGAGACACCAGTGATGTGCAGTTCCCTGCAGCCCCACGGGTGGCGCTGTCGCCTTGGGCTGGGGTTGAACCATTGCTGTGCTCCCTTTTTGTCCTCCCTCGGCAGCGGTATGGTGGGGCGGGGAACCCGCCGTGCTTGTTGGGAGAGGGTATAAAGGGGCCGGCCATCTTTGTCACGGGGTCGAGTCCCAGGCACCTTCAGCCTGTGGGCGGTGGTTCGTGTCGGTCCTCTAGGCGGCCTAGGCCTAGAGGACGTTCGGAGGTCGTGTTCCATCCCAGGCACCTTTAGCCTGGGGTGAGGTACTCGGGAGGAGGTCTGGAGCTCAGTGCCCAACACTGAGTTCCGCGAGGGAAGGAGATCCTAGAGGACCCCGGGAGTGGGTACCCGAATCCGGAGGGCGTAATGGACCGGTGGGAGATACTTGCTTGAAGACCCGGTGCAGCATATTGCCGGTGACAGGTGAGCCTTCCATCGGAGACCGCCTGGAAGGAAATCCCCCTTCGCTGGGAGACCGCAACCCACTTTCAGGAAGGAAAGTGGAGAGTTTATTGTGTCTGGGCCTACTCGCATCCACACCTCCTTGTCTGTTCTGTTCTCTAAGGGGTCCAACTGATTGTGTTCACTTTTGCATTGAGAAGAATAAAAGAAGTGTTGGACTTTAATGGTGTGGGGCTCGTTTTCTGGCAGACATTGTTCAAGGTAACTTTCTTTGGAGGTTCCAGGTGCAGAACACCGACCCGAAGGTAAAACAAGAACTTTGTTTGCATTACACAAACATCTGCGGTGAAGGCTTGGCGTGGTGACCCCGCTCTCTCTCCTCTAAGGTACCCCTAGACAAGAGACAGACGAGCTGATGAGAAAGAGGGGAGAGTGGAGGCCGCTACATTACATACTTCCATTGGTTCAGCTTGGCACAATGTATTTATGCCTATCTCATACTTGGGAATCCCTGGGGAAGCTGGCAATTACTGTAGTAGTTTGCGCTACTACAATAGCCAAAATCTTTTGGGTCCAGTGCCGAGCAGCTTCCCCACTTAGCATTGTCCATAGGGGGTTGATCTCTTAGCATTGCCAACTTCATTTAATGAGAAAGTTATATATGTAAATGGGGTGTGGCGCTGTTCACTAGTCCTCTCTAGGACCAGTAATAAAAAATGTGAAATAGATATGGTGTGAAACCCCCTCAATAAGGGGTGCTAAAATGTATTTTAGCACAGAAAACAAGAACACAAAAATACCTAGAAGGTGAGGTGTACAGTGTCAGTGACCAATAATACCTCATATAGTGAGTCTCATAGGTGATACCAACAGTTACAAATAAGTTTGTAAATATATAAAGTGAAATGAATAAATGAAGTGTGGCTCATAGACTTGACAAGCTAGGATAAAATAAAATTAAAATAAATAAAATAAATAAAATATAGTAAATTAATAAGTCCAATATGCAGTGCAAAAACACCAATTAAATACCGGCAGTCTCCGTGACTGGTCCACTAGCTTCTATAATATAAAAGTCTATAATGGCAGGTAAATGATTGGAACTTGATGCTAGGATACCAGATCCTTCTTCATATATAAATAGCAAGGTTAAATTCAATTCTTCAGTTATGGCAGATAGTTCATCCCCCACATGTGTCCCCACTCACCAGCTCCCTTCACCCCCAAGGGGGTAAACAGCATAGAGAGATAATTCGGGTCAGCATCCAGGGGCTTGCACTAGTGCAGAGCAAGATGTGTCAGCATTTAAGGGAATGGTTGAAGACGACCCGAAAAACCTGTTGGCTAAAGCAAAATTTCTAAGCTTGTCTGGAAAAAAAATAAAAACTTAATTTAATGCCTTGTGCTTTTCTTCAATAAAAAAAAACACCTGCTGAACGTTCTGATCAATTAAGTAACAGCTGGTTGCTCTTGTTGGGTAGTACTTTTTAGAAGGGGTGGGGTGCTATATACTCTATAGAGATGACCGCACAACCATTTGTTGCTCTTAAAAAATCTTCAAATAAGATCAGTTGAAGTGTTTCAGCCTACAAGACCTTAGTCATAGTTATGACTAAGGCCTTATAGCCTGAAACGCGTCAACTAATCTTATCTGAGTTTGTACATTGTGGTTTCTAAATAAATATGAAGATTTTGTAGGAGCAACAATTGGTTGTGTGATGTGTCACCCAATGTGAAGTCCAACATTTGGTGTGATGGACTTCACATGCTGTTATTATCATCACCTCCTGCTCCGCCCATGTCCACCCCTAATGGATTACCTTTCTCAGACAAGCAACTGTGGATCAAGCTCCTGTGAAACCCTACTGATATTGTGTTGTATGGGTAGAAGCACAAAACCTTTTTGCTTGCAATGGTGGAGTGCTCTGTGCCATGGTTCAGGGGGGGCAAGAAGGGTCTGAAGATGAGTCAGGTTGAACAGACTACAGATAGGTGACCCCCAGTGAAAGATTTCTGCACAGTCTCTGTATCGTTTCCATCTGACAGCCGAAGGGCTGCTTGTCAAAATTATAGCTGCTACCAGGAGTGTGTATAAAACTTCCTCTGCTGCCACTGATGTACATCAATGGCAGTAAAAGGGTTAAAGGGATGCTGGAGTAGGATAACCAGATGACCAGATAACCAGGCTTTTCAGCTTTAATAATGGCACAATTTGGCAACATCCAACATTTGGTGTGATGCACTTCACATGCTGTTATTATCCCCACCTCCTGCTCTGCTCCCTAATAAAAGTGGACGTGGTCAGACCGGTGTTAAAGGATTTTAAAGACTTGGTCACCTTACAATACAGAAACATAGGTGTTGCCACTTTGTCCTACACAGGGGCTACTATGTCAATTTGATTTTTGGCTGTGCTGTAGTTAGCACAGACTGATTGTATAGTTGTCCACCTGGTTTTTCCCTAAGCTTAAGTTGGCTTGTGAATGCTCACTGTCGCCAGTAGATGTCACTGGTATCACTGTTCAGCCAATCCAGTAGGAGGTTTAGGCCACTGGTGCATGCTGGGGGAGGATATACATATTTGGGACAGTCCATGTGCTCACTCACTTCCCCTGAGTTGAGGATTAGGGGGGTGCTGCTGAATGGAGCTCTGCTGTCAGGCCCATTAGCCTGGTTTGGGGCCTAACATGCTGAAGTGCCCCTGAAGCGGTCCTGCCTGGTCTGGAGGAAACTGTGCCAAGGAGAAGATCCAGGGGAAGCTCTATGTTGGAAGGATGCTGGTCTCTTAGAAGGGTCTAGTGACTCACTTGGAGGACGCACTGAAATTAGGGAACGTGCTTACAATGTAAAGGTTCTGTGACGATGGACACTGTGAAGATGGACATTGATCTAGACCTGGAGAGTCTGTAAGTGATCTACTATGGTATCTGGGACCCCTAACCCTCACCCATACCTCTAAACTGTCCCTAATTTTGAGGGACTGTCCCTGATTTGGAACAATGTCCCTCTGTCCCTCATTCTTCCTCATGTGTCCCTCATTTTGGTCTGATCTATATAGCTGTATATAAAATGCACTTTTTAGCTTTTAAAAATAGTTTTCCTTTGCTAAACCTTTTATCCAATTTGTAAATTGCTGCATTTGTACATTTAAAAGGCCAATATAAAAGGAATAGTAGTGGTAAAAAAAAAGCACTTGTGGGTTTAACTAATACATTTTTTTTTTGTATAATTTTTTTTAGGGGGCGTGGCAGGAGGTGTGTCCTATGCATACATACTTTTGCTCATAGGTGTCCCTTTTTCCCCATCTCAAAATGTTGGAAGGTATGCCCTCACCTCCTTAACTATTCTGCAATATAACTTTAAAAAAACAAAAGTGATTGATGCCCAATATGTCTGTCCCCCTATTTTGGCCACAAACTCAGCCCTGGGATGAAATGCTAGCCCTTCCCTGCCTCTGAAGGTACTATCCTATCTTTGAGGTGTCAGAGGGGTGCTACAGACATTACCTGTTGATCCTGCCACAAATCCAGTGAGCTTCAATCTCGCTGCACGCTCAGCCTACACTGCACTGAAAGGAGGAGTGAACTGCCTTGGGTGACATAACTGTTTCTCCATAGATACAGCATAGTGTGAAAGCAGTGTCCTCCGAGGACAGGAAGTGTGTTATTGGTAGGGATGAGCTTTGTGTTTGAGTCGAACTCATGTTCGACTCGAACATCGTCTGTTCGGCCGTTCGCCAAATTTTGAACACTATGCGCCGTTCGCGCCAAATTTGAGTGACGTGTCACGGCCCATAATTGACTGCGTCATCGCAGTGCATTGCTGGCTGATGATTGGCCAAGCATGCACTATGACCCGCATGCTTAGCCCAATCACAGCGCCGTCAGCACAGAGAGCCATAATTGGCCAAAGGAAGGGTGCCTTTGGCCAATCATGGCTCAGGGGAGTAGGTACACGACCACACTATATAAGGCCACCTGCGAGTCGGCCTTGTGTAGTGTGTTGCGGCGTAGTGACTGAGAGACTTCAATCTCTGGGCTAACTCCACTCAGGACCCCATCGCCACCTCCTGCATCAACCAATTGGAAGAATTAGGTCTGCAGCAACTGATAAATGCCCCCACGCATGGATCGGGGCACATTCTGGACCTCATCTTCAAACAAAATCTGGACATCAACACAGTGGACAACATGCCGTTACCATGGACGGATCACCACGCTATCAAATTTAAACTTACCACCAACACCATCTCCCAAAAATCAGAACACTCAATAACAACAAAATGGACAAGATCTCAGAAGAAACTACACTCGGAACTCTTCAAAACTACTCTATCAAATAAAATAGGAACGCAAAATCTCAACCACTCAACGGAACAAACACTCAACTCCTTAAACAAAGCATTACTACAAACAGCAGACACAGTCGCTCCGAGACGCAGGGCCCTCATTCGCAGAAACAACTCCGGCTGGTTTAATGACACTCTTACCCTACTGAAGCAAGAACGCAGAAGAGCCGAAGGAGCCTGGAGAAGAAACCCAACTAAGGAAAACCACATTAATTACAAAGCACTCACTAAGAAATATCACAAAGCAATTTTCAAAGCAAAAAAGGAACATTTCTCAAACACCATCAAAAAAGGCCTAAACCGACCTCGTGAACTCTTCAAACTAGTAACTCAAACTATGAACCCCACCTGCCTAGAACCTTCAGCAAATGAAACACAAGAGTTCTGTAATGAGCTATCGGACTTTTTTATCGACAAAATCGAAAACATTCGAGAATCAATTCAACAGAAAAAAACAACCAACCCTGCTCTGCCAAAGCAAATAGAGGAAATCAATATGAACACTATACAATTGACAAAATTTTCGCTGGTCCCGATCACCATCGACACCACCAAAAATATAATCAGAAGCCTCAGAGACAGCACATCTCCAAATGACATAATCTCTACAAAACTCCTGAAAGAATGTACCGACATTTTAGCACCCACCATAACACACCTCGTAAATCAATCATTCAAAGAAGGTATTGTTCCAATCTCTCTCAAGCAAGGCATAATCAAACCCCTCCTAAAGAAACCCAACCTGGACCCCAAAGACCCAAACTACCGCAGACCGGTAACAAGCCTCAACACCATCTCCAAGATCATGGAGAAAGCAGTAGTACAACAGCTACAACTCTATTTGGACACCCACAAACTCTTGGATCCACTACAATCAGGCTTCCGCCCAGGCCATGGCACAGAAACAGCACTTCTTAAAATATGGGATGACACCCTCGAAGCAGCAGATGACGGAGAATCATGTCTCCTGGTGCTGCTGGACCTCAGTGCAGCGTTCGACACAGTAGACCACAAAACTCTACTCATTCGCCTTAAAGAAGTAGCCGGAGTCGCAGACCCTGACCTACACTGGTTCGCATCCTTCCTAGACAATCGTTCCCAGACAGTGAAACTAGGAGCCTTCACCTCTGAAACTCGCACAATTTCTTGCGGAGTCCCCCAAGGATCACCCCTGTCACCCGTGCTCTTTAACATCTACCTCCGCCCACTCCTCAAAATCATCAGCAAACAGGGCCTGTGCTACCACTCATATGCTGACGACACCCAACTCTACTTTCGTATCACCGGGAAAAAAGACCAATATCACGGATTGGAAACCTGTCTCACATTGATCGATGAATGGATGACTGAGAATTCCCTCAAACTCAACGGATCCAAAACAGAACTCCTTCTCCTCCACGCAAACCGAAAGACAAAAACTAAGACTTCTTGGACACTCCCCACTATCCTTGGACAGACCGTTACCCCGAGCACCAAAGTCAAAAGTCTCTGAGTCATCTTTGACTCGGAGATGTCGATGGACGCACAAATTGGATCAGTAGTCAGCGGAGCTCACCATCTCCTCCGTCTACTACGTAGACTCATCCCCTTCATCCCAAAAGAGGATACAGCAGTAGTAGTTGGAACAATTATCAACTCCCGACTCGATTACGCAAACGCCCTCTACCTCGGACTACCCAAATACCAGATTTCGCGCCTACAAGTCATCCAGAACACGGCTGCCAGGCTGGTAACGGGAAAAAAACCTTGGGAATCCATCACCCCATCACTAAGGACCCTTCATTGGCTAACCGTAAAGGATCGGATCACATTCAAGACCCTCTGTCTCACCCACAAGTGCACACAGGGAAACGCTCCACAATATCTATGCGAGAAGATAAAACACTACACCCCCAATCGCAATCTCCGATCAACCAACCAAAACCTCCTTCACATCCCCAAGTCCCGCTACAAATCAAAGGGAGAACGAAGATTTGCAGTCCAAGGACCACGGCTATGGAAAGCTCTACCCACCAACATCCGCATGGAAGAAAACCACCGGGCCTTCAGGAAAAAACTTAAGACCCACCTATTCTGAAGGGTCAGGATGTCACTGGATGCAAAGCGCCTTGAGGCGATTTAGTTCGCATTTGTAGCGCTATACAAGTTATTCACTCACTCACTCACTCACTCAGAGAGATAGAGATAGAGAAAGAGTCAGAGTGTCATTTCATTTCAGTTAGATAGAGCAGGCAGGTGATTCAGGTAGCTGCAGTCAGTGTATTTAGTTTATATATGCACTCCAGAGTTGTATGTATATATATATATATATATATATATATATATATATATATATATATGTGTGTGTAGCGGCCTCACTCTCTCTCCATCTTCAGCGGTTGCACACCAACTCATGTCTAGGGGTTCCTGCTTTGTGAGAGTGAGATGCGCCACGGCCCATGTCCTCCCCATTGTAGTAGGGAGGTGAAGGCCACTTACTGATGTTTCCTCGGGCCGGTGTGTTCTGTGAATGCACTGAGTCTGTAATTGCAAGCTCACCAGCCTCCCCTTTGCTTCCAGTAACTGGAGTTCACACACCGGAGAAAGGTCCAACACTTGTTTATTCGACACTCCAATAAGCAAAGCACAATAAACAGTTCTTTTGCAGCAAACTGGTTGGGACCTATAACCTTGCCAACGGTGAGGCGAGCAGATTGAGGCACTTCCTAAAGTCTAAGTTCTATGCCACTGTACTATGACCAGCGGCGCCTAAGCCAATCCGGCTGTTACAGAACAGGAAAGATGGGGTCTCTTCCAGCAACCCCTATGAACAGCAATGGAGCCCTCTTCGATACGCTGTGGCCCCTATCAGGGGGATGTGTCCTCCCAAGAGAGTTCCCAGAGGCCCACTGTCACCGGGTTGGTGCTGCTCCGGGTCTCCAGTGGGTAACCTCTCTGGCCTCCTCACCTCAGATACGAGCCCGTCCGCTCAGGGACCCTCGGACAGTCCACCCTAGCGGGACCCAGTCGAAGGTACTGGGCCCCAGGCCTCCTTGATAGTACCTCACCCCAGGCTAAAGGTGCCTGGGATGGACGCCAACATGACTCCGGACCAGGCCATGGGCACCTGGACCAGACTCCTGGATCTCCAGCACCCAGGCCCGAGGGCCCTGGGTGCGGACCGCAACCCTCCTCCTCCGAGGACCTCCTTCTCCGCAAGACCTCGTGGTAAGGGCGTCTCCCCCTTTTATCTCCTCCCATCAACGGCCCGGCGGGTTCCCCGCCCCAGCCATACCATCTCCGGGAAGGGACAAAACAGGAAGCACTGCAGGAGATGATTCTACCTGAAGCCTGTGGGTACCCCGCCACCCACAGGCAAAGGAGAATACTACATCCTCCAATCCTCCATGAAACAAAAAGGGGTCTGAACCCTAACACAATTATACACCTGGGTCACACTTTTCCCCAGGTGTATCCCATCAATTTGAGGACCCCGCTACACATTCCCCCCTGTGATTGGACGCTGGTCCCCAGCGTCAGGTGCACACCCATGCCTCCCATAAAGTGGTGACATGGGGTGAAACCCCTGAGGCAGTTCCTCTAAATTTTTCCCAAGTGCCAAGACCTGCTCAGGGAATGGGGAACATATAAAACAACTTATGTCATAAAATACTTTAAACATCTGCATAATCACAACCCCTCTCCCACACTGTCTAAGAGCCACCCACTCTCAATGGTCTTGATTGACGATTCTCCTGCAGGGGAAAGAAAAAAAACCAACATCCTAACATAATTTCTTGTCATTTGGCATGAGTGGGCCCGTCAGCCGAGAGACCCACTCACTCCAACAAGCAAGGTGATGTGTGTGTGAAACATTTTCAAACATTTGTTGCGCAACACTGCCACCTGGTGACAACGCCGCGGTCATGACACTCAACGAGTCTTCGTTCTTCCAGCTTTTCCCTACTCTGCCACTATTCCCAAATGTCCTTGCCTTCGGCACATGAAGAAAAGGGGAACACAAAAAAAACACAACAGCCCCAAGTCTCCAATGAGAAAAAGAAAAGCCCAAATAAAAACAAAAGCAGGGCACAGTCCTGGGTGTCTGGGAATGGCTCTTCCAGAAAGTTCAAGTGCACAAAGGAAATAAACAGGAGTTCTTTTCTCCTATAAGTAAAACTTTGGATCCGGCAGATACAGGGGTTTCAGGTGTTTGTCAAATGCCTCTATCGAATACTCGACATCTTCTCCTTCTCTTCTGCAAATGACTACCTTGTCAGCATGGATATGGCGCCCCAATTTCCATTCAGCTCTGCAGTCCTCAAACCTCTTAGACACTGCCGGCACACATTCCAGGTACCTGCGAGCATGAGGCACCTTCAACTTGTCCCACACAAACTCGTCATACCATCTTGCTCTCCAGACTTCCACCTCAAACAGCAAGTCCCGGGGCAGATACGGGTACTCCCACCCATATTCCCGAGCTACTTTGTGGCAAAACAGTCTCTGCAAGCGGGCCAAAGGTGGCATAGTGGCTTTCTCTCCAGTTCCAGGCAGCACAATAGCTTCCGGATGCCGAGGTGCCTTTACCAGCTCCCTGAAACTGACTTTCGGTGCTCTCAGAGAAGCGCGGGGTGTCCCCACAACCAAAGCAGGTGAGGTAACAGTAGGTGAGGACACCGGTGGAGGGGTAGGTTCCCTTGTAAGCTGCGGGTCTTCCACCCGAGGTGTGCTGTCTCCTGTGTACATAGGTGAATCCCGTACCGCACGGGAAGCAAGAAGTGGCATTCTATCCCAGCCTTTGCGGCTGAACAGTTCGTCTATCTCGCCATCATCTCCGCAGTCAGACAGCGACTCTAGGTCGGAGGTGTCATACATCTCCGCAGGCAGATATCTTCCGGTGGACACAGAACCATCCTCCCTGGGGGGCTCCACCTCCAATGGGCCCCCGACACCTCCAACCACCACCACAGTCCCAGCCCCTGGCTCACCTGACCCTTGTAGAGGACTGGGATGTCCGGGACTTCCTTCTCGACCGGCGCCATCCAGGCCAGGCAAGCAGCGGGGTGAAGCTCGACCACGTCCATAGGATGCCTGTACTAGGCCAACTTTCCTCTTCGGGGGTGGGAGCAGAGAACTTGTGGCGACCGAGGCAGCATCCTCGGATTTTTCTCTGTTGGGCAGTCCATCGCCCTGGTCAGCGCGCACGGGAACCTCGACAAAGGCCTTGATCTCCCCTTCCGGAGTAGCGGTACCCGTGAGGTGGTTGAGGCGAAGGGCCCAGGGCCTTGCTGTGGACGACTCGACCTCAAAAAGGAATTCTCTGCACTCCTCACATCGCCTGAATGGCTTCAGGGTGACCACCAGTCCCGAGCAGCCGGGACAGATCACACCGAGGGCATCCGTGTCTCTGCAAGTGTACAAAGCCAACCGCCCTCGGGGCCTAAGTCTTATCCCCGTGTCTGTGATGGGGGCAGCAAAGGAAGTCATTCTCGTGGGGTGAGGAACCATAATCCACGGGGCACTTGAGGTCATCCCGACTATCTGCTGCTCCATCATGCACTGACCCCGCGCCGGAGTCTCCACGTGTATCCCCACACTTGGCCAGACTCCTCCCATGAGCTGTACATTTTCGCGGGCTTCCTCTTGACTCCGCCCACGAACGATGTCGCCATGGGGTGCCTCGTGGCGCAGTGCGTTAACAGTCCCCACGTGCAGTACGTCACACGGCTGGACCTCTCCCTTTTTCCGCTCCTCCGCATGGGCCTTTCCCGTGTTAGGGTCATTTCCACAACTCCGAGCAGGGACGCACTTTGGCCAGTAATATGGCCGATCTGCTCGAAACTCCTCTGGGCAGCAAAGTTCAAATGTAGACATTCTCAAGTCCATCTTTAGAACACACTCTATCCCGGACTCACGAGCCCCCACGTGTAGCGGCCTCACTCTCTCTCCATCTTCAGCGGTTGCACACCAACTCATGTCTAGGGGTTCCTGCTTTGTGAGAGTGAGATGCGCCACGGCCCATGTCCTCCCCATTGTAGTAGGGAGGTGAAGGCCACTTACTGATGTTTCCTCGGGCCGGTGTGTTCTGTGAATGCACTGAGTCTGTAATTGCAAGCTCACCAGCCTCCCCTTTGCTTCCAGTAACTGGAGTTCACACACCGGAGAAAGGTCCAACACTTGTTTATTCGACACTCCAATAAGCAAAGCACAATAAACAGTTCTTTTGCAGCAAACTGGTTGGGACCTATAACCTTGCCAACGGTGAGGCGAGCAGATTGAGGCACTTCCTAAAGTCTAAGTTCTATGCCACTGTACTATGACCAGCGGCGCCTAAGCCAATCCGGCTGTTACAGAACAGGAAAGATGGGGTCTCTTCCAGCAACCCCTATGAACAGCAATGGAGCCCTCTTCGATACGCTGTGGCCCCTATCAGGGGGATGTGTCCTCCCAAGAGAGTTCCCAGAGGCCCACTGTCACCGGGTTGGTGCTGCTCCGGGTCTCCAGTGGGTAACCTCTCTGGCCTCCTCACCTCAGATACGAGCCCCTCCGCTCAGGGACCCTCGGACAGTCCACCCTAGCGGGACCCAGTCGAAGGTACTGGGCCCCAGGCCTCCTTGATAGTACCTCACCCCAGGCTAAAGGTGCCTGGGATGGACGCCAACATGACTCCGGACCAGGCCATGGGCACCTGGACCAGACTCCTGGATCTCCAGCACCCAGGCCCGAGGGCCCTGGGTGCGGACCGCAACCCTCCTCCTCCGAGGACCTCCTTCTCCGCAAGACCTCGTGGTAAGGGCGTCTCCCCCTTTTATCTCCTCCCATCAACGGCCCGGCGGGTTCCCTGCCCCAGCCATACCATCTCCGGGAAGGGACAAAACAGGGAGCACTGCAGGAGATGATTCTACCTGAAGCCTGTGGGTACCCCGCCACCCACAGGCAAAGGAGAATACTACATCCTCCAATCCTCCACGAAACAAAAAGGGGTCTGAACCCTAACACAATTATACACCTGGGTCACACTATTCCCCAGGTGTATCCCATCAATTTGAGGACCCCGCTACATATATATATACACACATACACACACATACACACTGTATTCAGTTTAGCTAGATCTCACTTCAGAGTGTTCCTGTTATGCTCGCTGCAGTATATTAAGTCAGTGTACTGTATACTGGGCTCAGTGTGCATGTAAAGCTGACTGCAGACTATTCCTTTTCTATTACTGATAATATAGGCAGTTGATTGAGCTAACCTACAGTATATTAAGTCAGTGTACTATATACTGGCCACAGTGTGCACGTAAAGCTCACTGCAGACTATTCCTTTTCTATTTCTGATAATAGAGGCAGTTGATTGAGCTAACCTGCAGTATATTAAGTCAGTATAGTGTATACTGGGCTCAGTGTGCACGTAAAGCTGACTGCAGACTATTGCTTTTCTATTACTGATAATGCAGGCAGTTGATTGAGCTAACTTGCAGTGTATTAAGTCAGTGTACTGTATACTGGGCACAGTGTGCAGCTAAAGCTGGCTGCAGACAATTCCTTGTGTACCTATTCCAATACATCAAATAAAGTATTTCTGGAAGGCCAACAAGGAGAGGCAGACACACACAGGCCAATAAAAGAGGGCAAGCAGGCTCTGTGTCTAGAGGCAACAGTGCTGGTCGTGGACACGGTGCATCCTCATCAGCACATGGCCGTGGGGCACACTTTTCCTTTTTTTCGGCAGCTGGCCATGTTGAGCCGCAACATGCCGAAGAGTTGGTAGAGTGGATAACCAAGCCGTCCTCATCCTCCTCATCCTCATCCTCTCTCACCCAGGCTCAGGGTACTTTGTCTGCCAAAGCAGCTGCAAAAGCGGCCTCTTCCCTCGGCGCAATGGCATCAGTCACTCCTTCCCTAGCCCCACCATGTCCTGAGGAGTCCCCCGAACTGTTTGACCACAGTGTTGGGTACATGCTGCAGGAGGATGCGCAGTGTTTTGAAGGCTCCGATGATGGTACCCAAATTGAGGAAGGCAGTAATGTGAGCCCAGAGAGAGGGGGTGCCCAAGAAGGACAGCAAACTGGCAGTCATGTTCCCCCAGCTGCAGCATACTGCCAGGTTTGCTCCAGTGACGAGGAGGGAGGGGATGATGAGGTCACTGACTCTACGTGGGTGCCTGATAGGAGGGAGGAGGAGGAAGCACATCTCCAACGAGGCAGGATGCCCTCCAGGGGCCGGCTTAAGGGCAGCCAACCGACTGCATCACACCGCAGAGCTCCGCATGTGCAGGGCGCAGCTGACTCTGCGCGTTTTTCCAAAAGTTCTTTGGTGTGGGCCTTTTTTGAAACGTGTGCAGCAGATCGCACGGTTGCTATTTGCAACATATGTCTGAAGCGTATCTCGCGTGGCCAAAAGATCAGCCGCTTGGGCACCACATGCTTGACCAGACATATGTTGACCTGCCATGCAGTCCGTTGGCAAGCATACATAAAAGACCCACACCAAAGAACAAAGTGGACCACTCATTTCTCCTCATCAGCTGGGATCTCCAACCCCACTATACCTTCAGTCCTCTCAGAAACCTGCACTGAGAGGAATGAAGGTGTAGAATTAGGTGTGTCACTGCCAAGTACTTGTGGGCAATCTGCTATCGGTACACCAACGTTCGATTGTACCAGGCAAATTGCCCTGCCCCAGCTGCTGCACCGCCGAAAGAAATTCGCTCCCAGCCATCCACATGCCCAGAGGTTGAATGCTAGCTTGACTAAATTGCTAGCACTTCAACTGCTGCCTTTTCAGTTGGTAGACTTTGCCCCCTTCCGTGAGTTTGTTGAATGTGCGGTTCCTTAGTGGCAGGTTCCCAAAACGCCCCTTTTTTTCACAGAAGGAGATTCCGGCTCTCTACCGGCATGTGGAAGGCAATGTCTTGGCCTCGCTGGACAGGGCGGTCAGCGTAAGGTGCATATTACCACTGACTCATGGTCCAGCAGGCATGGACAGGGACGTTACCTATCTTTCACAGCCTAGTGGGTGACTCTGCTGGCAGCTGGGAAGGATGCAGGACAGGGTGCAGTAGTGTTGGAGGTTGTCCCACCACCACGCCTCCAAAATGCTACTAGTGGTGATTCTGACACACCTCTCTCCTCCACCCCCTCCTCTTCTTCTTCCTCAGGGGCCTCTTCCTGTGCTGATTTGTCCTCGGAACCAGCGGTGCTCCGTAGGCGTTCACGGGGCTACGCAAGTACGCAGGCAAAAAGATGCCATGCGGTGCTTGAGCTGGTGTGCTTGGGGGACAGGAGCCACACTGGGGCAGAGATTCCATCAGCTCTGCAGGAGCAGGCTCAGAGGTGGTTGACGCCACACCAGCTTAAGCCAGGAATGGTGGTTTGCGACAATGGCACCAACCTCCTCTCCACCCTCGGACAGGGACAGCTGACCCATGTGCCCTGTTTGGCTCACGTCTTTAACTTGGTGGTGCAGCGGTTCTTGGGCAGGTACCTGGGCTTACAGGATGTCCTGAGGCAGGCCAGGAAAGTCTGTGTGCATTTCCGCCGGTCATATAATGCCAGTGCTCGGCTGGCTGACCTCCAAAAGGAATACAACCTGCCCAAGAATCGCCTAATCTGTGACATGCTGCAGCGGCTGCACACGCAGCAGAGGGCCATCAATGAGTACCTGTGCGACTATGGCACCAGGACAGGGTCAGGGGAGCTTGTTTTTTTTTTGCCACGCCAGTGGGTCATGATCAGGGATGCATGCACTGTCCTGTCACCATTTGAGGAGGCCACGAGGATGGTGAGCAGTGACAGTGCATGCATCAGTGACTCTGTCCCTCTTGTCCACCTGTTGGAGCACATGCTGCGTGGAATAATGGACAGGGCACTTGAGGCAGAACAGAGGGAGGAAGAGGAGGACTTCCTTACCTCTCAAGGCCCCCTTTATCCAGACAGTGTCCCTGCTGGCCCGATCACACAGGAAGAGGAGGAGGAGGATTGTGTCAGCATGGAGGTGGAGACTAGCACTCAGCAGCAGTCTTCAAGGGATCATTTACAGTCCCAAGAAACCCATGGACTTGTACGTGGCTGGGAGGAGTTGGCTGCGGATCATGTCGTCCTTAGTGACCCAGAGGATTCCGGACCGAATGCCTCAGGAAACCTACGCTGCATGGCCTACCTGATCCTGCAAAGCCTGAAAAAGGATCCTTGTATTCGTGGTATCAAGGAGAGGGATCATTACTGGCTGGCAACCCTCCTTGATCTACGTTACAAGGGTAAGGTTGCGTACCTTATCCAGCCATCGCAGAGGGAGCAGAGGATGAAACATCTTCGGGAGGCCTTGCAGAAAGGTTTGTGCAACGCGTTTCCAGAGCCTGGGAGGTTACAATTTCCTGGTCCTCCTGGACAACGTGTTGCTGAGGCTTCAGTCAGTCACAGAAGGAGCGGTGGAGAAGGTGGCCGTCTGACCGATGCGTTCAGACATTTTTTTAGTCCGCAGCCCCAAGGTATGATCGGTTCCAGCAACCATCGCCAGCGTCTGATTTACATGGTGCAGGAATACCTAGGGGCAAGATCAGACTTGGACACCTTTCCCACCGAAAATCCTCTGGGTTACTGGGTCTTGAGGATGGATCACTGACCAGAGCTTGCACAGTATGCAATTGAGCTACTGGCCTGTCCTGCATCCAGCGTTCTTTCAGAACGCACATTCAGTGCTGCTGGAGGCTTTGTAACCGATCACAAGGTGCGCCTGTCCATGGAAAATTTATCAGTCTTGGATCACCAGCTACCAAGCACCTGATGCTGATGTAAATGAATCATTTTTTTGAATGTCAGATCCCTTCAAGACTGCCTTGCTGATGCTGAGTGACTATCCTGTTATGCTGAGTGACTATCTTATTCCTCCTCAATGTTCATGTTGATAGCTTGTAAGAACATTTTTGGTTCTGGGCACCGCCACCAGTGGCGAAGGCCCAATTTTTCTGCCCCTGTTTAACAGGGGCGTGTAATTACAATTTTTGCTGAAATACTTATCAGCAGGGCTCATTCCTGCGCTCAAACTAGAGTATCTGTGAGGGGTTGCAGTGTTGTGGCACCAGCACCAGTGCCTAAGGCCCAATTTTTCTGCCCCTGTTCAACAGGGGCATGTAATTACAATTCTTGATCTAATATTTCACAGCAGGGCCGGTTCCTGCGCCCATCAAGAGTAACTGTGAGGCCTTACAGTGTTATGGCAACACCAGCACCTAAGGCCCAAATTTCTGCAGAGTATATAGGGCAGGCCCCTACTTTCAAACATCAGACTTTCAAACGACTCCTACTTACAAACGGAGGAAGACAACAGGAATTGAGAGGAAATCTACCCCTAGGAAGGGAAATTCTCTCCTGTAAGAGTTAATATGGGAAAAAGGTGTCTCCTCTCTACTGATACTTTATCACCAATCCTTGTTTCCCTAAAAAAAACAAATTTTCAAAATCCAATTGTCATTGGGACAAAAAGTGAGGTGAAATCTTCTGAACAGGTGCACAGACAGCAAAACAAATGTTACAGGGGTGATAACCCTTCCCTATGTTTTCCAAAAAGCTTAAATAGATTTTTTGGCTGGAGCTACACTTTAACCACTTAAGCCCCGGACCATTTGGTAGCTAAAGGACCAGAGGTGAATTCAGAATTTTGCACTGCGCTGCTTTAACTGTAAATTGTGCGGACATGCAATGTTGTACCCAAACGAAATTTGCGTCCTTTTCTTCCCACAAATAGAGCTTTCTTTTAATGGTATTTGATTGCCTCTGCGATTTTTATTTTTTGCGATATAAACGGAAAAATACCTACAATTTTGAAAAAAAATGATATTTTCTACTTTTTGTTATAAGAAAAATCGAATAAACTCAATTGTAGTCATATATTTAGGCCAAAATGTATTCAGCCACATGTTTTTAGTAAAAAAAATGTCAATAAGCGTATATTTATTGGTTTGCGCAAAAGTTATAGAGTTTACAAACTAGGGTACATTTTCTGAAATTTACACAGCTTTAAATTTATGACTGCCTATCTCATTTCTTGAGGTGCTAAAATGACAAGGCAGTACAAACCCCCCCCCAAATGACCCCATTTTGGAAAGTAGACACCCCAAGGAAATTGCTGAGAGGCATGTTGAGCCCATTGAATTTTTTATTTTTTTTGTCTTAAGTGATTGAATAATGACTAAAAAAAAAAAAAAAATTACAAAAAGTTGTCACTAAATGATATATTGCTCACACATGCCATGGTTATATGTGGAATTACACCCCAAAATACATTTTTCTGCTTCTCCTGAGTACGGGGATACCACATGTGTGGGACTTTTTAGGAGCCTAGCCGCGTACGGGACCCCGAAAACCAAGCACCGCCTTCAGGATTTCTAGGCACAAATTTTTGATTTCACTCCACACTACCTATCACAGTTTCGAAGGCCATAAAATGCCGAAATAGCACAAAACCCCCCCAAATTACCCCATTTTGGAATATAAACACCCCAAGCTATTTGCTGAGAGGCATGGCGAGTATTTTACAGCTCTCATTTGTTTTTGAAAATGAAGAAAGAAAATATATATATATATATTTTTTTTTTTTCAATTTTCAAAACTTTGTGACAAAAAGCGAGATCTGCAAAATACTCACCATACCTCTCAGCAAATAGCTTGGGGTGTCTACTTCCTAAAATGGGGTCATTTGGGGGGGTTTTGTCCCATCTGGGCATTCCATGGCCTCCGAAACTGTGATAGGCAGTGAGAAGTGAAATCAAAAATTTACACCCTTAGAAAGCCTGAAGGCGGTGCTTGGTTTTTGGGGTGCCGTACGTGGCTAGGCTCCCAAAAAGTCTCACACATGTGGTATCCCCGTACTCAGGAGAAGCAACAGAATGTATTTTGGGGTGTAATTCCACATATGCCCATGGCATGTTTGAGCAATATATCATTTAGTGACAACTTTGTGCAAAAAAAAATTGTAGTTTTTCCGCAACTTGTGTCAACATATAAAATATTCCATGGACTCGACATGCCTCTCAGTATATAGCTTGGGGTGTCTACTTTCCAAAATGGGGTCATTTGGGGGGGTTTTGAACTGTTCTGGCATTTTATACACAACATTAGGAAGCTTACATCCACTCTTCTAACCACTTGAAGACAAAGCCCTTTTTGACACTTTTTGTTTACATGAAAAAAAAATTTTTTTGCAAGAAAATTATGTTGAACCCCCAAACATTATATATATTTTTAAAGCAAAGGCCCTACAGATTAAAATGGTGGGTGTTGCATTTTTTTTTCTACACAGTATTTGCGCAGCGATTTTTCAAACGCATTTTTTGGGTTAAAAAAATACACTTTTTTTAATTTTAATGCACTAAAACACACTATATTGCCCAAATGTTTGATGAAATAAAAAAGATGATCTTAGGCCGAGTACATAGATACCAAACACGACATGCTTTAAAATTTCGCACAAACGCGCATTGGCGACAAACTACATACATTTTTAAAAGCCTTTAAAAGCCTTTACAGGTTACCCCAGTAGATTTACAGAGGAGGTCTACTGCTAAAATGACTGCCCTCGATCTGACCTTCGCGGTGATACCTCACATGCATGGTGCAATTGCTGTTTACATATGACGCCAGACCGACGCTTGCGTTCGCCATTGGGCAAGAGCAGGGCAGGACAGGGGTGCTTTTTTTTTTTTTCTTTTTTTTTTATTATTAATTTTGCTTTTTTATTTTATTTTTAAATTGTTCCTTCCAAGTATTTTTTTTTTAATCATTTTTATTGTTATCTCAGGGAATGTAAATATCCCCTATGATAGCAATAGGTAGTGACAGGTACTCTTTTTTTGAAAAAACTGGGGTCTTCTAGACCCTAGATTTTTCCTCTGCCCTCAAAGCATCTGACCACACCAAGATCAGTGTGATAAAATGCTTTCCCAATTTCCCAATGGCGCTTTTTATATCCGGGGGGGGCATTCCCTCCCACTGCTTGTAAAAGCAGTCCAGAGGCTAATTAGCCACTAGGATTGCTTTTACATGAAAGCCGGCCGCAGGCTGAAAAGAATGATACCAAGATGATACCTAAACCCGCAGGCATCATTCCAGGGCCGGCCCAAGACATTGTGCTGCCTGGGACCAAGAATGAAATGCTGCCCCCCCCCCCCCAAAAAAATAATCACGCCCACCAAAAGGCCCCCACATTCATTATTTTATATCATAACTAGGGGGGACCCGTTATGGCTCTATACATGTATAGGAGTAAAAAGAGGACCTGTTGTGGCTCTATACATGTATAAAGAGGACCTGTCATGGCTCTATACATGTATAAAGGATAATAAAGAGGACCTGTCGTGGCTCTATACATGTATAAATGAGTATAAAGAGGACCTGTCATGGCTCTATACATGTATAAAGGAGTATAAAGAGGACCTGTCATGGCTCTATACAAGGATAATAAAGAGGACCTGTCGTGGCTCTATACATGTATAAATGAGTATAAAGAGGACCTGTCATGGCTCTATACATGTATAAAGGAGTATAAAGAGGACCTGTCATGGCTCTATACGTGCATATAGGTGTATAAAAGGACCTGTCAGGGCTCTATACATGTATATAGGAGTATAAAGGGACCTGTGCATGGCGGGCGGCAGCAATGTCTTTTGCGCAAACTAATCAATGTACGCTAATTATGTTTTTTTTGGTACCAAAAATATGTAGAAGAATACATATTGGCCTAAACTGATGAAGAAATAATTTTTTTATACATTTTTTGGATATTTATTATAGCAAAAAGTAAAAAATATTGTTTGTTTGTTTTTTTTAATTGTTGCTCGTTTGTTGTTTATAGTGCAATAAATAAAAACCGCAGAGGTGATCAAATATCACCAAAAGAAAGCTCTATTTGTGGGAAAAAAAGGACGCCAATTTTTTTTGGGTACAGTGTCGCATTACCGCGCAATTGTCAGTTAAAGCGACACAGTGCCGTATCGCAAAAAATGGCCTGGTTATTAAAGGGTTTGTAAAGGTTCGTGATTTTTCACCTTAATGCATCAAGGTGAAAAAACACCTGGCAATGACTGCCCCCCAGCCCCCCTGTTTTACTTACCTGAGCCCGTTCACTTGCTGTGCGCGTCCCCCGGCGTCCTCTTCTCCACGAGTCTGGCCGTTAATTGGCTAGATTGATAGCAGTGCAGCCATTGGCTCACGCTGCTGTCAATCACATCCAATGACCCGGGCCCTGGGGGGGCGGGAACGAGTCATACACGTTGTGTCTATGGACGCAGCGTGCATAACAGGGAGCGCGCCCGCAAGCTAACCCCCTTGGGAGAGTGCTTCCCAGAAGGGGGTTAGCTGATGCAGGGAGGAGCCAAGACAGCCGCCGAGGGACCAGAGAATCGGGGCCACTCTTTTCCAAACGCACTGCACAGTGGAGGTAAGTATAACATGTTTGTTATTTAAAAAAACAAAAAAAACAAAGCCATACAACCGCTTTAAGTGGGCAAATCTTTCCGGTCCTTAAGTGGTTAATCAGGGCTGGGCAAGGCAAGTCCCTCTCAGAGGCTCTCATGTCTCATACAACTTGTGATGTGTGTTTGTACTTACAGTTTTGCTTCGGACTCCACCACCAGATGCGGGTTGTCACCTGCCACACGTTGCGGATTGTCGGCTGCCACATGTTGCGCATGGTCACTTATGTCACCTGCCACACGTTGCGGGTTGCCACTTGCCACACGTTGCGGATTGTCACTTGCCACGTCACCTGCCACACGTTGCGGATTGTCATCTGCCACACGTTGCGGGTTGTCTCTTGCCACGTCACATGCCACAACATCACCTGCCACACGTTGCGCATTGTCACTTGCCACAACGTCACCTGCCACACGTTGCGGATTGTCACTTGCCACAACGTCACCTGCCACACATTGCGGATAGTCCCGTGCCACACATTGCGGATTGTCACTTGCCACGGCGTCACCTGCCACACGTTGCATATTGTCACTTGCCACAGCGTCACCTGCCACACATTGCGGATAGTCCCGTGTCACACATTGCGGATAGTCCCGTGCCACACATTGCGGATTGTCACTTGCCACGGCGTCACCTGCCACACGTTGCATATTGTCACTTGCCACAACGTCACCTGCCACACATTGCGGATAGTCCCGTGCCACACGTTGCGGATTGTCACTTGCCAAGCGTCACCTGCCACACCTTCCGTATTGTCACTTGCCACATGTTGCGGATTGTCACGACGTCACCTGTCACACGTTGCGCATTGTCACTTGCCACAACTTCACCTGCCACACGTTGCAGATTGTCACTTGCCACAACATCACCTGCCACACGTTGCAGATTGTCACTTGCCACAACGTCACCTGCCACACGTTGCGGATTGTCACTTGCCACGGCGTCACCTGCCACACATTGCGGATAGTCCCGTGCCACACGTTGCGGATTGTCACTTGCCAAGCGTCACCTGCCACACGTTGCGTATTGTCACTTGCCACACGTTGCGGATTGTCGGCTGCCACATGTTGCGCATGGTCACTTATGTCACCTGCCACACGTTGCGGGTTGCCACTTGCCACATGTTGCGGATTGTCACTTGCCACGTCACCTGCCACACGCTGCGGATTGTCATCTGCCACACGTTGCGGGTTGTCTCTTGCCACGTCACATGCCACAACGTCACCTGCCACATGTTGCGGATTGTCACTTGCCACAACGTCACCTGCCACACATTGCGGATAGTCCCGTGCCACACATTGCGGATTGTCACTTGCCACGGCGTCACCTGCCACACGTTGCATATTGTCACTTGCCACAACGTCACCTGCCACACATTGCAGATAGTCCCGTGCCACACGTTGCGGATTGTCACTTGCCAAGCGTCACCTGCCACACCTTGCGTATTGTCACTTGCCACATGTTGCGGATTGTCACGACGTCACCTGTCACACGTTGCGCATTGTCACTTGCCACAACGTCACCTGCCACACGTTGCAGATTGTCACTTGCCACAACATCACCTACCACACGTTGCAGATTGTCACTTGCCACAACATCACCTGCCACACGTTGCAGATTGTCACTTGCCACAACGTCACCTGCCACACGTTGCGGATTGTCACTTGCCACGGCGTCACCTGCCACACGTTGCGGATAGTCCCGTGCCACACGTTGCGGATTGTCACTTGCCAAGCGTCACCTGCCACACGTTGCGTATTGTCACTTGCCACACGTTGCGGATTGTCACTTGCCAAGCGTCACCTGCCACACGTTGCGGATTGTCACGACATCACCTGTCACACGTTGCGGGTTGTCACTTGCTGTGTCCCAAAGTGAAGGCAGGCAGCAGAGAGATGATATAATCTCTCTGCTGCCTATGGCTGCACAGTGAGGGTGAAACTGTGGTGATGCAGGGCGGCGGGGAGAGATGACATCATCACTCTGCTCCGCTGCCCGCTCACTTGCTGACTGCTCCCAACCCCCCCCCCCCCTGCGAGTGCTCTGTCCGCCCCTGTCACCAACAGCAGCGGCGCCGGGCTCCTCACAGGGAGCGGTGCCTGCAGTGCTCACTCGCTGACTGCCCCCTCCCCTCGCCTGTGAGTGTCCTCACAGGCAGCGGCGCCGGTACACCGGGCTCCTCACAGGGAGCGGCGCCTGCCCATGCCTGCTCACTCGCTGACTGCCCCCCCCCGCCTGTGAGTGTCCTCAGCGGCGCCGGGCTCCTCACAGGCAGCGGAGCTGGCTGGCGGGCGTCAGTTTGCCGCCCCCCTAACAGTGCCGCCTGGTACCATGGTACCACCCGGTCCCATCATAGGGCCGGCCCTGCATCATTCTGGTATAACCATTCAAAGTCCAGCAACATACCAGTACGTTGCTGGTCCTTGTTGGACATGTATTGTAATCTTTTTTTTTCATGCAGCCAGTTGGCTGAACGAAAAAAGAGATTGATCGGTGGGTATGCCCACCATTAGAATACCGCCCTTCATCCACCCACTTCCAATGATGGGCATACACGCACCATTTATATATGCCGAAGCATGGGGGCATCCTCCCGCAAAAAAGTTATGCCGCACACACATGGTCGGACTTTTCCACGGGCAAGCCTCCGTCGGAATTTCGACCGTATGTACGCGGCATTAGGAGCAAAATCGCTCCTCCGCCCCTGCTGCCCCAATGCTTCGGCATATTTGCTTTTTTTTTTTAACTGTGGTGGTGAAATCACCTCCTACAGCACTGGAGTCGCAGGGATCAGGCCTGTCTCTGCGAACGCTGCAGTTATGTGTGTTTTTGTTTTGTAAGTGACAGTGATCGATCGATACTGCACTTGGGTGGCCTGGGCTGGACGGAGGGGCAAAACGCAGGTGCCAGCAGGTATCTGGGCTGATCCCGCTAACACTGCGTTTTTGGGAACCCTAAACTGCTGGGGACGCTAGTATAGATCTGATCAGATCAGATATTGATCTGTTCAGATACTATACCACTAAGGGGGGTGAATGCTTCACGCGTGGGTGTTAGCGTTACTGGCACTAACCTGACGCTGCCTGGGGTGTGACGCAGACCCTCTCTGACGCTAAAACCTAATTGATATCACCCGCCGGGCGATCAGGGGGTTAAACCTTTATTGGGTTATATACGGCGGGTGCCCTGACACTATAAAAAGCAAACTAACTAACCAGCGTCACCCGTAACACTTATATGGTGATCACTGGTGAAAGGGTTAACTAGGGGCAATCAGGGGGTTAAAACCTTTATTAGATAATATATGGGGGTACCTGACGCTATAAAAACCTGCGGCGAACCTAAAAAAAATTACCAGCTACCGATCTGCATCACCGACACTAAGACAGCGTTTAGAAAAACGATCGCTTAGCGACAGTGGTGATAGGGGGTGAAAGGGTTACCTGGGGGGCGATCAAGGGGGTTAAACCTTTATTAGATAATATATTGGGGTACCTGACGCTATAAAAACATGCGGCGAACCTAAAAACAATTACTGGCTACCGATCTGCATCACCGACACTAAGACAGCGTTTAGAAAAACGATCGCTTAGCGACAGTGGTGATAGGGGGTGAAAGGGTTACCTGGGGGGCGATCAAGGGGGTTAAACCTTTATTAGATAATATATTGGGGTACCTGACGCTATAAAAACCTGCGGCGAACCTAAAAAAAATTACCAGCTACCGATCTGCATCACCGACACTAAGACAGCGTTTAGAAAAATGATCGCTTAGCGACAGTGGTGATGGGGGTGAAAGGGTTACCTGGGGGGCGATCAAGGGGGTTAAACCTTTATTAGATAATATATTGGGGTACCTGACGCTATAAAAACATGCGGCGAACCTAAAAAAAATGACTGGCTACCGATCTGCATCACCGACACTAAGACAGCATTTAGAAAAACGATCGCTTAGCGACAGTGGTGATAGGGGGTGAAAGGGTTACCTGGGGGGCGATCAAGGGGGTTAAACCTTTATTAGATAATATATTGGGGTACCTGACGCTATAAAAACCTGCGGCGAACCTAAAAAAAATTACTGGCTACCGATCTGCATCACCGACACTAAGACAGTGTTTAGAAAAACGATCGCTTAGTGACAGTGGTGATAGGGGGTGAAAGGGTTACCTGGGGGGCGATCAAGGGGGTTAAACCTTTATTAGATAATATATTGGGGTACCTGACGCTATAAAAACATGCGGCGAACCTAAAAAAAATTACTGGCTGCCGATCGGCATCACTGACGCTAAGACAGTGTTTAGAAAAACGATCGCTTAGTGACAGTGGTGATAGGGGGTGAAAGGGTTACCTGGGGGGCGATCAAGGGGGTTAAACCTTTATTAGATAATATATTGGGGTACCTGACGCTATAAAAACATGCGGCGAACCTAAAAAAAATTACTGGCTGCCGATCGGCATCACTGACGCTAAGACAGCGATCAGAAAAATGATTGCTTAGTGACAGTGGTGATAGGGGGTGAAAGGGTTATCTGGGGGGTGATCAGGGGGTTAAACCTTTATTAGGCGGGGTTAGGGGGCTACACTGGACCTAAGACTAAACTTTGGTGACACTTTTACAGTCACAAATGTCACTGATTGCAGTGATCACTAAATAAATGGTCACTGCAATCAGTGACACTGTGACTGGGGGCTGGGGGGGTGATCTGGGGGGTGATCTGGGGTGTCTGGGGGGGCCTGGGGGGGCGATTTATGTCCCTATGTGTCCTGGTGTCAGTGTAGTGTTGTGTGCACTGACCTGATGTCTTCTCTTGTACGGCGCTCGGTATATGTGAGCGCCGCACCAGAGATGACATCACTTCCTCCTGCTTCCTCTGTCTGACACAGACAGAGGGGGCATTTCCATTCGCCGGGAGCGATCGCGAGGGGGTGGCCGGAAACGAATGGCTGCCCCCTCATCCCGGAACGCTCCCGGACACTTAGCCACCGCTCACTGTATAGGAGGGGGGTCCGATTGGACCCCCCAACCAGTGGCGTCACTAGGGTTGGTGTCACCCGGTGCGAAAAAAAATTGTGTCACCCCCCAACAACTATAGTCCCCCCTCAGTACAGACCCCCCTCCACTAACTACAGACCCCACTCCCACAGTATAGATCCCTTCCCTCAGTACAAACCCGCTCCACTAAGTACAGACTCTCCGCCATCAATAATCAATATAGACCCGCCTCCCTCAGTATGAACCCCCACCTCAGTGCAGACCGCTCCATCAGTACAGACACCCCCACCTCAGTGCAGACCCCCTCAGTTACAGACACCCCCCCTCAGTTACAGACACCCCTCGTACAGACACCCCCCTCAGTACAGACACCCCCCTCAGTACAGACACCCCCTCGTACAGACTCCCCCTCGTACAGACCACCCCTCAGTTACAGACACCCCCTCAGTTACAGACACACCCTCAGTTACAGACACACCCTCAGTTAAAGACTCCCCCTCAGTTACAGACACCCCCCTCAGTTACAGACACCCCCCTCAGTACATACACCCCCCTCAGTACAGACACCCCCTCAGTACAGACACCCCCACCTCAGTACAGACCGCTCCATCAGTACAGACACCCCCACCTCAGTGCAGACCTCCTCAGTTACAGACACCCTGCTCAGTTACAGACACCCCCCACAGTACCAGACACCCCTCGTACAGACACCCCCTCAGTTACAGACACCCCCCTCAGTACAGACACCCCCTTGGTACCAGACCCCCCTCAGTACAGACACCCCCTCAGTTACAGCCCCCCTGGTGCAAACTCCCCCTAGTGCAGACCCCATCAGTACAGACACCCCCACCTCAGTGCAGACCTCCTCAGTTACAGACACCCTGCTCAGTTACAGACACCCCCCACAGTACCAGACACCCCTCGTACAGACACCCCCTCAGTTACAGACACCCCCCTCAGTACAGACACCCCCCTCAGTACAGACACCCCCTTGGTACCAGACCCCCCTCAGTACAGACACCCCCTCAGTTACAGCCCCCCTGGTGCAAACTCCCCCTAGTGCAGACCCCAGCAGTACAGACACCCCCTCCCCCCATCAGTAAAGATGCCCCCCTTACCTTACAGACCTCAGAACAGAGCGGCAGATACACACAGCGGTGTGTCTCTCGAGAGCGGGCTCCTCCTCCTCCTCTGTGGATGTAAACAGAGAGGAGGCAGAGGGGGCGGCGGCTTCCTTCCGCTCCGCTGAGGGACACAGCCGCAGCGTGAGCCTAAGGCACAGGGCAGCGGGCAATGTCAGTGTGGTGCCGCTGCGCTACCCATGGGTGTCACCCCTCTGGTGGGTGTCACCCGGGTGCGGCCCGCCCCCCCCGCACCTGGCTAGCAACGCTAGTGCGTGTCGTCACATCATCACAGTGCAGTGTGATGATGTGACAGGCTGAGTCGCTCGCTGGCTCTGTAGGGTAGGGAGGAGGATTGGAATTTAGGAATAGGAAGAATAAGGAGCCGGAGGACACACACCAGGCGCGGCCGCGGCGCTGGAGGTGTTGTTCCAGGCTTCCAGCCCAGCGGGGTGAAATTAATCAATGAATGGGTCAGCTGTAAAAAAAAAAAAAAAAAAAAAAAGGGAGGGTGTCACCCCTCTATAGCGGGTGTCACCCGGGGGCGGACCGCACCCCCCGCACCCCCCTAACAACGCCTCTGCCCCCAACTATACAAAGGCAATCACGTATGCTCTACGTGATTGTGCCTGTCGGTGCCATTCTGCCGACGTATATATACAGTGAGCGGTCGTTAAGTGGTTAAAAATCTACCAGTACAAAATTACAAACAGGTTCTACTTAAGAACAAACCTACAGTCCCTGTCTTGTTTGCACCGCCTGTATACTGCTGTTCAGAGTATATAGGGCCTTTTTTTAATTTGGGTGCAGGGTTCCCCTTAATATTCATACAAGACCCAAAGGGCCTGGTAATGGGCTGGGGGGGGGGGGTACCCATGCCGTTTTTCTCGATGATTTTCATCCATATTACCGGGACCAGACATTACATTAAAGCCGCAGGCAGTTTTAAATAACTTTTATTCCTTTAGAAATGTCATTTTGTGCAGGGACAGTTATAAACACGGGAAACATGCGCCACTTTACAGGCATACTATAGACACCCCCAGGGATTTAAAGGAATATTTCACTTTTATTGTTTCACGTTAAGCATCATTAAAATCACTGCTCCCGAAAAAACTGCAGTTTTGAAAACTTTTTTTGGCATTGATTCATGTCCCCTGGGGCAGGACCCGGGTCCCCAACCCTTTTTACGTCAATAACTTGCATATTAGCCTTTAAAATTCGCACTTTTGATTTCTCACATTCGAGTCCCATAGACTTTAACAGGGTTCGAACTTTCGGTCCGTTCGCATGTTCTGGATGCGAACCGAACCGGGGGGTGTTCGGCTCATCCCTAGTTATTGGCTGGATCACCAGCTGTAAATAATATATATAATAAGTCTACAAAAAGAAAACTAAAGCAGCCATCACATCTAAGGTTTGGTGATCTACAATATACTCTGTTTTTGTTCTTGGGTTTAGATACACTAAGATTTGAAATGCCTTTATTCATACGGGATAATGCAGACTTTTTATGGGACATGTAGCACCCCATCCTGAACATAACGGGAGATCGGGGAGAATTTCAGTCCGTGCGGCTGCTGCTTTTATTCCTGTTTTGTAGCACTAATTAATGGGCCAGGGGCCAGCAAGCCTTCCTTTTAAGAAAAGATTCACAAGCCTTCAGGTGGCTGACCTCTACTCGCTCGTATGAGATCAAGAGCTGGGAATTTTCTTAACTGAGCGCGCCTGTTGTAATAAAAATAACAAAATAATGCGACATTTGGGGCTCATTTTTTTCCAAAAGGTTAAATCCGGGATAACTAGGATCACAGCCCTTCCGGAATATGGTTTATAGAGCAAAGCTCTGGCATCCTGCATGATGAGAAATTGTCTCCTGAGCTACATAGCAGGCACTTTGCGGTTGCTGCATGTATCTTCTGATTAGAGCACCCCAAATTCAGGGGCATCCTCTGGCCTGTTGCCCTCTCCTCCTGGTGCCTTCATATGATCACTAAATGTTATGGGAAACCTCATTAACCAGAAAGCAGTTCAGTGTGGGCAGTGTCCTAGCTGGCAGGGGCATATATTTTGAAAAACTTCAGATTTAAAAAAAGGTGGTCACTCTTTATGCCCCATGCAGCCATAGCAGGGGTAGATGGATGACAAGAGTAGGTGCATTACTTTTGGCAGGTCATGTAATTTTTATGTGAAAAAAAAAGATTTGTGAATCTTAGGCCCCATTTACACCTCAACGTTTTGTAGCTTGAAGTTTGAAGCTCCAAAATGGAGGAGAAAAAAATCAATTTTTCTCTATGGAGATGATTCCCATCTCTACTCCAAGTCGCCTGAAGCTCAAAAAAAGTTCTGGAGCTTTTTTTGTAACTCAAAATGGGCAGAATTGCGCGTTTTTATCCCCATAGAAATTAATGGAAACGCACAATTTTCTGTGTGTTTTGTTATGCGTTTTTGTGTGAGTTTCTGCTCAAATGCAAAAAAAATTAATAATATTATGTGAATTAATAAATGTAAAAAAAATACACAAACTAAAAATCATCATAAATAAAATAAATTAATAATATGTAATAATAAATAAACAATTAACCCCTAACCTTAAAAAGAATATAAAATAAATTATTATTAGTAATAATAAGAATAAAATAATAATAATACACACCCAAAAAGGAACAAAAAAATATATAATCTATTATTATTATTATTATTATAACTATTTATTTATTTTGTGTTAGGGTTAGGATGTTTATTATTTTTTTATTATTTTTTTTATAGGGTTAGGGGTTGATTATTGTATTTATTTTTACATTTTATTAATTTATTGTATTTATTTATGATTATTTTTATTTATTTGTGTTTTTATTTTATATTTATTTATTATTATTATTATTATTATTATTATTATTATTAGTAGTAGTAGTAGTAGTAGTAGTAGTAGTAGTAGTAGTAGTAGTAGCAGTAGTAGTAGTAGCAATACCCTAACCCTAACAAAAGTAAATAAATAATAATAACTACTAACTAACTAACCCAAACTCTAATCCCTAACCCCAGCCCCTAATTCTAACCTAACCTTAATAATAATAAGTGAATAATAATAATAAAAAAATAAATAAAAGCTAAAAAAGCTGAAAAACCTAGCAGCAAACGACGCAACAGATGATAGTTTGCTCTATTGGATAATAAAAGAAAATGCCAAAGCTCAAAAACGCTGCATATAAATGCTGAAAAATCACAGCAATCGCGCATTAAAACGCACAAAATCAGTTTTGAAAGTGTAATTAACTAAGAATTGTGCGGTAAATAATTACTGCTGTAAAGTTTCCATAATGCGGTAATTGGTAATTAATGCATATTTTCATGGGGTAATTTATCGCATTGAGCTGGTTGCTAAGGGGTGGGCCGGGAAGCCGGCTGCCTCGTCCTTAACAACAGACGGCTTACCAGCTGTCAGCTGAATGTAAAGAAAACATGCTGGCAATTAAAGATTTGGAAAACAAACAGCGTGGGTACCCCCCCATATGGATTTTAAGTGGAACCCCATGCCAAAATAAAAAATCCCCCCAGAATACATACCAGACCCTTATCCCAGCATGCAGCCTGGCAAGTCAGGAAAGGGAGGGGATGAGCAAGTTGATCATTAGTAGGATGAGGTTAGATCGTTTTCCACTTCCTAAGCTGTCCTGCACCACTTATCCAGGCGTTTCCCCCCCTTATCAGCATCCTGTGACACCTAATTTTATACAATTCTACAAATACCAGAAAAAAAATGGCAAGCTCGATAAAATCCCTCCAAGCTGGAGGAGCAGGAATATCTGTAAACTGCAGTATGGAGATCCACAAAAGCCAAGTGCTTGGGGAAAGGAGAGCGTGAAATAGCTGTAGTGGTGTTAGGAGTGCTTAGATTGGCCGGGGAAGAGAAGTGGGAGACAAGAGAGGGGATTAGCCGGTCTGCAACGGTAAGGTCTCCGCGTCGTTCCCCTGTGATGTCAGAGGTGGGGCCTTCAGCAGTTGGAAAAACTTGATATCAATATCAGCTGAGCAATGTCGAGTGAATTAGCCTTTATCAGGTGTTGAAAAGGGCCCATCGACGTGACGGCCTGCAGCAGACATCATACATTTCTGCTTAATACTTTTAGACGTGCCTGCTGATACAGGAATTTCCACATGCCAAGATGGACAGAGGATCACAGAAACCAATGAACCGCTCCGCTCCCTGATTAGCTTAAAGTGAAAATCTAGTTTTGTTCAGAGGACCCCCTCCAGGTTAAAGAGAACCTGTAGTGAAAATATGGGAGTTGTTATTGCTGGCTTTGTTATAAAAGTTCAGATATTCTTTTTATGGACGACAGTCACCACTGCTGTCCTATATGGCTGTGTAGTGGTACCCCCAAAAGGGCCGCAGATGTTACTAGGTTCTCTCCCACTTTAGTGCAGAGGCAGCAAGGCACACGGCAACAGTCCATACACTCCGGCTCAATAATCAGTCCAGCGGTTTATCTTTTTCTATATTTTATTGCTTAAAGGAACTAGGGAGGGTAGTGCAGGATACTCCAAAATGCTGGGATAAAGGTGTCAGAGGTCAATTCTTTAAACAACTGCAGCACAGTTCTTTTCACTCACAGTTGGGGACCATGAGATATTTGGTAAACCAATGCAGCAAGACTGGAACAGTCTTTAGATTCACAGCTGGGAACCATGAAGCAGCTTGTAGAACGGATAGGCTAGACTAGAACAGTCTATAGGTTCAATGCTGGGGACCATGAAGTAGCTTGTAGAACATATAGGCTAGACTGGAACAGTCTATGGGTTCAATGCTGGGGACCATGAAGCAGCTTGTAGAACAGATAGGCTAGACTGGAACAGTAAATGGGTTCAATGCTTTGGGACCATGAACTAGCTTGTAGAACATATAGGCTAGACTGGAACAGTCTATTGGTTCAATGCTGGGGACCATGAAGTAGCTTGTAGAAGGGATAGGCTAGACTGGAACAGTCTATGGGTTCAATGCTGGGGACCATGCAGCTTGTAGAATGGATAGGCCAGACTGGAACAGTCTATAGGTTCAATGCTGGGGGCCATGAAGTAGCTTGTAGAACATATAGGCTAGACTGGAACAGTCTATGGGTTCAATGCTGGGGACCATGAAGTAGCTTGTAGAACATATAGGCTAGACTGGAACAGTCTATAGGTTCAATGCTGGGGACCATGAAGTAGCTTGTATAACATATAGGCTAGACTGGAACAGTCTATGGGTTCAATGCTGGGGACCATGAAGCAGCTTGTAGAACGGATAGGCCAGACTGGAACAGTCTATAGGTTCAATGCTGGGGACCATGAAGTAGCTTGTAGAACATATAGGCTAGACTGGAACAGTCTATGGGTTCAATGCTGGGGACCATGAAGTAGCTTGTAGAACATATAGGCTAGACTGGAACAGTCTATGGGTTCAATGCTGGGGACCATGAAGTAGCTTGTAGAACAGTAGGAGGCGATACTCACAGAACCCTGGAACAGGATCAGTTTATAGGTGCAGGCTTTGCTCAGCATCCAGTCCCAGGGCTTCGGGGGGAAAGCAGCTGATCTACTCCTTGGCTCATTGATCCATCCCCTCAGTGGGAGAAGAGACAATCTCCTCAGGGTTCCAAACTATTTCACAGCTCTCCCAACCACCATCTGGGCATACTTCCCCAGGGGTTGGCTGGGCCCTGTTCAGCATTCAGGCAGGTAATTTTATTACTCCTTCCCTGAACTTCAAAAACTTCTTCTTGAGCAGGGGTCTCCAAACTTTCTAAACAAAGGGCCAATTTACTGTGATTTAGACTTTAGGGTGGCTGGACTGTGCCCAGTGGGAGTAAACAATGCCCCATCTTTGGTATTAGAGGGAGGAATAGTGTCACATCATTGGAGTCAGTGGAAGGAATAGTGCCTCATTGTAGGTGTCAGTGAAAGGAATCATGCTCCATCGATGGTGTAAGTGGAAGGAACAGTGTTGCATTGTTGGTGTCAGTGGCAGGAATTATGCCCCATTGTTGGTGTCAGTGGCAGGAAAAATGCCTCAAGGGTCGAACAAAGGCAAGCACAGGGCCTCATCTGGCCCCCGGGCCGCAGTTTGGGGACCACTGTTCTAAAGACAGGGGGAACTAATCAAACTCCCAGCCAGTGCAGCCCTGAGCAGACCTGAATAAACAATCATTGCTTCTCTGGCTACAGCAGGAGCCAAAAAGTAATATAGCCTAGTAGCCTAACTAGGAGGGTGCTACAACTGTATATATCAGGAGGGTAGAAATCATCATAGTCTTTGCAAGACTACAAGACTACAAATTTATTGAAACCCGACTGGCATGCATACACTTTCAATGTAGGAGGGCACTCCACTGACCCCCAGTATAAGGGAGCACTACTCCGATGGAGTTCCACACAGACGATCGGAATTTGCTATCGTTTTTTTTTTCCCATCGGATAAATTTAAAACATGTTCTATTTTTTAATCACCGATGGAAAAAAGACCGATGGGGCCCATACACGATCGGTTTGTCCGATGAAAAAAGTCCATCGGACTGTTTTCATCGGTAAAACCGATCGTGTGTACAGGGCTTTACTGATTTACACTTTGTTCCTCTTATTGTATACACCGTGAAGGCACTCATGAGTTTTCTATCATTATTTGACCAGACCAGACTAACAAATGTATTTACAATGGTTTTGCTGTACAATAATGTGCATAACTTTGGCTCAAACACTTTCCATACATATGGCTAGTAACTCTACACTTTCCAACTCTGGGTCCTGTCACACGTGGACTTCTTCCTCGACTAGCATCACAATTGTAGGATGTGTGGTTTTACTTCCTTTCCCAAAGAGAGTACACCCCGGGGAACACCCCCCTATATACTTTCACAAAGGGGTGTAACCTTGCCTCTGGCTATCGCACACCTGCACACATTTAACCCTACTGATACTGGCTATTATTACACACATAAATACAGTGACTATAGTAGAACCTGCCAACACACTGACCATCAACTTAACAGAGCACTACAAATATCATCAGCCTAAGTGGGCAATACACTATAGACTTTCAATGTACGGACTATTCCTTAATACCAGTGTAAGGGGGCCCTTCATCAGTAATTACCAGCATATGGGGTACCTTCACTGGTAACCATCAATATAAGGAGGGATCTTCACCATTTACCACCAATATAAGGAAACACTTTACTTCTGGCCACAAAGATCGGGGAGCATTATGCAACACCTTTCCACAAACTGCTAATGGAAAGAGGCACTACATTAACCTCCAGTGTAAGGGGACACGTTTCACTGACCACAAACCTAAGATGGCATATCAGCACTCATGGTGTAAATAGGCATTTACACAGGACACATGTGAAATGGGGCAATTCTTCACTGGCCATCAACGTAAGAGGCCATGCAGTGACCATGTTTTGCACAGTTCATACCCCTGACATACTCTTGACTGTTGCACTTTGTAAGCTGTGCCGTACATTACATACTCCTGAGCAAAGTGTTCATTGTCTCAACAGTTGCTGGTTGTTGGGTAGTCTATAACTGCTTGAATTAAGTTCTTCCTTAAGGTAGGTTCAAAGTTTTGGCTCCCTTTCTTATCTCTTTTCTTTGTATTCTTAATGCAAAGAATTTTTTTTTAAATATCCATTGTTCTGATATTTATTTGCATCCGTGGGACTCTCACCTGTAGTACAGTAATTAAGGCATAGCCTAGCATGGCCATCACCAATACAGGGATATTCAGTCTAAAAAACTGACAGGAGGCAAGGCAGTGGCATGCAATTGTCAGGGGATAAGCCTGAGAAGATTGACTCAAAAGCCTGACATGTTTGTCAATACCCAGCATGGTCACATTTGCTCACAGCGCACAAATGTTCGTTCACAGTGCATGCTTGTACACACTGACGCAAGACATGTGCGATAGTTCTAGGTGCCCTCTGGCCTCTATAAAGATGACAGTTGCTTACAGACCTTGCTGACTGGTATTCAGCTCCCTGTTACCCATGTTCCTGTTTGCTTATACTTCTGGACTTCCCGTTACTGACCCGGCTTGCTTCTGGACTCTCCCTTGTCTCTCTCTCCTGACTTTGACCTTGGCTTGTTCCAGTCTGCTCCCTGGGTTTGGCCTTGCCTAGCCTGACCACGCTTTGATCCTCTCCTTCCTGACTCCTGGTATTCAGACCTTGGAACCTGCTTCTGACCCCTGGAGCAATTCCTATTCAGATGATACTGTACTGTATATAAATAGCGGTTGACTGGAGTTACCTTGAGAAATAATAGGAAATAAATGCAGTAGTCCCTGGTCCTGACTGTTCAACCTGTTATGTTTCTGTATAGCAACATTTTGCTTCTGTCCTTGTTCTTATGCCATGGGCTTCAGCTGCTTTAGCCTGAAGTCCGTTTGCCAATGTGTCACAATTTCAGCCTCCGACTTGTGCCTGAACTTTGCCTGAACTTGGGGTGCCTGCCAAAACAGCCCCACCCTTGACAACTTCAGTGGCTAATATATGAAACTTCCATATATGAAAGACCTTAAAGTGGATGCAAAGCCTAACTGGGTGACATTTAGTTTGCTGGTATTATATACAATTTTCATTCATAGAACGCTTTTTTCATCTTTTTTGTCATTCATTTTTTCATCTTTGTGCGTCTGATCCTGCTTGCACAATGTGTGTTGGCATGGACCCTTGTGTTCTGCATCAAGGACATGTGACAGGAAGTAATGGAATTTATTTTTATTTTTTTTCAGTAGATTTTTTTGGGTGCTTACAATTCATAAATAACATACACAGGATTAGAAAAAATAAAAAAGACTGCCAAACAAGCTGATGATTAGGCCTGTGCTTTCAACTCACACTGGACTAAATACCATTGTAGGTCCAATTCACTACTGGTTTGTTCACTTGGTTGCCAGTCAAGCCCTGATAAATGGGGCAACGTAGACCCCCAAAACGCGTGGCTATTTTTTGATCTGTACCTCTGATTTTTTAATGGAATAAGGTTGTATCTGGACCTCTAAGCAGTGATGTGGCACTTAAATTTCAACCATTCTTACATTACACTACAAGCCAAAGAGACCGTGGAGATCCTCTGGGGTATAGAAGCCGCCTGCCTAGGAACCAGATCATTTACACCAACATGAACACCTTGAGAAAACAATAACAGTAAAATAAACCTATGGGTCCAGCACTATCTTTCCACTTTCCTCAACTAAGAAAAAAAAAAAAGACAGTTTCTAGCTGTACATGTGTAGCATTTACCCTCAAACGAGCCACTGATATATGGGTACCCTGACACACCAAAGATAAAAAAATTAAGTTTTATTTTGGGAAATACTTCTCCCAAAGCAACATACGGAATGGCAATAGCAACAAGCAATGATCAGTCATAGTTTTGTACAACACCACAAACAATAAAAGGACACCTTAAGGTGTCCTTTGTACCCAAACTCCGAATCTAGGGGGGTTCCAACTAAAGGACGGTACTGGAAGCTAAAAGGTCCTTTAGTATCTCGTGTCTGTCTGTGTTAGAGAGCTCAGGTTTAAATGGATCTCACAGTATAGGGTGCAAATACCCTAAATTTATCCCAGGGCAAGGTGTCACTGTCCCATTTAGAAGTAGGTAAAAAAGTTGGGGGCCACGGCTGTAATTAGGCCTTCGGTGGCGTTGGCGGCAACTCAGAACCCAGTAATGACGATCTCTCACAGAACCAGTCATGTGCCTTTCCTCCAGCTTGCTGGGTTTCTCTGACAGCTATGCCCTCCACACAAATATGGCAGCCCAGTGTCTCTCTGACACCACAGCAAACACTCACGACAGGCAGGTCTCCAACTCAGGAGTATAGTCTAGGGTTGCCACCTCATCTTTTTAAATTCAAACACATGTAGCGCACCCACCCCAGCCTTTACCTGCTTTTCTTATATGTTGTCTCCTTCGCAGGAAAGACTGAGGCACACCGCACCACAAGCCCGTACCCTCCTGGATGGGGAGGTTGAGCGGTGTTAGTTTTCTTGGGCCTACTTGCAGCCAGTGTTTAAAACCTCCAGAGCTGACCTCGTTTCTGGGGTAGCCAGAAACAAGTCCTTAATTCTGCCCAGTAAGCAACTGTCCACACCAACTGAAAAGCCCAACTTCTTATTTATTCTTAAGGGCAATAAATAGTCTCTTTGAGAGCAGACATGTTGAGACAAACACGGGTCAGATAAAGTGGGAGGAGGTCCAGGCACAAACTTAATTTTGGGTTTCTCTTGTTCTGGTTTGCACGAACAGGCTTGGTGCATGGTCCCTGCCACGGACCATGAGGTTGGTCACTGCCACTGACCTGGTGAATAGTTGCAAGTCACTGCCACTGACCTGATGTGCGTAGAGTCACTGCCACTGTGACATAAAGAACCCACACTTCCTTCCTTGAGTAACTTAGCCCTTTTCAAGATAACAACATCCCTCCGGAAAGTTACCAGAGGCCCCCTCTGTCACCATGACTCTGCGCTGGGTCTTCAGAAAGGGTTACCTCCCTGGCCTCCTCGTCCTGGATACGGGTCCCCTCGCAAGGCAGATCCCTGGGAGCCTCGATCCTTAGCAACCTTCGGCTGGGGTCCGCTGAGTTCCGGGCCCTCACCAAAGTACCTCACCCCAGACTGAAGGTGTCTGGGATGGAAACAGCAGCTCCGTCTCTGGGCCTAGGGCACCTGAAGGCAACCCACACGCACCCAGGCCTAAGGTGCCTGAGCGTGGACCCGACCAGGCCTCCGGGCCTAGGGCACCCGGAGGCGACACACACACACCCAGGCCTAAGGTGCCTGGGCGTGGACCCCAACGAACCCTCTCTGGAAGATGGCCGCCCCATTTTATATCCTCTCCCGACAGGCACAGCAGGTTCCCCGCCCTGCCGTACTGCTGCCGAGAGGGGACAAAAAAAAAGGCACAACCTTGTACTGCGGTCCAACCTGGGCCCATGGCAACAGCACCACCCATGGAACTGCACACCAGTACTATCTCCCAGGAATAGAAATGGTCCATGAAACCTAACAATTAGTGCATCTGAGCCTAGTTACCACTCAGATGCTCCCCCTAAATATGACACCCCGATACACACATATGAATTATACAGGTCTAAGGCTAATTTAATGCAGGTAAGGCACCAAGTTTAATTACCACCTAAATCAGCCACAGAACTTGTGAAATTATTATGTGTTCAGTTTTAAAGGGATGAGGTGGCAACCCTAGCCCAGTCTCTGGCTACCTCTTACATCCCACATGTGACTACCCTAAGCCCAGGCTTCTTTTTCCTTTTCTCCTGCTGCAGCTTTCTGTAGTCCCATCCAGTCCTTGTCTTGATAGAGAATTGTCTCCTAGTGTCCTCTGTTGTCCCAGTGTGATGAGTAATGACAGTCCAGTCCATGCAGCAGCGGGAAGGAAGTACAGTGGACCCGGGGCTTCACATGCATAACACACATACAGTGCCCTGAAAAAGTATTCATACCCCTTGAAATTTTCCACATTTTGTCATGTTACAACTAAAAATGTAAAAGTTTTTTATTGGGATTTTACGTGATAGACCAACACAAAGTGGCACATAATTGTGAAGTGGAAGGAAAATGATAAATGGTTTTCAACATTTTTTTTCAAATAAATATCTGAAAAGTGTGGCGTGCATTTGTATTCAGCCCCCTTTACTCTGATACCCCTAACTAAAATCCAGTGGAACCAATTGCTTTCAGAAGTCACCTAATTAGTAAACAGAGTCCACCTGTGTGTAATTTATTCTCAGTATAAATATAGCCATTCTGTGAAGCCCTCAGAGGTTTGTTAGAGAACCATAGTGAACATACAGCATCGTGAAGGCCAAGGAACACACCAGACAGGTCAGGGATAAAGTTGTGGAGAAGTATAAAGCAGGGTTAGGTTATAAAAAAATATCCCAAGCTTTGAACATCTCACAGAGCACTGTTCAATCCATCATCCGAAAATGGAAAGAGTATGGCACAACTGCAAACCTACCAAGACATGGGCGTCCACCTAAGGCCCCATGCACACGAGACGCCGGTGCAAACTCTGCTGAACACACGTTTTTAAAGGCTAAAACCGGCGTTTAAAAACGCCCGTTTTGCCGCGATTTTAGCGGCGTTTTACCGCGTTTGCGTCTATAGGCGTTTAGTTAAGAAACATCATAAGACCCTCCCTAAGCTCAAAAAACATTATTATTTAACCATTTCAGCCATTTTGGGAGACCAGCAGCTGAGAGAGCAGCAGTGTACTTGTATTTAGCGTATCACTTGCCACATCATCTGCCACAAGCTGTGGATTGTCCACTTGCCACGTCACCTGATACGTCACCTGGCCACGTCACCTGCCACAAGTTGTGAATTGTCCACTTGCCACGTCACCTGCCACGTCACCTGGCCACAAGTTGTGCATTGTCCACTTGCCACATCACCTGGCCACGTCACCTGGCCATGTCACCTGCCACGTCACCTGCCACAAGTTGTGGAATGTTCACTTGCCACGTCACCTGGCCACGTCACCTGGCCACGTCACCTGCCACAAGTTGTGAATTGTCCACTTGCCACGTCACCTGCCATGTCACCTGCCACAAGTTGTGAATTGTCCACTTGCCACATCACCTGCCACGTCACCTGGCCACAAGTTGTGCATTGTCCACTTGCCACATCACCTGGCCACGTCACCTGGCCATGTCACCTGCCACGTCACCTGCCACAAGTTGTGGAATGTTCACTTGCCACGTCACCTGGCCACGTCACCTGGCCACGTCACCTGGCCACGTCACCTGCCACAAGTTGTGCATTGTCCACTTGCCACGTCACCTGGCCACGTCACCTGCCACAAGTTTTGGATTGTCCACTTGCCACGTCACCTGCCACGTCACCTGCCACGTCACCTGCCACAATTTGTGGATTGTCCATCTGCCACGTCACCTGGCCACGTCACCTGCCACAAGTTTTGGATTGTCCACTTGCCACGTCACCTGCCACGTCACCTGCCACAATTTGTGGATTTCCACCTGCCACGTCACCTGGCAACATCACCTGCCACAAGTTGTGGATTGTCCACTTGCCACGTCACCTGCCACAAGTTGTGAATTGTCTACAGTGCAATGCAAGCAATTACAGTTTTTTTTTCATATTTTTTTGATGGTTTTTCATCATTTGCCATCATTTTTGAGATTTCAAATGTAAAAAAATAGGTCACCTTTAAAAACGCTAATAAACGAAATCGCGGCAAAACGCCGGTACCCGCGTTTTGCCGCGTTTAGCCGCGTTTTGCGTCTGAAACGTGGAAAACTTTTGCGTCTGAACCCATTTTTTTGCTTCTGGAAAAACGAGGTTAAACGCAACTGCCTAAAAACGGCAATAAACGAGAGTGTGTGCATGGACACATAGGATAACATTGAATGGGTTCAGGAGCAGTTGAAAAAAGTGTCCAACTGCCTCTGAACGCGCGTTCAACAGCAAATAACAGCGTCTCGTGTGCATGGGACCTAAACAGACAGGCTGGGCAAGGAGAACATTAATCAGAGAAGCAGCCAAGAGGTCCATGGTAACTCTGGAGGAGCTGCAGAGATCCACAGCTCAGGTGGGAGAATCTGTCTATAGGACAAATATTAGTCGTGCTTCTCCACAAATCTGGCCTTTATGGAAGAGTGGCAAGAAGAAAGCCATTGTTGAAAGAAAGCCATAAGAAGTCCCAATTGCAGTTTGCGAGGAGCCATGTGGGGGACACAGCAAACATGTGGAAGAAGCTGCTCTGGTCAGATAAGACCAAAATTGAACTTTTTGGCCTAAAAGAAAAACGCTATGGGTGGTGGAAAACTAATACTGCACATGACCCTGAACACACCATCTCCACTGTGAAACATGGTGGTGGCAGCATCATGTTGTTGGGATGCTTTTCTTCAGCAGGGACAGGGAAGCTGGTCAGAGTTGATGGGAAGATGGATGGAGCCAAATACAGATCAATCTTAGAAGAAAACCTGTTAAGCCCTGTACACACGATCGGTTTTACCGATGAAAACAGTCCGATGGACTTTTTTCATCGGACAAACCGATCGTGTATGGGCCCCATCGCTCTTTTTTCCATCGGTGTTAAAAAATAAAACATGTTTTAAATTTTATTTATTTAAATTTTTAAACCCACGCATGCTCAGAATCAAGTCGACGCATGCTCAGAAGCATAGAACTTAGTTTTTCTTGGCTCGTCAGAGTGTTTTGGGACGATCGTTTTTTGACTGATGGTGTGTAGGCAAGACTGATGGAAGTCAGCTTCATCGGATTTCCGATGGAAAAATCCATCGGTTTAAAATCCATAGGAAATCCGATCGTGTGTACAGGGCTTTAGAGTCTGCAAAAGACTTGAGACTGGGGCGGAGGTTCACCTTCCAGCACGACAACCACCCTAAGCATTTAGTCAGAGCTACAATGGAATGGTTTCGATTAAAGCATATTCATGTGTTAGGATGGCCCAGTCAAAGTCCAGATGTAAATCCAATTGAGAATCTGTGGCAAGACTTGAAAATTGCTGTTCACAGACGCTCTCCATCCAACCTGACAGAGCTTGAGATATTTTGCAAAGAAGAATGTGCAAAAATGTTCCTCTCTAGATGTGCAAAGCTGGTAGAGACATCCCCAAAAAGACTTGCAGCCGTAAGGTGGTTCTACAAAGTATTGACTAAGGGGGGCTGAATACAAATGTACGCCACACTTTTCACATATTTATTTCTAAAAAAAAAAATTTTTAAACATTTATCATTTTCCTTCCACTTCACAATTATGTGCCACTTTGTGTTGGTCTATCACATAAAATCCCAATAAAATACATTTACGTTTTTGGCTGTAACATGACAAAATGTGGAAAATGTCAAGGGGTGTGAATACTTTTTTAAGGCACTGTAAATAAATAGGCATTCACTGTATTCCTGGAAAACTTTTCAGGGGGGCACAAAAAAATGAATTGTAGCAGATTAAAGGTGTTGTAAAGGTTCATTTTTTATTTTCTAAATAGGTTCCTTTAAGCTAGTGCATTGTTGGTTCACTTACCTTTTCCTTCAATTTGCCTTCTAAATGTTTTTTTTCTGTCTCTGAATTTCTCACTTCCTGTTTCTCCTCAATAAACTTCACACCATTATCCAAGTGGTGTTTAGTCAGCCAGAACAGCTTACTGAACAACTTACTGAGGAGGAACAGGAAGTGATAAATTCAGACAAAGAAAACAAACAAAAAAAAACATTTAGAAGGGAAATCGAAAGAAAAGGTAAGTGAACCAACAATGCACTAGCTTAAAGGAACCTATTTAGAAAATAAAAAATGAACCTTTACAACCCCTTTAAGGAAGGACTGGAACTGCTCAAACTGTGATTATTTACTCTGTATTTGATGCTCCCATGAGTCTTTGTAGTCTGATTCTCATTCAGATAATGCAGGTTTTTGAAAGTGCAGTAGTTGTAGTTGCTGCATTATAACCCACGATAACTTCAAGGACATCCTGTTAATCAGACAATCAGGTTGTTACTGGATGTATGTTAAATGACTAAAGAAAAAAGGGGTTCCCCTGGGTGGACTTTTAAGGTACTAGTAGTATTAATTCCAAATATACAGGATATTGAAGTAAAAAATAGTTTTTATTCACAATTATATGTAGCGGGGTCTTAAAAGTTAGTGGGATACACCTGGGGGTAGAGAGACCCAGGTGTGTAATTATGTCAGGGATTAGACCCCTTTTTCTTATTCGTGGAGGATTGGGTGGTGTAATATTCTCTTTGACCAGTGGGTGTCAGTGTACCTACTGGCTCGAGGTAGAATCACTACCACAGTGCTACCCTTCTTTGTCCCTTCCTGGAGATGGTACGGCTGGGGCGGGGAACCCGCCGTGGTGTCGATGGGAGGGGATAAAAGGGGGAGACGCCCTCGCCACGAGGTCGGTTGGTTTTCGGAAGAGATCATCTCGTCACGCACCCAGGCACCTTAGGCCTGGGTGCGGGCGGTTCAAGGTTCCGGCCTAGGCGCCCTAGGCCTGGCCGGAATGAAGATGGAGTCCATCCCGGGCACCTTCAGCCTGGGGTGAGGTACTATTAAGGAGGCCTGGGACCCGGTGACTCCGACTGGGTCCCGCGAGGGTGAAGTTGCTCCAGGGCGCCCCTTGCGAGGGGACCCGCATCTGAGGTGAGGAGGCTGGGGGGGTCACCCGTCCGAAGACCCGGTGCAGTGTCAACCCGGTGACGGATGGGCCTTCGGTAACTCCCTCGGAGGACATCTTCCCCTGATATGGGCTACAGCGCAGCGGAGGAGTTTTCATCAAGATTCCTGCAACCCCTGGTCATAGCACAGGGAGTGTAGGGACTAGGAACCTGTACAGTGCCTCGACCTGCTTCCCCATCGTATCCTGCCGTTGCATTTGACTGTATGTGGAGATACGCAATAAACCTGAGTTTGGACTTTGATGGGTGAATGGACTCTGTTGATGGGAACAAAGGGAGATTCCGGCACGGAAGGACTGACCCTCATAACCAGCACACATTTGGCCCGAGGAAAAGATTGATACTGGCCTTCACCTCACCCACATGCACGGGGAGGACATGGGCCGTAGCGCACCTCACTCTGTCGCTCAACATACCCCTAGTTAAAGAGGTCGGGGTGAGGCCGCTACATATACATGTAGCGGGGTCTCCGTTGAGGCCCCATGAACTACGTTACCCAGAACCCCGTTTGGCACCCAGGGTGCATTGGGCTGCCGCAGAGACTCATGGGTGGGGTATAAAAGGGGAGGACGAGGCTTAGCCCGGGCTCTTTGGACACCGCGCGGCTGGCAAGAGGACTTCCTGTGCGGACCTGCTGCGAGTGCAAGGCCCGAGGCCTGGGCCTTGCGCACTTCCAGAGAGCCTTCTACCTCGCTGCGGAGCCTGTGCGGCGACAGACATCTACCTGCTTGAGGGACGTCAGTGAACCGGAGATCAGGCGGTGGCAGATCCTGTGTGTGTGAACACAGCGGTGGGAGTTCCGGACTGGGATCAAGTCCGGAGGGGTGAGAGAGCACCTGCTCACAACCATACTCGAGTACTTTACTAGGCCTATAGACTGCCTTGGCCCATCGGGTGATATTTCCCTTTTCCTGTCAGGAGACTAGTTCGAGGACTGAGTCACATAGTCTCCGGGGAGTTGTTCCATTACCTTAGACCTTGTTGGATTACAAATATTGTTCCTGTATGTGCACCACCGATCATCTGGCATGCGAAGATTCCTTCTCTAGAGACTGAGTTTTAGTTAAGTCAGGCCTGACTGGGAGTTGATAGTATTATTGGGCGCCATATTGCCAATGGGGACCCAAGCTATATGTAGGTGTGTGTTAGAACTAATTGCGCATTATCATTAACTACTGTTAGTATTACTGCAGGGCTCTGCATGCATGTGTTATATGTAATATCAATTGTCAATCCCTTTTATCTACAAGTAAACCTTATACATTTTCTCAAATCTGGTGTTGGAATCCCTATATATATATTTTATCATCACTAGAAGAAAGGTATTGTGGGAGTGTGTATAGACTGTTATAGAGCTATATAGGAACACCACCCCTAGATTAGCTATGCCAGAGAAGGGCTGAGTAGATTGCCGGGGGTTGGCTGTGCTGTGTACAGGGCCCAAAAGCAAACCAGCAGCTCCCTTAGTTTGGGGGTATCGCTACATACATATTTATCAAAAAATGAAATATTAAATTAAAATATACAGTTTTAAAAATATAAACAGCACGCTGGGTTCTGTCAATGGAGTTGCCAGTCAAGCAAGAAGTGGGTATCAGAATATACAATTAATTAAAGTGCACTTTTTGCTGGACTGTCATGGTGTGAGGTTGACTCTGTCAATAATACAGTGTACTGTTTGACAGCGGACATTATTAGGTCTTTTACGGATCTCATATACTCAGGGACCTCTATCCCAGTCCCAGTATATCTCTTCTGGTTGATCCACCGGCTTCTCGATCTTTGGAATAATTTCTCCTTAACGGGATGAACACCTGTTCCTTATAAATGTCCTTCTCAAACCTGCATTAATTGTATATTCTGATACCCACTTCTTGCTTGACTGGCAACCCCATTGACAGAACCCAGCGTGCTGTTTATATTTTCAATGCTGTTAAAAAAATCGCATCCAATGAAATATTGATCATTCTTCTACTACATTTGTAATACATGAACTAATTGTCCTTCTCTGCACACCCCTGAAGAAGGTTACCCCGAAACGCGTCGGGTGTAAAGAAGGTTTTCATGTATTTACCTATATGGTGACAATCTTTGGAACTGTATATTTTAATTTAATATTTCATTTTTTGATAAATATGTATGTAGCGGGTACTTGAATTTAGGGGAAGCATCTGGGTGTTAGTGTAACCCAGGTGCCTTGATTGTTAGGAAATTCAAGGTTCCCTTTGTGAGTCTTGGAGGACTCTGGTGGTGTGAAGTTCTCGCCGGCCTAAAGGTAGCGTTGTTGCCTTGGACTGGGGCTGGGCTCGCACCGCAAGACTGTGCCTTTTTGTCCTCCTCTGGAGTGGTACAGCGGGGCGGGGAACCCGCTGTGACGCGAAGGGAGAGGTCACCTTGGGGTTCAGAGTGGGAGGACACGGCCGCACCCAGGCACCTTCAGCTTGGGTGCTGGCGTTCCGGTGCTCCAGGCCTAAGTTTCCTTGGCCTAGCTGGAGCGGAGATGGAGTCCATCTCAGGCACCTTTAGCCTGGTGTGAGGTACTATGGCGGATGCCTGGGGCTCAGTACCTTCGACTGAGTTCCGAGGGTGGAGGAATCCGAGGGGGCCCTAACTTCTTGGGTGCCCGTGTCTGAGTTTGTGAGGACTGGTGCGCAGTAACTTCTCCGAAGAGTCCGGCGCAGCATCGCTGGTGACGGAGAGGCCTCCACTTCTCCCTTGGACGGATTTCTTCCTCTGACAGGGGCAAAGTGAGCGAAGGTAATTCATATTCTATATTACCTAGTCAGTGGCAGCGACTATTCACCACTGGCGACAGCACAGTGGGCAGCAGCAAGAAGGGAAAGGATTGTACCTCGATCTGTCCCCATTTTCCAAAGGAGAAAGATAGTTTTATTGCTTGGCAAGAAGAATAAAACTGAGTTGGACCTATTCACTGTGTGGAACTCGGGTTACTAAAGCAAAGGAGTCAGGGACGAAGGACTGGACTTGACTCTAGGACACCTACACAGAACCCAATTTGCTGGCCTTCACCTCTTAGTTACGGAGGACGTGGGCCGTGGTGCGTCTTATCTCTCTCTCCCAGGTACCCCTAGACAACAGCCATATGACCGATAAAGATAGAGAGAGGGGTGAGTCCGCTACATGTATAATTGTGAAAAAAACAATTCTTTACTTCAATATCCTGTATATTTGGAATTAATACTACTAGTGCCTTAAAAGTCCACCCCTTTTTTCTTTTCTCATATATACTGGATGTGGCACAAGCATATATTTGCCATTCACCCCCCCCCCTTTCTGTGTTAAATGACTGAACCCCACCCGAAATGACATCCATTTATGATGCAAGGAGTGCCATACTTCCATCTCTTTAAAATCGCCTTAATCTTAGTTGGTGACCAGACTTGCCATGCATAAATTGCCCATTCTAAGAGAGTGGTCACCCACCAGGGATAAAGGGGTGGAACAGACTGTTAATGCAGTGAAAGGTGAGAGGAATATCTTCAAAAAAATGTAGTTCCTAATTTCAACACAATGTTTACAGCTTCAAAACAACATCATGTGAAACTGTCTTTAGGTAAACTCGCACCAAGACACCACACCGTAAAGTTGCCCTTTGATGCCAGCAGTCATTCTTACTGGGATAAAATAACAATTCTTATAAACTGTAATATTGATAAAAGTTCAATTCTTAAGGATTTTCACTGCACTTGATCTCTCTAATGGTTTTACCTGGTGGTTCTCGGGTACCATTAGGCTCAGTATATTTGGTACAATTCCCTGCTTGGCATTTTGGAGCTTAGGCCAGAGACTAGATTTATGACCTCTACTGTCTGCTACCAGTCCCACTAACAGGACCAAGACTTTCCCACTTTAAGGACAGTCAGTGCTGACTTAAAGGGGTTGTAAAGGTTTGTTTTTTTATTTTCTAAATAGGTTCCTTTAAGCTAGTGCATTGTTGGTTCACTTACCTTTTCCTTCGATTTCCCTTCTAAATATTCTTTTTATTTGTTTGAATTTCTCACTTCCTGTAAGCTTGCCCCCATCATCTGAGCCGTTCTGGCTGGGGGTTAGTCAATAGTCAGTGTGCTTGCCCCCTCCCTTGGGACTACATCCCTGCGGGGATGCACAGCGTCTCCCCTCAGGAATGTAGTCCCAAGGGAGGGGGCGAGCACGCTGAATAACCCCCAGCCAGAACGGCTCAGATGATGGGGGCAAGCTTACTGAGGAGGATCAGGAAGTGAGAAATTCAGACAAAGAAAAAAAACATTTAGAAGGGAAATCGAAGGAAAAGGTAAGTGAACCAACAATGCACTAGCTTAAGAGCCGGCTCACACAGGGGCCTCCTGGGATCCGACTTCAAGTCGCCCCAAGTCGCGCGGTTTAGAAAATTAATGGAAGTGAATGGAGCCGTCTTAATGTACACTACTGCAGAAAATGTTCCTGTACGACTTCAATCTGACTTCTAGGCGACTTGTACCCATTGATTTCAATGGAAGTTGCCTCCAAGTTGGATCCCCTGTCTTAACTGAAGCAACTTTCCAGGACGTAAAAATAGTTTTCCAGGCAAACCCCTCCCTCCCCCAGAGCTGATTATTGTTTGATTGACCACTGGAAAGCCTCCTGTCCTGGAGGCAACTTGAAGTTGCCTTGTAAGTAGCTTTATGTCGCGCTGTGATTCATGCTCAAGTCGTGTCCAAGTTGCCTCCCAAAGTCGCGCTGGAAGTCGTGTGGCCCCTGTGGGAACCGGCTCTAAAGGAACCTATTTAGAAAATAAAAAACAAGCCTTTACAACCCTTTTAAGTTCCCATTGTGCCAATATCTCTGAAACTTCCACTGCCAGCCAACCAAGGGTGCTCTCCTAGTCTCCTTCACAATTTCCACAGTTAAGCATTTGACTAATCCAAATGACAGATATCCCTGACAGATACAGTACAACCAGAACGTTTGGGGTATCCTACCAGGATTCCTCTTAGTTGTCCTAATCAAATTCTGGATATATCAGACACAAAAGAAAGCCCATGGTGCAGAAACATCATTCTTGGGGGTAAAACTAGGCATGTCCAGGGTTACTACTAAATCTTCTCTGAAAGATACATTATAGACTTCTTACATAAAACTTAAAATGTATTATTCACTTATAGGGCTTACTATTGTCCCAGCCACTTTATATGACTTGAAAAAGATAATCCAAGAAACTGACAGCTGGTCTCTAGGCATGAAAATATCTGCAATATTACTTCCTACCAAATCATGAACTTACAGTTACTCCTTCATGGCTGGCCTGGAAATATATGGGATGTCATTTTGAGATTGTACACTTTCCTCAGACAACATTTTTAAGATTAATGTAATAATCTTATTATTATTATTATTATTATACAGGATTTATATAGCGCCAACAGTTTGCGCAGCAGTTTACAACATCAGGCAAGACAGTACAGTCACAATACAATTCAATACAGAGGGATCAGAGGGCCCTGCTCGTTAGAGCCCTACAGTCTAGAAGGGAGGGTCAAGTGAAACAAAGGGTAGTAGCTGTGGGGGGTGATCAGGTGGACAAAATAAAAATACAGTTGTTAGGTGTGGGTAGGATAGGCTTCTCTGAAGAGGAGGGTTTTTAGGGATCCTCTAAAAGCTAATAGAGAAGGAGATAGACGGACAGATTGGGGTAAGGAGTTCCATAGGCTTGGAGAGGCTCTGGAAAAGTCCTGGAGACGAGCATGGGAGCAGGTGATGAGAGAGCTAGAGAGCAGGAGGTCTTGAGAAGAACGAATCTTATGAAATTGTTTGTGGATCTACAAGGCATTTGTCTCTTGTTGGTTGGTTGTCCAACACACAGTTCTTATTTTTAACACTCTAGGGCACTAGAGTGACTGTAGTGTGTTTCTGCAAAACTGAAAATGCCACAAAAAATGCATAGATGTGAACCAGGCCTTAATATAAGAGTATGAAAATAATACAAAGGCAATGAAAGTGGGACATGTGTTAAAGTCGAACTTAAAGGGTAACTCCAGCAAATAAAAAAGAAATAAAAATAATAATATAGCAATGTAATTGAATGTTAATAAAAACTACGGTACTTTCATTTTTAATGTGCAGCCGTGGAGATCGAGAATAGACAGTTAAGTGTTTGGGGGAGCTGGTATTTAAAGGTTTTCTATCCTTTAGGCTTATTTCACGCATGCGGACCGCTCATTTGATCAGTTCAGTCACTTTTTTTTAAAAGAAAAAAAGGATGAAGTTTACATCAGTTTTTCAGCAGTTTGTCATCTATTTTTTATCATTTTTTTTTCACATTATTCAGGGGGCGGCAAACCAACGTCTCCTCCCAACTCAGCGGTAAATAGACCGTTCCCCCGTCCCCCTCGGAGACAGACATGAATGTGGGGAACACCAGCAACACCCCCCACGTGGGAGACGGAGGACCTCCTTACCTTAGGAGGCAGATGCCCTGCCCGGGATGATTCCGATTCTCCCCACCTCCTCCCTCCCCTGTCTGAGCCGGGGAGTGCTGGATGCTGGATGGCTGAGCGGCTGCGGGTGAGCCATCCCTGGGATCATAGTGGCGACTGGTGCATCGGTCGGTCGGGCTTCACCAGCGTCTCCTCCGGCCGTGCGTCTCCTCCCTCCTCCTCCTAGGCCAATAGGATCGCTTCTCCTTTCAGCCAATAGGGAAATGGGTCTCACCTCCTGCTTCCGTTTTGGCTGGGAGCAGAATCTGTGTGACAATAGCGAATATTAGCGATCCCATTGGAATCCATGAGTCCGAGGCCATGCATGTAGAACAGGGGGCCGGATGCATAGATAGGGGGGGGTGGCATTGTGCGCCCCTAATGGACGGGACGCCACTGATCTGCCAGCTAGAGTCCTTAAAGCGGAAGTAAAGTCTGCTGGGTTTTTTTTTCATGGCCCTCTAGGTGGGTTATGCCATTATGTACTAGTATGCACAGCACACCTGTCATATGGCGTCCTCCCAGCACAGCGCTGGGACTGATCCGCCAGGCCCCCGACACTTCACCCAGTCTTCCTTCCGGGTCCTGTGCCTTCGGCCACTTGATAGGCCAGGCCAAGATGACGCCACTCCTGTGCATGCACATGGGAGTCACATCACCATGGCACAGATTGGGGGGCGTTAATTTTCGCTGAGCTGCTCATGCGCGGCTCAGCAAACATGACAGGCAGAAGGATGCATTCATGTCAGAAGAGACCAATAGGGTCTCTTCTGTCATAAATACCCTGCCTGTCAGCCATTTCAAGAAAAAACAAGTTTACTTCCTCTTTAACCAATTGAGTCACGGAGCCATTTTTTCATGCAAAAACAGACCGTTTGTCCGTTTACATCCTTTTTTTCACCCGATCTGTTTTTTTAACAGATGAAAAATAGGGCTTTCATCCGTCAAAAAAAACGGATGTTCACGGAAGCGGATGATAACGGATGTAAATTGATGATCATCCATTTACATCCATTTTTCCATAGGAATGCATTGATGTCCGTTTTTCATTTGTCAACGGATGGATGATAAACAGTCCGCATGTGTGAAAGGACCTTAATGCAGAGAATGCATTAAGGAAAATAAAACTTTTGCTTTTAGAACCACTATAATGTTCACTGAGAGAGTAAAGTTCTGCTTTATGGCAGATATAGTTTCATCCGCTAGTAAATGCCCTTCACTGAAAACCAGAAGGGAAGGGCATAAGATAATGCCCCAAATAATATGGTGCCACACTATGGAGGTAGAGCTTAAAACAGACATTGGGATTTCCAAGATTTCCAAAGACAGGGAAAATTGGAAGGCAATTTATGCTACCATTGGAATTAAGAATGAATGGTTATGGGGTGATTGTACAAATAATGTCAATGATGCTATTGTAGTGCCAACTAATCCTGCAAATCTAAATTCAGAAAGTTTCAGTAAAATACGCCAACTACTTGGTTTAAACATTTTCAAATGGGTCGATTTATGAAATGGAAACAAACTTTTATGTAGCGGCCTCCTCTCTCGCCTCTTCCTCTCTCAGCTCGTCTGTCTCTTGTCTAGTGGTACCTTAGAGGAGAGAGAGGGGGGTCACCACGCCAAGCCTTCACCACAGTTAGTTGTGTGGTGTAAGCAAAAGTTATTTTACCTTCGGGTCAGTGTTCTGCACCTGGAGTCTCTGAAGAGAATTACCTTGAACAATGTCAGCCAGAAAATGAGCCCCACACCATCTAAGTCCAACACTCCTTTATTCTTCTCAAGTGAACACAATCAGTTAGACTCCCTTAGAGAACAGAACAGACAAGGAGGTGTGGATGCAAGTAGGCCCAGACACAATGAACTCTCCACTTTCCTTCCTGAAAGTGGGCTGAGGTCTCCAAGCGAGGGGGGATTTCCTTCCAGGCGGTCTCCGATGGGAGGCTCACCTGTCACTGGCAATATGCTGCATCGGGTCTTCAAGCAAGTATCTCCCACTGGTCCATTACGCCTTCTGGATTCGGGTACCCACTCCCTGGGTTCCCTAGGACCTCCTTCCCTCGCGGAACTCAGTGGTGGGCACTGAGCTCCAGGCCTCCATCCGAGTACCTCACCCCAGGCTAAAGGTGCCTGGGATGGAACACGACCTCCGAATGTCCCCTGGGCCTAGGCCACCTAGGGGACCGACACGGACCCCTGCCCTCAGGCTGAAGGTGCCCGGGACTCGACTCCTGCCACCAAAAATGGCCGCCCCCTTTATACCCTCTCCCAGCAAGCAAGGCGGGTTCCCCGCCCCACCATACAACCACTGAGAGAGGCCAAAAGAGGTACGACACCGCAATGATGGATCAACCCCGGGCCCAAAGTGACAACGCCACCTAGTGGGCCCCAGGGAACCACCCATCACAGTCTCCCCACCAGATAAAAAAAAAATATAGAAAGCATATACCCGCTACACTTATAAATAGCCCCTAGGGCAGTGATGGTGAACCTTGGCACCCCAGATGTTTTGGAACTAAATTTTCCATGATGCTCCACTACACTGCAGAGTGCATGAGCATTATGGGAAATGTAGTTCCAAAACATCTGGGGTGCCAAGGTTCGGCATCACTGCCCTAGAATAAAGGAATAAATTGCTAAGTAAACTAGCTTATGTCAGTATAAGGATGGATGGGTACAGTTAAGCAGCCACCCCAAGGTGAAAGAGTATTACTTACATGTATATGTGCAATGAGTGTCACACCAGCAAGGACTGTGGACCACTAAAGGGGGTCGGTGTCGGGAGCTGAGGGGGCGTGTTCAGCGGAGGCACCCACCACGAACAGCGCCCCAGGCGGATCCGGGCACAGCGAGCACTCCTGACATAAGCTAGTTTACTTAGCAATTTATTCCTTTATTGCAGAAACTTCATATACATGCTCCTGAAGAGCGGCTTTAAGACGCAAATCAAGCTGAGTTACCGGTTTACCATGTTATGTGCCAACCTATATCTACAGGGATTAGTCAATATTAGACCATGCAGATTGTATACTTTCTAAATTTATATCCAATTAATGAACACAGGTGGACCCTTTAACCTATCATGTGTACATTGTTTTCAGACATGTTGCCGCCTGGCATTACCGTGTCAGGAGCTGGCATCTGCCAGTGTGCAATTCTCTACTTTGTCTACAGACATGTTGCCACCTGGCATTACCGTGTCAGGTACTGGCATGTGCCAGTGTGCATTTGTTGTATTGTTTATTTAACCCATGCATTGTAACATATAAATATGTATTATTAAATATTTTATATCCACCATATCTGTTCTCTTTTGTTACCATGGGCTTCATTTAAAGTCCTACCCTTCCCCCCTTGGTGCATTTTTGCTGCCTTACCGGCTTCTTCTTTGCTCCTTCTTTTTTCAATAGATGGTAAATGAGAGTCAGGTGTGCAGGTTAAAAAGTGGCAGCATAGTGATGCCAGAAACATACCATCAATGGCAAAGCAGGGCAATTCTACTAATGTAGCCATGTATAATTTGCATCAAAATGCACTGATCAATGTATAAATGAAGCTGGCAGGGAAGGGGTTAACACTAGGGGGCGATCAAGGGGTTAAGTGTGTTCCCTAGGTATGTTCTAACTTTAGGGGGGATGGGCTTACTGGGACATGACAGAGATCGCTGTTCCCGATCACTGAAAACAGAAGATCTCTGACATGTCCCCTGTCAGAACAAGGATCCGCTTGTTTACAAAGGCAGATCCCCGTTCTGCCTCTGTACTAGGCGATCGCGGGTCGCCGGCAGACATCGAGTCTGCCCCACCCACAGGCACACTCCCGCAGCGGGAGCAAGAGCTCACTGACGTGCGCCCACCCGCAACTGCACCTGCGCGAGCCGCCGTACAGGTACGGCGATTCACGCAACACTGCCAACCTGCCGCAGTATATCTGCGTGAGCTGGTCGGCTAATGGTTAAACAATGTCTCTGCTATAGTCATAATTTGCTAACAAATTCTTTATTGCACTGACCTCCAAACCTTGTTTATCATTTTTACCTTAACGGACTTATAACGTGTATCCCTAGTAGAGATTTTCAGTTTTGTTGTAAATTTTTAGTTTACCAGTTTTAATACACTTTTTTTTAAAAAAAAAATAACAGTTCTATTATCATATTTCACTGTTTCCTAATTTGTCTTCTGGATCGGCGATTTAAAAATACACAGGAAATCGGTCACACAATTCCATCAGAATGTCGAATCCCATGGGAATTGGATTCAGTTTGTAACCTCTTTATAGTTGGGCCCACAAAACAAATGAGATTCCAGCCTTGCGTCCGGCCTATACTCTTCTGCCGACATCTGAATTTCATCTTCAGGACACTATCCAGGAAGACATCTGCCAGGGGAAGTTCTTCCCAAACAAATAAATACAATAAAACTTCAATTTGTCAACTAAAACATCTTATGGGGAGCAGATGTCTGAAGGCGAATTTGTGATAATCTTATTATTGCTCTTGTCAGGTCTCATTATTCATTCGCCGTTTGCAAACAAACGATCTCAACACCAAGCGCAATTATCTGTCTAAATGGGAAACTTGTGTGGGATAAACATGGAGGACTTTCCTTCTGAAGAGCGCAAGAAAAGGTGGACCTAGTCTATATAGTCTGGGGTGTGACTACAAAACATGCTCCTCCACAGATCCTCTGTGGGGTATTTACTGCTACCTGGGGCTCTGATTTCCCTCACTTCTTGCCCCAGTGACAATGGATTGTCCAGACAGGATATGAGGGGAAAATCACCAAAAGCAATACAGACAGAAAAAAGGGTGATTTTTGTAGAGTAGGCGAAGGCTAGAATTCCTGTCAGCCTTTTATTTTTGTCTGTGTTTCTGTCTATGGATGGACCAGAGCAATGTTTACATTTGTTGTAACAAAATTAACAATGTAATACATACACTATATTGCCAAAAGTATTGGGACGCCTGCCTTTACACGCACATGAACTTTAATGGCATCCCAGTCTTAGTCCGTAGGGTTCAATATTGAGTTGGCCCACTCTACAACTATAATGCCGTGTACACACGACTGTTTTTAATGACGAGAAAACTGAAATTTTTTAAAATGGTCATTAAAAATGATCGTGTGTGGGCCTCAAAGCATTTTTCACAACGTGAAAAACGGCCATGAAAAAATTGGAACATGCTCTAATTTTTCACGTCGTTTTTCTCGTCATGAAAAACGGCCGTGTGTGGGCTTAACCACTTAACGACCACCCACTGTAATTATACGTCAGCAGAATGGCACCGACAGGCAGAATCACGTATATGTACGTGATCGCCTTTGTATAGTTGGGGGGTCCGATCGGACCCCCCTTCTGTACAGTGAGCGGTGGTTAAGTGTTCGGGAGCGATCCGGCATGAGGGGACGGCCGTTCGATTCCGGCCACCCCCTCTCGATCGCTCCCGGCGAATGAGAGAGCTTCCCCTGCCTGTAATGTAAACACAGACAGGAGGAAGTGATGTCTTCTCTCCTCGTGTCGGTCTTTTCGATCCGGCGCGAGGAGTGAAGACATCTCACAGTAAGTGCACCAACAGCCCACTGACACCAGTACACGTAGGCACACAAATCACCCCCCAGTCACCCCCAGATCACCCCCCAGATCACCCCCAGTACCCCCAGTCACAGTGCACCGTTTGCAGTGATCATTTTTTTTACTGATCACTGCAATCAGTGTCATTTGTGACTGTAAAAAGTTGCAGGGCAGTTAGGTTTAGGCCCCTTTAGGTCCAGGGTAGCCCCCTAACCCCCCCTAATAAAGGTTTAACCCCTTGATCGCCCCCCAGGTAACCCTTTCACCCCCTAACGCCAGCGTCACTAAGCGATCGTTTTTCCGATCGCTTTTTTCTTGTGGCTGGTGTCCTAGATAGCCAGTTAATTATTTTTAGGTTCTCCGCAGGTTTTTATTAGCGTCAGGTACCCCCATATATTATTTTAACCCCCTGATTGCCCCTAGTGTTAACCCTTTCACCAGTGATCACCGTATAAGCGTCACTGGTGACACTGGTTACCCAGTGAGTTATTTCATTATTTAGGTAACCCGTCAGGTTTTTATATAGCGTCGGGTACCCCCATATTTAACCTAATAAAGGTTTTAACCCCCTGATTGCCCCTAGTTAACCCTTTCACCAGTGATCACCATATAAAGGTTACGGGTGACACTGGTTGGTTAGTTTGCTTTTTATAGCATCAGGGCACCCGCCGTATATAACCCAATAAAGGTTTAACCCCCTGATCGCCCGGCGGGTGATATCAATTAGGTTTTAGCGCCAGAGAGGGTCTGCGTCGCCCCAGGCAGCTTTAGGTTAGTGCCAGTAACGCTAACACCCACGCGTAAAGCATACACCTCCCTTAGTGGTATAGTATCTGATCAGATCTATACTAGCGTCCCCAGCGGTTTAGGGTTCCCAAAAACGCAGTGTTAGCGGGATCAGCCCAGATACCTGCTAGTACCTGCGTTTAGCCCCTCCGCCCAGCCCAGCCCAGCCCAGCCCACCCAAGTGCAGTATCGATCGATCACTGTCACTTACCAAACACAACACACATAACTGCAGCGTTCGCAGAGACAGTCCTGATCCCTGCGATCGCTAACAGTTTTTTTGGTAGCGTTTGATACATTTGGTGACAGTCAGGTGCTTTTTTTCCTGTGAATCTTACTAGTGTACCCCTAAATTTAGAGCCCAAAATGGCAAGTTGAAGGTACACTAGTAAAGAGGCCTACGAGATTCTGAGCATGACAGATAGTGAAGAGGAGGTCACGTATCTGTCAGATTCAGGCTCAGAATATCTTCCCGTAGAAGACAGTGACGTCAGCGGCCCCACGTCAGATAGCTCTGACGACGAAATTGAGGTCCCTGCTAAGGTCAGGTGTACCCGATCCCGATCTTCTGAGGTTGTTGAGGAGCAAGAACCGCAGGGCTCTCGTATCATGGAGCAGAGTAGTACAAGCGCCGCTATTCCTTCTGGTGAATTGGCAAGCACCAGCGGCCTAGTACAGCCTGGGCGTACATCCAGCACTGCAGTATCACGTGGTGACGTGGCGAGTCCCATAAGTGCAGTTCAAGCTGGCGAGTTGGCAAGCACAAGTAGTGTCCCGCTGCCACCAAGAAGACAAAGGCAGGCCCGTCGTGCCCATAGTGCCCTTCCTGCAGAATTCGCCTATCCTGATTGGGTCAACACCACTTCTGCAGAACCCGTACTTCCCCCATTCACTGCCCAACCCGGTATTCAGGTGGAAACAGCTGATTTTATGCCAATCGATTATTATTCGCTGTTTTTCACGGAAGATCTCTATAGATCTATTGTGGACCAGAGTAATTTGTATGCTGGTCAATTCATCGCCGCTAACCCCCAGTTGCCTAAAATTGCCAAAGATTGGAAACCAATTACGGTTTCCGAATTTAAGACCTTTCTGGGTGTCATAGAAATCCTGTCAGCTACAGGATTCCTGGACTTCCTGATTCCGAATCTCGGGCACGCGCGCGCGATGGCGAGCACGTGCGCACGCGCTTAGCGGGGGCGCGCGCACGCTCCACAAAGCGCGCCAGAAGAGCTATTTAAACATGCCTGTGACAGACAGTCCCTGCTGTCTGCTCTACAGCATGTAGTACCCAAAGAGACCTGATTCGTGAATTTACCTGCATCCGACCCGGCTTACCTTGACCCTTCCAGTTTCCTGCCTGCCTCTGACCCCCGGCTTTGTTTGACCAATCTTCTGCCTGATCCTCCAGTACCTTGCCGCCAGCCAATTCTACCGACCCGGCTTGTCCGACCAATCTCTCCAGTTGCTGTGTCCTGGTTCCAGTCCAGTCAGCCTCATCAGTTCCAGTCCAGTTGCTTGTTCCTGGTTCCAGTCCAGTCTGCCTCTTCAGTTCCAGTCCAGTTGCTGTATCCTGGTTCCAATCCAGTCAGTCTCATCAGTTCCAGTTCAGCCTGCCATACTTCCTGGGTGCCTGGATCCGTCCCAGTCTTCAGACTCTACTCTACCTTGATCCATCCTGCCAGGCACTCGTACCCCTTCTACCTCCGTGCCTCCTGTTTTCAGTACCAGGGGCCGCCGGTGGAAGCCGTAAGTAGTGATGAGCCGAACACCCCCGGGTTCGGTTCGCACCAGAACCCGCGAACGGACCGAAAGTTCGTACGAACATTAGAACCCTATTAAATACAATGGATGCGAACGTTCGAATTCTAAAGTGCTAATTATAACAACTATTATGCATGTTATTGTCCTAAAAAGGGTTTGGGAACCCGGGTTCTGCACCAGGGGACATGTATCAATGCAAAAAGAAGTTTTAAAAACGGTCGTTTTTCGGGAGCAGTCATTTTAATGATGCATAAAGTGAAAAAAAAAGTCAAATATTCCTTTAAATATCGTACCTGGGGGGTGTCTAAAGTATGCCTGTGAAGTGCCACGTGTTTCCCGTGTTTAGAACTGTCCCTGCACAAAATGACACTTCTAAAGGAAAAAAAAGCCATTTAAAACTTCTTGCGGCTTTAATGTAATGTCTGGTCCCGGTAATATGGATGAAAATCTTTAAGAAAAATGGCATAGCTACCCCATGACCCCCCCCCCTACTCCAGCCCATTACCAGCCCCTTTGGGTCTTGTATGGATATTAAGGGGAACCCCGCACATAAAATAAAAAAGGCCCTATATACTCTGAACAGCCGTATACAGGCGGTGCATACAAGACAGGGACTGTAGGTTTGTTCTTATGTAGAATGTGTTTGTAATTTTGAACAGGTACATTGTTGAAGTGTAGCTCCAGCCCAAAAATCTATTTTTAAACTTTTTGGAAAACATAGGTAAGGGTTATCACCCCTGTAACATTTGTTTTGCTGTCTGTGCCCCTGTTCAGAACATTTCACCTCACTTTCCGTCCCAATGACAACTGTTTTTGAAATGTGGTGTTTTTCTTGAAACAAGGATTGCTGATAAAGCATCAGTACAGAGGAGACACCTTTCTCCCATATTTATTCTTACAGGAGAGAATTTTTGTCCCTAGGGGTAGATTTCCTCTCACTTCCTGTTGTCTTCTTTCGTTTGCAAGTAGGAGTCGTTTGTAAGTTGGATGTTTGAAAGTAGGGACCTGCCGTATATACTCTGCAGAAATAGGCCCCTTAGTTGTTGGTGTTGGCACAACACTGTAAGCACTCACAGTTACTCTTGGTTGGTGCTGGAACGCCCTGCTGTCAACTATTATATCAGGAATTTTAATTACATATAATTGTTGAACAGTGGTAGTAAAAATTGGGGCTTTGATGGTGGTGCTGGTGCCACAACACTGTAAGCCCTGACAGTTACTCTTGGTGGGTGCAGCAATGGGCCCTGCTGTGAATTATTAGATCAAGAATTGTAATTACATGCCCCTTTTGAACAGGGGCTGAAAAATTGGGCCTTTCGTGGTGGTGGTGGTGGTGGCGTTGCCACAACACTGTAAGCCCTCAGACTTACTCTTGGTGGGTGCAGGAATGGGCCCTGCTGTGAATTATTACATCAAGAATTGTAATTGCATGCCCCTGTTGAACAGGGGCTGAAAAATTGGGCCTTAGGCACTGGTGGCACAACACTACAACCCCTCACAGATACTGTACTTGGAGCACAGCAATGAGCCCTGTTGCAAAGTATTGCTTCAAAAATTGTAATGACACGCCCCTGTTAAACAGGGGCTGAAAAATTGGGCCTTAGGCACTGGTGGCACAACACTACAACCCCTCACAGATACTGTACTTGGAGCACAGCAATGAGCCCTGTTGCAAAGTATTGCTTCAAAAATTGTAATGACACGCCCCTGTTAAACAGGGGCTGAAAAATTGGGCCTTAGGCACTGGTGCCACAACACTACAACCCCTCACAGATACTGTACTTGGAGCACAGCAATGAGCCCTATGGCAAATTATTGCTAAAAAAATTGTAAGTACACGCCCCTGTAAAACAGGGGCTGAAAAATTGGGCCTTAGCCACTGGTGGCGGCACCCATAAAAAAAATGATCTTCCAAGCTATCATCATCAATCGTATCATTGAGGACTCGGAGGAGGAGGATAGCCAGTCAACATAACAGCACAGGCACTCAGCATCAGCATCAGTCTTGAAGGGACGTGACATGTTAAAATCAATTAGTCTGTTATATCAGCATCAGGTGTGTGGTAGCTGGTGGTGATCCAAGACTGGTTCATCTTGATGAAAGTCAGTCGATCAACCGAGTCGGTGGACAGGCGCACCCTGTGATCCGTGACAAATCCTCCAGCAGCACTGAATGTGCGTTCCGAAAGAACGCTGGATGCAGGACAGGCCAGTAGCTCAATTGCATACTGTGCAAGCTCTGGCCAGTGATCCATCCTCAAGACCCAGTAAGCCAGAGGATTTTCGGTGGGGAAGGTGTCCAAGTCTGACCTTGCCCCTAGATATTCCTGCACCATGTTTATCAGACGCTGGCGATGGTTGCTGGAACCAATCATACTTTGGGGCTGCGGACTAAAGAATTGTCTGAACGCATCGGTCAGACGGCCACCTTCCCCACCGCTCCTTCTTTGACTGGCCGAAGCCTCAGCAACTCGTTGTCCTGGACCAGGAGTTTGTAACCTCCCAGTCTCTGGGAACGTGTTGCACAGACCTTTCTGCAAGGCCTCCCGGAGTTGTCTCATCCTCTGCTCCCTCTGCGACGGTAACATAAGGTCCGCAACCTTACCCTTGTACCGTGGATCAAGGAGAGTGGCCAGCCAGTAATGGTCCCTCTCCTTGATCCGAAGAATACGAGGATCCTTCCGCAGACTTTGCAGGATCAGGGAGGCCATGCAGCGTAGGTTTGCTGAGGCATTCGCTCCGGAGTCCTCTGGGTCACTAAGGACGACATGATCCGCAGTCACCTCCTCCCAGCCACGTACAAGTCCACTGGTTTCTTGGGACTGTAAATCATCCCTAAAAGACTGCTGCTGATGATGCTGAGTGCCAGCCTCCACCTCCATGCTGACACAATCCTCCTCCTCCTCCTCCTCCTCCTCCTCTTCCTCTTCCTGTGCGATGGGTGGGACAGCAGGAACACTGTCTGGGTAAAGGGGGCCTTGAGAGGCAAGGAAGTCCTCCTCTTCCTGCCTCTGTTCTGCCTCAAGTGCCCTGTCCATTATTCCACGCAGCGTGTGCTCCAACAGGTGGACAAGAGGTACAGTGTCACTGATGCATGCACTGTCACTGCTCACCATCCTCGTGGCCTCCTCAAATGGTGCCAGGACAGTGCATGCATCCCTGATCATGCCCCACTGGCGTGGAGAAAAAAAACCAAGCTCCCCTGACCCTGTCCTGGTGCCGTAGTCGCACAGGTACTCATTGATGGCCCTCTGCTGCGTGTGCAGCCGCTGCAGCATGGCCAACGTTGAGTTCCACCTGGTGGGCATGTCACATATAAGGCGGTTCTTGGGCAGGTTCAACTCCTTTTGCAGCTCAGCCAGGCGAGCACTGGCATTATAAGATCTGCGGAAATGCACACAGACTTTCCTGGCCTGCCTCAGGACATCCTGTAAGCCCGGGTACCTGCCCAAGAACCGCTGCACCACCAGGTTAAGGACGTGAGCCACACAGGGCACATGGGTCAGTTGTCCCTGTCGGAGGGCGGAGAGGAGGTTGGTGCCATTGTCGCAAACCACCATTCCTGGCTTAAGCTGGCGTGGCGTCAACCACCTCTCGGCCTGGCCCTGCAGAGCAGACAGGACCTCTGCCCCAGTGTGGCTTCTGTCCCCCAAACACACCAGCGCAAGCACGGCATGGCATCTTTTTGCCTGCGTACTTGCGTAGCCCCGTGAACGGCTACGGAGCACCGCTGGTTCATAGGACAAACCACAGGAAGAGGCCATGGAGGAAGAAGAAGAGGAGGGGGTGGAGGAGAGAGGTGTGTCACAACCAGTAGTAGCATTTTGGAGGCGTGGCGGTGGGACAACCTCCAACACTACTGCACCTTGTCCTGCATCCTTCCCAGCTGCCAAAAGAGTGACCCAATGGGCCGTGAAAGAAAGGTAACGTCCCTGTCCATGCCTGCTGGACCATGAGTCAGCGGTAATATACACCTTACCGCTGACCGCCCTGTCCAGCGAGGCCAAGACATTGCCTTCCACATGCCGGTAGAGAGCCGGAATAGCCTTCCGTGAGAAAAAGTGGCGTTTGGGAACCTGCCACTGAGGAACCGCACATTGCACAAACTCACGGAAGGGGGCCGAGTCTACCAACTGAAAAGGCAGCAGTTGAAGCGCTAGCAATTTAGCCAAGCTAGCATTCAACCGCTGGGCATGTGGATGGCTGGGAGTGAACTTCTTTCGACGGTCCAGCAGCTGGGGCAGGGAAATTTGCCTGCTAGAATCGGACGTCGGTGTACTGCTAGCAGAGTGGCCGCAAGTACTTGGCTGTGACACACCTAATTCTACACCTTCATTCCTCTCAGTGCATGTTTCAGAGAGGACTGAAGTTATAGTGGGGTTGGAGATCCCAGCTGATGCGGTGCAAGGAGAGGTCCGCTTTGTTCTTTGGTGTGGGTCTTTGAGGTAGGCTTGCCAACGAGCTGCATGGCAGGTCAACATATGTCTGGTCAGGCATGTGGTACCCAAGCGGCTGATGTTTTGGCCACGCGATATACGCTTGAGACATATGTTGCAAACAGCAGCTGTGCGATCTGATGCACTAGCCTCAAAAAAGGCCCACACCAAGGAACTTTTTGAATGACGGGCAGAGGCAGCGCCCTGCACAGGCGGAGCTCTGCGGTGTGATTCCGTCGGTGTACTGCCCTTACGCTGGCCACCAAAGGGCATCCTGTCTCGTTGGAGATGTGCCTCCTCCTCATCCTCCTCCTCCTCTCTCCTATTAGGCACCCACGTGGAGTCAGTGACCTCATCATCCCCTCCCTCCTCATCACTGGAGCCAATCTGGCAGTATGCTGCAGCTGCTGGAACATGACTGCCAGATTGGTGTCCTTCTTGAGCATCCCCTCTGTCTGCTCTCACCCTACTGCCTTCCTGTAGCTGGGTTTCATCATCAGACCCTTCGAAACGCTGGGCATCCTCCTGGAGCATGTACCCAACACTGTGCTCAAACAGTTCGGGGGACTCCTCAGGAGGAGGACATGGTGGGTCTAGGGAAGGAGTGACTGATGATGAGTCTGACATTGATACCAGGGAAGAGGATGCTTTGGCAGCTGCTTTGCCAGTACCCTGAGCCTGGGTGAGAGAGGATGAGGAGGAGGAGGAGGGCTTGGTCATCCACTCTACCAAGTCTTCGGCATGATGTGGCTCAACATGTCCAGCTGCCGAAAAGAAGGACAAGCGTGTCCCATGGCCATGTGCTGATGACAATGCACCGCGTCCACGACCAGCACTGTTGCCCCCAGACACAGAGCCTGCTTGCCCTCTTTTATTGCCTCCTGACTGTCTGCCTCTCCTTGTTTGCCTTCCAGACATTCTAATAGATGGCCTGCAGGGAGATGGTAAAAAAGCAATAAGGGCTACCTTCAGGTGTCCTTCTCTGTCCCTTGAAACAAGGACTTGCACAGTGAAAGAAACTGACACTCTCCCTACCTACAGTTTTCTGTCCCTAGAAAAAATGTTTTTTTTAAGCACACTATAGCACAAGGAGAATTCACTCACTGTCCTTCCCAGTCCCTAGAAACAAGGACTTGCACAGTGAAAGAAACTGACACTCTCCCTACCTACAGTTTTCTGTCACCAGAAAAAATGTATTTTTTAAGCACACTATAGCACAAGGAGAATTCACTCACTGTCCTTCCCAGTCCCTAGAAACAAGGACTTGCACAGTGAAAGAAACTGACACTCTCCCTACCTACAGTTTTCTGTCCCTAGAAAAAATGTTTTTTTTAAGCACACTATAGCACAAGGAGAATTCACTCAATGTCCTTCCAGGTCCCTGGAAACAAGGACTTGCACAGTGAAAGAAACTGACACTCTCCCTACCTACAGTTTTCTGTCCCTAGAAAAAATGTTTTTTTTAAGCACACTATAGCACAAGGAGAATTCACTCACTGTCCTTCCCAGTCCCTAGAAACAAGGACTTGCACAGTGAAAGAAACTGACACTCTCCCTACCTACAGTTTTCTGTCCCTAGAAAAAATGTTTTTTTTAAGCACACTATAGCACAAGGAGAATTCACTCACTGTCCTTCCAGGTCCCTGGAAACAAGGACTTGCACAGTGAAAGAAACTGACACTCTCCCTACCTACAGTTTTCTGTCACCAGAAAAAATGTATTTTTTAAGCACACTATAGCACAAGGAGAATTCACTCACTGTCCTTCCCAGTCACTAGAAACAAGGACTTGCACAGTGAAAGAAACTGACACTCTCCCTACCTACAGTTTTCTGTCCCTAGAAAAAATGTTTTTTTTAAGCACACTATAGCACAAGGAGAATTCACTCACTGTCCTTCCAGGTCCCTGGAAACAAGGACTTGCACAGTGAAAGAAACTGACACTCTCCCTACCTACAGTTTTCTGTCCCTAGAAAAAATGTTTTTTTTAAGCACACTATAGCACAAGGAGAATTCACTCACTGTCCTTCCCAGTCCCTAGAAACAAGGACTTGCACAGTGAAAGAAACTGACACTCTCCCTACCTACAGTTTTCTGTCCCTAGAAAAAATGTTTTTTTTAAGCACACTATAGCACAAGGAGAATTCACTCAATGTCCTTCCAGGTCCCTGGAAACAAGGACTTGCACAGTGAAAGAAACTGACACTCTCCCTACCTACAGTTTTCTGTCCCTAGAAAAAATGTTTTTTTTAAGCACACTATAGCACAAGGAGAATTCACTCACTGTCCTTCCCAGTCCCTAGAAACAAGGACTTGCACAGTGAAAGAAACTGACACTCTCCCTACCTACAGTTTTCTGTCCCTAGAAAAAATGTTTTTTTTAAGCACACTATAGCACAAGGAGAATTCACTCACTGTCCTTCCCAGTCCCTGGAAACAAGGACTTGCACAGTGAAAGAAACTGACACTCTCCCTACCTACAGTTTTCTGTCCCTAGAAAAAATGTTTTTTTAAGCACACTATAGCACAAGGAGAATTCACTCAATGTCCTTCCAGGTCCCTGGAAACAAGGACTTGCACAGTGAAAGAAACTGACACTCTCCCTACCTACAGTTTTCTGTCCCTAGAAAAAATGTTTTTTTTAAGCACACTATAGCACAAGGAGAATTCACTCACTGTCCTTCCCAGTCCCTAGAAACAAGGACTTGCACAGTGAAAGAAACTGACACTCTCCCTACCTACAGTTTTCTGTCCCTAGAAAAAATGTTTTTTTTAAGCACACTATAGCACAAGGAGAATTCACTCACTGTCCTTCCCAGTTCCTGGAAACAAGGACTTGCACAGTGAAAGAAACTGACACTCTCCCTACCTACAGTTTTCTGTCCCTAGAAAAAATGTTTTTTTTAAGCACACTATAGCACAAGGAGAATTCACTCACTGTCCTTCCAGGTCCCTGGAAACAAGGACTTGCACAGTGAAAGAAACTGACACTCTCCCTACCTACAGTTTTCTGTCCCTAGAAAAAATGTTTTTTTTAAGCACACTATAGCACAAGGAGAATTCACTCACTGTCCTTCCCAGTCCCTAGAAACAAGGACTTGCACAGTGAAAGAAACTGACACTCTCCCTACCTACAGTTTTCTGTCCCTAGAAAAAATGTTTTTTTTAAGCACACTATAGCACAAGCACAAAACACACTGACACTCTCCCTACCTATCCTTCTCTTTCCCTAAACTAAAGGAATCCAGGTTAAGCAAGAAAGAAATAAAAGTCACTGTCCCTGCCTATGCTGCTCTATCCCTGCTCCGGAACACACTACACTAGGCCGCCGTGCTGGCGGCCTTTTATAGTGTGGGGCGTGTACTAAACACCCTCAGCAATAATTGGCCACAGACATCCTGCCTGTGGCCAATCATTGCTCTCCTCGCTGCCGGCGCTGTGATTGGCCAAGCATGCGGGGTCACAGTGCATGCTTGGCCAATCACAGCGCCTGGATGACACTGCGATGGCGTAGTGCATTGTGGGCCGTTCGCGTCACTCGAATTTGGCGCGAACGGCCCAAATCGTTCGATCTTCGTCGAACGATCGAACAGCCGATGTTCGAGTCGAACGTATGTTCGACTCGAACACGAAGCTCATCCCTAGCCGTAAGAGAGGCCTCCCTCTGCAGATCCGGGCTCGTCACCGTCAGGTACGTGACAGTAGCAGACAGCCATGTCTGAGCCCGGGCAGGGAGCCTCACCTATGGAGGAACTCTGTCGGCACCTGGCAGGTTTGTCTGAAGCAGTCAAGAGTCTTCAACAAGGATACACCCGCTTGGAAGAACAAGTGCGGGCCCTCTCCATTCCTTCTGCCATCCAAGAGGGGCCCCACGCCTCTGCTTCCACAGCCGGAACAAGTTCCTCACCCACAGTGGTCATGCTTCCTCCTGAACCTAAGGTTCCTACACCCGAAAGATTTTCCGGGGATCGGAGCAAGTTTAGGGCCTTCCGGAATTCGTGTGAACTGTATTTTGCCCTACAGCCCCGTACCTTTTCTCTAGAGGCCACCAAGGTGGGCTTTGTGGTCTCTTTGCTCGCTGGAGACCCTCAGAGCTGGGCCCACCGTCTCTTTGAACAGAAGGATGTATCACTAAACAACCTCGCTGCTTTTTTCGATGCCATGGCCCAGCTATACGAAGATCCCCAACTCTCAGTAACCGCAGAAGCCGCCTTGCGTTCCCTTCAACAAGGACGCAGACCAGCGGAGGACTATGTGGCAGAATTCAGGCGGTGGAGTGCGGATACCAATTGGAATGATGCCGCCCTCCGCCATCAGTTTCGCTTAGGACTTTCCGATTCCTTGAAGGACGAGCTAGCTAGAGTCGGTGTACCACAGACACTCAACCTGTTGATTGATCTAACCATCCAGATTGACCGACGTCTGAGGGAACGGAGGGCTGAGAGGACCACTGGTTTCTCCCGCCCAACCTGGATGCTTCCTCGGGCTCCTAGTCACCTGTACTCGGCTCCTGCTACACCTCCAACTCCCACATCTGACACGCCTGAACCAATGCAGCTCGGGCTCCTTCGTCCATCCCTCGCTCCTGAGGAACGCCAGCGCCGCCGAATAAATAATCTGTGCCTGTACTGCGGGGACCCCGGACATTTCGTTAGAACCTGTCCCCTGAAGCTTCGTAAGTTTCTTTCAGTTTCTTCTAACATGACTAACCTACAAGCCAAAACCACATCTCACCTTGCCCTCTCTGTTTCATTACAGCTCCCAGGAAGGACTTTGCAAGTACCCGCCATTATTGATTCCGGAGCATGCAGCTGCTTTATGGACTCAACCTTTGCCATTAAACACCAAATTCCCCTTCGTACCAAGACCCACGGACTTCGTGTCCATCTGGCTGATGGTTCCGTCATTAAGTCCGGACCTGTGACCCAGGAGACCACTCCTATACCCGCTACCATCTTTACCACCTCTGGAACCCACCAAGAATGCTTATGTCTGGACATCATCTCTTCTCCGTTGTTTCCCTTGATCCTTGGTATGCCTTGGTTACAAGCCCACAATCCCACTATCAACTGGACTACGGGAATAGTTGCCTTTCCTTCTTCCTATTGCCAACAGTCCTGTGGCTCATATAAACCTCCTGGGCCGGCCTCGTTACTATGCATTGACACAGAAGATGGCACCCGTCAATCCATCCCAGAAGTTTACCACGACTTTCTTGACGTATTTAGTAAACAAAAGGCAGAGACTCTACCGCCCCATCGGGCCTACGATTGCCCCATCGACCTACTTCCTGGAGCAAAGATTCCGTTCGGTAGAGTCTTCCCTTTAACGGAGGTGGAACAAGGGGCTTTAAAAAATTATGTTGATGAGAACTTGCAAAAGAGGTTCATCCGCCCTTCCACATCCCCAGCAGGCGCAGGCATCTTTTTTGTAGAGAAAAAGGACCACACCCTTCGACCTTGTGTGGATTACCGGGAATTGAATAAAATTACAGTAAAAAATCGCTACCCTCTCCCCCTGGTACCAGAGTTATTTCAGAGACTAGGAACTGCCACCATCTTTACCAAACTTGACCTCCGCGGAGCCTACAACTTGATCCGTATCAAAGAAGGGGACGAATGGAAGACCGCCTTCCGTACCCGGTATGGACATTTTGAGTACTTGGTAATGCCATTCGGGTTGTGTAACGCCCCTGCCACTTTCCAGTATTTTATCAACGATGTTCTACGGGACTTCCTAGACCTCTTTGTTATTGTTTATCTTGATGATATCTTAATTTTTTCTTCCTCCCTTGATTCTCATCGCAGACATGTCAAAAATGTGTTGGGTCGGCTCCGCCAGCATGGCCTGTATGCGAAGGCCGAAAAATGCGAGTTCGAGCAAGAGAGTATATCATTTCTGGGGTTAATCATTTCCAGCGAGGGCATCAAGATGGATCCTCAAAAGATTACCGCAATCCTGGACTGGCCAGAACCGGTGGACAAGAAGGGAATCCAACGTTTCGTTGGATTCGCCAACTTCTACCGCAAGTTCATCAGGGGGTTTTCAGCTATTATCGCACCCATTACTCAACTCACCAAGCAAGGAACACGTTTTCACTGGTCTCCTGAAGCCCAAGAAGCTTTTGAACGCCTGAAGGCCCTATTTACCTCAGCCTCTATCTTGAAACACCCAGACTCCTCACTACTATTCGTACTTGAGGTAGACGCCTCCGAAATAGCGGTAGGAGCAATACTGTCCCAAAGACAGGGAGTCAAAGCCTTGCTCCACCCAGTAGCCTTCTTCTCCCGCAAGCTTTCTGCAGCAGAGAGGAACTACGACGTGGGGGATCGGGAGCTACTAGCGATCAAGTCTGCACTAGAGGAATGGCGGGTACCTGCTGGAGGGCGCGGCTCATCCGATTCTGATATTCACTGACCACAAGAACCTGGAGTACCTGAAAGCCGCGAGAAGATTGAATCCACGGCAAGCCAGGTGGGCACTCTTCTTCTCCCGGTTCTCTTTTCATGTTACTTATCGTCCTGGGGCCAAGAATATTAAGCCTGACGCCCTGTCTCGGATGTTCCATAAGTCCAAGGAGACTTCTCCGCCTGATACCATCCTTGCCCCCGGAAATTTCCTTCTTCTACAGGAGAACCTGTTCACTCAAATCAAACAAGCTTCCACCGGGCAGAGACAGTTCTCCGAGCCGGAATTGCAGGTTAAGGATGGACTATTGTGGTACCAAGACAGAATCTACGTACCTGAGAAACTAAGAGTAACCGCATTAGAACTCTGCCACGACCACGCCCTGGCCGGGCATTTTGGCGTTGCCAAGACCACTGACCTGGTACAGCGCACCTTCTGGTGGCCTCGAGTACGTGAAGACTGTAGGAGGTTTGTAGATTCTTGTACAACTTGCACCCGAAACAAGGGTTCCAGATCCAAGGCCTGGGGACTACTAAAACCCTTACCCGTTCCAGATAGGCCCTGGAGAATGTTGTCCATCGACTTCATTGTCGAGTTACCCCCGGCTGAGAACCATTCCACCATCTTCGTTATTGTGGACCGTCTGTCCAAGATGGCACACTTCATCCCTATGAAAGGGACTCCCTCCGCTCCTGAAACCGCACAGGTATTCATCAGAGAAATAGTCAGACTCCACGGGGTACCAGCCAATATTGTTTCCGATCGCGGGGTTCAATTTACCTTTCGATTCTGGAGATCCCTTTGCAAAACCTTGAAAATCGAATTATCGTTTTCCTCTGCTTACCATCCACAGACCAACGGACAGACGGAGAGAACGAATCAGACGCTCGAGCAATACCTGCAATGCTTCTCCTCTTTTGCTCAGGACAACTGGGTTTCCCTACTTCCGTTGGCCGAGTTTGCGTATAACAATTCCATCCACTCCGCTACCTGCCAGACTCCTTTCTTTGCAAACTATGGTTTTCATCCTACTTTTCTGCCTAATTCCCTTCCTGAGTGTCCTGTACCTGCAGTCCAGGAAAAGTTAAATTTTTTCTCGGTCAATAACCAGCTTCTACAAGAGACCATGACCAAGACTCAAGAACGCAACAAGACAATCTATGACAAGAAGAGACGGGGTGAATTAGTGTTGGTACCCGGCGACCAAGTATGGCTATCTACCACAAACCTAAGAATGGCATGCCCTTCTAAAAAACTGGGCCCCAAATTTTTAGGTCCATTCCCTGTTAAGAGGAAAATTAATGAAGTAGCTTACGAATTGGAACTTCCTGACTCTCTTAGAATCCATCCAGTTTTTCATGTCTCTCTCCTAAAACCCACAGTCTCTAATCCGTTTCCAGATCGGAAGCCGGATCACCCTGATCCGATCATTATTGACGGTGAGCAGGAATTCGAAGTAGAAGCTATCATGGACTTCAGGAGAAGAAATAACCAGAACCAATTCCTAATTAAATGGAAGGGCTACGGACCCGAGGAAAACTCATGGGAACCCGAGGAGAATATCCATGCCAGGAGTTTGATACAGGCTTTCAAAAGGACTCACCCTGGAAGGTTCACCCGGCTGGGCATCCGGAGGCTGCCCCTTGGGGGGGGCAATGTCATAGAAATCCTGTCAGCTACAGGATTCCTGGACTTCCTGATTCCGAATCTCGGGCACGTCCACGCGCGCGGGCACGCGCGCGATGGCGAGCACGTGCGCGGGGGGCGCGCGCACGCTCCACAAAGCGCGCCAGAAGAGCTATTTAAACATGCCTGTGACAGACAGTCCCTGCTGTCTGCTCTACAGCGTGTAGTACCCAAAGAGACCTGATTCGTGAATTTACCTGCATCCGACCCGGCTTACCTTGACCCTTCCAGTTTCCTGCCTGCCTCTGACCCCCGGCTTTGTTTGACCAATCTTCTGCCTGATCCTCCAGTACCTTGCCGCCAGCCAATTCTACCGACCCGGCTTGTCCGACCAATCTCTCCAGTTGCTGTGTCCTGGTTCCAGTCCAGTCAGCCTCATCAGTTCCAGTCCAGTTGCTTGTTCCTGGTTCCAGTCCAGTCTGCCTCTTCAGTTCCAGTCCAGTTGCTGTATCCTGGTTCCAGTCCAGTCAGTCTCATCAGTTCCAGTCCAGTTGCTGTGTTCCTGGTTCCGGTTCAGCCTGCCATACTTCCTGGGTGCCTGGATCCGTCCCAGTCTTCAGACTCTACTCTACCTTGATCCATCCTGCCAGGCACTCGTACCCCTTCTACCTCCGTGCCTCCTGTCTTCAGTACCAGGGGCCGCCGGTGGAAGCCGTAAGAGAGGCCCCCCTCTGCAGATCCGGGCTCGTCACCGTCAGGTACGTGACACTGGGCCTTTCCCTCAACATGGGCACACATAAATTCCCGTCATTGCGTGCTTATTGGTCCACGCACCCAATTGACCACATGCCCGTGTTCTCTGCCTCCATGCCCAGGACACGATACGAGCAGATTTTGCGGTTCATGCACTTCAACGACAATGAACTTTGTCGTCCACGTGGGGACCCTGAGTACGACCGGCTCTATAAAATTCGGCCCCTCATAAACCACTTCAACGAACGTTTTGCAGCCTTGTTTATTCCCGATCAAGCTGTCTGCGTTGATGAGTCCCTGATTAAATTTTCTGGCCGCTTGGCTTTCAAGCAGTACCTTCCCAGCAAGCGTGCCAGATACGGGGTCAAGCTCTATAAGTGCTGTGACAGGGCAACAGGCTATGTATGGAGCTTTATGGTTTATGAGGGAAAATATAGTCAGGTTGAGCCGGTCAACTGCCCGGATTACATAGGGAGCGCTGGCAAGATAGTGTGGAACTTGGTGTCACCCTTATTCGGAAAGGGGTACCACTTGTATGTGGACAATTATTACACGAGCGTGCCACTGTTTAGTCACTTGTTTGATCATCAGATTGGAGCATGTGGCACCGTGCGACCTAATCGCCGGGGCTTTCCCCAGCGGCTTGTAGATGCCCGTCTTAGGCTGGGGGAGAGAGCCTGCGTGAAGTGTAATAACTTGCTCGCTATGAAGTGGAGGGACAATAAGAATGTTTTCCTTCTTACCTCCCTTCATGCAGACACGACAGTCCAAATTCGTACGGCGACTGGTGTTGTGGAGAAACCCCTCTGTGTCCACGAATATAACAAAAATATGGGAGGGGTGGACCTCAACGACCAGTTGATGGCGCCGTATCTAATTGACCGTAAGGCGAGACGCTGGTACAAAAAAGTGTCTCTATCCTTATTCCAATTGGCTTTGCTGAATGCTCATGTGCTATACAGAGCTTCAGGCGGGACGTTATCTCTTCTAAAATTCCAGAATGAGATAGTCACAGAACTCCTGTATCCAGGCGGTTCTGCACCTCACCATCCCCTACCAAATGCAGTAAGCGGCTGCATGAGAGGCATTATCCGTATGCCCTCCCGAGTACCCCTACCCAACGAACCCCCCAAAAAAGATGTTGTGTCTGTAGCAAGCGCGGATTTAGGCGTGACACCCGTGTTTTTTGTCCACTCTGTCCTGACAAACCTGGTCTTTGCCTTGGTGAATGTTTTGAACGCTACCACTCAAAAGTGAAGTTTTAGCGTAGGGTACAGCATTTCACAGACTAGGACACACTTACACAGGGTCTCCCAAGATGCCATTACATTTTGAGAGACCCGAACCATTACAGTTGTTAAAGTTACAAAAAAAAGTGTAAAAAAGAAAAAAAAAAAACGTAAAAAACAAAACACAAAAAAAATATAAAATAAAAAAAACAAAAATAGTTGTTGTTTTATTGTTCTCTCTCTCTCTCTATTTTCTCTCTATTGTTCTGCTCTTTTTTACTGTATTCTATTCTGCAATGTTTTATCATGCTTGCTTTTCAGGTATGTAATTTTTTGTTTTCAGGTACGCCATTCAGTTGCAGCGCGGATCTGTTTATCTTGACAGCAACAGCGTTTGCTCCCACGATACATAAAGCCGTGACTCCAGTGCTGTAGGAGATGATTTCACCACCACAGTTTAAAAAAAGAGCATATATGCCGAAGCATGGGGGCAGCAGGGGCGGAGGAGCGATTTTGCTCCTAATGCCGCGTATATACGGTCGAAATTCCGACGGAGGCTTGCCCGTGGAAAAGTCTGACTGTGTGTACGCGGCATAACCTTTTATGCCGCGTACATACGGTCGAAATTTCGACAAAGGCTTGCCCGTGGAAAAGTCCGACCGTGTGTACGCGGCATAACTTTTTTGCGGGAGGATGCCCCCATGCTTCGGCATATATGCCCATCATTAGAAGTGGGTGGATGAAGGGAGGTATTCTAATGGTGGGCATACCCACCGATCAATCTCTTTTTTTCGTTCAGCCAACAGGCTGCATGAAAAAAAAGATCACAATACATGTCCAACAAGGACCAGCAACGTACTGGTATGTTGCTGGACTTTGAATGGTTATACCAGATTGATGCCTGCGGGTATCATTCTTTTCAGCCAGCGGCCGGCTTTCATGTAAAAGCAATCCTAGTGGCTAATTAGCCTCTGGACTGCTTTTACAAGCAGTGGGAGGGAATGCCCCCCCCCCGGATCTAAACAGCGCCATTGGGAAATTGGGAAAGCATTTTATCACACCGATCTTGGTGTGGTCAGATGCTTTGAGGGCAGAGGAAAGATCTAGGGTCTAACCCCCCATTTTTTTTCAAAAAAAAGAGTACCTGTCACTACTTATTGCTATCATAGGGGATATTTACATTCCCTGAGATAACAATAAAAATGATAAAAAAAAAAAAATATGGAAGGAACAATTTAAAAATAAAATAAAAAAGCAAAATAAATAATAAAAAAAAAAAAAAAAAAACTCCTGTCCCCCCCTGCTCTTGCGCAAAGGCAAACGCAAGCGTCGGTCTAGTGTCATATGTAAATAGCAATTGCATCATGCATGTGAGGTATCACCGCGAAGGTCAGATCGAGGGCAGTAATTTTAGCAGTAGACCTCCTCTGTAAATCTAACGTGGTAACCTGTAAAGGCTTTTAAATACTTTTAAAAATAAAAGTTGTTTCTCGCCGCTGCGCGTTTGTGCGCAATTTTAAAGCATGTCGTGTTTGGTATCCATGTACTCGGCCTAAGATCATCTTTTTTATTTCATCAAACATTTGGGCAATATAGTGTTTTTTAGTGCATTAAAAATAAAAAAGTGTGTTTTTCGCCCCAAAAATGCGTTTGAAAAATCGCTGCGCAAATACTGTGTGGAAAAAAAAAATGCAACACCCACTATTTTAATCTGTAGGGCCTTTGCTTTAAAAATATATATAATGTTTGGGGGTTCAACATAATTTTCTTGCAAAAAAAAAAATGTTTTCATGTAAACAAAAAGTGTCAGAAAGGGCTTTGTCTTCAAGTGGTTAGAAGAGTGGATGATGTGTGACATAAGCTTCCTAATGTTGTGCATAAAATGCCAGGACAGTTCAAAACCCCCCCAAATGACCCCATTTTGGAAAGTAGACACCTCAAGCTATTTGCTGAGAGGCATGTTGAGCCCATTGAATATTTTTTTTTTTTTTTTGTCCCAAGTGATTGAATAATGACAAAAAGAAAAAAAAATAAATTACAAAAAGTTGTCACTAAATTATATATTGCTCAAACATGCCATGGTTATATGGGGAATTGCACCCCAAAATACATTCTGCTGCTTCTCCTGAGTACGGGGATACCACATGTGTGAGACATTTTGGGAGCCTAGCCGCGTACAGGACCCCGAAAACCAAGCACCGCCTTCAGGCTTTCTAAGGGTGTAAATTTTTGATTTCACTCCTCACTGCCTATCACAGTTTCGGAGGCCATGGAATGCCCAGATGGCACAAAACCCCCCCAAATGACCCCATTTTGGAAAGTAGACACCCCAAGCTATTTGCTGAGAGGTATGTTGAGTATTTTGCAGATCTCGCTTTTTGTCACAAAGTTTTAAAAATTGAAAAAAGAAAAAAAAAAAATGTCTTTCTTCATTTTCAAAAACAAATGAGAGCTGTAAAATACTCACCATGCCTCTCAGCAAATAGCTTGGGGTGTCTACTTTCCAAAATGGGGTCATTTGTGGGGGTTTTGTGCTATTTTGGCATTTTATGGCCTTCAAAACTGTGATAGGTAGTGAGGAGTGAAATCAAAAATTTGTGCCTAGAAATCCTGAAGGCGGTGCTTGGTTTTCGGGGGCCCGTACGCGGCTAGGCTCTCAAAAAGTCCCACACATGTGGTATCCCCGTACTCAGGAGAAGCAACCAAATGTATTTTGGGGTGCAATTCCGCATATAACCATGGCCTGTGTGAGCAATATATCATTTAGTGACAACTTTGTGCAAAAAAAACAAAGTTTGTCATATTCCCGCAACTTGTGGCAAAATATAAAATATTCCATGGACTGAACATGCCTCTCAGTAAATAGCTTGGGGTGTCTACTTTCCAAAATGGGGTCATTTGGGGGGATTTTGTGCTATTTTGGCATTTTATAGCCTTCGAAACTGTGATAGGTAGTGAGGAGTGAAATCAAAAATTTACGCCCTTAGAAAGCCTGAAGGCGGTGCTTGGTTTTTGGGGCCCCGTACGTGGCTAGGCTCCTAAAAAGTCCCACACATGTGGTATCCCGGTACTCAGGAGAAGCAGCAGAATGTATTTTGGGGTGCAATTCCACATATAACCATGGCATGTGTGAGCAATATATCATTTAGTGACAACTTTTTGTATTTTTTTTTTTTTTTTGTCATTATTCAATCACTGGGGACAAAAAAAAAATATTCAATGGGCTCAACATGCCTCTCAGCAATTTCCTTGGGGTGTCTACTTTCTAAAATGGGGTCATTTGGGGGGGTTTTGTACTGCCCTGCCATTTTAGCACCTCAAGAAATGAGATAGGCAGTCATAAATTAAAAGCTGTGTAAATTCCAGAAAATGTACCCTAGTTTGTAGACGCTATAACTTTTGCGCAAACCAATAAATATACGCTTATTGACATTTTTTTTACTAAAGACATGTGGCTGAATACATTTTGGCCTGAATGTATGACTACAATTGAGTTTATTCGATTTTTCTTATAACAAAAAGTAGAAAATATCATTTTTTTTCAAAATTTTCGGTCTTTTTCCGTTTATATCGCAAAAAATAAAAATCGCAGAGGCAATCAAATACCATTAAAAGAAAGCTCTATTTGTGGGAAGAAAAGGACGCAAATTTCGTTTGGGTACAACATTGCATGTTCGCACAATTTACAGTTAAAGCAGCGCAGTGCAAAATTCTGAATTCACCTCTGGTCCTTTAGCTACCAAATGGTCCGGGGCTTAAGTGGTTAATGACGTGAAAAAATGCGCATGCTCAGAATCAAGTATGAGATGGGAGCGCTCGTTCTGGTAAAACTAGCGTTCGTAATGGAGATAGCACATTCGTCACGCTGTAAGGGACTGAAAAGCACGAGGCTGAAAAGCGCGAATTGTCGCTCAACAAACTTTACTAACATGAAGGGTGGCGCCATCCGAATGGAACTTCCCCTTTATAGTGCCGTCGTACGTGTTGTACGTCACCACGCTTTGCTCGAACATTTTTTTCCGCGATAGTGTGTAGGCAAGGCAGGCTTGAGAGGAAACACGAAAAATCACGGCAAGAAAAATGCAGTTTTTTTCAATGACATTAAAAACGGTCGTGTGTACGCGGCATAACAGCTTCAACTGTTTTGGGAAGATTGTCCACAAGGTTTAGGAGTGTGTCTATGGGAATGTTTGACCATTCTTCCAGAAGTGCATTTGTGAGGTCAGGCACTGATGTTGGACGAGAAATCCTGGTTCGCAGATCTCCGCTCTAATTCATCCTAAAGGTGTTCTATAAGGTTGGAGTCAGGACTCTGTGCAGTCCAGTTAAGTTCCTCCATCCCAAACTCGCTCATCCACACCATATTGCCAAAAGTAAAGTTGGGCCACCCCCCCCAAATCATTTGGTGGAGGGGGGATTATGGTGTGGGGTTGTTTTTCAGGGGTTGGGTTTGGCCCTTTAGTTCTAGTGAAGGGAAATCTTAAGGCGTCAGCATACCAAGACATTTTGGACCATTTCATGCTCCCAACTTTGTGGGAACAGTTTGGGGACGGCCCCTTCCTGTTCCAACAAGACTGTACACCAGTGCACAAAGCAAGGTCCATAAAGACATGGATAAGTGAGTTTGGGGTGGAGGAACTTGACTGGTCTGCACAGAATTCTGACCTCAACCCGATAGAACGCCTTTGGGATCAATTAGAGCAGAGACTGCGAGCCAGGCCTTCTCATCCAACATCAGTGCCTGACCTCACAAAGGCGCTTCAAGAAAAATGGTCAAACATTCCCATAGACACACTCCTAAACCTTGTGGACAGCCTTCCCAGAAGAGTTGAAGCTGTTATAGCTGCAAAGGGTGGGCCAACTCAATATGGAACCCTACGGACTAAAGCCTCGTACACACGATCGGATTTTCAGACGGGAATTGTGTGTTGACAGACTGTTGGCGGAAAATCCGACCGTTAATATGCTCAATCGGACAATTGTTGTGGGATTTTCCACGGACAAATGTTGGATGGCAGGCTTTAAACTTTTCCGTGGACAGCGGTCTGTTGTCGGATTTTCCGATCGTGTGTACACAAGTCCGTCGGGGCAAAAGTCCAAAGTACAAACACGCATGCTCGGAAGCAATGCTCACCAAACACAACATTAGCAGAAGGTGCCCAAAGGGTGGCGCTAAAGAGCTGAAAAACCACGTAGTACGTCACTACACTACGTTCGTGTTTGTTGGCCGACAATTGTGTGCCGTTTGTATGCAAGACAAGTTCCTGGCCAACGCCCTTCGGACAAAAGTCCTACGCTTTTTCTGCGGAAAATCGGATTGTGTGTACGAGGCTTTAGACTTGTATGCCATTAAAGTTCATGTGCATGTAACATCGCTGGATCCAGATGGGTGCAGGTAAGTATTATGGGGGCTGAGGGGGGCTTCTGCACACAGGTGTTTTTTTTTTATCTTAATGCATAGAATGCAACCACTTGAATTGAACAAGCTGAAGTTAGAAGCTGATTTTGGCCACCATGTACAGCTGCACCAGATTTTGCACTCTCCAGTCTTCATAACCCCCCCCCTCCCCCACAGTGTCAGTCGGTCTGATTTTGACAGCAGGAGCCATTACAACTGATATATTTACACAGAAACTTCTGCCTGCTATTATGACAGCTAGGAATTACCAGTAAGTACGAGGGGGACCAGCAGAGGGGCAGAAGGACAGGGCCTACTACACACATCCTGTGTACTTCCATAAGGCAGGGTTTACACCTATGGGAATTGGTTGCGGCTTACACCGCATCCAATTCGCATAACATTATAAAATACATTGATTTCAATGAGGCTGGTTCACATATGTGCGATGCATTCGCACTGCGCATTGCCGAAAAAACGTGTGCGTTCTCTAGGCATTGCGGTGCGGCTCAGGTACAAATTCAGGCCCATTATGTTCTATGGGCACGCATCTGATTCGCACATGTGTTGCGTTCTGAACAGGGATCTTGAGGGGGAACTCCACACCAAATTTTAAATAAAAAAACAGCATGGGTTCCCCTCCAGGAGCATACCAGGCCCTTAGGTCTGGTATGGATTTTGGGGGGACCCCCACGCCGTAGGAGTTCCCGTTAAAATCCATACCAGACCTAAGGGCCTGGTATGCTCCTGGAGGGGAACCCATGCTGGTTTTTTATTTAAAATTTGGCGTGGAGTTCCCCCTCATGATAACAGCGGCGAGACTTCCCTCCCCTCTCCCAGGTTGGCAAATCCACAGCTGAAACGCAAGGGAACCGCTGAACGACTGATTGCGAACTTGGCAAAGACTTCGGACCTCAAAAGTTGGCTTACCTCCAAGTAGATATTAAAGTGGTTGTAAACCCACTAACTTTTTTTTTTTCTTTTTTCTGCCCACCTGCAAGAGAAAGGCATAATGAGCTAGTATGACTAGCATACTAGCTCATTATGTACCACTTACCTTAGATCGGGGCCCCCGAAGCAGTCCGCGTCCCTCTGTCCAGACGCAGACATCACTGCGGCGATAGCCGGAATGTTACTTCCGGGTATCGCCGCACCAGCCAATCACAGCGCCGCTCCGGCGCTGTGATTGGCCGAAGCAGCGAAGACGTGACTCCGCGCATGCGCGCGGGAGCCGCCACATTCGGCTACGCCCAGCGATTGCTGGGAAGTAGTCGATTTTGTAAATGGGATTAACCCCATGAATGCGCCGTTGTCTACGGCGCGCATGCGTCGTAGATGGCGGCACCTGTCTTTTTAGTAAATATCTCCTAAACCGTGTAGGTTTAGGAGATATTTCTTGCACCTACAGGTAAGCCTTAATCTAGGCTTACCTGTAGGTGCAAGTTGAAAAAGTGGGTTTACAACCACTTTAAAGTGGTTCTAAAGGCAGAGGCTTTTTACCTTAATGCATTCTAAGTAAGCACTAAGCTAAAAAACCTCCTTTGTTCTAATCCCCCCAGCTCCCCAAAAAAACTAACCTGAGCCCGATCTCGATCCACTGCTGTGCCTGAAACCTGCGGCTCTCTCCCTCCTCACTGGATATAGAGGCAGCATGTGAGGAGGGAGCGGGGCCCAGCTGCACTGTGTGTGTCAATGGACTGTGTGTGTCAATGCCTACATGAGTTCCCCCGTAGCAAGCAGCTTGCTATAGAGGCACTCGGAAAGGGGGGAGAAGCCAGGAACACCGGTGGGGGACCCCAGAAGAGGAGGATTGAGGCCACTACGTGCAAAACAACACTAACAGAGCAGGTAAGTATGACCTGTCTGTTTAAAAAAAAAAAATCCTTTACAATCACTTTAAAAAAATCACTATTGAATGTATTGTGTATTTATTTATGTAGCACTGACCCCCCGAAGGAGCTGCTGGTAATTGATTGGGCCTGTACTCTGGTCTCCTCCCCCAAATAAATTTGCTCAGCCCGCTTGACACAGCTGTGTAACAGTGTTGATGTGAAGCTTTTACTACAAGGAACAATCCCACAATAACAATGTGCATATAGTGTACCTTTACCGTTATCTGGGCATCCATGGTTCCACCTGTTTAGGATAATGAACAAGCCTCACACCAATTGTGATTAACCAGAATGTAAGTTTATTGAAACTGGTATAAAAACAGTGGTTATAATAACTGTATAAATATACAAACTTACTATAATAGTGCAATGAGTGTTCGCAAATTATTAACACTTAAAAGGTTCCTTGAATCTCTACTGCAGGCGCGTCTCCAAGTGGGACTAGAGCTCATAGTCACAATGCCTTGACACTGGCCACCTTCCCACTTCCAGTACGGCCGCACTAAACACACTAATGCAAGGGTATCAAACACAGCACAATACAATTTCTCAAGAGCTCCCCCTGAGGTATAATGCACTCCTTTTTACTGTAACCGAAGCACAGAACCTCCCAGTGAGAAGTGTAGTCTCTGGTCTTCTTTCTTCTGCTAGCTATTATACTGCAGTGTTTGTAATCCAAGGGTTTAACAAGTAATGAAGTGTAGCACACAGACCCTTTTTCTCCTACTTACCTTCACTTGCAGAGTAGGGAACACCATGCCACATGCCCGTATCAGAGGCGTAACTAGAAACCTCTGGGCCCCGGTGCAAGAAATCACAAAGGGCCCCCCCTCGAAAAAGCATGATTTTGATACTTTTTTTTGAGGTGGGTTGCAACGGCGGTAGTTGAGGGGGGGTGGCAGCTGTGGTACTTGAGGGGGGTGGCAGTGGTGGTACTTGAGGGGGGTGGCTGCAGTGGCAGTGGTGGTGCCATCCTCTCCCACCACCACCTGTGCCTCTTACTGATCCCATCCTCCCACCACTGATCTCATCCCTATCCCCCCCATCACCTCTGTTGTAGAAGTAATGGGGGGATAGGGATGAGATGAGTGGTGGGGGGATGGGATCAGTAAGAGGCACAGGTGGTGGAGGTTGGCATCGATTGCTTAGCTCTGCAAAATGTCACTTACCGTCAATCAATCGATTCCCCGGGAATTCCGTTTGATCGGTCACGGTCACCGTGCCTTCTAATCTCCCGCCAGGATGCCTTCTTGCCTCATGGGTAGACCGTATAGGTATTCCACGCAGAGAGGAAAGCTCCTCCCTCGCCTTCTCTCATTGGTGTCAGCAGGTCTGCCCAGGCCCAGATTTACTCCCTTTGCCGCCCCAAGGCCAGGTCCTTCAATACCGCCCCCCCACACACACCATCACATAGGGGGACTCCCCAGAGAGCCCCCCTTACATCAGGGACCCCACAGAGCCTCCCTACTTACATCAGGGTCCCTAGAGAGCCTCCTCCTACATTAGGGTCCCCAGAGAACCTCCCCTTACATCAGAGTCCCCAGAGAACCTTCCCTTACATCAGGGTCCCTAGAGAACCTCCCCTTACATCAGGGTCCCCAGAGAGCCTCCCTACTTACATCAGGGTCCCCAGAGAGCCCCCCCTTACATTAGTGTCCCCAGAGAGCCTCCCCTCCTACATTAGTGGCCCCAGAGAGCCTCCCTTCCTACATTAGTGTCCCCAGAGAGCCCCTCCTTACATCAGGGTCCCCAGAGAGCCTCCCTACTTACATCAGGGTCCCCAGAGAGCCTCCCTATTTACATCAGGGTCCCTAGAGAGCCTCCTCCTACATTAGGGTCCCTAGAGAACCTCCCCTTACATCACGGTCCCCAGAGAACCTCCCCTTACATCACGGTCCCCAGAGAACCTCCCCTTACATCACGGTCCCCAGAGAACCTCCCCTTACATCAGGGTCCCCAGAGAGCCTCCCTACTTACATCAGGGTCCCCAGAGAGCCCCCCCCTTACATTAGTGTCCCCAGAGAGCCTCCCCTCCTACATTAGTGTCCCCAGAGAGCCCCTCCTTACATCAGGGTCCCCAGAGAGCCTCCCTACTTACATCAGGGTCCCCAGAGAGCCTCCCTATTTACATTAGGGTCCCCAGAGAGCCTCCCCTTATATCGGGGTCCCCAGAGAGCCTCCCTACTTACATTAGGGTCCCCAGAGAGCCTCCCCACTTACATCAGGGTCCCCAAAGAGCCTCCCCTTATATCGGGGTCCCCAGAGAGCCTCCCCTCTTACATTAGTGTCCCCAGAGAGCCTCCCCTCTTACATTAGTGTCCCCAGAGAGCCCCTCCTTACATCAGGGTCCCCAGAGGACCCTTCTTACATCAGGGTCGCCAGAGAGCCTCCCCTTACACCAGGGTCCCCAGAGAGCCTCCCCTTACACCAGGGTCCCCAGAGAGCCTCCCCTTACACCAGGGTCCCCAGAGAGCCTCCCCTTACACCAGGGTCCCCAGAGAGCCCCCCCCTTACACCAGGGTGCCCAGAGAGCTCCCCTTACACCAGGGTCCCCAGAGAGCCTCCCCCTTACATCAGGGTCCCCAGAGAGCCTCCCCTTACATCAGGGTCCAAGAGAGCCTCCCCTTACATCAGGGTCCCCAGAGAGCCTCCCCTTACACCAGGGTCCCCAGAGAGCCCCCCCCCTTACACCAGGGTCCCCAGAGAGCTCCCCTTACACCAGGGTCCCCAGAGAGCCTCCCCCTTACATCAGGGTCCCCAGAGATCCCCCCATACACCAGGGTCCTCAGAGAGCCCCCCTTACACCAGGGTCCCCAGAGAGCCCCCCTTACACCAGGGTCCACATAGAGTCCCTCGTTACACCAGGTTCCTCAGAGAGCCCCCCTTACACCAGGGTCCCCAGAGAGCCTCCCCTTACATCAGGGTCCCCAGAGAGCCCCCCTTACACCAGGGTCCCCAGAAAGCCCCCCTTACACCAGGGTCCTCAGAGAGCCACCCCCCTTACACCAGGGTCCCCAGAGAGCCCCCTTACACCAGGGTCCACATAGAGCCCCCCGTTACACCAGGGTCCCCATAGAGCCCCCCCTTACACCAGGGTCCCCAGAGAGCCCCCCTTACACCAGGGTCCCCAGAGAGCCCCCCCCCTTACACCAGGGTCCTCAGAGAGCCCCCCTTACACCAGGGTCCCCAGAGAGCCCCCCTTACACCAGGGTCCCCAGAGAGCCCCCCTTACACCAGGGTCCACATAGAGCTCCCCCTTACACCTGGGTCCCCAGAGAGCCCCCCCCCTTACACCAGGATCACCAGAGAGCCCCCCCCCCTAACATTAGTGTCCCCAGAGGCCCCCTTCCTTACATTAGTGTCCCCAGAGGCCCCATTCCTTACATTAGTGTCCCCAGAAACCCCCCCCCTTCTTACATCAGGGTCCCCAAACAGCTGACTCCCCCCTTGCAGGGGTTCCCCTGTACCTGGCTGGTGGAGGTGGCGATTGGCAGCTCTATGGTGTCCACAAGCAGGGGGGTCTTGCTGGGGCTAGTAGTTCTATATCCGAACCATGTGAGGGGGGAGGGGCCTCTGACCCGGGCATCAGCAACATTGTGCAAGCAGAGTGAAAGTGAAACTAATACCTGCCCGGGTCAGAGGCCCCTCTCCTCTGTATACACACTGACACTCGAGTACTACAAGCCCCAGGGAGATCTTGCTGCCCACACAGGCACCATAGAGCTGCCGATCGCCGCCTTCCACCTCCTCCCACATCTCCCCACTGCACTCTAAACGGCCAGCCAGAGGTGCAGGCAGGGGAGATGTCTTGGGAGTCTTGGGGGGTTGCCGCGGTGCCGCCCCTGCATCCACTGCCTTGTCAGCACCCGATCCCTGCGGCGGAACGGCTCCTCATACTGGCGGGCGGTGGGCGGGCCCCTCACACGGGCGGCGGGCGGGCCCCCCGGACTTCACGGAACTACAGGGCCCAGTCGCAGCTGCGACTGCTGCGACCCTGAAAATTCCGCCACTGGCCCGTATCCTCCTGGTATAAGAGGGTGAGCGGTGTTCATACTATTTTTGGGTCCTGCAGCGAGTTACCTCCCTCCGTTGGTTCTCGTCCCTAGAGTGTAGGGAAAAGTATATTCTCTTTCCTAAAAGAAGGCCAATGTCCAGACTGTTTTAAACTCCAACAGACGAGTTTATTTTTCTTGCTTGGAACTTAGTGGGAAAAAGTTGAAGATAGAGATAGAGTTGGGTAGGGAGGTAGGTTCAGGCACGCGGCACCCATTTACACTCGTCGCCACTCAAGCCTGGGTGGGTATTGCTCACCCAGATGGATCCCTCTCACAGTTCTAGCAGCCGGAGTGAAGCACGAACAGTTACTTTAGATTTCGTCCCCTTCAAAGACAAGTTCAGGAGATCCTCTGCCACAGAATCCTTTAGTTCCTGAATCTCGAATCCTCTAGCGCCCGCAACTTTTAGAAACCATAAGTGCCAGTGGGGCACATCACAGGCGCTATTGTGCAACTCACGGAATCCTTCCCTCTGATAGGCAACCAGGCCTCTCCTGAGACAGTGACTTCCTTCACCGATCCTCCGGACAGGTCCTCCCCTGGTTTTCTCTCTTTCAGAGCGGACCACCCTCCCTCGGGTACCCTGGGACTCCGATGGTTTGGTTGTAGACCCAGTTGAAGGTACTGGGCCTACCCGAAACACTATAGCCTCGGGCTGAAGGTGCCCGAGACTTCTCGACCAATTCACGCACCCCTGGCCAGCAGGGCCAAAGGGCGCGACTCTCGCCACCAGGGGTCCCCCTTGGAATCCCCCGGCTAATCTCCCTGCCTAATGGCGTCTGCCCCTTATGTACCCTCTCCCGGCATGCACAGCAGGTAGACCACACCCACTGTATGGCTGCCGAGAGAGGACACCCAATCATGCTACAATGCCACCTGTGGTTCGACCCAAGACCAGGGCAACAGCGCCACCTGCAGGTCAAGGGGAACGATACACCCAGGCAACACCACAGCAGAGCAGAGTCCAATCTAGAGAATCAGAAAACCTGAGCCAAACTATTGTCCAGGCCGCCCCTAAATTTAAGGCACAGCAACCCCAATTTTGGGGGTCCGCTACAGAAGTAACATAAAATTAAGAGTGATAACAATTCCTGCTATGCAACACACTTGTAGATGCCTCCGGTGTAGGTATCCCTTAACCGTCAGTCAACCCTCAATGAAATATAGGCTTTGAGGCCTGATTGAACTCAGTCTATTTGAATGAGACCTCCCTGTAGGACTACAGGTCTCAGCAACTCTGTGAGATGATTCTAAGTGTGTTAAATAATTTCTGGGCGACAGCCCCCTCACCAGACCAGGCCTGGAAAGTTGGGAACCTCCGCTCCGGTTGTCTCAGTCCTGCTGCCAGCCACTGCCAGCACCGTCACTCTGCTCCGCTCCGCGAGATGACCCAGACCCTCACTTGGCTCCGTCAGGGGTTCTGGATCCTAAGACCCGATCACACCGCTTCTCCAGCACACTGTGGTAAGGCAGGGTCAATGGTTGCTGTTCTACTCCGCGCGATGTAGGCCCTCTTCTGGAACACTCCTTCACAGATCCCTGCAGGCAGGCCATGCGTCCAGAAGAGACCAGAAAATGGCTGCACTCTGCCTTTTATTACCTACCCAGCATGCAGTTCAGCCACCTAGGGTTCATAGGTAGGTGGATGTGCATTGTGGGTAAGTGAGTCCTTTTACAGAATAAATAAGTCACTTCCTGCATAGGTTTTTATGTGGAGAATAAACAAGTCTCATTCACACTATACGCCACCAGAGGGAGCCAAATACCAATCTTTAGCATTGTCCATTATTTAGCATTACATGGCAAAAACACCAGCGCTACATTTAAAAATAACTAGATGTATTTAGATATGAAGGAATAATGTATTTCTCCAAAATCTCCTATTATATTTGAGCGTGGGTAGCAGTTATTTTGTCCTGCTATGTGCTGTTAAGCATGCTGCAGCAGGCTGTGCTGAGAAATAATAGTTTGAGGTATGAATATTTATCAACCTAGCCAATCACCTAAAATTTGGGCCTGAAGATGTGAGATGAGGAGGCATTAAATATTTGGCACACATGGTCTTTCTCTTCTGGGCATAAGGAGCCCAGACCATAGGAGGGTGTGTATGTAAGCTGTGTGGATCTCTGCTGGATATTGGCCCTAGAAAAATGGAAGCTGGGGGAGTCCCTCCTCCAGAAAGGCCCCTGAAGATGTTGACTTACTGAAAGTTAAGTAACTGGCCTTGAGGAAGCACCAACAGAAAGAGGCGAGAAGATACCACAAGAACCTTCTCACCTCAGACTCTCAACAGAGTCTCTGGAGTAGACAGAGATTTAGTGATTGAGATCAGGTACATTTTGGGGTTTCTTGGTGCTTTTTTAACCCTTCTTCCCATAGGTTTACTAAATATGTTACATTTTTTTCCACTAAAGTGATTGGCGTCCATTTTTGCTCAACAACCTGGACAGAAACCACACCTGAAATGTAATGTGTCCAAGGCCCTATCCCCATGCATGTTGGTCTAGAACAGGGGTCTCCAAACTTTCTAAACAAAGGGCCAGTTTACTGTCCTTCAAACTTTAGGAGGGCTGGACTAGGGCCATTGGGAGTAGAAAATGTCAAGAAGGAGTAAACAATACCATTCCTTTGGTGTCAGTGGGAGGACTAGTGCCCCATTGTTGGTGTCAATAGAAGGACCTGTACCCTTTTGATAGTGTAAGTTGGATGAATAGTGCCCCATTGGTGGTTTCAGCAATAAAAATGATTTGCCATTGTTGGTGTCAGTGGATGGAATAGTGCCCCAAGGGCCAGATAAAGGCTAGCAAAGGGCTGCATCCAGCCCCAGGGCCGCAGTTTGGAGACCCCTGGTCTTGAACATTTGTATTGCAAGCTGTTAGTTATCTGAAACTAAATTTCTCTTGCAATCAGTTCTAACAGACTTTACATGCAAGTAACATTGGTACAGTACAAATAACACCCTGTTAAAAAAGGTGATAGAAACGTGCAATAAATGAGGAACGTGTAAATAACGAAATGCTGTAGAAAATTGGTAAAAAACAGTAGGTAAAAACAATCAATGTATAATGTCCCTCTGTTACAAAGATAATAAAAGAGTCTCTGTAATAGCTATAATAGCTATAATATATGGACAAATAGTCCAGGTGAAATAACTCGATGAATTAAAGCCTTCCTATGGGATAGATGACAGTCTGCGTGAAATGAACAAGTCCCTTTAGGAGTATCCATCCACAATGGAAAAGTGAATAATGTATGTTATCCACACACTGGTCTCCCAGAGCTCTCACCTCAGTATGAGTAGCAATTCACATTGATAGAACATCCAGCCTCGAACTGTGTTTTCTCCAAACCCTCTCTTCTATTTTCTCCAACTCCGTGGTGGCTCTAGCTGTCAGTTACTGCTGTTCCTGCAGGTGGCCAATTTCTTCCACTAACCTATCACCATAAGCTCCAGAATATGGGGAATAGGTATAGGAATAGGGTAGGAAGAGAAGAAGAGGCCTCCAATAGTGTAGTATGTTAAAATAATGTAAACAACTTTATTGGGTGCTATAATACGGGTGGACTCTTACATGGGGAAACATTAAAACTCCCTCGCGAGAGGCTGACGCGGACCGGAAGTGACGTAAGAAGGTGCTGGAAACGCAGCGATTTCATTGTTTGCTTGTGGGATTTTGGGTTTAATACTGCTTTAACCTTTGCTTAAAATGATACATTGCTGTTACACTCACCTTTCTCTAAAACTTCAGGTATACAAAACACAGTGATTTGTTCTGAAATAAACAACTTGCGGTTTATGCTTCCACTTGGAGGGAGGTTTACAAAGGTTTCAATGAGAACGCCACTGTCAGCTGGCCAGTGTACAGATCAGAACCCCCCCCATCAGCTGGCCAGTGTACAGATCAGAACCTCGCCATCAGCTGGCCAACGTACAGATCAGAACCCCAACATCAGCTGCCCGGTGCACAGATCGGTACCTCACCATCAGTTGCCCAGTGCACAGATCAGAACCTCACTACCAGTTGGCCAATGCACAAATCAGAACCTCACTATCAGATGACCAGTGAACAAATCAGAACATCACCATCCGCTGACCAGTACAAAGATCAAAACCTCACCATCACTTGACCAGTATACAGATCAGAACCTCACCATCAGCTGGCCAGGGTACAGATCAGAACCTCACCATCAGCTGGCCAGGGTACAGATCAGAACCTCACAATCAGCTGGCCAGTGTACAGATTAGAACCTCACCATTAGCTGGCCAGTGTACAGATCAGAACCTCACCATTAGCTGGCCAGTGTACAGATCAGAACCTCACCATCAGCTGGCCAGTGTACAGATCAGAACACCAACATCAGCTGCGCAGTTTACAGATCAGAACCCCATCATCAGCTGCGCAGTGTACAGATCAGAACCTCACCATCAGCTGGCCAATGTACAGATCAGAACCTCACCATCCGCTGGCCAGTGTACAGATCAGAACCTCACCATCAGCTGCCCAGTGCACAGATCGGTATCTCACCATCAGTTGCTCAGTGCACAGATCGGTATCTCACCATCAGTTGCCCAGTGCACAGATCAGAACCTCACTACCAGTTGGCCAATGAACAAATCAGAACCTCACCATCCGCTGACCAGTACAAAGATCAGAACCTCACTATCAGCTGACCAATATACAAATCAGAACCTCACCATCAGCTGACCACTGTCCAAATCAGAACCTCACTACCAGCCCACCAGTGTACAGATCAGCACCTTACCATCAGCAGACCAATGTACAGTTAAGAACCTCACCATCAGCTGGCCAGTACAAAAATCTTAACCTCCCCATCAGCTGGCCATTGCACAGATTAGAACCTTGCCATCAGTGGACCAGTGTACAGGTCAGAACCTGAACAAGATACAGATCACCTGATGCTGATCCTGTGATATTACTGTATGTTACCTCGCTCCAGAAACCCCCTTCCCTTTGCTTTGTCTGCGTACATGGAGAGGAATGCTGCACAGCACAGTATCCTATGACAAGAGGCAGCACACCCTCCCAAAGACGTTCATAAAACTTTCTCAGCCTGGCCGCAATAGAATATATGAAAACCCAGAATAAAGGTTAACGGACTGAACTTTCCTGACTGATTTCATGCCTGGAGTTTGTCTTTTATGGTTGGGAGGTTTCGCACGGTTCACCTCACCTTAGGTTTGAGGTGGTGCCCAGCTACATCTTAAAGCCATTTGTCCATCAGCGAGCTCATTATAATGTTAAACTCATTTGAGCCTCATAATTACCGTTTTATGATAATTGGCTCTTTTCTTGGTGCTTGAATCACTTTATGATAAGTACAGTGCTGGAGGCGATCCCGCTGTACATTTTACATTACAATTAGGGGCATAGTTCTACATTCTAATGAATTCTGGCACGCAGCGTGGAATTCACTCATATGTGGCACAGGCCTTTATAGACTAAACACCATGTTCTCCCGAGACCGCAGGCCAAATGTGAATTCTCCTAAGCATTTTATGAAACAAGCACCATAAATTGTATTGAGACGTGAGTGGTGCTCACAGAGGCTGGAGTGGAGTACAGCAGAAATTGAATATGGATGGCTTCATTCAGTGCTCCCTGTTCTTTAAAGTAAAGCTTTAGCTTTGAAGAGAAAAAAATACCATTGCTGATCCTTCAAGTATAACTAATGACAAAACTTTTTGGGGTTTTGGATAGAGTGCAGTGATTTAGAATGCTTCTTAGTTTTTATTGCTGTCTATGTCCCCATTAAAGCAGAGAGTTCCACCCAGAATTTTTTTGTAAATTTTTTTGCTCACTGCTATACTGCATTAAATACTTTCAATGCGTTAATTAAATCACTGTTCAATTCCAGTTTTTTTAATTTACTCACGATTGATTTTTTTTCATTGCAGAGCGCTTCCATCTTCACTGTGGGCATGTGAAGCCCACTATGAGTCTGTTCTTGGATAAGGTGCTTCTGGCTACCCAGCATGCACCTTCCGATCTCACGCGTGCGCAGTCTACACAGGGCGTAGCGCAGGAAGATTATCCTGTTGCCATAACAATGGGCGGTGATGGAGGAAGTGCCCGCCCCCGTTGTTATGGCAATGCAATCCTGTGGCGATGCCCACTGACTCCTGGGAACGATGACAAACATCACCCAGGAGCCAAGGCGCGGCAGGATATGATGTACGGCGCCACGGCCGAGAAGAGGCAGATTACAAGGAACACCCTAGCAACAAGGCACACACAGTAAGTAAAAAAAGAAGAAGAAAAAAGTGGCAAATGTTGTTAGACTGGCACCAAGGGACTCATTCAGATTAAGTTTAAAATATGGGTGGCACTCTGCTTTAACCACTTCACCCCCGGAAGATTTGGCTCCCCAATGACCGGGCCATTTTTTGCGATTCGGCACTGCCTCGCTTTAACTGACAATTGCACAGTCGTGCAACGCTGTACCCAAACAAAATTCACATCCCTTTTTCCCACAAATAGAGCTTTCTTTTGGTGGTATTTGATCATCTCTGCGATTTTTATTTTTTGCACTATAAACAAAAATAGAGCGACAATTTTGAAAAAAACACAATATTTTGTGCTTTTTGCTATAATGAATATCCCAATTTTTTTTTAAAAAAAGTGAATTTTTTCTCAGTTTAGACCGATATGTATATTCCAAATATTTTTGGTAATAATAATCGCAATAAGCGTATATTGATTGGTTTGCGCAAAAGTTATAGCGTCTACAAAAGAGGGGATAGAATTATGGCATTTTTAATTTTTTTTTAACTAGTAATGGCGGCAATCTGCGATTTTTATCGGGACTGCGACATTATAGCAGACAGATCGGACACTTTTGACACATTTTTGGGACCATTGGCATTTATACAGCGATCAGTGCTATAAAAATGCATTGGCATGGAAGGGGTTAACACTAGGGGGGCGATCAAGGGGTTAATTGTGTTCCCTAATGTGTGTTCTAACTGTGGGGGGAGGGGACTGACCTAGAGGGAATTACAGATCGTGGTTCCCAGCTATTAGGAACTCACAATTTGCATTTCCTCAGCTCACAGAACAGGGTTGTGTGTGTTTGAAAGGTTGGGGGATAGGTCGGGGGGGGGGGGGGGGTTTGGTATATATTATGTAATGTATTAGCGTGTTTATGTGTGGCTGAGTGCCCACAGTAATGTTGTGTTTATATGGAAAATTAATAAAGAAATTTAAGAATCATACACACACACATCCATGTTCTGCCTCTTGTGCCCAGAGATCGCTCGCAGCCGGCGGTCATCGCGACCACCAGTCACGAGCATCGGCTCTCCCACGATGCAGAGGGCGCACGTGCGCCTGCTAGCCCACTTAAAGCAACCGACGTACAGCTACAACGGTTCGCCCAGTGGAGCCAACCTGCCGCAGTATTACTGCGGCGGCTGGTCCACAAGCGGTTAAGGAGATTCTGACCTGCAAAAAAAAAGTGGGCAGAGAGCTAAAATTACACTCTGCAGGGGTAAGTGAGGAGAGCTCTGAGAGCTGATTGGAGGGAAGAGACACACCCCCTCCACACAGGAACAGAGCTGAGGCTGTCAATCAGGTCCCTCCCCTGTCACCATTTTTCTCTTGGTGTCAGGAAAACTTGTCAAGCCTCGTACACTTGGGCGGCAATCCCGTCGGGGAAAAAAAACTTTGGTTTTTCCCGACGGGATTCCTGGCAAGCTTGCCTTGCACGCCGAGTGTACACACGGCCATTCAAAAGAACCGCCGTTTTTTTGAATGGCAAGAACGCGGTGACGACATTGACTACGACGAGCCTGCGCTCATCACATTCAATGCCGTCGCCGCCATCTTGCTACAACCTACACTGCCCTTGTATGCTACTGCGTATGCGTCAAAGTCTTTTCGAGCATGCGCAGGTTTACCGTGGAACAGGTAAGCATACAGACGACCGGTTTTCTCGGCAGGAAAACTCTGCCGAGAATCCCGACGAGAAAAATAGAGAGCAGGTTCTCTATTTTTCTCTTCGAGATTCCAGGCAGTTTTCCCGACGAGAAACCATACACACCAACGGTTTTCTCGGCAAAAAGCTCTCCCAGAAGTTTTCTTGCCGAGAAAACCGGTCGTGTGTACGAGGCTTCAGAAGTGATTTATGCTGATAGCAGATGAATGAGGCAGTAGACAGAAATGGTACTTATGCCCTGTACACACGATCGGTTTTACCAATGAAAACAGTCCAATGGACTTTTTTCATCGGACAAACCAATCGTGTATGGGCCCCAACGGTCTTTTTTCCATCGGTGTGAAAAAATAGAACATGTTTTAAATTTATCCGATGGAAAAAAAACGATAGCAAATTCCGATCGTCTGTGTGGAACTCCATCGGAGAAAAACCCCACGCATGCTCAGAATCAAGTCGACGCATGCTCAGAAGCATTGAACGTCATTTTTCTCGGCTCGTCGGAGTGTTTTACGTCACGGCGTTTGGGACGGTCGGATTTTTGACTGATGGTGTGTAGGCAAGACTGATGGAAGTCAGCTTCATCAGAATTCCGATGGAAAAATCCATCGGATTTGAATCCATAGGAAATCCGATCGTGTGTGCAGGGCTTCAGTGCTCTTAATTGAGACAACTACACACTATGCTTTGTTCATATTTCATGTCTGTGGTTTACAACCACTTTAAGTGTTCCCCCTGATACTACTGTAGCGGGGTCTCTAAATTTAGGTGGGACACCCAGGTGTGAAATAGTGGACCACTTGTGTTCGTGGAGGATTGGATGGTGTAATAATCTCCTTGGCCTCTGGGTGGCGGGGTACCTGGAGGCTCAAGGTAGATTTGCCATTACAGTGCTACCCTTTTTGTCCCTTTCCAGAGATGGTACGGCGAGGGCGGGGAACCTGCCGTGGTGTCGATGGGAGGAGATAAAAGGGGGAGACGCCCTAACCATGAGGTCTTCAGGAGGATCTTCTTCACGCGCCCAGGCACCTTAGGCCTGGGTGCGGGCGGTTCTGGATTCCGGCCCAGGCGCCCTAGGCCTGATCGGAATGGAGTTGGAGTCCATCCCAGGCACCTTCAGCCTGGGGTGAGGTACTAAACTAGGAGGCCTGGGGTCCAGTGACTTTGACTGGATCCCGCGAGGGTGGAGACGTCCGAGGGTCTCTGAGGTGGATGGGGCCCATGTCTGAGGTGAGGAGGCCGGGGAGGTTACCCATTCGGAGAGTCTGGAGCAGCATCAACCTAGTGACGGATGGGCCTCTGGTAACTCCCTTGGAGGGACATCTTCCCCTGATAGGGGCCGCAATGCAGCGAAGGTACGCCTATCTACGTTCTCTTGAGTCGCTGGTAGAGACTCTCAGATTCTAAGTCCTTTCTAGCTAAATGCTATAGTAACCGCTGGCGAGATTGCAGTGGTTTAGTTTATAACCAGGATAGTGCCTCGCCCTGCTCATCCCCGTATCAAAATGTTATCAAGTCTCAACCAGGTGGCTACTGAAGCACTGTTTATTGTGAGATGTACAATAAAGCAAGAGTTGGACTGTGATCGGTGTGTGGAACTCTGGTTAATGGGAGCAGAGGGAAGTGTTGACACAGCAGGACTATATTCTAGACAAAAGCACACAGGCCCGAGGAAATATCTGATACTAGCCTTCACCTCACCCACAGTTATAGGGGGGACATGGGCCGTAGCGCATCTCACCCTGTCATGTGACATACCCCTAGACAAAGGAGATGGGGTGAGGCCGCTACACGTGGGGGCTCGTCCGGGATGATGTGTGTTTTAACTTTGGAGTTAAGAATGGCTGTGTCTGGACTTTGCTGCCTGGAGGAGTTCCGAGTAGGTCGGCCATGTGATTGGCCAAAGTGCATGCCTGCTCAAAGTCGTGGAAATGACCCTAGGACGGGAAAGGCCCATGCAGAGGAGCGAGAAGTGGGAAGAGTCCAGCCGTGTGAAGTACTACATGTGGTTTTTTTTATTGCACTGCGCCACGAGGCACCCCGTGACTGTACAGTTCGTGGGCGGAGCTTGAAGGAAGCCCGTGAAAACGTGCAAGTCATGGGAGGAGTCTGGCCATGTGGAGGAACTCATGTGGAGACTTTGGCGCGTGGTCAGTGCGTGATGGAGCAGCAGATAGTCGGGATGGCCTCAAGCTCCCCGTGGATTCCGGTTCCCTACCCCACGAAGGTGACTACGTTCGCTGCTCCCCTTACAGACACGGGGATAAGACTCAGGCCCCGAGGGCAGTTGGCTTTGTACTCATGCAGAGACACAGAGGTCCTCGGCGTGATCTGTCCCGGATGCTCGGGACTGGTGGTCCACCTGAAGCCATTCGGGCGTTGCGAGGCATGCAAAGAGTTCTTGTTCGAGGTGGAGCCATCCACAGTAAGGCCCCGGGCCCTTCGCCTCAACAGCCTCACAGGTAACGCTACTCTGGAAGGAGAGATCCAGGCCTTTGCGGAGGTTCCCGTACGCACTGACCAGGGCGATGTGACTGCCCAATCAGAGACTGAGAGAGAAAAATCAGAGGATGCTGCTTCGGTCACCACAGATTCTCTGCTCCCACCTCCAAAGAGGAAAGTCGGCCTGGTGCAGGCCTCCTGTGGTCGTGGTCGAGCTTCACCCCGTCGCTTGCCTGGCCTTGATGGATCCGGTTGGACGAGTCCTGGACATCCCAGTTCTACAAAAGGTCAAGGTGAGCCAGGGGCTGGGACTGTGGTGGTGGTTGGAGGTGTCGGGGGTCCACAGCCGGTGGAGCCCGCAAGGGAGGGTAGTACCACGTCTACCAGAGACTACCTTCCCGCCGAGATGTATGACACTTCCGACCTAGAGTCGCTGTGAGATTGTGGAGATGACGGGGAGATTGATGAACTGTTTCATCTGAAGGGCTGGGACAAACGCCCATTGCCTGTGTTACGTGTTCTGCAGGATTCCCCTATGTCAATAGGAGACAGCACGCCCCGGGTACAAGCCCCGGAGTCTACGAGGAAGTCTAGTCCTCAGAGTGCCTTCCCACAATCTACAACATCGCCCGTCTTGGTGGCGGGGCTGCAGCGAGCCTCATTACGAGCACAGAGAGAAAAGCCATCAGAGGTAGTGAAAGTACCTCGGCACCCGGAGGCCATCGTTTAACCCGGAGAAGGTGAGCGGGAAGCCATGCCTCCTTTGGCCAGATTGCAACGACTTTTCTCACAGAGAGTCGCCCGTGAGTATGGGTGGGAATATCCCTACCTGCCTCGGGACTTACTTTTTGAAGTTGAGGTCATACGCCAGAGATGGTATGACGAATTTGTTTGGGAAAAGCTCAAAGTACCCCATGCACGAAGATATTTGTCCTGTTCGCCATCCGTGTCGAAAAAGTTTCAGGACTGCAGAGCAGACTGGATGTGGGGTCGCCATATCCACGCAGACAAGGTGCGCATCTGCAGGAAGGATGGAGAGGATGCTGACTATTCAATTGAGGTTTTTGATAAGCATCTGAAGCCTTTGTTCTTGCCTGACCCGAAATTCTATTTGTGAGAAGATACTCACTTGTTGTTTCCTTTCCTACAATCTTCCAGAGGTGTTCTTGCTGGAACATCCGAACTGTGCCCTAGTTTTTTATGTGGGCTTTTGTTTTCTACTCTTCAGGAGGAATGAGAGCAGTTTTTTTTTTTGTTTGTTCTCTCTTCCTCACAGTTCGAAGACAGACTTTGGGGGTAGAATTAGTGTAGGGACGCAGGAAGAATGAATATTGCACCAAGTGTCATTACCACGGCGCTGTCACCAGGTGGCAGTGTTGTGCAACGGCTGTTTGTTTTTTTTTTACACACGCATCACTTTACTCATTGGAGCGAGTGGGTCCATTGGTTGATGGACCCGTTCATTCCAAAATAACACAGAAAGATGTCAGGATGTGATTTTATTTTGTGTGTTGTGTTTTTTTTTCTCTTCCCTTCTGCAGGAGATTCGTGTGTCAAGACTGCTGAGTATGGGGTGGTTCTTAGACAGTGAAGGGAGGGATTGTATATGTGTACATGATAGATGTTTTAGGGAAAAGTTTTATTGTTTTATATTCCCTTTCCCCTTTGAGCAGGTCTTGGTATGGTTGAGGTTCAGAAATTTAGGGATAGCCTCTGGGGCTAAGCTCGTGTCGTCACTCCACGGGAGACATGGGTTCGCACCAGACGCTGGGGACCAGCGTCAAATCACAGGGGGGAGTATGTAGCGGGGTCTCTAAATTTAGGTGGGACACCCAGGTGTGTAATAGTGGACCACTTGTGTTCGTGGAGGATTGGATGGTGTAATAATCTCCTTGGCCTCTGGGTGGCGGGGTACCTGGAGGCTCAAGGTAGATTTACCATTACAGTGCTACCCTTTTTGTCCCTTTCCGGAGATGGTACGGCGAGGGCGGGGAACCTGCCGTGGTGTCGATGGGAGGAGATAAAAGGGGGAGACGCCCTAACCACGAGGTCTTCAGGAGGATCTTCTTCACGCGCCCAGGCACCTTAGGCCTGGGTGCGGGCGGTTCTGGATTCCGGCCCAGGCGCCCTAGGCCTGATCGGAATGGAGTTGGAGTCCATCCCAGGCACCTTCAGCCTGGGGTGAGGTACTAAACTAGGAGGCCTGGGGTCCAGTGACTTCGACTGGATCCCGCGAGGGTGGAGACGTCCGAGGGTCTCTGAGGTGGATGGGGCCCATGTCTGAGGTGAGGAGGCCTGGGAGGTTACCCATTCGGAGAGTCTGGAGCAGCATCAACCCAGTGACGGATGGGCCTCTGGTAACTCCCTTGGAGGGACATCTTCCCCTGATAGGGGCCGCAGCGCAGCGAAGGTACTCCTATCTACGTTCTCTTGAGTCGCTGGTAGAGACTCTCAGATTCTAAGTCCTTTCTAGCTAAATGCTATAGTAACCGCTGGCGGGATCGCAGTGGTTTAGTTTATAACCAGGATAGTGCCTCGACTTGCACATCCCCGTATCAAAATGTTATCAAGTCGCAACCAGATGGCTACTGAAGCACTGTTTATTGTGAGATGTACAATAAAGCAAGAGTTGGACTGTGATCGGTGTGTGGAACTCTGGTTAATGGGAGCAGAGGGAAGTGTTGACACAGCAGGACTATATTCTAGACAAAAGCACACAGGCCTGAGGAAATATCTGATACTGGCCTTCACCTCACCCACAGCTATGGGGAGGACATGGGCCGTAGAGCATCTCACCCTGTCATGTGACATACCCCTAGACAAAGGAGATGGGGTGAGGCCGCTACACTACCTATATGGCCAAATGGTTGTAGACACCCGACCGTCACACTTAAACAATAAAGCCAAAAGTAAACTGACCCCCCCTCTGATTGGGTTCACGTGTTTCCAGCGAAGGGTACAGACATTTTAGGCAATTGTGCTACTCTAATGCGGAGTACACACAATCGTTTTTCATGCCATTTTTTAAACCAACGTTTTTCTCGTCGTTTTTTTTCATGTTTCCTCTCAAGCCTGTCTTGCGTACGATCATTAAAAAAAACGCTCGAGCAAAACGCAGTGACGTACAACACGTACGACAGCACTATAAAGGGGAAGTTCCATTCGGATTGCGCCACCCTTCATGTTAGTAAAGTTTGTTGAGCGACGATTCGCCCTTTTCAGCCTCGTGCTTTTCAGTCCGTTACAGCGTGACGAATGTGCTATCTCCATTACAAACGCTAGTTTTACCAGAACGAGCGCTCCCGTCTCATACTTGATTCTGAGCATGTGCGTTTTTTTTCTCCTCGTGAAAGCATACACACTATCGTTTTTCACGTCGTTAAAAAAAACGACATGAAAAACGACAAGAAAAAATAGAGCATGTTCGAAATTTTTAATGCCCGTTTTTCACGTCGTTAAAAATGCTCTGGAGCATACACACGATCGGTTTTAATGCCCATTTTTAAAAATGGCATTTTTAACGGCATGAAAAACGATCGTGTGTATGGGGCATAACAGTTTGTTGAAGGCCCATTTAGCGTGCCCCTGTGTACAAACCAGCTCTATAAAGACATGGTGCAATGAGTTTGAAGTAGAGGAACTTGAATGTCCTGTACAGAGCCCTGACCTCAACCCTACTGAACATCTTTGGGATGACTTGGAACCCCGATCGTGAGCCGGGCCTTCTTATTCAATGTCACAAATGCTCTTTTGGCTGAATGCGCACATTCCCATAGACACTCTCCAAAATCTTGTGTAGGCTTTCCAACAACATCCTCCTGGTCTGTCCTTCCTATCCTCTCTCTAAAAGAATAAACATGAATATTAGACACGTGCAATTCGTTTTGTTCCGAATTCGTTTTTTAACGAATTTCGACAAATTCGTTAATTTGGAAATAGCCGAATTAGCGAAACCCCGTTGAACAAATTTTTCCGAAAATTTGAAAACTCCCAAATTGGGAAACCTGAAAATTTGAAAAATCTGAAATAATAACTAACTAATAATAACTTAACTATTACGAACTATTAAATTATAGGTATCGGAATTTCCTTTCAAATGTGGCTGTTGGTGAACGTTACAAATTAATAATAATAAATAATAATAATAATGTTTTAATATTATTATTAATATTATTATTATTTATTAATAATGTGTTCCATTTCATTTGTTTAGATGCAGCATTTGTTATGTCGGATAATTCGTAAGTTTGGATACATTTTTATTCGTTACGTTCACTAACAGCCAAATTTAAAAGGAAATTCCAATACCTACAATTTAATAGTTACCGTATATACTCGAGTATAAGCCAAGTTTATCAGCACAATTTTTTGTGCTGAAAATCCCCCCTTCGGCTTATACTCGGGTCACCTTTTTGCGCCTGATCTCCCAGACTTTGGGGACCCGGTACTGGCTGGCCGTAGGTCACCTGGACCCCAATCTTGGCACACATGTAGCCCCACTCTTCCTCTACAAATGTGCAAAGGTTGTTGTTTGGGGGACCTACGGCCGGGGAGCACCGATTTTTCAAAGCCGGGCACTCCTTCCATAGACTCCCATGTTAAACCACAGTCTAGTCATGGGCACAGTGAGGCATGGGCACAGTGAGGCATGGGCACAGTGAGGCATTGGACACAGTGAGGCATGCACATGGACACAGTGAGGAACAGTGAGGCATGCAGATGGACACCCTAGGCTTATACTCGAGTCAATACGTTTTCCCAGTTTTTTGTGGTAAAATTAGGTGCCTCGGCTTATATTCGGGTCGGCTTATACTCGAGTATATACAGTATTTGTTATTAGTTAGTTATTATTTCAAATTTTCGGATTTTCGTTTTTTCACATTTTCTTTCTTGTTTTCGGATTTTTGAAATTTCATATGACCCGAAAAATGAAAAAACAAAACAAAAAATGTTTCGTCAGTGCACACGTGTAATGAATACAGTATCTATATGCTCATGTTTATATAGAAGGGGGGCCAGAAGTGCCAGAATGCCATCAAAATCTGATCCATAGTCACCTTCTATACAGCAATACCTTGGATTATGAGCATAATTAGTTCCAGAAGAATGCCTGTAATCCAAAGCACTCGTATATCAAAGCGAGTTTCCCCATAGGAAATAATGGAAACTCAGAAAATCTGTTCCACAGCCACTGCTGGTCTATGCAGTACCGCATGTGGCCAGAGGTGCGGGGGCACCGGAGACACTCGGAAACACTCGGGGACGCTCGGGGACACTCAGGAATGGAGTGTCTCCAAATGTTTCTGAGTGTCTCCGAGCGTCTGAACATCACCAGCGCCCCCGCACCTCTGTTCAAATGCGGTACTGCACACCCCAGCGGCTTGAATCCTGCTTGTCTTGCAAGACAACGCTGGCAAAGCGAGTCAGCATTAAAAAAAAAGCTTGTATTGCAAAACGCTTGTTAACCGATTTACTCGCAATCCCAGGATGTACTATACAAACCTTAACAGCATAGAGCCGCAGCCCCTGAATTTACACATCAACTCTCTAAGCAGTAATATACAACTGTATCCAACATACACATTCCCCTGTCCTAGACTCCGTTAGACTAAGAACATTTGTAAGGTTAATGAACCTCTAACCTTGTTGTCTCTATTTTCTTTTCTATAAAAATAGAAACCAGTTAGACTGTGTTGGGTTAAAAAGTCATTAAAATGTGCATATATTCCGTAATGATAGCAGTTTATCATTTCTCCACTCGTGTTTCAGTGTCTGCCGTTACTTTCACAGATTGCTTTTGAGCATTTAATGTGCCAGTTCAATCAGAGTACAGTTAGGCAAGAACTTCCTCCCCAGTTGGAGAATTTGGGGTGAAGAGGACAAGAGGTGTCATAACTTATGACTTTTGTATCAATAATCCTGGTGTGTCATTTAGGTGCGGCTTTTTAGACAGAGATACAGTGCCTTGAAAAAGTATTCATACCCCTTGAAATTTTCCACATTTTGTCATGTTACAACCAAAAACCTAAATGTATTTTATTGGGATTTTATGTGACAGACCAACACAAGGTGGCACATAATTGTGAAATGGAATGAAAATGATAAATGTTTTTCAAGATTGTACAAATAAATATGTGCAAAGTGTGGCGTGGATTTATATTCGGCCCTCTCTACTCTGATACCCCCCAACTAAAATCTAGTGGAACCAGGGCTGCCATCAGGAACTTTGGGGCCCCTTACACAGCTTTAGGCATGGGCCCCCTGGAGCAGAGGAGAACCGGGGGGGGGGGGGGCGCCACAAATTGAGAAGCGGGGGGGGCTGCCGTGAATTGAGAAGCGGGGGGGTTCCACGAATTGAGAGGTGGGGGGGTGCTGCCGCCGCAAATTGTTGTGGTCAGGGGGGGGCTTTGGGGACCTCTGGGCCCCTTGCAAAAAAAAAAAAATAAGTAATAAAAAAAAGGGGGTTGCCATCCGGGGCCCTGGGGACCTCTGGCCCCTTACAAAAAAAAAAAGGGGGTTGTCATCAGGGCCCCTTACAGGTGTACTGCCTGTACCCTCCTGATGGCGGCCCTGAGTTGAACCAATTGCTTTCAGAAGTCACCTAATTAGTAATTACACTTGTGTGCAATTTAATCTCAGTATAAATACAGCTGTACTGTGAAGCCCTCAGAAGTTTGTTAGAGAACCTTAGTGAACAAACAGCATCATGAGGGCCAAGGAACACACCAGACAGGTCAGGGATAAAATTGTGAAGAAGTATAAAGCAGGGTTAGGTTATAAAAAAATATCCCAATCTTTGAACATCTCACAGAGCTCTGTTCAATCCATCATCTGAAAATGGAAAGAGTATGGTACAACTGCAAACCTACCAAGACATGGCAAGATCACCTGTCGTGGAGAGTATAGATGGGCCGAACACCCCCCTGTTCGGTTCGCAGCAGAACTTCTGAACAGGGGAAAAGTTCTGCCCCATACAGCGAACTCCATTGAAGTCTATGGGAGCCAAGCATGAGAAATAAAAAGTGCCCATTTTGAAGGCTTATATGCAAGTACGGTAATTGGCCATAAAAGTGGTATGGGGGTCCAGGTACTGCCCTGGGGGACATGTATCAATGCAAAAACATTTTTTTTTTAAACTATAGTTTTTTAAGGAGCAGTGATTTTAACCACAGGGCACTTCCCCCCTTCCTGCCTAGGACAATTTTCAGTGCTGTCACAATTTAAATGACAATTGCGCGGTCATGCTACACTGTAACTATGTGAAATTGTTATCATTTTTTTTCCAACAAATAGAGCTTTCTTTTGGTGGCATTTGATCACCTCTGGGAAACAAACTAAAAAAGACCAACATTTTGGGGGAAAAAAACGTTTTTCTTTGTTTTTGTTATAAAATGTAGTTTTCTCCTTCACTGACGAGCACTGATGAGGCCGCACTGATGGGCACTTATAAGGAGGCCCTAATATGTAGAATTCATGGGCACTGATATGCAGCACTGATGAGAAATGACAGGTGGCACTGTTAGGCACTAATAGATGGCACTGATGGGCAGCACTTGAGGTACTGATTGGGATCTGACATGGGCACTGATTGGCATCTGACATGGGCACTGACAGGCGTTACTGAGGGGCACTGATTGGCACTTTGGTGGGCACTGACTGGCAGTTTAATGGGCACTTATTTGCGCTGATTATCAGCTCAGACTCCCCTCTGACAGGAGAGCCGCCGATCGTCTCTCCCTGTCAACGTGAACAGAGAAAAGCCGCTTACCGGCACTTCCTGGTTTGCATACTGTGATCAGCTGTGATTGGTCACAGCTGATCACGTGGTAAAAAGCCTACGTCAGAGGCTCTTTACCTAGATTGGAGTTGCGGGGTGTCAAAGTTACACACCACAACACCCATCGACACGTTGAGTGCAATAGCGGCTTATCCTGCTGGACATCATATGACGCCCAGTCAGGATAACATAACCACCACCATCATTCTGCTATAGACCAGGCAGGAAGTGGTTAATGATGTCTTAAGTGCAACAATAAAAATGAAAAATTCCTTTAAACATGGTGCCGGGGGGGGGGGTCCCCTTGGTCTGCCTGTAAAGTGGCGCATCTTTCGCATATATAGAACATGCTGCAGCAAAAATTACATTTCTAAAGAAAAAAAATAGTCAAATCACATTTAAATTGACTCGCGGCTGCATACCCGACCCATTTAAGGTAAACCCCATGTTATTTTTTTTTTTTTTACGGCTTGGGGTCCCCCCTCAAAACCATACCAGACCCTTATCCGAGCATGCAGCCTAGCAGGTAAGGAAGGGGTGGGGGTGAGCGAGCACCCCTCACTCCTGAACCATACCAGGCCACATGCCCTCAACATAGGGGGATGCTTTGGGGCAGCAGGTCTGCGGGCAGGGGGCTTATCAGAATCTGGCAGCCCCCTTTAACGAGGGGACCCCCAGATTCCCCCCTCCCCCATGTGAATGAGTATGAGGTACCCCCCTTGTGATGTCACGGACCGGTGCATGCTGGGTTTTTTTTTCCTTCTTTTTACGGGTTCTGGCGGGCGAGTTAATGGATGATGGATTTACATTGGAGGGACACTTTTTTTAATTACATTTTCAAAAACCGTCAGTTTTTATTACTTTTTGACACTTTTTTGGTGAATGGGTAGGTGTACTATGTACCCGATATTCATTAACAAAGGGGGGGCCGGGATCTGGGAGCCCCCTTCTTAAAGGGGGCTTACAGATTCTGATAAGCCCCCTACCCGCAGACCCCCAGAGCCCAGGGTTGTGACGCTCGCTCATTCCCGCTTTCCTGACCTGGCGGGCTGCGCCCCTATACCAGTCCCTATTTTTTTTACTGGCAAATGTTTTTTTTATTTTTTTATTCAGCTGTCATTGGGGAAGCCCATTGACAGCTGATGACTCATTGGTTATTAAGAACGCCGTGGCCGGCTTCCCAGTCCCGCTCCTTAACAACCAGCTTTGTATAATGCACTGTTCAATGCGCAGTGCATTGTAGGGCGTTCAGCGGGTACGAATACTTTTTCAAGGCATTGTATATACAATGATTCAAAGAATGGAAGCAACCAACATGAGAAGAAGAAGACTATGGGCGTCACGTGAAGAAATCCGATAAAGGGCAAGTAGGAGAGGGGGGGGAGACTTGGGGGTAGGAGAGTGTACCTGGGCTTTACAGCCCAATTGAGCTTTTAGTTTATATCAACTAAATACAATCTTACAGTTTCTTTCTAAAGCAGCCACAGTCGGAGTATAAAAGCCTGCCCTCTGCCAGCAGCTGCAGAGAAGGACCTTTGCTCTCTGTTTAGAAAAAATGAAACAGTAGTCACTGTGCAAGGCTCAGAAACACCCCTTACTAAGTCACACCAATAGCTCTACATTCATCAAAGCTCATCCTCCCGTCTGACTCCGACTCATAAGACTCATCAGGGGGCATGCCGGACCATGCTGGTAGGACATAGGCTTTTCTACTTAGGCTGTGGCTGCTTTAGAAGGAGAACAAACCAAGACTGTATTTAGCTGATGTCAACTAAATATTTCATTGGACTTTAAAACCCAGGTACACTTGGATACCAAACTGTAAGACTTTGCACATCTTTTGTCGTTGAATGCATTTAGCTCATTTTAAACTGAACATTAATTTAAGCTTTAACATCAATTCTGCATCTATAAAAAAGCATGCCAAGTGCTCAATGGCTCTGCCCTCTGTAGTCCTCAATAAAGTGCCCGTGGCTTCGCTGAGAAGCACTGTAAAAAGCCAGATGAATCTGCCTGTTACGCTTCAGAGATAAATTGAGTTGATTCAGATTTTACTACAGCTGCTATAACTCCTAGATAGTATTAGACGTCGACTGTTTTTACTTTTTTTTTTGCAATATGAAAAAAAAAAATCCTGTGCGTTGAATTTCTAATCCATCATATTTCTGTGGCTTGCACATATGGTCACAGATCGCGTTACATATTTCCCTTTATGAGACGGTGACATATGCGAATTTTGACTGGTCTTGCACATCAATAGATTTAATGATTTCCTTTCCACAGAGATGTGTTTATTTGTCGATGATTAGTCGGTATTATTTGGAAAGGCGGCAGCGAGCTGGGCACAGTTTGTTCCGTATTTTTCGAGGCTCGGTCAATGGCAGTTTACATTAACATCTGAATAATTATGTGACTTTGGTGGGAATCGGCTCACGGCTTGTTACACTGTTTACATGATCGTTAGCATTCAAAGTCGTTAGCTAATATGACAAATAGGTTTTAAACAGCGCACAACAATCGTCCTGCACATAAGGCGGAATGCCGGAGTTCCAGGACCCACATTTACAGCAGATTTTTGTAAAATAATAATTTTTCAAGCAAATATCCTAAACATGTGTCTAGGGAAACGAAGGAGAGGAGGGGAATGTTTTGAGGTCACAGACATGTGCAAGCCAGAATCCTGCAATTGTAATTTGTACAGAACATTTGAAAGTGTTTTAATGTAATAAAAAGGTTTTTTTTGTCCATATACAGGAAAATCCTCATTTTGCAACTGCAGGAGAATGACAAGGATTACAGTGATCAATGTAAATGTCTGGGGCCTGTTCATACCAGGCCACACCAGACTACATCTCCTAATGATGAGGTCAGGAGCTGCTGTCAATTGAGGTGTGCAGAAACTGCTGCTTGTCTGGCTGCCATGTTGACCCACTGAAATTTCTGGCCCAGAACTATTACGGAGCCAGTGAAGTCAATACTCCTAAACTGCCGGCTTTTTCTGGCTGCTCATTCCACAATGCAGATAACAGCTTGTAGCACCTTGTGGCTGAAACTCACATCAGCTGAAGCCTGAATAGCCACCTGGTAGAACTTGGAAAAGGTGTGAACAAAGGACCAGATGGTGGTCTTGCAAAGCTGGGATACAGATACCTAATGCTGCAAAGCCCAGGAGACACCAATGGCCCTGGTGTATTGGGCTATGATGGGAAAGGTAGGAACATTTTCTGTAAGGGTGTAGCCCCAAGAGAGAGTTATTTGATCCACCTGGCGAGAAGCAGGGTGCCCCCCATAAGCACCTCCAGGTAGAACAAAAAGGAACTTCGTCTTGTGAAAAGAAGCCATGGCTTCCAAAAAAGACTGGCAGCCTCAACTACAATGTATGGGAATTTCCTTGTCATGTTTTGGGGAAAAACAGAGGGAAGGGAGGACAATATCCTCATTGAAGTGGAAGGAGGAGACCACATAGGTAAAAAGGAAACTTTTGATCCTTGTGCAAAACAAGAAAACGCTCTTTAGATAGAATCTCTATCTTGTTCTTGCTAACTCAGAAACACACCTAACAGACGTGTTGGCAACCAAGAAGACAACCTTAAAGGTGATATAAAGCAGTGATGGTGTTAAGCGCTGTGTTTAAACAGACAAAGAAAGGAGGGAGAAGTGAGAGTAGTGTGACTGATAACACACTCAATCAAAACATATATATAATGTGACCTTGATCCGAATAGGTTGGCTAGGTAGGTAAAGGAACTCTAATCCTCTACTATTAACATCCGTCCATCCTAGCCAATTGTGAATAATCAAAAAGGAAGAAAGGTATATAAAGGGTGAATTATCTAAAAAAAAATGTACTAATAACATAGAGCAATCCACAAAAAATATATACAATACAATTGACAAAAAAATATGTGTATAAAAATCCAAAAAAAGTCCAATTTACACCATGCAATTTCAAAGTGAATATACAGTGGTTCCCATCACCAAAGTGAACCTGTACATAAACTGAAAAAATGGTATACACATCAGTATGATATTCCAAATACTGGTCTCTCTTCAGTGCTCCACCTCTGTGCCTGCAAGCAGCTTACCTTATTGCTAATAAAGCTTAGCAAGGTCACATTATATATATGTTTTGATTGAGTGTGTTATCAGTCACACTACTCTCACTTCTCCCTCCTCACTGTTTTATATTGCTTTTAGTTTCCCTGAATCGGATTCATAGGTGTTCAGCAGCAGTGCCCCCTTCCCCCTCCCCCCCCTTTCCCCTTAGCCAGGTATTTATTTCACGTTAGGGCAGCACGGGAGTTCCCCCAACTTTTTTCATTAACCTTAAAGGTGAGGTCTTTCGAAAGAACGTCTCTAATTGATTCAAAGAGGAGTTCTGTGAAGAACAGAGAGCACCAGGTTGAGAGCCTGAGGTGACCCAGTAGGTCAAATTGGGGGAATTACTGGTATATGAGCGACTCCCTGTTGAAAAGTTTTGATAACAGATTGCAAGGAGATGTTTTTGGAAGAGAATGCATAAGGCAGAAACCTGCCCCTTGAGAATACTCAGGACCAAAGGTTCCATGCAAAGAAGGCCTTCCATGTGCAATTGTAAATCTTGAGGGAGTTGAGTTTCCTTGCTCTGAGTAAGGTGGCAGTAACTGACTCAAATATACACCTATCCTTTAGGATTTGGGTTTCAACCGCCATGCTGTTAAAGTCAGTAACTGAGAAGCAGGATGAAAAAGGGAGCCGTGGTCTAGTAAGTCTGATCTCTTTGGAAGAGGCCAGGTCTTGTCCAGCAGAAATCTGTTTATTGGAGTGTACCACGTTCTTCTGGGCTAATTTGGTGCGATGAGAAATCACTGGGACACTTTCCTCCTCTTTCTTGCGCAGCCTTCAAGGAAGGATTTTTGTCAGAGGGAAAGCATAAATCATTTGAAACTGAATCCAAGGGATCACCAGAGTATTTACTGTGAAGGCTAGAGGATCCTTGTCTTGGCCACAATTTGGTTCAGCTGTTGAACTAGGAGGCCAGGATGTCCACATCTGTTTTTCCCACATTTGACAGAGATTTCAGGATGCAAAGACCACTCCAGAGTCTAAGGCAGGGTTTCTCAACTAGGGTTCCTTCAGAGGTTCCTTGAGCAATTCCTGCCTCTCAGATAAGGTTCTACTGACACCATTGATTTTTTTAGCTATCTGTTGTTCGTCCCAATGACCACAAGTGTAATGCACACACGACTGTTTTTAATATCATTGAAAAAAACAACGTTTTTCTCGACGTGATTCTTCTCAAGCCTGCCTTGCCTACACACTATTGTGAAAATAAATGCTCGAGCAAAGCGCGGTGACGTACAAAACGTACAACGGCACTATAAAGGGGAAGTTCCATTCGGATGGCGCCACCCTTTGGGCTGCTTTTGCTGATCCTTGTGTTAGTAAAGTTTGGTGAGAGATGATTCGCGCTTTTCAGCCTCGTGCTCTTCAGTCCGTTACAGCGTGACGAATGTGCTATCTCCATTCTGAACGCTAGTTTATCAGAACGAGCGCTCCCGTCTCATAACTTGCTTCTGAGCATGCACGTTTTTTTCACGTCGTTAAAGCCTACACACGGCCGTTTTTCACGACGAGAAAAACGACGACGCAAAAAACGACGAGAAAAAATAGAGCAGGTTCCAAATTTTTAAAGCCCATTTTTCACGTCGCGAAAAATGCTCTGAAGCCCACACACGATCGTTTTTAATGACCAAATAAAAAAAATTGCATTTTTCTCGTCATGAAAAATGGTTGTGTGTATGCGGCATAAGGCTCATTCTTTTCATTGACCATCACACAAATGTATTATGAGTTGTAGATATGCTAATGTTTAGCAAGGGTTCCCTGAGACTAAAAAGTTATTTCAAGGGTTTCTCTGTGTTGAAAAGGTTGAGAAATGCTAGTCTAGGTATTGACAGCTTGGCAAATCCACCTGCCAATTGTCCACGCCTGGAATGTGAACAGCCAGGAGAACTGGAATGTAGGTTTCTATTCATGAGAGAAATATACTTGTTTCTTTTAGGGCTGCTAATTTTCTGATGCCCCTTGATGATTTATGTAGGTTAACCGCTGTGGCACTGTCCTACTGTATTCTGGCTTGGTGACCTTATAGAAGGGAGGTCCAATGTTGTAGAGACAATCTGAAGACTCTCTTTTGCAGAATATTGTTGGGTAACGTTTTACTCCTGTGGTGACCTGCCCCAAACTGTAAAACTCGCATCTGTATTTACCACATTCCAAGTCCTGTAAAGGAGCGATTTAGCCAATTCCATGCAGAATTTGAGATCCACAATGCCAGCGATAAATTTCACTTGAGAACTGGACCTTAGTGAAGCAATCTACTCCTGAAGGAAAATTGTGGCTCATACTGGATCAAAGATTAGACCTAGCTACTCCAGACAATCTGCTTAGAGTTCAGTTTAAAAATCGAAAACGGTTTTCAGCTATTTTAAATAGCCATTCTCCCAATCTATGCCCACTTTCGTCACACCCATATTTTATGATGCGTACAACAGATAATATTGCCATCTTGTATCTGAACTAATGGAACGTAACAATTAATAATAATAAATAATAATAAAAATCTATTATTATTATTTATTATAAATGTGTTCTGTTCCATTTGTTTAGATGCGGCATTCATTATTTCGGATAATTCGTAACTTCGGATAAATTGGCATTCCTCACATTCACTAACAGCCAAATTTGAAAGGAAATTTCAATACCTACAGTCAGGTCCATAAATATTAGGACATCGACACAATTCTAATCTTTTTGGCTCTATACACCACCACAATATATTTGAAATGAAACGAACAAGATGTGCTTTAACTGCAGACTTTCAGCTTTACTTTGAGGGTATTTACATCCAAATCAGGTGAACGGGGTAGGAATTACAACAGTTTGTATATGTGTCTCCCACTTTTTAAGGGACCTAAAGTAATGGGACAATTGGCTGTTCAGTTGTTCCATGGCCAGGTGTGTGTTATTCCCTCATTATCCCATTTACAAGGAGCAGATAAAAGGTCCAGAGTTAATTTCAAGTGTGCTATTTGCATTTGGAATCTGTTGCTGTCAACTCTCAATATGAGATCCAAAGAGCTGTCAATATCAGTGAAGCAAGCCATCATTAGGCTGAAAAAACTAAACAAACCCATCAGAGAGATAGCAAAAACATTAGGTGTGGCCAAATGAACTGTTTGGAACATCCTTAAAAAGAAAGAACGCACCGGTGAGCTCAGCAACACCAAAAGACCCGGAAGACCACGGAAAACAACTGTGGTGGATGAATTCTTTCCCTGGTGAAGAAAACACCCTTCAGAACAGTTGGCCAGATCAAGAACACTCTCCAGGAGGTAGGTGTATGTATGTCAAAGTCAACAATCAAGAGAAGAGGAAAAAAAGAAGGGTTTTTTTGGGACTTTAAATGAGGTTCAGGGGCCGTTCAGATCCCCTCCTCCATCCCGGGTTTAGTATTTAAAAAGGAAAGTAGAGGGCGGGACTTTGTATGAGGCACACGGACACAAAGAGATAACTTTGATGGAGGACAGCTTTTAATTGGTTCAAATCGCAATACAATTTCATATTTAAATTTTATGCATTTTGCTATATATCAATACTTTTTTATATTTCATCCGAACCAAATATTGCACAATAGTAAATAGTTAATAAATATTCCATCAAGGATATTTCATATATTTGCAGATACATAGTACATATCTTACAGACATTGCAGTCGCTACCTATGCAACTTGGTAATCCACTAAAACATTTTTTTTTAAAAAGGAGACATAAGCAGGGGGGGATTTGGTATATATTGGAAGGAACGTCCATAAAGGTTGATGGGTATATACACTTATCGGTAGATATTAGCTCTATGCATTTCGGGCCTTGCGGGCCGCTCATCAGGAGCAAAAACCGAAGTGATCATCTGGGGATGAAAAAGACAGATACATTTTAATGATCTAAAAGAATGCTACAGAGCTGGTGGGCAAACATAGAATAGGAGAAAAATCCCCCACCCATTCATTTAACCCACAGAACTTACGGATGCGTCTGCATGGGGGTGGTGTGTCCACGAGAGTCACGGACCAGCCAGAGGACGTCACAACCGGGAGCTGGGGAGGCATGGAGGGGCGACAACGACCCATACTGACAACGCCCCGTGAGGGTGGAAAAATAAGGTTCAAAGTGGTTGTCAGCTATGTAGGGTAACCCCAAATGTGGGGACCTCTGTGAAAAAAGAAATTAAAACTGTCACACTGAAAAAATGTTGGAACAATAAAAGCTGTGTGTATCTGTATGTGAAAAAGTGGTGTGTGTCAGGGTGTGGGGGAGGGTAGTGTGAGGTGAGAGGACATTAATTAGGCAGGGAAAGAAAAGAAAAAGGGAGAAAAAGAAACAGAGAAAAGGCTGAGAAAAAAAAGGAGCAATAAAAGGGATTAAAGATAGGAAAGCCAAATAGAGAGTGAATATTGGGAAGAGAAGAAGATACCTGTTGCAAAGTGGAAAAGGCATACAGATAAAAAAGCCAGATAGTGTGTGAATATTGAGGAGAAAAGAAAATACCTGTTGCAAAGTGAAGAGAGCAAGTTATGCAGTGTGAGTGCTGTTCCAAACTGAGAAGTGATGTGTGTGATCCTGAGTGTAGGGCCCAACAAAGGGAGAGGCTTATATGGGAAGTGCCGCCATAACCACGCCCCCAACGTCACACTGACACATGCAAGTGGGGGAGAGAGGAGGGAAGGCGCCATCAACCAGGCCGTAAGACCAGGCGAGATGCGCCCAACCAACCAAACATTCCCCCCTGCGCGCCAGCTATGGAACACACTAACGTCGGTGGTGCAGTGCCCGAAGGACACCGCACGCCCGGTGTGCTATGCGTGACGTCGACGCGCAGTGGCGGAACCCCCACTCACCCCAGGCCACAACAAGGCGAAGGGAGAGGGGGGGACCCCAGTGCACGTCGCAGCTCCCTGAAGCGAAGGCGATGGCAAAGTCCAATGAAGGACATGCACAGGACCACCCACATGCATGCGCATTAGCATTATAAAAAAATGGAGCAGGGTAGGATGTTGGAAAAACTTTTTACCGTTTTTTGGGAGGAACTAGTTGTAAAGTAGAATATGCGCGAGCTGGACATCGAATCAGCTAACGAAGGAGCCATGTGTGGAAAATTCAAAAAATATATTAGTGCGACCGTGTGCCTCCATCCCTAATTGATTGATAAAAAAGGGGAAAAAAAGAAGGGTTTTTTTGGGACTTTAAATGAGGTTCAGGGGCCGTTCAGATCCCCTCCTCCATCCCGGGTATTTTTTGAATTTTCCACACATGGCTCCTTCGTTAGCTGATTCGATGTCCAGCTCGCGCATATTCTACTTTACAACTAGTACCTCCCAAAAAACGGTAAAAAGTTTTTCCAACATCCTACCCTGCTCCATTTTTTTATAATGCTAATGCGCATGCATGTGGGTGGTCCTGTGCATGTCCTTCATTGGACTTTGCCATCGCCTTCGCTTCAGGGAGCTGCGACGTGCACTGGGGTCCCCCCCCTCTCCCTTCGCCTTCTTGTGGCCTGGGGTGAGTGGGGGTTCCGCCACTGCGCGTCGACGTCACGCATAGCACACCGGGCGTGCGGTGTCCTTCGGGCACTGCACCACCGACGTTAGTGTGTTCCATAGCTGGCGCGCAGGGGGGAATGTTTGGTTGGTTGGGCGCATCTCGCCTGGTCTTACGGCCTGGTTGATGGCGCCTTCCCTCCTCTCTCCCCCACTTGCATGTGTCAGTGTGACGTTGGGGGCGTGGTTATGGCGGCACTTCCCATATAAGCCTCTCCCTTTGTTGGGCCCTACACTCAGGATCACACACATCACTTCTCAGTTTGGAACAGCACTCACACTGCATAACTTGCTCTCTTCACTTTGCAACAGGTATTTTCTTTTCTCCTCAATATTCACACACTATCTGGCTTTTTTATCTGTATGCCTTTTCCACTTTGCAACAGGTATCTTCTTCTCTTCCCAATATTCACTCACTATTTGGCTTTCCTATCTTTAATCCCTTTTATTGCTCCTTTTTTTTCTCAGCCTTTTCTCTGTTTCTTTTTCTCCCTTTTTCTTTTCTTTCCCTGCCTAATTAATGTCCTCTCACCTCACACTACCCTCCCCCACACCCTGACACACACCACTTTTTCACATACAGATACACACAGCTTTTATTGTTCCAACATTTTTTCAGTGTGACAGTTTTAATTTCTTTTTTCACAGAGGTCCCCACATTTGGGGTTACCCTACATAGCTCACAACCACTTTGAACCTTATTTTTCCACCCTCACGGGGCGTTGTCAGTATGGGTCGTTGTCGCCCTGCCATGCCTCCCCAGCTCCCGGTTGTGACGTCCTCTGGCTGGTCCGTGACTCTCGTGGACGCACCACCCCCCATGCAGACGCATCCGTAAGTTCTGTGGGTTAAATGTATGGGTGGGGGATTTTTCTCCTATTCTATGTTTGCCCACCAGCTCTGTAGCATTCTTTTAGATCATCAAAATGTATCTGTCTTTTTCATCCCCAGATGATCACTTCGGTTTTTGCTCCTGATGAGCGGCCCGCAAGGCCCGAAATGCATAGAGCTAATATCTACCGATAAGTGTATATACCCATCAACCTTTATGGACGTTCCTTCCAATATATACCAAATCCCCCCCTGCTTATGTCTCCTTTTTAAAAAAAAATGTTTTAGTGGATTACCAAGTTGCATAGGTAGCGACTGCAATGTCTGTAAGATATGTACTATGTATCTGCAAATATATGAAATATCCTTGATGGAATATTTATTAACTATTTACTATTGTGCAATATTTGGTTCGGATGAAATATAAAAAAGTATTGATATATAGCAAAATGCATAAAATTTAAATATGAAATTGTATTGCGATTTGAACCAATTAAAAGCTGTCCTCCATCAAAGTTATCTCTTTGTGTCCGTGTGCCTCATACAAAGTCCCGCCCTCTACTTTCCTTTTTGAATCAAGCGAAGACTTCACCAGAGTGAATACAGAGGGTTCACCACAAGATGTAAACCATTGGTGAGCCTCAAAAACAGGAAGGCCAGATTAGAGTTTGCCAAACAACATCTAAAAAAGCCTTCACAGTTCTGGAACAACATCCTGTGGACAGATGAGACCAAGATCAACTTGTACCAGAGTGATGGGAAGAGAAGAGTATGGAGAAGGAAAGGAACTGCTCATGATCCAAAGCATACCACCTCATCAGTGAAGCATGGTGGTGGTAGTGTCATGGCGTGGGCATGTATGGCTGCCAATGGAATTGGTTCTCTTGTATTTATTGATGATGTGACTGCTGACAAAAGCAGCAGGATGAATTCTGAAGTGTTTCGGGCAATATTATTATCGGCTCATATTCAGCCAAATGCTTCAGAACTCATTGGACGGCGCTTCACAGTGCAGATGGACAATGACCCGAAGCATACTGCGAAAGCAACCAAAGAGTTATTTAAGGGAAAGAAGTGGAATGTTATGCAATGGCCAAGTCAATCACCTGACCTGAATCCGATTGAGCATGCATTTCACTTGCTGAAGACTGAAGGGAAAATGTCCCAAGAACAAACAGGAACTGAAGACAGTTGCAGTAGAGGCCTGGCAGAGCATCACCAGGGATGCAACCCAGCGTCTGGTGATGTCATCGCGTTCCAGACTTCAGCCTGTAATTGACTGCAAAGGATTTGCAACCAAGTATTAAAAAGTGAAAGTTTGATTTATGATTGTTAGTCTGTCCCATTACTTTTGGTCCCTTAAAAAGTGGGCGGCACATATACAAACGGTTGTAATTCCTACACCGTTCACCTGATTTGGATGTAAATACCCTCAAATTAAATCTGAAAGTCTGCAGTTAAAGACCATCTTGTTAGTTTCATTTCAAATCCATTGTGGTGGTGTATAGAGCCAAAAATATTAGAATTGTGTCGCTGTCCCAATATTTATGGACCTGACTGTATAATTTAATAGTTAGTTATTATTAGTTAGTTATTGTTTAGAATTTTCTTTATTTATAAATTTACAAATTTACGAATTTATGAATTTTAGAATTGCAATCATAACGAATCACCCGAAAAAAAAACCCCAGAAAACGAATGAAACGAAAACAAAAACGAACAAATTTTTCGGCAGTGCATGTCTAATTCCGATTTGGTTTTAGTTATAGTCTTTTGACTAAAATGCCATTTTAGTTTTAGTCGTATTTTAGTCAACTAAAATAGTTTTTAATTTAGTTGACTAATTAAACACAGACGCACAGTGCTATAGCAAACCAAAGGTCATTCATTTACATCAGCTTTAAAATACCATACCGCCATACACATCACAGTGATTGATGCAAGTACCAGGCAGACAAGTAAGAGATCACTTTGAAAGCATGGCCATTTGGGCTATCATAACATTCCGTAACCGGATCAGAAGTAAGATAGCGATCAGAATACATCTACCCTGTTGAGATGTTGACGAACATCATAAATGCAAGTCAGTGCCTGTTCCAATAGAATAAATGGTCTTTTTGTAGGAGCCATCAGACAGCACTTTATCTGAAGAACCATCATGGGGTGAGAATATGCTGAAGGTCAGCCATGTTTTCCTAGGGACCTTAAAGAGAACCTGTCACCAACATAAAAAAAAACTGCAGGTAAAAGCATAGAAAAGTTAAGTATTTGAAATGATTACTTGCCAGGATGCTTATTGAAATGAATGGTCTGGCTACACGGTCTCTTTAAGAGGGTCACAATAATTTCTTCCTATTTGACATGAAGCATTGTTGAAAGGCGTGTGAATTTTCAGCTTGACACTGAGCAGACATCACAGCCTCTGCAGACAAGTCCTTAGTAAGCTTGGATGTGCTCGTGTTACCAGCTACCTACCAGTCATCTCATAGAAGAGGCTGTTTCATTTCTACAGCAGAATATTGTAGTAGTCAGCACTTTTTGCTCCTTTGCTAAAACTCGTTTTTCATTCAGGCATGTGCAAGAGATCAGCCAAAGCATCCAAGGCCAAAACTTGTATTTTATTTATTTATAGGTTAAAGTTAAGGTAGATCTCAACTCAATCACTAGGAGCAGCCATATGAATTTTTATTAACGATTTCTTCTCTAAAGGTATGTAGCGGGTATTTAAATTGGGGGGGAAGCATCTGGGTTATTTAACCCAGATGTACTAATCTGAGAATCCCTTTTTGTGGTTCTTGGAGGACTCTGGTGGTGCAGGGTTCCCTGTGGCCTGCTGGTGGCGTTGTCGCCCTGGGCTGGAGTTGAACCAGCACCGTAAGACTGCTCCCTTTTTGTCCTTTCCTGGCGCTGGTACAGCGGGGCGGGGAACCCGCTGTGACGCAGGGGGAGAGGAGATAAAGGGGGCGGACGTTCTGACCTTGGGGTTCAGAGTTGGAGGACGCGGCAGCACCCAGGCACCTTCAGCCTGGGTGCTGGCGTTCCGGAGTTCCGGGCCCAGGTGCCCTTGACCTGGCCGGAGCGAGAGATGGTGTCCATCCCAGGCACCTTAAACCTGGGGTGAGGTACTACTGCCGGAGCCTGGGGACCAGTAACTTCGACTGGGTTCCGCGAGGGTGGAGGAGTCAGAGGGGCCCTAAGGTGTTGGGACCCGTATCTGAGGCGAGGAGGCCAGGGAGTGTAACCCTTCCGGATAGTCCGGTACAGCATTAACCCGGTGACGGCGGGGCCTCTGGTAACTCCTTTGGAGGGATGTCTTCCCCCTGACAGGGGCTGCAACGTAGCGAAGGTAACTCCAGTTCCTGTTCACTAGAGTCGCTGGAAGACACTCTGAAGCCAAAAATTCCATTTAACAGCCACTGTGCTTAGCAACCGTTGGTGAAACCTCAACGGTTTAGTTTTCTTTGAGGATTGTGCCTTGACCTACTCCCCACCAATACTGAACTGTTCTATGGGTCTCAAACTGTCTGCTCGCAAAGGACTATTTGTTTGCCGTTATGGAATAAATACGTGTTGGACCTTTTCAGTGTGTGGTACTCCAATTACTGGGAGCAAAGGGGGTTATCAGCAGAACAGACTTGGCTCTAAGCGTATACACAGGCCCGAATACAATTAGATACTGGCCTTCACCTCTACATGCTGTAATCGAGAGGACATGGGCCGTGGCGCACCTCGCTCTCCCCTCCAAGATACCCCTAGACCAGAGCAAGAGTAACCGATAAAGAAGGGGGTGAGGGTGAGGCTGCTACAGGTACGATTGTTGGCCAACCGAGCGTCTGGTTTTTGTCAAAAGGGCGTATGCCAGGATCTTGTCTTGTATACCAACGGTACACAATTGTCGTGCCACAAACACGAACGCAGTGACGTACTACGAGGAATTTCAGCTCTTGAGCGCCACCCTTTGGGACCCTTCTGCTAGTTTCGTGTTTGGTGAGCATTCATTCCGAGCATGCGTGTTTGTACTTTTGACTATTGTGTGACCGATTTGTATACTGACCATACGAAAATCAGACAACAGACCGTTGTCCACCGGAAAATTACTAGCCTGTCATCCAACATTTGTTGGCCAAAAGTTGGACAACAATTGTCAAAAGGAGCGTACTAACGGTATGAATTTAGGACAACAGTCTGTCAACAGACAATCCCCTACCAACGATTGTATCGTTCCTTTCTGATAGGAATAATAGACCCATAATAAACAACCTATTCGATATGCCACACATGGGGAAGTAGAGTTTGAAGGACAATTAACCACTTCAGCCCCGGAAGATTTCTCCTCTTAATGACCAGGCCATATTTTTAGATACGGCACTGCGTCACTTTAACTGACAATTGCGTGGTCGTGTAACATTGTACCCAAACAAAATTTATGTCCTTTTTTTCCCCACAAATAGAGCTTTCTTTGGTGGTATTTGATCACCTCTGCGGTTTTTATTTTTTGCGCTATAAACAAATAAAAACATAAATTTTGAAGAAAAAAAGAAAATTTTTTACTTTTTGCTATAATACATGTAGCGGCCTCACCCCGACCTCTTTAGCTAGGGGTATGTTGAGCGACAGAGTGAGGTGCGCCACGGCCCATGTCCTCCCCATGGCTGTGGGTGAGGTGAAGGCCAGTATTAATCTTTTTCCTCGGGCCAAATGTGCGCTGGTTATGAGGGTCAGTCCTTCCGTGCCGGAATCTCCCTTTGTTCCCATCAACAGAGTCCATACACCCATCAAAGTCCAAACTCAGGTTTATTGCGTATCTCCACATACAGTCAAATGCAACGGCATGATACGATGGGGAAGCAGGTCGAGGCACTGTACAGGTTCCTAGTCCCTACACTCCCTGTGCTATGACCAGGGGTTGCAGGAATCTTGATGAAAGCTCCTCCGCTGCGCTGTAGCCCATATCAGGGGAAGATGTCCTCCGAGGGAGTTACCGAAGGCCCATCCGTCACCGGGTTGACACTGCACCGGGTCTTCGGATGGGTGACCTCCCCAGCCTCCTCACCTCAGATGCGGGTCCCCTCGCAAGGGGCGCCCTGGAGCAACTCCACCCTCGCGGGACCCAGCCGGAGTCACCGGGTCCCAGGCCTCCTTAATAGTACCTCACCCCAGGCTGAAGGTGCCCGGGATGGACTCCATCTTCGTTCCGGCCAGGCCTTGGGCGCCTAGGCCGGAACCTTGAACCGCCCGCACCCAGGCCTAAGGTGCCTGGGTGCGTGAAGACACGATCTCCTCCCTCCGGACAGCCCCCCCGTGGCGAGGGCGTCTCCCCCTTTTATATCCTCCCATCGACACCACGGCGGGTTCCCCGCCCCGGCCGTACCATCTCCAGGAAGGGACAAAGAAGGGTAGCACTGTGGTAGTGAATCTACCTCGAGCCAGTAGGTATACTGACACCCACTGGTCAAAGAGAATATTACACCACCCAATCCTCCACGAATAAAAAAAAAGGGGTCTGAACCCTGACATAATTACACACCTGGGTCTCTCTACCCCCAGGTGTATCCCACTAACTTTGAAGACCCCGCTACACACATATCAATTTTTTTTTTTTAAAACAATGACATTTCTTCATCAGTTTAGGCCAATATGTATTCTTCTACATATTTTTGTTAAAAGAAAAAAAAAACGCAATAAACATATATTGATTGGTTTACGCCAGGGATATGCAATTAGCGGACCTCCAGCTGTTGCAAAACTACAAGTCCCATCATGCCTCTGCCTCTGGGTGTCATGCTTGTGGCTGTCAGAGTCTCACTATGCCTCATGGGACTTGTAGTTTGGCAACAGCTGGAGGTCCGCTAATTGCATATCCCTGGTTTACGCAAAAGTTATTGCGTCTACAAAATAGGGGATATATTTATGGCATTTTTATTTTATTTTTTTTACTAGTAATGGCGGCGATCAGTGATTTTTTGCAGGACTGCAACATTGCGGCGGACAGATCGAACACCTAACTGACATTTGACACTTTTTTGGAAACCAGTGACATTATTACAGTGATCAGAGCTAAAAATATGAAATGTAATTGTACTAATGACACTGGCAGGGAAGGGGTTAACATCAGGGTCGATCAAAGGGTTAAATGTGTTCCCTGCAGGTGTTTTCTAACTGTATGGGGGACTGTGTGACTGGGGAAACACACAGATCCGTCTTACTGCATAGCAGAAAGACAGGATCTGTGTGATCTCCCCTAACAGAACGGAGATTTCCCTGGTTTACACAGGCAGATCCCCGTTCTGTCACTGCGGGGAACGATCGCGGGTGGCCGGCGGATATCGAGTCCACTGGAGCCACTGATTGGCTCCCCCGCTGGCCAATGGGAGCGCACGCACACCCACAAATCGCTGTGTATGAGCCAACACCTACGGCGATTTGCGCGATCGAGCCACATTATAATGCGGCCTTATACTGCGGCGGCTGGTCCTTAAGTTGTTAAGATACAATCGTAAATTATTGATTGCATCTATGGAATCTCATAATCTGATCACTGGAAATACCATCAAATTCAAAAACAAAGTATCTCGGTGCTGTGGATTGATGCAAAATGATCAATAGGAATGGACTCGGACGCGTTCAGTTTCCTAATTCCAACCCACCTGCCCGATCCCGCCAGGAAGCCGACACTGCACACCGCTAATCACAGGAAGAGAGACATTTCCTGGTCCACAGCTGCACAGATTGGGAAAGGTCTCATTGCCTTTGATTAGCCGTGTCCAGTGTCAGCTTCCTGGCGGGATCGGGCAAGACCGGTTTTCTCGGCAAGAACCAGCAAGAAAATTGCTGGCAGAGCTTTCTTGACCAGTAAACCGTGCGTGTGTAAGAATCTTTCAGGTTTCTCGTCAAGAAAACTGGCCAGAATCTCGACGAGAAAAATAGAGAACCTACTCTCTATTTTTTCGTCGGGATTCTCATCGGCCTGTTTCCAGACGAGAAACCCGAGAGTGTGTACGCTTACCTATCGCCGTGGAAACCTGCGCATGCTTGAAATGACTTTGACGCATGCGCGGTAGCTTCCTAGGCATAGGTAGGGTGAAGCAAGATGGCGGCAGCGGCGGCATCGAATGTGACGAGCGCACGCTCATCATAGTTGATGACGTCACCGCGTTCGTTCCATTCAAAAGAACGGCGGTTCTTTTGAATCGAGTGTGTGTACACTCGGCCGGGACAAGATTCTTGTCCAGAATCTCATCAGGGAAAAACAACAGGTTTTTTCCTGACAAAATTCTCGGTCGTGTGTACTAGGCTTAAGGCTCGATTCACACGTTGCTTTTGAGTGCTTGTAGTGCTTTTTGCGGTGCCTGCCGCGTTTTTGGACACGCGTTTTTTTTACACTGTATATAGCTGGTTGCTTAGGAGGGGGCCAGGAAGCTGGCCGATATGTCCTTAACAACCGATGAGTCATCAGTTGTCAGCAGGCTTCCCGCTGAATGTAAAAAAATAAATAAAAATTGCCGGCTAAAAAAAAAAAAAAGATGGAGAAAAAAAACCCAGCGTGGGGGTCCCCCCCCAGGTCCATACCAGGCCCTTGGGTCTATTATGGATTCGGAGGGGACCCCCCCACACCAAAATAAAAAAATATGGCACGGAGGTCCCCCCAAAATTCATACCAGACCCTTATCCGAGCATGCAGCCCTGCAGGTCAGGGAGGGGACGAGCGAGCACCCTCCCTCTTGAACCATACCAGGCCGCATGCCCTCAACATGGGGGGATGGGTGCTTTGGGGCAGGGGGGCTCTGCGCCCCCCCCCGCCCCAAAGCACCTTGCCCCCATGTTGATGGGGACAAGGGCCTCTTCCCGACAACCCTTGCCCGGTGGTTGTCGGGGTCTGTGGGCGGAGGGGCTTATCAGAATCTGGAAGCCCGCTTTAACAAGGGGGCCCCAAGATCCTGCCCCCCTATGTGAATGAGTATGGGGTAGGGCTGGGCGATTTCCCCCCCCAAAAAAATCTGCGATTTTTTAATAAAAAACTCGATTTACGATTCGATTTTTTTTATTATATTAATTAAAGTGCATCAACAAACAAAATTGCAAAGACAAACCCTTTCTCTAACTGCAAAGTCAGTGTGCAACAAAGATTGTTAAACATCCAAATTATTAATACTGTATTTGGATTTAGCTAATAAAACAACAAAAAATTCTGAGGTTACTCTTAGTTGAATTGAACTGTGCCCATTCTTCACTGTGTCTATGCCTCACTGTGCCCATGCTTCACTGTGCCCTTTGTCTCACTGTGTCCATGCTTCACTGTGCCCGTGCTTCACTGTGCCCATGCTTCAATTACTGTGCCCGTACCTGATGCAGATTTTCATGGGATACGGATTTTACTGCTACACCAGCGGCCATTCCAGTATTCAAAAGCAGCGCCTCCTCCTCGTCTGTGATAGGCGGAACACTCAATTTCCCAGCATTCAGTGTTCCGCCTATCACAGACATCCGCTCATCCTCATAACACAGACGAGGATGAGAGGATGTCCATGATAGGCTGAACACTGCCTGCTGTGAAATTTAGTGTTCAGCCTATCACAGACAACGAGGACTCGGGAGGCGCGGCTTTTGAACACTGCAATGGCCGCCGTCTGTCTGCATGACACGCTGATCAGGTAGGCAGACGGCGGCTTGCCGTTAGTTAGTGTTACATTACATCTACTCGCGGCGGCTGCTGCGAGTAGATGTAATTGGGGTAACGCCTCCCAGTGCCATTCCGGATACACCCCTTGCAGCCCTGCTACGGAAACTCTGAAGGAAAAAAAAACTCGATTTTCTTCAAATCTGAATCGATTTGAACTCAAAACTCGATTCAAGATTAAAATCGATTTTTTTCCCAGCCCTAGTATGGGGTACATTGTACCCCTACCCATTCACAAAAAAAAAGTAGTGTACTGTTAAAAAATACAGTAAACAGTTTTTGACAAGTCTTTTATTCAAAATCTTCTCCGCTTCTTCCTCCATCTTCTCTCGCATCTTCATCCTCCGGTCTGCTCCTCCCCCTGCTTCTTCTGTCTTCTTCCTCTGCCACCGCTCCTCCTCCGATGCTGTGTCCCGCTGATCTGTCGGTGCCGAAGTCCTGCATTTCTTAGATAACGGCGGAGGCGTGGCAATCGGATTACGTCATCCAGTGGCCACGCCCCATTGCAACGTGACGGACCCACCATGCCCGGGTGGTGACGTCACAAGGGGCGTGGCCTCCTGATGACACAATACGATTGCCACGCCCCCGCCGTTATTTAGGTAATACAGGACATCGGCGCCGACAGATCAGCAGGACACAGCCTCGGAGGAGGAGCGGCGGCAGAGGAAGAAGAACAGTTTACTGTATTTTTTTTAACACTACACTACTTTTTTTAGTGAATGGGTAGGGGTACAATGTACCCCATACTCATTCACATAGGGGGGGCAGGATCTGGGGGCCCCCTTGTTAAAGGGGCTTTCAGATTCCGATAAGCCCCCCGCCCGCAGACCCCGACAACCACCGGGCAAAGGTTGTCGGGAAGAGGCCCTTGTCCCCATCAACAAGGGGCAAGGTGCTTTGGAGTGGGGGGGCGCAGAGCCCCCCCTGCCCCAAAGCAACCAACCCCCCCATGTTGAGGGCATGCGACCTGGTATGGTTCAGGAGGGGGCGCTCGCTCGTCCCCTCCCATTCCTGACCTTCTTGGCTGCATGCTCAGATAAGGGTATGGATTTTGGGGGGTCCCCCACGCCATTTTTTTAAAAATTTTGGTGTGGGGGATTCCCCCTGAATCTATACTAGACCCAAGGGCCTGGTATGCACCTGGGGGGGACCCCACCCTGTTTTTTTCTCGATTTTTTTTTTTAGCCGGCAATTCTTTTTTTTACATTCAGCGGGAAGCCTGCTGACAACTGATGACTCATCCGTTGTTAAGGACGCGGCGGTCGGCTTTCCGGCCCCCTCCTTAGCAACCAGCTATATACAGTGTAAAACTTGCGTTTTGGATGCAGGTCCATTGAATTCTATTACATGCAAAGCGCTGCATTTTGCGGGAAAAAAGTCCCCGACCCTTTCCAAAAACGCAGAGGAACAAAAATGCATTGATGTGAACATGTTCCATAGGAACCCATGTTAAAAAATTTCCCCTGCATTTCTGCAAAATGCATCAAAAAACGCATTAGTATGAATAGAGCCTAAATGCATCCGAGCCCATCTCTACTGCTCAATAATATTTTGTCCTGGTTGATCAACTCAAGTCCTTTCGAAATCAAGCTTAAAGGGGCGTCATAGCTATTTCATTTTTGTGGATTCAGTTGTGTTGATGAAGTCCATCAGGAAAAAAACACTGGTAAATCACATTATTTTTATGTCTGCAGCTTTCAATAAATTAATATCTGGCAATTCAGATGGTAGGGTCATAATTTAGCATAAACAACATGAAAGCATCCAGCCTTGTATCAACGGTTCAGGCTGGTAGTGGTGGTGTAATGGTGTGGGGGGGATATTTTCTTGGCACACTTTGGGTCTCTTATGCCGTGTACACACGAACGTTTTTCTCGTCGAGAAAAACTAAATTTTTTCCTTTTGACGAGAAAAATGATCGTCTGTGGGCATTTTGTCGTTTTTCTCGACGAGAAAAACGGCATTAAAAACGACGAGAAAAATTAGAACATGTTCTAATTTTTCTCGTCGTTTTTTCCGACATTTTTTCCGCTGCAGTTTTCCCATAGGGAAACACTGCCGCGGAGCCCACAGACGGTCGTTTTTCTCGACAAGAGAAAAAATGACGTGAAAAACGACCGTGTGTGGGGAACAAGCCGTTCCCCTCGTTTTTAATGTCATTATTCACGGCGGTTTTTTAACCACCGTGAATAATGATCGTGTGTACGCGGCATAAGTACCAATTGAGCATCGTTTAACCACTTCAGCCCCGGAAGGATTACCCCCTTAATGGCCAGGCCATTTTTTGCGATAAGGCACTGCGGCGCTTCAACGGACCATTGCGTGGTCGTGCGACGCTGTACCCAAACAAAATTGATGTCCTTTTTCCCCACAAATAGAGCTTTCTTTTGGTGGTATTTGATCACCTCTGCGGTTTTTATTTTTTGCGCTATAAACAAAAAAAGACTGACATTTTTGTAAAAAAAAAAAAAAAACACAATATTTTTTTACTTTTTGCTATAAAACATATCCCAATAAAAAAAAAAAACGAATTTCTTCATCAGTTTAGGCCAATACGTATTCTTCTACATATTTTTGGTAAAACAAATCACAATAAGAGATTGGTTTGCACAAAAGTAATAGTGTCTACAAAATAGGGGATATATTTAAGGCATTTTTATTATTATAATTTTTTTTTACTAGTAATGGTGGTGATCAGCGTTTTTAAGCGGGACTGCTTTTTTGGGACCAGTGACATTATTACAGTGATCAGAGCTAAAAAAAAAAAATAGCCACGGATCACTGTATAAATGACACTAGCAGGAAAGGGGTTAACACTAGGGGGCGATCAAGGGGTTAAGTGTTCCCTAGGGAGGTGTTTCTACCTGTGAGGGGGAAGGGGACTGACAGGAAGTAGAGAGAGATCGCTGTTCCTGATCACTAGGAACAGCAATCTCTCTCTACTCCCTTAACAGAACGGCAATCTGTTTGTTTACATTGACAGATCCCCGTTTTGGCTCTCTGTGGAGCGATCGTGGGTGGCCGGTGGACATCGTGGTGGTGGAGCGATGCGTGCATGCTTGCTATAGCCTTTAAAGGCACCACCGTACCGGTACATCGATTCGAGCAGCCGAGCCAACCTGCCGCACGGGTGGTCGGCAAGCAGTTAAATGCCACGGCCTACCTGAGTATTGTTGCTGACCATGTCCATTCCTTTATGACTACAGTGTACTCATCTTCCGATGGCTCCTTCCAACAGGATAATGCACCATGTCACAAAGCTCAATCTCACTACTGGTTTCTTGAACATGACAATGAGGTCACTGTACTCCAATGGCCTCCGCAGTCATCAGATCTCAATCTAATAGAGCACCTTTGGGTTTTGGTGGAACGGGAGATACGCATTATGGACGTGCAGCCGACAAATCTGCAGCAACTGCGTGATGCCATCATGTCAATATGGACCAAAATCTGAGGAATGTTTCCAACACCTTGTTGAATCTATGCCATGAAGAATGAAGTCAGTTCTGAAGGCAAAAGGTGGTTCAACCCAGTACTAGCAAGGTGTATCTAATAAAGTGACCAGGGAGTGTTTCGTTGAATGTCTCGTTTGTCACCCTGTCACATGAAGGCCACAAACAGCTCCTGATCAAGCGAGTATACAACTGGCAAGGTTTCCACTGAAGTCTGTCAATTTGAACTTATTCAGTGTGAACTGCTCCATGTACAACACTGGGGAGGTGGACAGAAGACTGCAGGCAAGGATCTTTAGGCTGGTGAAATAGAGGCGGACGCTGACTCCGGGAGGCAGCGCAAGCTGGGATTTTCTGGGGAGATGGACAGTGAGTGACGGTATGTGAAATCAAGAAGTGGGTTAAAGCGGAATTCCACCCAAACTTCTGCTCATTTGTATCCACCCCCCCCTCCGGTGCCACAATTGGCACCTTTTGGGGGGAAGGGGGCACAGGATACCTGTCGTTGACAGGTATCCTGTTCCCACTTTCGGGAGCCACAGCCACGGATATTGACGTTGCCACTCAGCTGACCGCTCAGCTCCCTCCTCCTCCCCCTGTTGCCGAGCCAGTAGGAGAGAGGAGCGGAGCCTCGCGTATGCGCAGTAGGGTTCCCGGCGTGAAGCCGTAAGGCCACACTGCCAGGTTCCCTTACCCCATAATGGTGGCGGGAGCATTGCGGGTAAGGGAACCCGGTAGTGTAGCCTTAATTTCTGCAGGGATGGGTGGACCTCCGTTTTAAAGAGTTTCACAGGAGCGCTAGATAACCAGCCTGTGTGTGTGCTCAAAAGGAAGCAGCAAAAACTCCTGCATACGGGTGTTTGGTGGTAGTCATTAACAAAGTATGGCTTTATTTAGATTTAAAAAAGAATTCCAATTTTAATTTCACTTTAAATTATTTAGGCCGAGCTGGTCCAAACACATTGCTTCTATTACAGAATGAGGCAGCCACTGGGTGTGCTGTAATATGCCGTAGTAGCAATAGCTATATACAGTTAGCGGCGATGTGTTTCGGCTAAAGTACAGGTGACTTCCCCCATCTGCTGGAATTAATCAGAGTGGGGTTGAGTACTTCTCCTCCATTCAAGAGAAGCCTTGCATTTTTACAAAATAAATACAAAGCCTCCTATGCCGTGCCAAGGTCATCTAGAGCCCAGGGTAAACATGGCAAAATGCGCCATCCCCAAGATGTATGAGCATTATGTGTCAGCAAAAATCCCCCCCCCCCCCCCAAAAAAAAATTAAGTGCTAATCTGCATGCTTATCTCAAATACACTCATTCCACATATGCTCCCAGTACATCCCCCCCAAAAAATTCCTTCCTCGCACAAATTCTTTACCCTCTGAGCACAAATCCCAACCCACTCTAAATCCCCCCTCTCAGCACAAATTCACCCCCTCCATAAATATCTCCTCCTAGCACAAATATCACCCCAATCATCCCTACTAGCACAAATCCCCCCTTCCCAAAAATATGTCCTCTCCTAGCACAAATCCCCTCCCCCCCCACCATATTAACTTTTCTAGCACAAACCCCCAAATCCCCCATCCTACAAACAAATCCTCTTTCCCCCCATCTCCCCTCTCAACACACATTGTCCGCAAATCACCACTCCTAGCACACCTCCCCAAATGTCCCCTCCTAGAACAATTCTTACCTCCTGCCCCCCCCCTCAAAAAACAAACAAATTGCACCTCCCAACACAAATCCCCCTCTCCCAATCTCCCCGTTGTGGTGCCGCTGAACTTCAAATGATACCACAGTGCCCAGGGCAGCAGCCCTTTCCTGCTCCTATGATTGGCCAAAGTGAAAAACATGGCATTTTCTGCCCACCTCTCCACTTCGACCATATCCTTGTATTCATTAATAAAAACACAAGGCTCACTGTATGTAGCTATTGCCAATATAGTAAACTACAGAGCACACAGTGGCTGCAACGTTCTGTAATGGATATAGCGGCCCAAACAAACTAAAGTGAAATTAAACATGGCAGTCTACTTGAATGTTCATTCAAAATTTTAGCAGGAAGCATGAGCTTGGTGAAACACCTGGAAGATTCACCTGCATAAAATGTTTGCTGAATGTCAGATTCACTGCTTTATATAAATATGTCACTTGTGTATTGATTTACCTAAAATGTAGGTAGCAGCTTTAAATAAAGTTAATTTGGGCAAATAGATGTAAGAGTTATCTTCTTTTTTTTTTTCCTGGAGGTTTTCTTTAAGAGGACAAAAATAACAAAAGGATCTACGACAAGAATTCCTTGAGAGAATCTGCTTTGCTTCACATGAACGCCAAAATATAATTCAATTGGAGTAAATGTTTTGTCACTCACACCTCCATTTCTGATCCTTTGTACACGGTATTCAGTTCCTCTAAAAATATTTTTCTAAAATAGTTGCCTTTCCCTCCAAAATCATTCACAAAGTTACATTCCTAAGCCTATAACTACAAGGGCTTTACATCCTGATCCTAAGCACATGGTATATTGCACCGCTAAAGCCTTTCCATCTATAGAGGGCGGACAGCGTCTGCTTTTCGTGAACTGAACAAGGGCCCCCGCCAGACCGCTTTGGTCTTTAGTAACATCCGTCGCTGCAGCAGGAACTGAGGTAAGATTTTCTGAAGCCTTCCCCGTCTTCGGCTGCCAGCGAAAACATGACAAGTTGGAGGGATCACAGCGAGGTTCTGCTGATCTCACACAGAACCCGTGGCGGCGTACTCCACACGTGCTAAGACAAGGGAAGTCTTTTCATCACCGAAATCTTCTAACACCAACACTGCACTTTATTTTCCTAAATAGGGTCTGACAAGAAGGGTAATCAAGCTTGTCCCGGAGTTACCAGCGCCGGGTCCTGGAGGTGAAGTAAATTAATCTTTATTGCAGCAAATACAACATTAATTCTGTCCTTAAATGTTATAAAAGAAGAATTCTTCACGGCTATGAAAATGTCAGCATGGGTAAAGCGTTACAGAAGACGGCTGTAGACCCTGTTTGACCCCGCTGATGCAGTTTAAAGTGTAATTCCAACGCAGAGTACGTTTTCAGGAATAAAGAATGCATAATCAATTTTTCCATCCACCACATCTGAGGGCACACAAAAAAAGGAACTGATTACTTTTAATGGTTGCTTGCTGTACACTTTGAACAATGGACAAGCCCAACTACTAGTGTGCTTAGCAGTCATTAAAAGAACAAGACATCTATATTCAAAACATGTGAAAAATAAACCTGCTAATAAATATTCTAAATGAAAAGTGTAAGCAGCAAACCTTGTGTGAGACATATACACAGTGAGTAAAGATAAAATAGATAAAGGTTGCGCTATTCAATCATGTACATACAAATGTAAAAAGCAGATGATTAGCACAGTCCACAAGCGATGTGAAAATAAATCATGATGTCAATCTCCACCATCGTAGTGATCCTAAATATCAGTGCCTTCACCAACAGCTGTGAAGTTTTCTCACTCAGGTTCCAGGTGATGCATCTCCTGCGTCTCAGTCTTTGGGGGGGGGGGGGGGGTTATTTACAAAAGGCAAATCCACTTTGCAAAGTGCGCTTGGAAGTGCAGTCGCTGTAGATCTGAGGGGGACATGCAAGGAAAATAAAAATATTTAGCGATAAATTGTTGCGCTACGACACAAAGGAAAAATTTGATACAAATCCTAGAAACAAATGTGCAATATAGCCAATTGCTAATATAAAGCAAATGGTCAGGTAAGCAGTTAAATGATAATCTCATAGTCCATATATGACAGTGGTGCTCAGTAGAAAAAGCCGACTTGACAGAGGGTTAAACATGTGTTCGGTTCATCAAACAAAAGGCGATCAACGCCGCTTACCAGATGGGATGGATCTCAGGTTATAGAGATCATATGGGCACATCAAAGGAAGCTCAGCTGCCCGAGGACGATACATCCATGGCTTCCTCCAATAGTGAAACTTCTCCACTCACGCTGTATTATGCTCCTGTTACGATGTTTCCTTCCAGGTAGGTAAAATGGTAGGTTGGTACGATGAGGTACACTCCTGTCAGTGTCACCTCAGCACCGTATCTGGTCTCTAGACAGACTGCTGTGCTCTCTGGTGTCTCCCCTGCTTGCACTCAGCTCTAGCAGATTCCTCCTGTCTGCTCCCCAGACTAGAGCTCTTTTGTCCCTACATCTCCTGCACTTTGTTCTGCACTCCGATGACCCGTATTCAGCTGATCCAGACTCTGGAAAGATCCCAACTTTAATGTCAGGATCCATCATAATGCCTGGCCAGCAGCTGGCACAGCCTCTTTGTACACTGCTGAGAGCCTGAGCCAGCCGCTTCCACCCTCTCCACTGCCCGACGCTCCAGTAAGCGCTGGAGAGGCAGAGCAGAGAGACGGCAACTGACAATCACTGTCTGCTCAGTAAAGACTGAGAACTGAGCAATCAGCAGTCTTAAATCACACAGTTCTCGGTCTTAGAGGTGGCAGGGGACCAATGCTGCATCCAACTAGGTGAGTATGTGTTTGTTTTCTTTATATCCCACACTTCTCTTTTAGTACTTGTGTGAATTAAAGAACAGATGGCAGCCTGCCAAATCTGCAATGCAGAAGCTTGATGCTGAAAGATCCATGATGCACGGACAGATCTAATAGAATGAGCCATCACTGGAAAGGAAGAAACATCCTGGGTTGAATAGGCCCTAACCACAACCTCCATCTAGACATGATGGAACAAGATGCAGGGAGAACCCTGCAAAATTCCTTTTTGGAGCAGGACAATAGAATTCACATGCTCACAGTTCCACACAGGGGCGAGCAGGGATTAACCCTTAATACCCCTGGTTTTGCCCACTTCAGGAAGGCATGCCTCCTCAGAGAAAGTGGCTTCGGGACTGGTTCATACCAGTGTGTATCACCTCTGTCCTGGACCTGTAAAGCACCCTGCGGCTAACCAAATGAGCTGCACTACCTGTCAAGGTGAGCGCTTAATGTAGGATCTAGTGCCCGAAATTACTTTACAAGCCAGCCTCACATTTTCTCTGTGTCCGGGTATGGTGCCTGAACCTCTAACTGCAGGGTACCAGTTCAGAAACTGTAAGATGGCGCTGTGGCCAAAAAAGACAGCAATAAAAAATTGATTGAACAATTTGATCAGTGTAACTAACAAAATAAAACCTCATGCAGTAGAGGAGAGATCCAACACCTAAAGACACTGGGGAAAGCACTGAGGGGTTATATGGGGGTCACCTGAAGATACATGCCAATAACCCAGTAGTGTCTGAATCATTGGTGTTCTGTACTGCATGAACAAATAATGATGTTTGGGGTAAGTGCCTTACGTATTTTATCTTTTTTTGTCAGCCTTGCAATGCCTCATGGGATTTGTAGTTAGAGAATATGGAGGATGCCATTGTTGACCTTTTCCTATGAACAGACCAGCTATCTGGCTTTTGAACTGTTCCAGTGTCTTCACCTTCACCACTGCAGAAGAGTTCTGACTTTCAAATCATCATGCTTGTTCTTGTTTGAAAATACACAGTGGAAAACCTACACAACTCCCCCCATCCCATTACACTACACTACACTACACACACCTACTTTCAGTCACCGTCTCCGGAGCCAGTTCCCCTCCCCTGTTGGGACACAGAAGACACCTTTTATCCAGGGCCTGGTGCATTCCTGTTCACCGGTTCAGGTGCAAATTTTTGCCTATATTCGCAAAAGGACCCTTTTTAAATCTGCACCGTAGCCGCCCCGGACATGTTTGAGCCAGCTCCATTGAGAGCCGTTCACATTCACGTCATGTAAATTGGATGTAGTTTAACTACTTACTGACCACCCGTCGCAGATATATTGCGGAAAGGTGGCAAAAATACAATATTCCATAAAAATATCCCAGTTTGTAGACACTATAACTATATTTTGCACAAACCAATCAAAATACGCTTTTTGGGATTTTTTGTCGCAGAATACATATTGACCTAAATTAATGAAGAAATTTGATTTATTTTTTTATTTTATTGGATATGTATTATAGCAGAAAGTAAAACTTATTTTTTTTTTTAATTGCTGCTTTATTTGTTTATAGCGCATCCAATTTACATATATGTGAACCCAGCCTTAGGCAAGTATAAAATTGGCATCAAAGTATTAATTTTTGTAAAAACTGCAGAATGGGTGGGGTAGGAGGGATAGCTTGACCTCTCTCTCCACCCACCACAATGATTTCATAAACAGTATATACTTAACTTAGATTGTGTTTTTTAAATGCGTCAGTAGGCCCATCCAACTGTACTGCTGGCTGGTTCTGTTAAATGGATGCTTGGCAAGGAGAAGCCAGAGAGGCAAGCGCAGGAGGGGTGGCCAGAGGTCTGTGCGCAGCTGATGTACACTGACAACAGTGAGACTATAGCGATGCAGTTTAATCCAGGAGAAGGCACTTTAGGTGTGGTGAAACTACAAATCCAATGAAACGCCACAAGACTCATTCCAAGAATCAAAAGGCATCTATGGATCTATAGTTTCTCTACAGCTGGAGGGGTTTGCGTTGCGTGCGGGGACTGTCTCCGTGGGCGTCCTGTCATCAGCTACCCCCACTTTCAATCCAATCCCTGGAGGCATTGGCTGCTCGTTCTGGAATGCCTGCGTCTGTTTTTTGTCCCAGTCTGAGCCTGATGCCTACCTCTGGTTTAATCAGATAAATTTGTCAATGCTATAATAAAATTAGCAGAAATATATTTGCCTTTGCCCTCTGTAAATGCATTTTTTTTTTCAGAAGAAACTTAAAAAAAAACAAAAAAAAAAACATGTAATTTGACCGGGAGCATCAAAGAAACTACCCTTTAAATGTACTAAATCTAGCTTCTCTAATTTATCTATCTCAATCTAATCATCTGCTTGATTATAGCATCTCAAATTATAGAAAGTTTTTTGGTTCACAAATCTACAAGTGCTTGACATTACAGACAATAGACATTTGTGTATTTCGAACTCCTAGCACAATAAAGGAGCTGAAAGATTAATAAAACAAACAAAAAAAAAGACTTTTTGCTGCTAAGCGGAGTTACCTCGCAGATTTCTTTATAACGAATCAAGCCCGGCCAGGTATGGTCTTTAGAAAAGGTTAGTGGTTGGGCTGACCCAGAAAATACCTCTGAAAACTAGAGCACGGTACATTTTGTTGGAGGTGACAGGAAGAAATGTATGTATTGGACATATGATTGATGAGATTGGCTTTTGTTTTTTTTTCAAAAAGTAAATACAGACAAATGGGAATAACTGGCTGTTTTGTAGAAGCTTGAATAGTCTAAAAGAGAGCAATTAAGACCTGAGAACATTTCTAAGCTTGGGAAAGTGTCAATGTCCCCTTGGCAGCTTTGAACCTGAGATGCGAAGAAAAAAAAAAAAAGAGCACATTTCTATACTTTAAAAAGGAGGTAAAACATTTTTTTTTTTTACGTTAATGATCTCCAAGAAAAGGAGTTAATGTAAAGGGACAAGGGCAGAAGTAATTTTGAGACACTGGGTTATGTTGCTGCCTACAGGAGATTGGACCGTGGGCAAACATCTGCAAGACAGCCAGGTATAATTCGCCAACTCCCTTCATGCTCCAGATTTATGGAAAAGCATAGGAATCAATCAAGAGTGGAGCACCTGTGTCCCATAATGAACTCCATTAGTGCTTTGAGAGGAAAGGGAGGAGTCCTAACCCTGATCCCTGAGGCTTCAAGATAACTTTTCTTGTGTAGCACCAAAAAGGGTTCTTTACAAATCAAGGTCACCAACTCAGAGGTCATGGCAACGGGGATGGCAAGATTGTGATTTAGAGTAGACAGAGGAATATCCCCAACAGGTTCAAAGGGCGGGTTCTGGAGGACCAACAGAACCAGACTGAAATTCCATGGTGTCACTGGGGGGGGGGGGGGGGACTAATGTGAGCAGCACCCTATACAAAGGCTTTCAGCGCAGGAGGGCTGGCCATACATTATACACCAAATTAGCTTTCAAAGGCGTGCTGCATCCAATAATACTAAGAGAAAAATAAATGCCTCACAAGAACTTGCGTAGATAAAGGTGGATTTTGAAGGCATAACATGATATATACATATACAGTATATAAAAATAATATTTTATTTCACAAAATGTTAACTAGTAAAAAAGGGCTTTACAATGAGCCAAAACAAGGGGGACACCCCTATAGAATAAACCCTCAAAGAATCACAGGACAAGAGTAACCATGAGTGTCCAATAGTCTGTCACTTGTACGTGTCTTCCAGATACTCTTGTCCAGTTCTAGATGGTCAACGCATTTCGCTTCTTCAGCTACAAGCTATGCAAAATGCGTTGACAGTCTAGAACTGGACAAAAGTATCTGAAAGACGTGTACTAATCGCAAGGCCTGGCATATACTTGTTTTTGCTAGATTTTTTTGTGCATTGTGCCCTACCCAGGACAAAGCAGCTCATGCACCTTTTTGAGCCCTGAGCATTTTTTTTTTGCACAAAAAAAAAAACATGTTTGCTTGCAGCGTTTGGAGTACCGTTAACAATGAATGGCATGCCAAGTGTTAATTTTCTTCCACATGGTAATACACTCTGTACGAGTGCCTGGCTCCTCTTTTAGTAAGGACAAGCCTTGTTACTCACAAAGTAATAGTCTGAATGGCTGACAGGATCCCAGGAACGGGCAGTATAAACATACTAGACAGTCTATGGCCCTTCGATGGAGAATTTCTGAGGGAGAATTCAGGGACAGAATTGCACCAGATGGCTCTATCACAGCTTTGGACCTATAATGGGCTTTGTGATAATTAATGCAGTACATAAACGTGTTTTGAGTGTGCCACAGTAAGCCCAGTACAGTTCACATTACAAGCCAGCTCCAGGTCTTCCCCAGTAGGGTATGGGTATAGCCTCTCTGGCCATGCTTAGGAACAGCTGATTGAAAAAGGCGTAATGTGAACTTTTATTTAGCTGTGGAGCAACTGAAGAAACTTGATGGAAGAAAAAGGAATCTTACCAAAATATCCAAAAAGTAAAGAATGGTGTTTGCTCCTCCGAAAGAGAGAAGACATCAATTCTCTTAGGGCACTGGCAAAAACTGGACGTGATGTGGGTGGTAGGGTTTTTTCTTGTGTCCAACCTCCTGTAGGCAGCAGCACATTCCAGAATGTCAGAATTCTAACCTGTGTCCCTAAGGCCCCATTCACATCTGGCATTTTGTGATCTCAGGCAAAATCGCTGCGATTCTGCCCGCGATCCCAAATCGTACACACACCAAGCATGTTTGGGTGCCATTCACTTTTAATGGCATATGCATGTAGTGTGCTTTTGCCGCCACTGTTGCGTGGCAAAACGCAATGCGTGAAGTTTATCGCCTAAAAAAGGAACAGGCGTTTCTTTTGGGCGACAAGCTTCACGTGTTGCAGTTTGACCTGATTTCTCATTGGCTCACTGACAGCAGCAGGAGACTGTCACCCGCTGTGTTGTCTTAGCCCATCAGTAGGGAGAATCCTGGACAGCGAAGTCTTTCCTGCAACATCGCTGGATCAAAATGGGGCTTAAGCCCCATACACACGGTCGGACTTCCATCTGACTTTTCCGTGTTTTTTTTGTCCGAACGGAGTTGGTCGGGAACACCCATAGCACACACACGCTCGGCCTTTTCTGCAAACTTTCCCAAAACTTTTTGCAACATCACGTGGTTTTCAGCTCTTTACCGCCACCCTTTGGTCAACTTCTGCTATTGTTGATTTTAACATTATGGCTTTCTGTACCCGCGGTCAGACTTTGCTTCATCTGTCTTTTGTTGGGCAAAAATTTGTCCGTTTGCAGACCCAACTTTTGTCCGATGAAAACAAGAAAAAAGCAAAAAAAAGTTTGTCCGATGGAGCGTACACACGGTCAGATTGTTGATCCAACTTCCTCAAAATGAAGTTTGTTGGCCAAAAGTCTGACTGTGTGTACGGGGCTTTAGAGAAGTGTTTTGTTTATCTTAATGCATAGAATGCATTAAAGGGGTTGTGTAAAGCTTTGCATTTTTTCACCTTGATGCATCCTATGCATTAAGGTGAAAAAACATCCGATACTTACCTGAGCCGTCGAAAGTCCCGCGTCGTGAACACGCTGGCTTCTCAGCTCATTCATTGGATGATTGATAGCAGCACAGCCATTGGCTGCCGCTGCTGTCAATCAAATCAATGACCCAGTGCGCCGGGGCCGAGTGATACAATCGGCGGCTATGGCCGCCGACTGCATCACGGGAACGCGCCTGCAAGCTAACCCCCTTGGGAGAGCGCTTCCCAGAACGGGGGTTCGCTGATGCGGGGAGGAGCCGAGACAGCTGCCGAGGGACCCCAGAAGATGAAGATCGGGGCCACTCTGTGCAAAACGAACTGCACAGTGGAGGGAAATATGACATGTTACTTAAAAAAAAAACGGGAACCTTTACTAACCCTTTAAGAATAAAAAAAACCTTCTGCCTTTAGACCCACTTTAATTAACCTTTTTAAAAGTATTCACTCATTTATATTACTAATAATATTTGATATTATCAATATTTTGTATTTAATGCTGAAATCCAGGCACAAAAAAAGTAATTAAGGTATACGTAATAGCCACAAAAAATTATAAAATCTACTTTGCGCCAAATCCCTTTTCAAAACTAGATAATACCTTGTGAAATGAGGGATGACATCATCACTGGGCTACACAGGCTGTGCGGCATGTAGCGCTATGGCCAGGACCCAAGACCAGTTACCCTGCAAAAGCACAGTGAGTAGCAGTGACCAGTCTGCATGATAGGAAGTTCCTGCACAGAGGCAAAATAGAGGAGTTGTTTTATGCCAATTACTACACAGATCTGGGAGAAATACACAAAGGACACCAAGAATCAAGCAACACACGAAGCTCTTGTATTGGTTTAGAGCAGATTTCAGCTTTAACATGATGACTGGTGGGATAATCAAGAAAAGCATCAGAGGTCTATAGACTGCATGAAACAGAAGGCGATCCTTGCAAGGTCATTAGGTACTGCTTCTTCTCCAGCAAGGAGAACAGTGAGCAGAAAAGCAATGACATCACCAAATATCAGAAGTAGGATTGGTCAACCAGGACTCCTCCAGGTGTTCCTTGAGCAATGAGCAAATTCTGCCTCTCAAATAAGTTCCCACTGATACCATTGACCTTGATAGCTATCCGTAAGAGGGTTATGCTTCCCAAAAGACCACAAGTATAAAGGACAAAAGAATCTGATCTTCAATTTATGCCATTTAGTGATTGCCTCATTTAAAGTCCCAGGACTATATTTCTCTCGTTTGCCACAAGTATAAGGAGCACTCTTTCTACTGTCCATCACACCAACGCATCACGAGTTGTAGCTATTAGTAACTCTTAGCATCGTTCTGCCTGTGTACAGAACAATCAGTGGGTGCCAGCGGACATTTGGTCTGCAGGACCCGCTGTGTAGAATCACAGCAGGAGCAAGCCTCCGGCAGCGCACACGCACGCCCGATGCCCAGAAAAGCAGGATTGTGTGTACATGTACATACGATCCTGCGCAGCCGTCCTGGAGCAGTAAATAGGTTGGCAACTGGTTAATATTTCTAGATGTTTCACATTAAAAACACCAAAACTACTTTTTTGATATTAAAGGGGTTGTAAAGGTTAGTTTTTTATTTTCCAAATAGGTTCCTTTAAGCTCGTGCATTGTTGGTTCACTTACCTATTCCTTCGATTTCCCTTCTCAATGTTTTTTTTCTTTGTCTGAATTTCTCACTTCCTGTTCCTCCTCAGTAAGCTTGCCCCCATCATTGGATCCGTTCTGGCTGGGGGTTAGCGTGCTCGCCCCCTCCCTTGGGACTACATCCCTGCGGGGAGATGCTGTGTTCACAGCGTCTCCCCGCAGGGATGTAGTACCAAGGGAGGGGGGCGAGCACACTGACTAACCCCCAGCCAGAACAGCTTGGATGATGGGGGCAAGCTTACTGAGGAGGAACAGGAAGTGAAAAATTCAGACAAAGAAAAAAAACATTGAGAAGGGAAATCGAAGGAATAGGTAAGTGTACCAACAATGCACTAGCTTAAAGGAACCTATTTGGATAATAAAAAACTAACCTTTACAACTCCTTTAAAGTTCACTTTAACCTTTCTCAATAAAAAAAAAAAAAAAAAAAAAATGGACTGTTGGAAATCTATTCTTTTTGGCAACTTCACTAAATTTCTACATTCCAACCAAGGCATGCATAGAAAAAAAAATTGTATTTAAAAAGTGAAATTCTCATAAATACAAGCATGTATTTTACCTTTGTTATTTCATATACACCAGAATTTACAGCTGGAATTGCAAATTTTTTTTTTTTAACCAAAACAAACTGTACAGCAGCTTTGAGTTAAAGTCCTGTAAACAAATAGGGAACTGGAAGTCTGAATACAGAATCTTTACTGTATATTCATAGGAAAATAAACCCTACTTACAGAGTATACTGTCCTTCAACATAAATAAGTTTGCCATATACATACTAATACTGTGCATCAAAAGGCTGAAATGAAATAAAAAACAAAACAAAAAAACAGGTAATTCAATGTACATAATTTCTAATAATGACTTTCAGATTGAGGAATCTCACTCTTCCTGAAATTAGAAAGTTCATTAAGATGGTAAATTTTAATAAAAAAAAAAAAAAAAAACATAAATTTTTCATTTTGGTACTACATGGCATATGGATTGCTAGCTACATGCTAAATATGAGACAGAAATATCTGCAACCACGCAGATTGTAATCTATAGACCTTAGTACGGAGGAACAGATTTTCATGATAACAGATTATAAAAGTTAAAAAAAAATAAGTAATCATTGAATTAAGGTGCATCTAAACCCAAAACGATAATATATGGCAGACTACCAGTCCTTAGATGTGGTGGCTGCATATGTTTTATTTATTTTCCACTATTTTATGTGATGGTTCTGCCAGTAACACACTAACTTACTAAAACCGAAGACCACAAAATCTGGTGCATGGTAGCCAGCCAGCTTCTTAAGGCTCATACACACTATAAGAAAATCGGGCAAACATTTTTCGTCCAAAGAATTTTCGTACGATTTTCGTATAGTGTGTACACAACTTTTGGACAACCGATTCCGAATTTTCGTACGAAAATTCCCAAAGAGACAAACTCCAAAATATTTCTCGCACGGGAACAGAACGAAAATTTTTAATTTAACGTGTACCATTTTACAAGAAAAATCAGAAAAGAAAGACTGTCCATGATCAGAAACAATAAACAACAAAAAAAAAAAGCCTGTCGTATGAGAATTTTCGTGCTAATTTTCATTCATCGGTTCCGGTTTGCTGTGAAACAATGAGGAAATTCGGACGATCCTTCGCCCAATTTTCTTATAGTGTGTACCCCACTTTACTTCAGCTTGTTCAATTAAGCTTTGAAAAAACACCTGGGACACCCAATTGATTTCTACGCAGAGCTGCACCAGATTTTGCACTCTCCAGTTTTAGTAATTCAACCCTGCTTTAGTGAGTAGTATTAGATACAGGAGTTGGACAAGAATATGGAAAGATTACATGATTGACTGGTATGAAAATGACGACATGTTTCACGTTGAAAACGGAAGTGATGTAAACATTCTTTTGCTTCTGCTGTTCTCTTCAAGCAGTTGGGATCAAGCCTGCACATACATCCATTCTTTGACATCGAACAAAGATAATGAGTACTGTTCGCAACATTTATTATCTTGCGTGTCTACACACATTTTTCTCCATAGAAAAAAAAAAAAATGGATTACAATTTAAAAAATATTTAAAGTGAACGTGTAAGCCATAACGGTTTTCTTAGGTTTTATTTGGAGTAAAATAAAAATGGTTAAAAACCCAGTTTATTTGTTGTCGTCTGTGTTCTGTTGGGGAGATTTCCCTAAACATCCTGTCCTAGAGATACAACATGAAGTGAAAGGAAATCTCAACAAGGAGGAGCGAATCACCAGAACAGGTGTCCGTGGAAGATTTATCCTCTTATTTTGTTCTGGGTGACAACTGTAGATTTTTAAAATTTTGCACCACGCTGTCTCTGCGACATGTCCTCAGCCCAAATACAAAGGTTGAATCTACCCAGCAGGGACCCAGAAACCAACAAAAACTAATTTTTTTACCCTACTTCATCCAAAACTTGCAAAAAAAAGTTTTGCCTGTTCACTTTAGTAATGTTGACATGGTCAGCCATGTGATTGATTACATACGGACTGATGACCAGTCAAAGTTGATTACTATTGCTATACATTTTCTGCCCAAATGTTGATTGGATGTACAGGCATGACCTGAGCCCATGTGGATTGCTTAGGGGTGGTCCTCTGAGCACTGCATCATTATGATATGGAGGCTAGAAGGGGCACAGTAAGGAGACACCTCCCAGAGCTAGATTAAGTTCAAGGGGTTGTAAAGCTTTGTGTTTTTTCACCTTAATGCATCCTATGCATTAAAGGTGAAAAAACACCTTGCACTCTCCGGCCCCCCCGAGCCCCCATTTTACTTACCTGAGCCCTGAATCTCCATGGGCACGATCCCGCGTCGTTCTCTCAATGTCTGAACGGCTCCTCATTGGATAGATTGATAGCAGCATAGCCATTGGCTCCCGCTGCTGTCAATCAAATCCAGTGACGCGGCCTCCATGGGGCAGGGCCGAGTTATGCACGCCCAGTGTATAACACGGGAGTGCGCCCACAAGGTAACCCCCTAGGGAGAGAGCTTCCCAGAGGGGGTTAGCTCTTGAGGAGAGGAGCCGAGAGAGCTGCTGTGGGACCCCAGAAGAGGACGTCGGGGCCACTCTGTGCAAAACAAATTGCAGAGTGGAGGCAAGTATGACATGTTTGTCATTTAAAAAATAAAATAAAAAGTGAACCTTTAGTGTCCATTTAAGGGGGACCAACAGCTATTGCTTAAGTTTTTCTACTTAGCTCAACTGATCTTTCTTTCCAAGAAATGTTTTATGGAAGAGACCTTACGTCAACAGCCAACTTGAAATGGGGATGAGTTACCAAAATAGGAAGTTTTGCTCACAGCAACTAAAGCAGGTTTTGGTCATTTTAATCAAGAGAACAAATAATGGAAACCACTGAACCATCTAATCGTAACTGCTATAATAAAAGAAAACATGTTTGTCTTTGCTTCAGGTGTCATTCATCCGCCCCCATCGCTTATTCATAAATATGCACTAGCTGTGAGATTCAAAGTTGGGGCTATCTGGTGTCAGTGGAAAGGAAAAGATTTCTATAGTTATTTCATGTACAAAATGCACCTTTTAGCTGTTGGCATTTGTCAAATGTCTATTTCTCGTAAAATACGAAACAAGAAGTAAAATTTGGTCTGGCTACCTAGCTTGCACCCTTGTCAACCGGTCGTTTGCATTATCAGAAAAAGCAGGGTGGAGACTAACTAGGCTGCTTGGCCTACTTCAGTCCAGCAGAGCTCCATTCTGTGAGATTAATTCCAATCAATGATATCTGAGGTTGAAGTTATGGTGAGCTTTTCTCCAAAATTGCTACCTGATGCAAGTGCAAAATTGGCAGCTGGAAAGTGAAGAGAGTTTTTATATATATATATATATATATATATATATATATATATATATACGGGTAACCGACAATTTACTCCAGGTAGTATAATGACCATTAAAGAGAACCAGTGCATCTGAGGTCCTGGTATGAGGAGTAGTGTAGCACGTGAAATTGGAACTACAGCACCCTTTATATAGAGCAGGTGTGAAGAGATCATTTTTATAGTTGACCTGCATTCCCATAAAAACATTAGAATCGGTCACCATACTTGTATAGTAGACACCTGGTGGTGATGCATGGATAGTCACATACCTTAAACCATACCAGAAGTTCAAAACATGGCTATTGTTAGTGGTTACCCAAATTTCAGCTGACCATGGCATTGATGAACTAAAGGCAAAATAGGCTATTTTACAAGAGAATTTTCCCTTAGCCTAGTGAATGAAGTGAAGCTCTAACTTCCTTGATACACATTGCAAGCAAAAAATAGGATTTTTTACTCACCGTAAAATCCTTTTCTCTGAGTCCATGGACCAACACAGCCTGTCTATTGACAAAGTGGGTATTATCCGTTAATTAGGAGTGACTAGGCAGAAAACTTGTAAAAAGTGTTGCATCACACCTTCTACAGTACCACCCAGGGGGCGGACCTTCTGGGTATACCCTCTCAGTCTGCATCTCGCAGATCAGTTTGTCAAAAAGCAGTACAAACTTAAAAGGAGGGGTGGGTGCTGTGTTGGTCCATGGACTCAGAGAAAAGGATTTTACGGTGAGTAAAAAATCCTATTTACTCTTTCGTCCATGGACCGACACAGCCTCTCTATTGACAAAGTGGGACGTCCCAAAGCAGTGTCAGAGAAAAAACGAGGGGTGGTAACAGCATAAAAATAAACTTCACCCCAAAACACAAAACAGCACTCCTCCAACGGAGGAGCTGCAACTCTAAACAGCCGCCTGCAAAACCTTGCGGCCAAAAGAGGCATCCGAAGATGCACCTACATCAATTTTGTAGAATTTTGTGAAAGTGTGAGCGGACGACCAAGTCGCCGCTTTACATAATTGGGAAACAGACGCTTGATTTCGGAAAGCCCAAGAGGCACCTATTGCCCTGGTCGAATGTGCCGTGACAGAAAAGGGGGGCGCCTGACCCTTTAAGGCGTAAGCCTGGATTACTGTCGGATCCACCTAGAGATGGTGGCCGATGAGACTGCTTGGCCCTTCTTGGGACCAGCCACCGAAACAAACAGTGAGTCTGACTTCCGGAACAGGGAAGTAGCAGATAGGTATACTCTCAAAGCTCGGACAACATCCAAGGAATGCAACGCCAACTCCTTAGGATTCGACGGCTGAGGACACAAGGATGGAAGTACAATCTCTTCGTTGAGATGAAAAGCCTAAACGACTTTCGGAAGAAAGGAAGGCTGCGGCCGCAGCACCACCTTTTCCTTGTGGAAAACCAAATAGGGAGCCTTGCAGGACAAGGCTGCCAGCTCAGAGACTCGTCTAACTGATGTAACAGCCACCAAAAAGACCACTTTCTGAGAAGTGTCAACAGGGGAATATCTCTAATATTCTCAAACGGTGCCTTCTGAAGCACCGAGAGGACCCGGTTCAAGTCCCACGGAAGTAACGGGGGACGGACCGGAGGGGCCACATGTCGGACCCCCTGCACAAATGTACTCACGAGAGAGTGTGTCGCCAGGGGTCGCTGAAAAAAGACAGCCAGGGCAGATATCTGACCCTTAAATCGTACTTAGGGCAAGCCCTTGGTCCACCCCATGCTGTAAAAACAGCAGGATTCTGGAAACCAAATAGGTACGCGGATGCCATTTCATTTCCTCACACATGGAGATGTAGGCCCTCCAAGTGCGGTGATAGACCTTCCTAGAGGACGGTTTTCGAGCACTTCTCATAGTAGAGATTACTGAGTCTGACAGGCCCCGGTCTCTCAGTACCTGGTTCTCAACAGCCATGCCGTTAAAGCCAATGACTAAAGCAGGATGGAATATGGGACCTTGCGATAGCAGGTCCTTCCGTAGTGGTAGGCGCCAGGGGACGTCTGCTACCAGACGTACTAGATCGGCGTACCAAGGACGCTGAGGCCAATCTGGAGCGATTAGGATCATTGGAATTCCCTCTGCCTCCACTCTGCGGAGCAGAAGAGGAAGAAGCCTTAAGGGAGGGAAGGCATAGATTAGCCGATACTGACCCCACGATGCTACCAACGCGTCCGTTGCGTCTGCCCATGGGTCTCTTGACCGGGCCACAAATCTCAATACCTTCCGATTGAGTCGTGAAGCCAGAAGATCTACGTCTGGTGTGCCCCATCTTTGGCAGAGGAGTTGGAACACCTCCGGGTGTAAGGACCCTTCTCCCTGGTCCAGCATCTGGCGGCTCAGGTAGTCCGCCTGCCAGTTTTCCACACCCGGAATGTACACGGCCGACAGTGCCGGTACGCTCCTCTCTGCCCACTTCAGGATGCGAGCGATCTCCAATGCTGCAGCTGAGCTTCTTGTTCCTCCTTGATGATTGACATATGCCACTGCTGTGGCGTTGTCTGACTGGATCCTGACTGGACGCCCTTGCAGCCTCTGAGACCATTTGAAGAGGCACAGCCTGATCGCCCGGATTACCAGGACATTGATCGGCAGGAGGGCTTCCTCTGGGGTCCAGCGACCTTGCGCTGACTGAACACCCCAGACTCCCCCCCAACCTGTAAGGCTGGCATCCGTCGTGATCACTATCCAGTAAACCGGAAGAAATGACTTCCCGGCCATTAGAGCCGGTGCTGTCAGCCACCATACCAGGGATCTCCTGACTAGGTGGCTCACTCGGATTTGATAAACCAGAGATGAAGGGCATCTGTTCTATCTGGACAGAACTTCCTTCTGTAACACTCGAGTGTGGTATTGAGCATATGGAACCGCCTCGAAGGAGGCTACCCTGAGGCCCAACACTCGCATGCAAAAAACGGAGTGACGACCAATTCCTGGAAGTCAGCTGCCGTACTGCAGCCCGGAGGGTCTGCAACTTCTCCACAGGGAGGAATACCTTTGCCTCTGAAGAATCCAGAATCAACCCCAGGTACCCTAGGCGTTGAGTGGGCACCAATACTGACTTTTGCGTGTTTAGTATCCAACCACAGTCTCGAAGAGTCTGACAGGTAATGGACACGCTTACCTCTAATTCTGAGCTTGAAGGGGCCTTCAGCAGAAGGTCGTCTAAGTAGCCTGTGATAGCGATACCCCGCTGTCTTAGAAGTGCCAGAATCGGAGCGAGCACCTTGGTGAACGTCCTGGGTGCTGAGGCAAGGCCCAACAGGAGGGCCACAAACTGGTAGTGGTCCTTCCCGATAGCAAATCGCAGAAACCTCTGGTGTCTGGAGTATATGGGGACATGCAGGTATGCGTCCTTGATGTCCAAGGAGGCCAGAAAGTCCCCTGGATGGAGAGCCGTGACTACAGATCGAACCGACTCCATCCGAAAACTTTGTACCTTCACAAAGCAATTGAGGGCTCTGAGATCCAAGCTTGGACGAACCCCCTCCTTCTTCGGCACAATGAACAGATTTGAGTAAAAACCCCGTTCCAGTTCTGGAACTGGAATAACTACCCCGCGTTCCAGTAGACCCTGGACCGCCCCATACAGGGCCTCCCGGCGGGTCGGTAGTAGCTGGAGATTGGAGGTGTTGAATCTGTCCGGTGGACAAGAGAGAAACTATCTTGTAGCCTGAGGAGATTACTTCGCAAACCCACCTGTCAGATTAGTGCTGTCCACTGAGTCGCGAATTTGCGAAGACGTCTCCCCACCCGAGAGCTGGGTGGGGGTGGACCTTCATGCGGACGCAAATTTGTCCGCAGGCTTATTGGGTATGCGGGACCAGGGACGCTTTTGTCCTTGGGCAGGCGCTTTATCAGCCTGGGGTCTTTTCCCTGTCGCCCTAGGGGGACGAAAAAAACACTTGCGTGCAGTAAAGGAGGGCCCTTGCCCTTGGTGTGGCCCCTTACCCTTGCTAATTTGGGGAAGCAAAGTGCTTTTACTTCCTGTGGCATCCTTGATGATGTCATCCAGAGAAGCCCCAAAAAGTCTGTCGCCCTTAAAAGGCAGATTCAACAGGGCTTTCTTGGAAGTCTGGTCCGCAGACCAGCCTTTTAGCCAGATCAGGCGGCGTATTGCTACTGCATAAACCAAAGTTTTAGACAGCAGGGGAATAGTATTCATGTCTCACTCGCAGACAAACCTAAGGCCCTGGACCAACAGGTCGGCCAATGTTATCTCATCAGGAGGAGCATCTCGCTCCTTAACCCCTGGAGTAGCAATCTTGCCCATTCAGTAAGTGTGTGAGACACTAGGGCCCCCGCCAATGCCGGGCGTACTGCCGAGCCTACCACTGAGTATAGGTAGCAAGCGAGTGCTTCAGCCTTCTTATCCACAGGGTCCTTGAAAACAGGAGCCCCTTCTACAGGAATTGTGGTGGCTCTATCAAGTCTGGACACCGGAGGGTCCACTATAGGGGGGAGAGGTCCATTTCTTCAGAAAACTCTCCTCAAAAGGGGTACCGTACCGCAAACCTCTTTGGGGCTGTAAAGACCCTCAGTGGGTTCTCCCATTCCTTGTATAAGAGTTTATCAAAAGACACACAAGGGAACACCTTAGCAGTGCGGGCAGGTCTATGAAACCCAAGTGGACCGGAGTCTCTGCTGCTTCTGCAGTATTTTCCAATTTTAGCATATCCCGCACTGCAGTAATAAGGTCAGATACCAAAGCCGTCTCGCGTACTGACCTGGACTTTGAGTCATTCTCACTGTCCATTCACGGTCTGCAGTCTCTGATGCGTCAGAATCTGGGCCCCGAGCCGTAGCTGGACCTGGTTCTGCACCAGAATTATCCCCAGAAGCTTGCAGGGGATGGGGGGGGTTAACTACCCCCTGTATTCCCGTGTGCTGCTTCCACCCTGGCAGCAAACGCCTCTAGGATTGCAGTCATAGCGTTCATAGACACCTCAGGGGCACCAGCTGCTAAATCTGGTGTTTCAGGGGAGAAGACATCTGGCTCAGATGCCATGCTGACCACACGCTGACACCCACAGGGCTCCAGGCAAGATATCAATAGGCAACCCTCCTGTGCTGCAGAGAGGCTGGGTCACCCAGAGGACTCACCACCCTGGATAGGTACTGCTATGCTGCGCCTGTGATGCTGTCCCCTGCTGCTGTGTCAGTCTGCTTCTTTTATCAGCACTTCCTGTGTGAATTTTCGCGCCAGTGTAATGCACCCTAGAGGCCGGAAGCTCTCGAAAAATGGTTGCCAAAAACGTCTGTATGGAAGATAATGTGGGCTCTAAGAAAATGGCCGCCGACAGAAGATAGAGGTCAAGCAGCCATAGCCCACAAAAAGATGGCCGCCGAACGGCAATATCTGCATACAGGGTGGACAAACATGGCCGCCGATCAGCTGATAGGGGCCAGTGGGTGTGGCCGAACCACAGGAAGATGGCCGCCGGGCAGTCACAAGAGGCCAAACTTGGCATGGACCACCTCAAAATGTCCGCCGACAGCATGGAGGAGGAAGGACACAAACACAGGTAAGAAAAAATGACATTTCTTTTAAATGTTAGTTACAGCCAGCCCCGCTCCAGTGGGACCCCCTAGGTGACCCCCAGCAACCTTTAGCTAGAAGCCCAGGGAGGAGGGAAAGGCAGGGAGAGAGGGAAGAAAGGGGCCACAACCACTTACTTGATCTCTCCAGGAATGTCCAGCTAAATCACCTGGCCGAGGCAGGGGAGTTTTACTTACCTATCCTGCATGTATTCTGCTGGAAGACATTCCAAACAGATCATCGTCCGCGCACGGAAGGTGACTGTTGGCCAGGCATGCTGTGATTGGACCCAGAAGGGACGATCATATGTATCCCTTGGAGCATGACGCTCACCGGACAGGCTGCTGCGACTCGGCCGTAAGGTCAGCCGAAGCTGAGCGGTCCGATGCAAGCCTTGGAGCGTAAGCTCACCGGCCAGGCTGCTGCAACTCGGCCGTAAGGTCAGCCGAAGCTGAGCGGTCCGATGCAGGCCCCGGAGCGTAGGCTCACCGGCCACCCGTGGAGCGACGGGCATGTCGTGGAAAACCCAGCGCGTAGCTAGGGTCGGCACACGCTCGATGGCCGAAACTGGGGAGACTACAAGGATCGAGGATCCAGCCTGTCACCCAGTCGGCAGTTGATCGAAGATCGCAGGAAACAACAAATGTAGCAAAAAAAATAAAAATATATATATATATATCTTTTTTCCCCGGACCAATGGGCCCGAAGGGAGCCATGTCCTACTCCTTGCTAGACAGAAAAAAACTGATCTGCGAGATGCAGACTGAGAGGGTATACCCAGAAGGTCCGCCCCCTGGGCGGTACTGTAGAAGGTGTGATGCAACACTTTTTACAAGTTTTCTGCCTAGTCACTCCTAATTAACGGATAATACCCACTTTGTCAATAGAGAGGCTGTGTTGGTCCATGGACGAAAGAGTAATACTGTTTTATTTTCCTTGCACACAATTTGGTATACCTTGTAAAGTGAATTTTCACTACATTCACTGGGCTGAGGGAAAATTCCCCTGCAAAGTAAATCAGCCCCCATCCTTCATCCAATCATGTGCTAGCAAAAATACCACTTATTTTTCTTGCACATAATTGGGTATATACCTTGCAAAGTGAATTTTCACCACATGCACTGAGCTAAGGGAAAATTCCCTTGCAAAATAAACAGGCTATTGTCCTTTGGTAAATCAGCCACCCTCCTTCATCCAATCATGTGCAAGCAAAAATACAAATTTATTTACATTTTTCTTGTACATAATGGGGTATACCTTGCAAAGTAAATTTTTACCATATTCACCGAGATAAGAGAAAATTCCCTTGCAAAGCGAACAGGCTATTGTACTCTGGTGAATCAGCCCCCATAAGTTCATGCTTGTACCAATCAGAGCCTCCCAAATGGTCAGAAAGACCTACCATCATACTTATGTAGTAGTGATGTGTGGGTGATCCCTTGACCACTGGGGCCAGTTTAAACTTGCATTGGGAGCACCCTGGCTTTTGTCACTCTAAAGGAGATTTAAATTTTATGAAAAAAAAAATAAAAATCAGTACAGCACTGCGATATGTTCACATCTCCTCTGTGTTTTCTCTGTTTAAATATACAATTGCAAGGAAATACATTGATCCTGCCAGAAATCCAGTGTGCTCCCAACTTCCTGTATGGACTGACAACACCGTGCCTATTTTGTTCTGACATCCTAAGCAGAGTTGTCAGGCCTTTCTGCTGGAATACAAAGCTCTGCCTATCCTTAACTTCTCTCTGTCCCACTCTCTACATGCAGAGATGGATTTCTTTTCTAGAAAAACAAACAATGCTCCTTTAATACTTAAGAGCCTGCCTACACATTGTGTATAGAGAGAGTTCTTGGGAAATGTAGGTTATCAGGGCATTCCTGTGTCAACAGCAACTGAGCTCCCAGAAAATGCCAGTGAGTTTTACAAGCTGGTGACATCACAGGAAGTAATCAAATCTGTTTCTCTCTACAACAAAAGAAAAAAATAAGGCTAAACATTTTGGGTAATGTCTTGATAAATCCTTTAAGGGAGGTATGTGAAATTCCATGCAGGCCCCTCTAGGCACCTGCTGCACATGTATTGCAAGAGGTGAGAATGTTTAGACTGAACTCAGGTTCACATGACACCATTAAAAAAAAAAAAAAAAAATACACATATTACAACAAATATGAAGAACTGACACTGCAACAATGAAACCTAAACATAGAATAACTGAAGAACTTCCTTATGAGCAGAAGTTGATTGTGGCCTTGTATATAATTGATATGGATGTGCAAAATATCAACCTTCTGTTGGTAGAACGAGCCACCAAAGTTGGGTTTGCTATTTGTCAGAACTTTTTCTCGGTCTACGGAAACTAGACATGCTTTCATTCAGTGCGTAAATTCTACGGGAGAACTCTTCAAACTCTCCCAACACTTGCTCATCGCACTCTACAGCCACAGCATGGTCTACCGGAATGCTATCAAATTCCTCCATTTGATCTGCTGACGTGAAATCTGCCGCTTCAGTACCAAGAATCTCCTCAGCCTGTTCCACTGCACAGTGGAAATCGGCACTCTGTGATGGATTGATGTTACAGGGGAGGACTTCACTCACAAATTCCATACTTTCATTCTGTAACAAAGTCCCGTTGATGGCGTAAGAAGAGTCCGAGAACTGCTCGTCATGACTGCGATCGTGGCTCGCAGTTGTTGCTCTACTGTCTCCGTTGAGGCTTTCACAGAAATCTTGGCGACTACTTCCTTTGGACAGATCAATACTCGTATCCAGGGAGGAGGCGTAATGTCCTTTCTCTGCCGGAACCAAAATCGCAATGGGCTCAGCCACCGCTGCCTTATAACTTGGAGGAGGTGTTCTGTACTGAGTTTTTTCATTCTCAGAGCTTGCTCGTTTCCTCTGTCCTTTTTCTGGTGTCGGGGTTCGGCTTGAAAAGCCAACATCGTGGCTTCCAAAGGTGGAGCTGACCGGCCTCTTTGGTACGGGGATTGCAGTTGAAATATGATGACGATCACTGAAATAGAAAAAAGGACAAATAAATTTAAAAAAAAAAAAAAAAAAGGTTCCGATACCACAACACACAAGGAATTCATTTTATTGATGTGCTCAAATATATATTAAACCACACAATAATGCAGTCAGGCTACATAAACAGTAAAGAATGTGTCAGCGATTTTTTTTTTTTAAATAACGATCATGCATTGTTACCTGTGCTGGCAGCATGCTAAAGATACAAAACACTGGTCAACAGTGCAGTATGAATCTCCAGTGATCCAACATGCCTCCTTCACAAAGCTCACAACAACAATGCCACTTATCAGTTCTCAGCTGAATGTGTGGTTATAGCTGACCAAACGTGGCAATCTGTAACACCACTTGCTTTTTTTCTGTAGAACACCTCTTGGACTAAAGCTTTGTGGTGGAGATCGGGCAAACTTTTATACTAGGCTGTAAGGCCTAGCCATTGCCTTGCACATTGTCACTTAAAAGAGAATTTGGGGAATCGAAAAAAATATAAAAAAATTCATACTCAACTATCTGATCTTTTTATTTATTTTTTAATTTTCAGCTAGTCTCTGGATCAGGTTATGTTACCTCCTGTTGGAGAGATGGCTTGTTTCAGACACTGGGGACCAGTGTCAAATCACTGGGGGGAGAGTGTAGCGGGCATGTACTATTTAGGGGGAGCATCTGGGTGGTAGCATGACCCAGATGCACTAATTGGAAGAATAGGGTTGTATTCTGTTCGGGTGAGGACATCAGTGGTGTTTAGTTCCCTGCGGCTCAGCAGGTGGCGCGGTCATTCTGAGCCGGGGTTGAACCACTACTGCAGTGCCGTACCCTTTGTGACCTCCTGCGGAGGCTGTACTGTGGGACGGGGAACCCGCTGTGCTTGCTGGGGGAGGGTATAAAGGGGTGGACATCTTCACCACGAGGCCCGAGTCCCAGGCACCTTCAGCCTGAGGCCTGCTGTCCGCGGTCGGTGTTCAGGCGCCCTCGGCCTGTACACGTTGAGTTCGTGTTCCATCTCAGACACCTTCAGTCTGGGGTGAGGTACTCATCCGGAGGCCTGGGGCCCAGTATCTTCCGCTGGGTCCCGCGAGGGAGGGATTGTCCTAAGGTGCCCCTAGTGTTGGGCACCTGAATCCAGGGCGTAAAGGACCGGAGAGGTGATCCTTCGTGAAGCTGGTGCAGCATATTGCCAGTGTCGGGTGGACCTCCGGAGACCACTTGGATGGATATCCTTCTGCAACAAGGGCCTATTCATAAAGGAAGGTAATTCATGCTCTGTGACCGGTGGCAGCGGTACATCTAGTCAATTCAGGTCGGTGGCAGAGACCTGTTATTAGGCCTGTGGCAGGGGCCTCAATAGTTCCCCGAGACGGTGGCAGCGACCAAACTCACGGTCGGTGGCAGCGACTGTGCGCCAAGCCTATTCGCCAAAGACGGAATAGGAGAGTTCATTGTGCCTGGGCCTACTCGTATCCACACCCTGTTTGTTCGTTTGAAAGTTCAACTGATACTGTTCATATGTGAAGAATAAAGGAGTGTTGGACTTTTTATGGTGTGGGGCTCTATTACTGACAGTCAAACTTGCCCTCTGCAGGAGGGCCAGAGGCTCCATCCAGAACACAGGACTCAAAGGTAAAATAGTGTTGGCCTTCACCTCTACACCTTAGAGGACAGGGGCAGTAGTGTACCTCACCCTCCTCCCGCATACCCCTAGACAAGCAAGCCACTTTATTCACAAGGGGATGGGGGGTGAGGCCGCCACACACACACACACACACACACACACACAGGGTAAAATAGGTATTGAACACGGCACACTTTTCTAGGTAAATATATTTTTAAAGATGCTATTGACTTAACATTTTCACACAACCCATGCAATCCATACATACAAAGAAATAAAAACAAATTAGTTCAGAAATAATATTACAATACTTATTTTACCCGCTGTACACACACACACACAATTTTTCAGTTTGCCGATTTAAAAAAAAAAAATTACAGAATTAGGTCAACCACTCATTTTTTTGGTTGAGATTGGTTGGTTGAGATTGAGCAATCAATAGACATATAATGGTGGTTTAAATCAACTGCAAGGAGATCATATTGAAATTGCTTACAATGAACCCAGCAGAAAAAGGTGCAGTTGCCTACAAAAACATTTTTTTGTAGTCGGCCCCTCCTCCCCTTTTGATCCAATTGTTCAATAAACTGCAACAAAGCTGTTCATTTATTGCCCAATTTCAACTTCACAAGGGACTGAATCCTGATAATCAAACTCAAGGGTAGTAAGACTGCTTAGCTTCTAAAGATTACATTGGATTGATTTTCAGTGAATGGAAAATGGTTTAAATAGACTAGAAATAGCCATGTGTACGACCATTTTCACAAATTATGAGTTCCAGACTTCAACTGCTGCATGCTTCTTCAGGATCTGCGACTTGAAACTCAGGGAAAACTGGGTGCAGATGAGCTGCCCCAACTACATCAAGCATTCAACAAACGTTCTACGCAGTGGACTACATTGCAGCTGGTCAAGTACAGTCAATCTTGATTGCCTGGAGGAAAGCCAAACCCACAACTAAACAATGTGGCATGAGAGCACATTCCTGCCAAAACCTCTGCTTCGTTTTACATTATCTCAATCTTTCCTTTTTTGGCAAAGCCATGACATCATTGCAGCACAAACTATTAATGGCCATGTTTAAGTTGGGTTGCAGCCATCAGAAAACTCTTAAGTGTTGCCTACCATGCCGAACCATGTAAATTCTGCAATAAGAATGACAGTCACTTCTCGCCTTTAGTTTGGCATCCTTTAACATAAAAATAAAAAGACGATTAAGTGCTTGCTGAAGAGTGACAGTGTAGTCAGCCAGACAACACACCTCAGTGTTGATAAGATGGCTTATGGACTTGTCCCACATCGATATCTGTAGAGTCTGCTTGCCTCACCCGTCAGCAAAGCTTTTCAATGACCAGTTCCAATATTAGAATTATGTCAAGACAAAAGAAAATGTTTACACCATCACAAAACAATGTGTCTGGGGATGCGTGCTGAAGCTCACTACACATGCACTCTGCTACAGGAATCTGAAGATGTGGCAATATACAGTGGGTAAGGAAAGTATTCAGACCCTCTTAATTTTTCACTCATTGTTATATTGCAGCCATTTACTAAACTCATTTAAGTTCATTTTTTCCTCAGTAATGTACACACAGCACCCCATATTGACAGAAAAAAAAACAGAATTGTTGACATTTTTGCAGATTTATAAAAAAAAAAAAAAAAAACTGAAATATCACATGGTCCTAAGTATTCAGACCCTTTACTGTGACACTCATATTTAACTCAGGTGCTGTCCATTTCTTCTGATCATCCTTGAGATGGTTCTACACCTTCATTTGAGTCCAGCTGTGTTTGATTATACTGATTGGACTTGATTAGTAAAGCCACACACCTGTCTATATAAGACCTTACAGTTCACAGTGCATGTCAGAGCAAATGTGAATCAGGAGGTCAAAGGAACTGCCTGAAGAGCTCAGACACAGAATTGTGGCAAGGCACAGATCTGGCCAAGGTTACAAAAAAATTCTGCTGCACCTAAGGTTCCTAAGAGCACAGTGGCCTCCATAATCCTTAAATGGAAGACGTTTGGGACAACCAGAACCCTTCCTAGAGTTGGCCGTCCAGGCCAAACTGAGCTATCGGGGGAGAAGAGCCTTGGTGAGAGAGGTAAAGAAGAACCCAAAGATCACTGTGACTGAGCTCCAGAGATGCAGTCGAGAGATGGGAGAAAGTTGTAGAAAGTCAACCATCACTGCAGCCCTCCACCAGTCAGGGCTTTATGGCAGAGTGGCCCGACGGAAGCCTCTCCTCAGTGCAAGACACATAAAAGCCCGCATGGAGTTTTTTTTTTTAGCAAACACCTGAAGGACTCCAAGATGGTGAGAAATAAGATTCTCTGGTCTGATGAGACCAAGATAGAACTTTTTGGCCTTAATTCTAAGCGGTATGTGTGGAGAAAACCAGGCACTACTCATCACCTGTCCAATACAGTCCCAACAGTGAAGCATGGTGGTGGCAGCATCATGCTGTGGGCGTGTTTTTCAGCTGCAGGGACAGGACGACTGGTTGCAATCGAAGGAAAGATGAATGCGGCCAAGTACAGGGATATCCTGGACGAAAACCTTCTCCAGAGTGCTCAGGACCTCAGACTGGGCCGAAGGTTTACCTTCCAACAAGACAATGACCCTAAGCACACAGCTAAAATAATGAAGAAGTGGCTTCACAACAACTCCGTGACTGTTCTTGAATGGCCCAGCCAGAGCCCTGACTTAAACCCAATTGAGCATCTCTGGAGAGACCTAAAAATGGCTGTCCACCAATGTTTATCATCCAACCTGACAGAACTGGAGAGGATCTGCAAGGAGGAATGGCAGAGGATCCCCAAATCCAGGTGTGAAAAACTTGTTGCATCTTTCCCAAAAAGACTCATGGCTGTATTAGATCAAAAGGGGGCTTCTACTAAATACTGAGTAAAGGGTCTGAATGCTTAGGACCATGTGATATTTCAGTTTTTCTTTTTGAATAAATCTGCAAAAATGTCAAAAATTCTGTGTTTTTCTGTCAATATGGGGTGCTGTGTGTACATTAATGAGGAAAAAATGAACTTAAATGATTTTAACAAATGGCTGCAATATAACAAAGAGTAAAACATTTAAGGGGGTCTGAATACTTTCCGTACCCACTGTACATATTCTTAGGAAAACCATAAGGATCCCAAATTAAATACAAGCACATAGCATGCTTTTTAAAACTTCAAAGTGAGTATCTGCTCCTTCCACATCCTGGTGAGAGAAACTGTGCAGCTTGCAGCAGGTGCAACAAGTATTCACAGACCTCAAAAGGTTAAATACCTGCATTGTCAGGCAGCAGTAAATAGCAGTGTTTCGAGAGACAAGCCTTGGAAAGGTATGTATATAAAAGGGCTTATGTTATAAGGCAGGCCTTCTTCTATAAGTGATCCTGTGGCGATGAGGTTACCAAGTAAAATTTAAGTCTATAAAAATATTTAGGTTGGTAAAGGCACCATACCATTCATTAAAAAAAACCCAACCACAGCTGATCACCCCATACTCACCATCTGACCAATAAGCCATGCTCTAAGAAAGATTTGAGGTTTGGAAGAGTCAGTCGTAAGTCCGGAGTCCCAAGTGAATGCTGATATCTTAACTGCAAAAGAGAATTATGTAAATATAAATGACATACATCTAGGCATTGAAGTCTTTGCTTCTTATAAATGTTCGAGGAGGTGGACCATTTCTCGGATATTTATCAAACAGCACACTAGAGCAACTTAAAAGTTGCAAGATTTTAAGTGCGACTTTATACTCTCTGGCACTTAAAGTGGAAGTAAACCCTCCTATCGTTTTCAGCCAAGGAAGCTGCCATCTTGACCTTTGTTTAATCTTCAACTGCCATGATGCTGCACATGTGACCAGTTATGACACCAGCCATTGGATGGTTTGACCCTTTGCTTGAGAGCACAACCAATGTGGCAGTTAGCATTTCCGGCATGCCGGGAATTTAACTGTTTTTTTAAACTGTTAAATCAATGGGTTTACTTCCACTTTAAGTCGCATCAAAATAGGGCAGGAACCTTTTTAAAGCCGCTGCAAATTTAAGTCACATAGACTTGAAGGGGTGCCATTAAAATAAACTGGCTGTGACTGTGTCCAAAGTCACATGAAAAGTCACACTAGTGTGAACAGATACTTAAGACCCCTTTCACACTGGGGCGGTTGTTAGCGGTAAAGCGTCGCTAGTTTTAGCAGCGCTATTCGGACGTTAGCCAGGTGCTTTTAACCCCCGCTAGCAGCTGAGGAAAGGGTTAATAGCGCCTGAAAAGCACCACTGTCGAAGCACTTTGGCAGCGGTGCCCATTCATTTCAATGGACAGGGGTGGTGGATGACCGGTGTATACACCGCTCCCGCACCGCCCCAAAGATGCTGCTTGTAGGAGTTTTTTTTCCTGTCCTGCAAGCGCACCGGCCCAGTTTGAAAGCACTCGGGCTTTCACACTTGGGCTGCAGAAGAGGCAGTTTACAGGCGCTTTTTTATGCACTATTTTTAGCACAAAAATACCTGTAAGGCACTTCAGTGTGAACTGGGTCTAATTGTTTGGTATTGTCTTAATATCGAACAACTGTGGCTTCGAGTGTAGTGGCAGGACAGAAAGCTTTAACCATTTTTTTTTTTAAATGTTCCTATAGTGCTACTTGCACACCTAAATGTCCAGGCCTTTGGTCACAAAACCCTGCTGAAGTAGAAGATTATCCAGTCTGAACATTTGCCTTTTCCTTTTGGCAGAGATCTTAAAACCAAAGGCTTAGCATTTTGGTCATGTGATATTAATGGAGGAAGCCTAAAGCAAAATTTTCTCCTTAAAAATTTAAGCATTTCAGCCCCTTTATTCTTCTTTAGTGACCAGTCCCAGCAGTACTGTTAATTTGACATCAACACTAAGGCCAGGTTCACACTTATGAAAACTGGATGTGGGTTATCCTGCATCCAATCCGCATAGCAGGAGATTGTGACCGGCTCTCATTGCAGACGGTCCACACAGCTCCTACGGCGGTCCGCATTTGGAAAGGGCCCTGTGTTGTCTTTGGCTCCGAATTCAGGCAGAAATCCGGACCCAATTCACACCTGAATCGGTGAACAGAGACACAATGGACTTCTGCTGTGAGCTGCGGCTGTAGCATGTGTGAACCCAGACTAAAGCATAGCCTTCTCTTCATGGCTTAAAATCCATCTCTGGGCAATAAAATCTTTCACTTACTTTTCCACACCACTTTAGGGTGCCCCTCTTATTTTATTATTTTTATTCACTTTCTCCAGACGCAGATGTATAACTGTACTCTTCCAGTCACCTCAGCCACTAAAAGAGTACAGTTATACATCCATTTTTAATAAATTTTTGGATACGCAATTTTGACAATTACCGGTACTCCCATTCGATTCAAATCTTGGGGTCTTCTTGCCCCTTGGATACTTTGAGAGGCATTGCTTTTGTTTTTATATTATTCACTTGTACGTGCTTTTTTTTTTTTGTAATAAAAAGGTGAGGTTGAGCCAATAAAGGCCAGCCCTTTGGCTGGGGCGGGTGTAATTCCCATCCTATACTTGCTTCCTTATCTTTGTCATTTTAAGTGTGGACTCCCTATGGAGGACTTAGGAGATTTAAAGTACCTATTGGGCCTGCTTCGGTCACATTGATAGACAGACAATCTTCATGTCTATAGGTATCAGTTTTTTCAGCCGCAGAATGAGCCAAATGTTCTTTTGAACCAGTAACTATCAAGTTTGCACTTCACATTATTTGTAGCTGCTGACTTTTAATTAATTGGGGGAGTCTGGGACTCCTCTTTAACCAGTTAATAGCCGGCCTATTGTCAACCTAGTGTAACCTTGGTCATTCTGGTTGGACGTCATATGACATCCTCCTGGAATGAACTGCGCTGTGCACGATCTGTCACCGGCTGTGTGGACCAAACACAGACAATCACAGATCATTGTACCAGGCTGCAGCCGATACCATGTGATCGCTGTAACCAATCACAGCAGATCACATAACAATTGTAAACAATGGATGGCTTCCTTTTATGCCATTCATTGTGTACTATTGTGTAGATGTTCAATTGGCCAGAGATCACATGGTACAGACAGGGCCAATCACAGCCCACATGTAACATGTGATTAGCTGTGGCCAATCGCAGCTAATCATATCCATACACACTTAATGAGTCAGTTTCATTCAGTAAAAATAGTTTCTTATAGCAGTGAAATCCACTGTTCTCGGAACTTCTATTGTATTCCTGACATTAGATTGGTGCCAGGAGTTTGACTGTTCTAAACGCCAACATGTCAACTGCAGAAATGTTTTAAATCTTATAAACAGTCAGATTAGGCCTATAAGCCTGATATCCTATAGCCATTACAAGACTTGGCCCAGTCTCCAAATTGCTTGCCTTAAACCGTGTATGAGAGAACAGGTACGCTTTAATACAAAACAGTTATAGCCACAATTGAGTTATTCCCTCCAGTTTAGGAGTACAATCTTACCAAAGCATTTCCAGGCTGATGGCACTCATATGGAACTGATAAAATGTTCCGAAGCATTTATTAGGGGTGTTAGAAAGACAGATTAAGAAGTTATACAAAAGACATTCATGAACGCCCTGTGCTATGGAGTTAGTGACCAATGAAAGATATATGAAAGTCTGCAATGTTACCTCCAAAAACAGCATATTGAGAGAGACCTGAAACCAATTACTCTGCAAGAATAATCACCAAGAATTTTAAATAAATGCATATTTCATACAGCTTTACATAAAAGTGCCAAAGTATTTTATTTTATTTGAAAGCATTCCTTTAAGTATTAGTAAGAACGCAGGGTACTTCTGTCTAATACCATGTTTGCATCTGTACGTTTTAGGTGTGTGTTGAAAAAAAAAAAAATAGATCTACGTGCTCTATCTTTGGTTTCTGGCAAAACAAAAACTCAATTGGTAACACATATAAAATGTAACTAAAAAAGGTGCCTACAGAACACAACAATGCATAGGAGTCAATGATCTGCAACTCAATGTAGAAATTGACTTGAATAAAGTCTGGATATAGATGGCACCTTCCTTCTGGAAGAGCAGATGGAGGAGTTGTCAAGGTAAGCTGCACAGACCATAAAAAGATCTCTTTAAAGCAGAGCGCCCACTTACTAGAGATGCCGGCGTCTGCACCTGAAGTCAACTGAAGAATCGGTTTGAGTGAGGACATCTCATCGCTGGATCCCTGGACAGGCAAGTGTCCTTATATTAAAAGCCAGAAGCACTAACAATATTTGTAACTGCTGACCTAATTTTTTGGGGGAGCCTAGAACTCCTCTTTAACCAGTTCCTACCCAGCCTATTTTCAAATGACGGCTGTGTGGAACCTTTGTCATTCCGGGTAGATGCCACATGACGTCCTTCTGGAACTGGCTGTGCTGTGGCACGATCAGTCAACGGCTGTCGGATCATTGTACCAGGCTGCTGCAGGTACCATGTGATCACTGTGACCAATCACAGCAGACCACATGACAATTGTAAACAATGGATGACTTCCTTTCATGCCATTCATTGTGTTGATCTCTGTGATTGGCCAGTGATCACATGGTACAGACAGGGCCAATAACAGCTCATTTGTAACATGTGATTAGCTGTGGCCAATCGCATAAATACACACTGAATGAACCCGTTTCATTCAGTAAAAATGGTTGCTTATAGCAATGAAATTCACTTGTATAAACAAGCATTAAAAAAAAACCTACTTAGCAGTACAATGGATCTATGGTAACACTGTAACCACAGCAGTTATATGACCGCTGTACTGCACTGGTAACACCATGTAGAAAAACAAATTATGAAAAAATTATATTTTTTAAATCTCGATTTCCTAAAATATTGTGGCCAAGGCCTCATGCCCACGGACGTTTTTACAGCTGCGTTTTTTACAGCTTAAAAACGCCTGTCCATGTTATTGTAGAATTTTTTTTTAGAAAAAAAAAACCGTCGGAGCTAAAAAAAAACGCGATCGCGGCGTTTTTGCGCGTTGACGCTTCGCGGTTTTTTATGCCTAACGCCGACGCTGAGGAACGCACTGGTCCTGGGTTTTTTTTACAGCTTAAAAACGTCTATGCTATTTGCAGCTCAAAAACGTCTAGGTGGGCATGAAACTATAGACTAACATGGACAGGCGTTTTTAAGCGGTAAAAAATGCTCAAAAACGCGGCTGTAAAAACGTCCGTGGGCATGAGGCCTTAAAAGTACAACTTTAAAAACCTTGCCATGCCTCATACTAAACACCTTGGACTGTCTACATTCCAAAAAGGGGTCATTTGTACTTTCCGACATTTTTGGACCAGTATTGATACATTTTCAGATATATACCATAGTTTGTGGACTCTAACTTTCCTACAGACTATATAATATACACAGATTTGGGTTATTTTCACCAAAGAAATGTAGCAGAATACAGTTTGGCCACAATTTATAAAGAAAGATTATTTCGTTGCACAACTTATAAACAGAAATAAAGAAAAACTTGCTTTTTTCATTTATTTAGCGAAAAAATAAAAAACAGAGGTGATTAAATTCCACCAAAAAAGAAAGCTCTATTGTATGTTGTATGACTGCGCAATTGTCATTCAAGGTGCTGAAAGCTGCAAATTGGCCTGGGCAGGAAGGGAAGGAAGGGTATTGAAGTTGTTAAAAAAAGACCCTGTCACCCGAACATTTTTTTTTTTTTTTAACAATCTCTCCATAAGATCATACAGTATATGCAGTTAAAAGCCAAGTTAATTTTTTGTTTTAATTATTTTCTAAACTCCAGCTCCCCTATGTACCACTATACTATTGATGCTCCTGTTCATGACTGTTTTAGTCGAAACGCGTCGGGCTTGCATTACTGCACCCTACATTGCTTTTATCATATTTTGTGATCACTTATTTTTATGCCGATTGTCAATTTTTGTATGACTTTTTATCTCAATAAACCTTGATTGTTTTTTTTTTACCTGCACCATTGGGAGCTTTTTTTTCCCTTTCTTTGCTCATTCACTGTTCTGACGTTACATCTGGAACCTGTATGCGGGAGGAGTGTGGATACAACTTCTCAACCTATTGGACCACCCTTTCCAGGATCGTTCCAGACCTCCACAGTAGCTACAGAGATCCAGTTCCATTGTCATTGGGACCCCATGCTCGCTTGACTTACTATCATACGATAGATGAGTCCACCGGTTGTGGTAAGAGTACCCCATCTATTTACCGTTTCCAGCATTTGATTTTACCAACAGTCAACTAGTCACCCTTGCCAGCCGGGTCACTCCGTGGGAAGGATCATTATACTGTGTGTTCACAGTACATGGACTCCTCACTGACTTGAGTCTTTTTATGCACATTTTATGTTTATACACTTTGGAGTCCCCTCTTTCACTATTGGCTTTTTTCACATGTTAATATTGTTTGACTCACCATCATTCATTATTTAGGGGTCATTCCTCATCATCATTGTTATTTTAGCGCTGCGCTAGTTTTCTCACTATACTATTAACTGTTGCAGAAAAAGAAAAGCTTTTGCACTTCTCAGATTTAAAAACCTGCTTTCAATTGTATATTTAACGGACCAAAAGAAAGCAAATAAGAGGTGGTCATTGTTAGGATTTATATACACTTTAACCCTGTGACAAATCTGGAAAATAGCTACTGCAAAAAAAAAAAAAAAAAAAACATAAAAAAAGCAAAAATAAGGAAATGAGCATGGCAAGAGCTAAATTCAACAAGACAGCTTAATGAGCGCCCTTTTTAGGTCATGAAAAGTATTCTTCAGAAAGTGTGCAGCAGACGAAAATGACATGATTAAACGATGCCTTGACCCATGTCATGAAGTCTCAGCCAAAGAATTTGCATTGCTGTGTAATAATCTAATATGTCGGGAATCACTTTTCTCCTGCGAAGATAAATGGTTCCATGCTGCACATCAAGAGCAGAAAAGAGAAAGACTTGGCAAAAATACATATATAGTCTTCGTACACAACAAATCTGTGAAAAGGCTGGATATTGTTTGAAGCATTCATTGAAAAAACGGTTCCCAGAGACACTCCAGAGAACAGAAAATATCTGCAAACCAGAAGGAACAGACCTATATTTTCCTTGGCAGAGGAGAAGTCAAGCGAATGGGAAGATATCAAAAACGGGCTGAGATAAAGAGATCCTGCACAACCTCTCAATCTGTATGGGGCTGACGAAGCCAGAAATAGTTTTTGACGCTGGATTTTTTAAAGATGCATGAATTTTGAGAATTAAAGGACTTTGACCTCATAAGTCTACAACTAGATTTATCTTGTGTAAATATTAACCACTTGTTGACCAGGCTTTTTCTGGCACTTTTTGTTTACAAGTTTAACCACTTCAGCCCCTGGAAGAATTTGCCCCCCCCCCCCCTTAATGACTGGGCTATTTTTTGCACAGTCGTGTGACGCTGAACCCAAACAAAATTGATGTCCTTTTTTCCACAAATAGAGCTTTCTTTTGGTGGCATTTGATCACCTCTGCGGTTTTTATTTTTTGCACTATAAAACAAAAAACAACCAACAATTGCATATATGAAAAAAAAAATGATATATATATCAGTTTAGGTCAATCTATATTCTTCTACAAATTCTTGGTAAAAAATAAAAAATAAAAAAGAAGAGGAACAAGTTAGATTATTACTTTTTGCTATAAAACAAAAACAAAAAAAAATCACAATAGGCGTACATTGGTTGGTTTGCGCAAAAACGATTGCGTCTACAAACTATGGGATAGATTTGGGGACCTTTTTTTTTTTAAATTGTTTTTACTAGTAATGGCGGCGATCTGCGATTTTTAGCAGAATTGTGGTGGACAAATCTGACCCCAAATTACACTTTTTGGGGACCAGTGACATTATTACATTGATCGGTGCTATAAAAATACACTGATCAATGTAAAAATGACACTGGCAGGAAAGGGGTTAACACTAGAGGGCGATCAAGGTGTTAAGTGCGTTCCCTGGGAGGTGTTCTAACTGTAGGGGGGGGGGGTGGACTACCAAACACATGACAGATCGCTGTCCCCAATTAGGAATATATAGAGTCCGCCGGAAACATGGGCACGCTCCCGCGACGCACGCCCCCACTTTCTTCCGTGCAAACACAGACATACAACTTACGCCGGTTTGGACAGGAGAGCCGACCTGCGGCAGTATAATGATGGTGGCTGGTCCGCAAGAGGTCAACTCAGTATTTTTTTGCTAGAAAATTATTTATAACCCTCAAACATGACACTTTTTTTTAGCAGAGACCCTAAGGAATAAAATAGCGATCGTTGCAATGTTAGATGGTATTTGCAAACGCAAATTTTTCGGGAAAAAAACACTTCAATGACTAAAAAACAATATTTACCCCAATTTTTTTTGTATAAATGTGAAAGACAATGTTGCGCTGAGTAAATAGATACTCAACAGGTTACGCTTTAAAATTGCGCGCGCTCATGGAATGGAAACAAACTATGGTACTTAAAAACATCATTAACCACTTAAGGGACCCACTCATGTACATATACGTTGGCACTTTAAAGATGGATATCTCGGTAACGGCAGCAGCTGCTGCCACAACTGAGATATCCATCTTTTCAGGCGGCGGTCCTGTAAATGATAATGGTGGTCTCTGCGGCAAATTTGCCGCAAGATCACCGCTACCGGCGGCGGGAGAGGGCCCCCCCTCCCGTGCCCTCTGCCGCTTACCGGAGCCGTCGGTAGCGGCGGAGGCGATCGGGTCCTTCTCCCTCTGTGGTATGGATACGAGTAAGGGGAAGATGGCCCCCACCAGTCTCCATACCATAGCAGGGCGGAAGCAACGTCACTTCCGCCCATACGTCTTAAAGGCAAAAATTTTTGTTGTCATTTTTTCAAATGACAAAATTTTTATTTCTTTTTTATTGCATTTTAGTGTAAATATGAGATTTGAGGTCTTTTTGACCCCAGATCTCATATTTAAGAGGACCTGTCATGCTTTTTTCTATTACAAGGGATGTTTACATTCCTTGTAATAGAAATAAAAGTGACACATTTTTTTTCAAAACAGTGTAAAAATAAATAAAATCAAGTAAAATAAAGAAATCAAAAAAATGCTTTTTTAAAGAGCCCCGTCCCGACGAGCTCGTGCGCAGAAGCGAACGCCTGCATATGAAAACGTTGTTCAAACCACACATGTGAGGTATCGCCGCAATCGTTAGAGCATTAATTCTAGCCCTAGACCTCCACTGTAACTCAAAAGATGCAACCTATAGAATTTTTTAAACGTCGCCTATGGAGATTTTTAAGGGTAAAAGTTACTCGGCGTAACATTATCTTTCACAATATAAAAAAAAATTGGGCTACCTTTACTGTTGTCTTATTTTTTAATTAAAAAAAGTGAATTTTTTCCCCAAAAAGTGTGCTTTTAAGACCGCTACGCAAATAAGGTGTGACAAGAAGTATTGCAATGACCGCCATTTTATTCTCTAGGGTGTTAGAAAAAAAAAAACAATATATATATATATATATATATATATATATATATATATATATATATATATGTATATATATAAAATTTTTGGGGGTTCCAAGTAATTTTCGAGCAAAAAAAAACCTGTTTTAAACTTGTAAACACTGAGTCTGAAAAAACAGGCTTGGTCCTTAAGTGGTTAAGCGATGTTTTAAACGCCTTTACAGGTTACCCATTTAAGATAACAGAGGTCTAGCAATAGAATTATTGTGCTCGATCTAGTGTTTGCGGCGATACCTCACATGTGTGGTGGGAATACCGTTTACATATGATTTTACGTTCACAGTGGGATCTCTATATAAAAAAAAAAAATCTTATTTTACTTTTTATTTTTACACTGTCCCTTTATTTTTTTTATCACTTATTCCTATTACAAGGAATATCAAAAGACATGGCTCTTCTTTACCTTTAAAAAGGCAAAAAGTCACTCCGGTCCTCCAAGCCATAGAGGCGATCAAAGAGTATCTATTCTTTTAACGACTCTCATGATTAATGAGAAGAGAACCAGTATCCTCCACAACTCGCACTCTAAATTTGTGGTGTGGGGCCCGTGGTGGTCTTGCTCTCTTCCAACCTTGCACCCGACCAGCCTGGGACTCCCTATCTGATCTCCTCTGCCCCCTGGCCTGGGTGAACCTTCTCCTCTTCTATTTTGTGCTTCTTTTCTCTCTTCCCACTTGCCCCTCTGCCATCTGACCATTTCCCCCTTCCCTCCCCTTATTTTTGTGAGTTTGGTTTAAGATTTATTTCTCCCGATTTTTGTGGACTGCTCCACGCCCCAATCCCTGAGCAATACAGCGCAGACACTTTGTGTTGACCCCTGGCTTTGACCTAATGGGTTATTGCTGTTCAATAGTTCAGCTCGCAAAACATGTTCTATATGTTTATCTTATGTTGCACTAGGTTATGCTCATATCCCCTGGGCAGGATTGTTACAGCTACCGTATATACTCGAGTATAAGCCAAGTTTTTCAGCACTTTTTTTGTGCTGAAAATGCCCCCCCCCCCCTCGGCTTATACTCGAGTCACCTTTTTGCGCCTGATCTCCCGGATTTTGGGGACCCGGTACTTGGCACACATGTAGCCCCACTCTTCCTCTACAAGTGTGCAAAGTTTGTGGTCTGGGGGACCTACAGCCAGGGAGCACCGATTTTTCTAAACCGGGCACCCCTTCCATAGACTCCCATGTTAAACATCAGTCGAGGCATGGGCACAGCGAGGCATGGGCACAGCGAGGCATGCAGATGGACACCCTTGGCTTATACGCGAGTCAATACGTTTTCCCATTTTTCTGTGGTAAAATTAGGTGCCTCAGCTTATATATTCAGGCCGGATTATACTCGAGTATATACGGTATATATCTTTTTGGTTTAGTTTAATAAAAATATTGTACCAGAAAGAGTATCTATTCTTTGATCGCCTATGGGAGCAGCCAGAGAGTTTCTTGGGTGAACCGGGGGAAAAGCACCGATACTATGGAAGCCATGAGAAAGCCGGCCGCCATAACCCCAGTAAACCACTGGCCCTTCCTCACTGGCTGTGATTGACAGCAGCAGGAAGCAATGAGGAGGGAGCCTCTGCTCTCATGCATATCTCTGGATCGAGATTGGGCTCAGGTCAGTATAGAGGGGAAGCTGCATGCATTCTCTCCATTAAAGTATACCTAAAGGCAAAACTTATTTTTTTTTCTTTCGTTTTGGATAGAGTGGAGAAGGATTAGAGCCCCTGTCAATATTTATTGCCGTCTGTGCCCCCGTTAAGGAGATTCACCCTCTCTATTTGTACCGTTTACCATTATCATTGAAATTTAAAAAAAAGAAAAAATAATAATAATTTTGGGTTGTCCCCAGAAAAGTAATAGATGAGAAATCTTCCAATGGGGACACTAGTTCTGGTGAGCTAGGGGTCCCCAAAAATATAATTTTTTGTACTCACCGTAAAAACATTTTCTCTGTCGTCCATGGACGGACACAGCTCTTTAATTCTTGACAGTTGGGTTATGTTCCTGTTCTATAGGCGAGGACTAGGCAGAACATGTTAGATATTTAAACACGTGTTACTTTAACAGAGTTGAACAGCCCCGCCCAGGGGGCGGTCCCTCCGGACATGATCCTCCGCCCTGCAGTCAGCAGCTCAGTTCATAAAAAGCAGTACAAACCAAAAAAGTAGGGGTGGGTACTATGTCCGTCCATGGACGACAGAGAAAAGGATTTTACGGTGAGTACAAAAAATCCTATTTTCTTTTCGTCCATGGAAGGACACAGCTCCTTAATTCTTGACAGTTGGGACATCCCAAAGCAGTGTCAAACAACGAGGGGTGGGAACAGCAATCAAAAAACTAATTTCACCCCAAACAAGCAGAGCTCTTCAACGGAGGAGTTGCAACCTCAAACAGCCGCCTGCAAAACTTTGCGGCCGAAGTTAGCATTCGAAGATGCACTCGCATCAACCTTGTAAAACTTTGAAAAGGTGTGAACGGACGACCATGTCGCCGCCTTACACACTTGTGAGACAGACGCTTGATGTCGGAAACAGGCACCAATAGCCCTGGTCGAATGCGCCGTGACAGGAAAGGGAGGCGCCCGGATGATAATCTGCCTGATCCACCGAGAAATGGTGGGCGACGAGACCGCCAGGCCCTTCTGCGGACCAGACACCGACACAAACAGTGAGTCAGACCTCCGGAACGGAGCCGTAGCCGACAGGTACACCCGCAAGGCACGTACCACATCTAAAGAATGCAGTGCAACTTCATTGGAATGCGATGGCCGAGGACACGAGGATGGAAGTACAATGTCCTCATTCAGGTGAAAGGCGAAAACCACCTTCGGAAGGAAGGATGCGGGCATAGCACCGCTTTGTCCTTATGGAGGACCAAATATCGGGACTTGCAAGACAAGGCCGCCAATTCAGAAACCCTCCTGACGGATGTGATGGCTACTAGTAAGGCAACCTTCTGAGAGAGCGTCAAAAGAGGAATTTCCCCGATGTCCTCAAATGGAGGTTTCTGAAGTAACGAGAGCACCAGATTCAAATCCCATGGTGGTCGGACCGGAGGAGCCACATGTCGGACCCCTTGCACAAAAGTACTCACCAATGAATGAGCCGCCAGGGGTCTCTGAAAGAAAACAGCCAAGGCTGAAATCTGGCCATTAAATGGTGTTTAAGGCAAGTTTCTGATCCACTCCACGCTGTAAAAACAGCAGGATCCTGGAAACCGAATATGCCCATGAACGCCATTCCATCTCCTCACACAGAGAGGTAGGCTCTTCACGTGCGATGATAGATCTTCCTATAAGACTTCCGTGGCCTCAACATGGTTGAAATTACCGAAAAACCGACAGGCTTCGGTCCCTTAGTACCTGGCTTAGAATAGCCATGCCGTTAAAGCCAGCGACTGTAAAGCAGGATGAAGAATGGGACCTTCCGAGAGAAGGTCCTCCCGCATCGGTAGTCGCCAAGGTGCATCCGCCACCAGGCGCACTAGATCGGCGTACCAGGGACGCCTGGGCCAATCCGGGGCGATGAGAATCACCGGGATCCCCTCGGACTCTACTCTGCGGAGCAGACGAGGAAGCAACTTCAGTGGGGGAAAGGCATAAATTAGCCGATACTGACCCCACAGGGCCACCAACGCGTCTGCCCAGGGATCTCTGGACCTGGCCACGAACCTCGACACCTTACGATTGAGTCGAGAAGCCAGGAGATCCACGTCTGGCGTGCCCCATCTCCGACAAAGGAGTTGAAAAACCTCTGGATGTAACGACCATTCCCCTTGGTCCAGCATCTGGCGACTCAGATAGTCTGTCTGCCAGTTTTCCACGCCCGGAATGTAAACTGCAGATAGAGGCAGCACGCTCCTTTTCCCCCACCGCAGGATGTCAACGACCTCTGACGCTGCAGCCAAGCTTCTTGTGCCTCCTTGATGGTTGACGTATGCCACTGCCGTGGCGTTGTCTGACTGGATTCTGACTGGACGCCATCTTAGCCTCTGTGACCACTTGGGAGAGGCACAGCCTGATCGCCTGGAGTTCCAAAACATTGATTGGCAGTAGGTATTCGTTTGGAGTCCAGCGGCCCTGGGCCGCCTGAACCCCCCAGACTCCCCCCCCAACCAGTCAGGCTGGCGTCCGTCATGATCACAGTCCAATGAAAGGGGAGGAACGACTTCCCGGACCAAAGAGCCGCGGATCTCAGCGACCAACTCAGAGAGGACCCGACAAGATGACTTATCTGAATCGGACGATCCAGACACAATGGAGATCTGTTCCATTTGTCAAAAATCTCCTTCTGCAAGACTCGCGTGTGGAATTGGGCATATGGTACTGCTTCGAAGGAGGATACCATGAGGCCCAGGACGCACTTTAAAAAAAGGAGGGATGACCAATTGCAGGACGTCGACAACTTCACTGCCGTCTGGAGTGTCTGCAACTTTTCCAAAGGAATAAAGACTCTGGCCTCCGAGGAGTCCAGAATCAACCCCAGGTACTCTAGGCGCTGGGTCGGTACTAACACTGACTTCTGGAGGTTCAGTATCCAACCAAACTCCCTGAGGGTCTGACTGGCTAGAGACACGGCCTCCTCTAATTCTGAGCTTGAAGTAGCTCTCAGAAACAGATCGTCCAAGTAGCCCACGATAGCAATGCCGTGCTGTCTCAGCAAGGCTAGAATCGGGGCGAGCACCTTGGTGAAAACTCTTGGTGCCAACGCTAGGCCAAAGGGAAGAGCCACAAATTGATAGTGGTCTTCGCCGATCGCAGGGACCTCTGATGCCCGACGCAGATGGGGAAATGCAAGTATGCGTCCCTGATATCCAAGGACGCCAGGAAGTCCCCTGGATGGAGCGCAGCAACCACCGAACGAACCGATTCCATCCGGAACTTTTGAACCTTTACAAAAGCATTGAGGGCCTTGAGGTCCAAGACTGGACGGACTCCGTCCTTCTTTGGGACCACAAACAGATTTGAGTAGAATCCCTGAAACCTGTCCTGCGGTGGTACGGGTATGATCACCATGCACCTCAAGTCTTGCACTGCCCCTTGCAGGGCAGTCCGACGAGCCGGAAGGAGAGGGAAAGAATCTGTTTGGTGGACAAGAAAGAAACTATTTTGTACCCCGAAGTGACCACCTCGCAGACCCACTGGCCGGAGAGCAGGGAGGTCCCCCGAGCTGCAAACCCGCAAAGCCGTCCCCCCACCCTGGAGTCGGGCGGGGGCAAAACTTCATGCGGTAGCAGGCTTGTTGGGCTTGCGCACCCAGGGACGCTTCTGTCCCCCAGCTGGACCTTTGTCCATTTGGGAGGGTCTGCCAGCAGGTCCTGACTGATGAAAATACCGCTTGTGGGAAAGGAGGGCCCCGGCTTACGGCGTGGCTCCTTCCCTTTACTGGACTGAGGAGGAAGTGTGCTCTTGCCTCCAGTGACATCCTTAATGATGTCACCCAAGTGAGTCACCAAAAAGCCTCCCACCCTTGAAAGTCAAATCTACCAGAGTTTTCTTGGCAGCTTGGTCAGCGGACCAGCATTTCAGCCATATCAGGCAGCGCAATACCATCGCAGATGCGGAGGCCCTGGAGATTAAAGGGGCTGCATCCAGAGTTGCATCACAGACGTACACAAGTCCCTGTACCAACTGTTCGGCCAGTGACACGCATTCTGGAGGGAGCCGATGCTCCTCCACAGTCTGGTGCAATATTTCAGCACACTGAGCGTCTGGGACACCAAGGTAGCAGCCAATATAGGCTGCAATGCTGACCCCCAGCATAGCGAACATGGAGCGGCTCACCGCTTCGGACCTCCTATTAGTAAAGTCCTTAAAGGCAGGGGTCCCCTTCTAGAGGGATAGTGGTTAATTTAACCAAGAGACCGGGGGATCAACAACCGGAGAAGCCCATTTTTTCAAAAGGCTCTCTTCAAATGGGTAACGGACTACCATGCGCTGAGGGACCGCAAAGGACCTATGCGGCCGTTCCCATTCCTTATCTATGAACTTGTCAAAGAAATCAACATAAGGAAAAACCTTAACAGAGCGGGTCGGAAAGGGACAGACCCTGCAGTGGAAGTCCCAGCTGTATCTTCCAGCTTGAGTGTGTTCCTCACAGCATTGATAAGTGCACTCACAAGTGCCCTGTCTTGAGCTGACCCGGACAAGGGGTCCTCCTCACTGGGAAGGTCCTGGTCCGCCTCTTCTGACACACCAGAACCGGGGTCCTGAGCCGCAGCCAGGCCCGAGTCAGAACATTCCCCAGGCGATGGCGGTGGGAGGGGGCGCTTGGTACCCACCCTTACTCCCGCACGCCGCTTCCACCCTGGCAACAAATCACTCCAGGACTGCCGACAAAGCGTCCATGGGAACCGCAGGTGCAGGGGCACCGGTTGCTGCCTCTGGAATGTTTGGGGAAAAAACACCAGCTTCTGACTCCATATTGTCCACTGACAGCCCTTAGGGACTTAGTCAAGATATCGGACACAAAAAATTTTTGTCCACCCTCCTTGCTGCACTGACCGGGGGGGGGGGTTACCCAGGGAACTCACCACCCAGCAGGAGACTGTTCAGTGCCGCTGACCGCTCTCCATCCACATACAGCGTGTGACTGAGGAACTCTGAGGTGAATTGCGCCGTTCGCACTTTTCAGGAAGCCAGCCCTAGAGGCCAAAACCCATTCCAAAATGGCCACCGGTTGCCTCAGAGAAAAGCGTGCGGGCCGCAAAAAAATGCCCGCCCGCGATGCAGACCTGCGTCACAGCACGGCCACGGCAAAATGGCCGCCAATGGGATTTTACAATGCAATACAAAGGCAACAGAAAACTGGTGCCAGTGCTTCCAAAATGGTGTCCAAATAAATGAGGTGGACGAGAAGGCCGCAGCGGAGGCATCCAAGCCAATAACTACCCCCCCACCGAGAGCGGGCCTGGACAACCCCCACAGCCCCCCGCCGGGACCTGGAGCCCCCCTACAGGTATTCCCCGTCGCATCGAACCCCGCAAGGGGAGGAGGAAAAAGGGTGACAGAGGGAGAGAGGGGAGGGCAGGAGCCCCAATGACCCCCTTAGGAATGCCCAGCTGTTCCACCCCACCGAGGCAGGAGGAACTGTACTTACCCATCCTTGCGAGGACCTGCTGGTTCGTTCCTGACAGACTTACAACCAAGCAGTACGGAGTAGCTGTCGGCCCGGTCCACTTTGACTGAGACAGCAAGCAGCCCGGTCATATGTGAACCCTGGAGCATAGCTCACCGGCCACCCCTGGAGCCATGGGGTATGTCATGGCCGACCCAGCGTGTAGCTAAGGCCTGCTCACGCTCGACGGCCGGACTGGGGAGACTACAAGGATCTATATTATCCAGCCTGTCACCCAGCCGGCAGTTGATAGATTTCTTAAAATAAAATCATAAAAAAACAAAAAACAAAAATTTCTTCCGGACCCTGGGCCCAAAGGGTGACAGGTCCTTCTCCTCTACTAGGCAGAAATAAACAGAGCTGCTAACTGCAGGGCGGAGGGTTATGTCCGGAGAAACCACCCCCTGGGTGGGGCGGTTCAACTCAGATATTTAAATACGTTTTTTTTTTTTACTTTAAATATTCTTTATTTTCCTTTTTTCACATAACAAATCATGCATACACCATTACAATACGGCACATTGAGCATGTATAAAATTATACCATATAAACCCATCTTGTGCCCTCTACACAACTATATTACCTCACACCCATTCTTGACGTGAACACCTCTCTATCCACTTTTTCCACATTTTATTAAATTTATGTTTGTTTCCTTTCTTTTTGTATATAAATTCTTCTTTTGCTACTGTATCCTCCATCACTATCCTCCACTCGCTTATTGTAGGGGGGACTTTCGGCTTGCCATTTCTGAGCAATTATTTTCCTGCCCTGGAACAGACATCTTGTTATTGCTATCCGTTCATCTACTGGCAGTCCCTCATCTTCCAGGAGACCCAATACGCATAGTCTGGCTTCTGGGCAAAAGGATGTCTCAAACACCATATTTATCCTTTCTACTATTTGCTTCCAGTATTGGTATAACTTGGGACAGCTCCAGACCATGTGTATTAAATCTCCCCTATTGTCCCCACATCTCAGACAACTCGGATCCAGCCTCCTACCAAACTGAAACAACCTTTGGGGAGTATAATATACTCTGTATAACAGGTAGAGTTGGGATATTGTTTGAGAGGGTGAAAGTGACACTTTGGGTCCTATCGCTACTATTTGCTCCCATTGTTTCTGCGAAAGTGGGCCCACATCTCTCTCCCATTTAACCTTATTTTTGTTAACCAGAATCTCTCCCTGATCGACCCTTACTAGTGATCCGTATATGTCAGAGATTACCCCTCTAGAGGTCTCTGTGTCTACTAAATTACGTAAGATGGGCATGTCGTTCCATTCTGGTGGACTCTGTCCAAATTGTGCGTGCAGCGCGTGTCTGATTTGCAAGTATCTATAAAAGGATCTATTTGGGACTGCATACTCCTCCTTTATTTCTTGAAATGATTTTATTCTTTCTTCCTTCCTTATAGAGTTGCGCCAGCAAGTGTATTCCCGCTCTGTCTCACTCCTCAGCCCTACCCATGACACTAAGTTCTTGCAGATTGCTGTTATCCCATATAGGTGAGAATTCGGAAAATCCCTTATATCCCATGATCTTCTTGACCTCTTTCCAGCTCTTTACCATTAATTGGGCCGTAGGGCCTTTAGAGCAGAAGGAGTCCGCCTCCACTGCCTCTACTACTGTATCATGGCATGTGTCATTCAAAATTAACCCCTTTATTACACTTTCTACCCTTCGGTTACTGCCACACATGTGCTGCATCTGAGCAGCTAAAAAGTAGTATCTAGGGTTCGGGATGTCCAGTCCCTCCTTCTCTTTTGGTTGTTGTAGGGCGCGGAGACATATCCTTGCTGCTCCGTTCCTCCAAATCAATTCCCTAAATACGCTGTCTATTTTCTTAAACCACTGTTTGGGGATCCATACTGGAGAATTATGGAGGATATATAAAACTTGTGGCAAACTTTACCAAACATGTTCTGCCTAGTCCTCTCCTATAGAACAGGAACATAACCCAACTGTCAAGAATTAAGGAGCTGTGTCCGTCCATGGACGAAAAGAGAAAATAATCCTTAAATTTACAGAGATTTCCTCTCACTTCCTGTTTGGCTATGGGAGTGAAGTGAAATCTATACAATGGGACCGAGATGGCAAAAAAGAAAAAAAAAAATCTGACAGGGGTTATAACCCTTCCTTACTCTATCCAAAATGAAAAAAAAAAAAAAAAAAGTTTTGCCCATATTTCTAGTTTAAGCTAAAAAAAAAAACTGCCTTTAAAAAAAAAAACAAAAAAAAAAACTTTAATCTTGGCAATCAAAATAGCTCCTAAACACGTGTTTCACATAGGTACAGAGCGCGTTTAGCTAGAGGTGCCCTTTAGCAAATAGAATGTTGGCTTTTCTTGAAGCTTTTACGATGTTCATGATGCCACACAAAAAACACTTATAGGTTTTATTTCTTGTTTTTCAAGTGAAAAGCACTTTCCCAAACAAAGTAACCACAACGTCATGGAAGGATAAACTAAAGGGGCTACAGATCCTCTTCGAGTGATAATATTACAATATACAGAAATGTTTCCAGACAGTATTATGGCCTGCGAGTATGGCTGCCAGGAACATGTGTCCTTCAGCTCCTCGAATGAATGAAAAGAGCAGACTGTAGAATTTATACAGCGCATTAAGGCTGTCTTCATCCCGCCAAGGCTCCCATTTATGAGACATCTAGATGATGACAAGCTATGCGGTGCCAATAGTTTGTGAAGATGGTTCGTTTTTACGACTTTCTTTTAACAACAAATAATCCCCATTCTCAGAGATCATAAAAAAAGTTATAGATTACATGGAGGATGAAGAGTGCATTAAGCTGTCTCATTTAATTCAGAGATTTCACATCATATCAAGAGCAATGTCTGATCAGAAAACGGTGACATGGACTGCCTCATCTGCAGAGCAATCCAATTTGAATAGATTACATTTTTGCAAGAAAGGTGGCAATGTTACTGGTTTAAAGAAAAAGTGCATATTGGATTAAAAAAAATAATAAAAAGTCCTCCAGCCAAAACTACTTTAGTTTAACCACTTTGTATACTGGGTCAATTCTGACACCCCTCTCCTACGTGTAAAAATCTTTGTTTTTGCAAGAAAATTTACTTATCCCCCCAAACACACACACATATTTTATATATATACACCGTACGTACACACACACACACACACACACACACACAATATTTTATATATATACACCGTACACACACACACACACACACACACTAATTACAGTATCTCACAAAAGTAAGTACACCCCTCACCGTTTTGTAAATATTTTATTCTATCTTTTCATGTGACAACACTGAAGAAATGACCCTTTGCTACAATGTAAAGTAGTGAGTGTACAGGTTGTATAACGGTGTAAATCTGCTGTCCCCTCAAAATAACTGAACACACAGCCATTAACCACTTAAGCCCCGGACCATTTTGTTGCTAAAGGACCAGGCCCCTTTTTGCGATTCGGCACTGCGTCGCTTTAAATGACAATTGCGCGGTCGTGCGACGTGGCTCCCAAACAAAATTGGCGTCCTTTTTTTCCCCACAAATAGAGCTTTCTTTTGGTGGTATTTGGTCACCTCTGCGGTTTTTATTTTTTGCGCTATAAACAAAAATAGAGCGACAATTTTGAAAAAAATGTAATTTACTTGTTGCTATAATAAATATCCCCAAAAAAATATATAAAAAATATTTTTTTTTCCTCAGTTTAGGCAGACACGTATTCTTCTACATATTTTTGGTAAAAAAAAAAAAAAAATCGCAATAAGCGTTTGATTGGTTTGTGCAAAAGTTATAACGTTTACAAAATAGGGGATAGTTTTATGGCATTACTAGTAATGGTGGCGATCAGCGATTTTTAGCGTAACTGCGACATTATGGCGGACACATCGGACACTTTTGACGCATTTTTGGGACCATTGTCATTTTTACAGCGATCGGTGCTATAAATATGCACCGATTACTGTGAAAATGACACTGGCAGTAAAGGGGTTAACCTCTAGGTGGCGCTGTAGGGGTTAAGTGTGCCCTAGTGAGTGATTCTTACTGTAGGGGGCGTGGCTTGGCATGCGACGTCACTGATCGTCGTTCCCTATGACAGGGAACAGACGATCACTGACGTGCCACTAGGAAGAACGGGGAAAGGTTTGTTTACACTTACCTCTCCCCGTTCTTCAGCTCTGTGACCCGATCGCGGGACACCGGCGACGATCGGGTCCGCGGTCATAGAGCTTTGGGCCGGGTCGCGCGCGACCCGTGGCTAAGATCTTAAAGGGGACATACCTGTACGCCCTTGTGCACAGCCGTGCCATTCTGTCGACGTATATCATCGTGCGGCGGTCCTTATGTGGTTAATGTCTAAACCGCTGGCAACAAAAGTGAGTACATCCTCAAGTGAAAAGGCCCAATGTGTAAATTTATGTGGCCACCATTATTTTCCAGCATGGCCTTAATTAATCCTCTTGGGAGATCACCTTTTACACATGCATGCGGAAGTAACATATGCGTTCACATTTGCACGTAAGCATGGGGGGAGGGGTGCTTTATTTTTTTTATTAATGTTTATTTTATAGCAAACGTTATTTTACACTTTTGTTGTTTTTTTTGGGATTAACTTTATTGCCATCACAAGGGATGAACAACATCCCTTGTGACAGCATTGGCCATGACAGGTCCTCTTTATGGAGAGATCTGGAGTCTATTCGACCCCAAATCTCTCCTCTGGCCTCCAATGCAGCCAAACACAGATTGGTCTGATTGGGTGCTTTCCTGGCCACCAAGGGCCAGGTAAACAGAGAGGCGGAACCGAAAGTGACGACACATTCTAGTCACTTACTGTTTCGGGGGTCAGTTCCTCTCTCTGTTCCATGCAGCCAATCGCATCGCTCCCAGGCTCCACGATCACATGGTAGAGCCCGGGAGAGGCGGTGGCGGGAGGAGGGTGGGACCCCCCTATTAGCATAGATCTCAATGCGGTTACATATTCCTTGTCAATTGGGCAATAAAAGTGTGGTTTATAATTTGATTGTTCTCTCTCTCTCTCAATTTAAAAATTCAATATTTTTTTTTTTCTATTAAAGTTCAGTAGTTAACGATTAACGTAGAAATACAATCTCTCAATTATAAAGATCAATCCAAAAATTTTCTCTTTCTTGCTCTCTATTTTAAATGATTGTGAAACCAACCTATATGCACTCATTTTTTATTCCTGACCTGACAATCCACACAGATATATGGCGCCAGATGAAAACTAGGAAAGAGGTGGGGGAAAAAAAATAATAAAAATAGGATACAGAATTGCTTAACTGTTAGGACTGAGGTTTGACAAGAAGGGAAAGGTAAATATTTAAAGTGTATATGCCAGATAGAAATCTTTATTATCTACATATGTTAAATCAAGTCATTTTACAGCCCACCGACTCTCCCAAGAATGTCGCAATTCCCGTCTATAGTCGGTCTTTCATTTTTCTTCAGGGAGAAGCGTAAAGAAAATACATCGTAGCAGAGGAAATTTAGGGCCAACAACGCTGAACTGTATTGGAAAAGTTACGTCAAAGAAAAGCTACAAAAATGATAATGGCTCTGCTAACAATGCAAGCATATCCTTAAATTGAGAGGTGCCAGGTAAGGTGGTGAGTATAGGACCCTATAGAAGGTTAAAAATGTATATGATTTATCATAGTTATAATTCCCACATTAAAGTGGATGTAAACTCAAATTTTTAAAAAAAAATTGCTGTCACAATGTAGTGTATAAGATTTCCTATTATCTGTGACAGGTCTTGCCACAAAGAGTTAATCCAGCTCTGAGCAATCCTCTTTTATTGTTCAGTGAGATAAAACTGACAAAACAGAGTTACCTTTGTCCGTTCCGCCCCCTTGCTGTGAATGACAGGTTATTTACATATCTCGTGCACTAGCCTGAGACAGGCATTATTTTTTAATCCCACCCCCACTCCTTTTCTGAAGTCATGTGGTTACTTTTCTGGATTTTGACTGGATGTTAGTGATCATAGCAGAAGGAATACACAGGAGAAAATTCATGTTGACAAGGGGAGTGTAGAGGTGGGCGGGGAGTCCACTGACATCACGACTCCACCCACCGAGCTCCAGACAACAGACCCGCCCACAGAATCTGCAGTTTTTCAGGTCTCATAACAGACAGAGGGGAGACATTTGACAGATAAGGATACATATGCAGGAGGCATCTATATCCTTATAGATCAGCACTATGGCAGTAGTTTAGAAAGGATGAGAGGGGGTTTACATCCACTTTAATGTAGTGCTGATATATTCGTTGAACTACACAAAATACATAGAATCACTCTCATACAGTGAGGGAAAAAAGCGTTTGATCCCCTGCTGATTTTGTCCATTTGCCCACTGACAAAGAAACGATCAGTCTATAATTTTAATGGTAGGTTTATTTTAACAGTGAAGAAATAACAAACATATCCAGAAAAATGCATTTCAAAAAAGTTATAAATTGATTTGCATTTTAATGAGTGAAAAAAGTCTTTGATCCCCTATCAAATCTGCAAGATTTCTGTCTCCCATGTGTCATCTATACAGATAACGAGCAGAGATTAGGCGCACTCCCTTAGGCCTGGTTCACACTGGGGCGACAAACGCTCCGACATTGGGAGCTCATGTCGCATGACGTGTGAAAAGCAATGTTTCCCTATGGGAGCCGTCCTAACTGGTCCGACACATGTCGGTCCGACTTTGAAAATGCTCCCTGTACTACTTTGGTCCGACTTCAGCCCATTGACTATCATTGAAGTCGGATCAAAGTCGGACCGCAGTCTTGCATGGTCCGACTTTGGCATGCGACTTGTGCTCTGCTGCTCTTGAGGGGGAACTCCAGGCCAAATTTAAAATAAAAAACCGGCGTGGGTTCCCCTCCAGGAGCATACCAGGCCCTTGGGTCTGGTCTGGATTTGAACGGGCGCCCCTACGCCGAAAAAACGGCGTGGGGGTCCCCCCCAAAATCCAAACCAGACCCTTATCCGAGCACACAACCTGGCCGGCCGCAGGGGAAGAGGGGGGGACGAGAGAGCGGCCCCCCCTCCCTCCTGAACCGTACCAGGCCGCATGCCCTCAACATGGGGGGTTTGGTGCTCTGGGGCAGGGGGGCGACCTGCGGCCCCCCACCCCAGAGCACCCTGTCCCCATGTTGATGAGGACAGGGCCTCTTCCCGACAACCCTGGCCGTTGGTTGTCGGGGTCTGCGGGCGGGGGGCTTATCGGAATCCGGGAGCCCCCTTCAATAAGGGGGTCCCCGGATCCCGCCCCCCAACCCTATGTGAATGAGTATGGGGTACATCGTACCCCTACCCATTCACCTGGTGGACAAAAAATTGCAATAAAAAAAACACTACACGGGTTTTCAAAGTAATTTATTGCACAGCTCCGGGGGTCTTCTTCCGACTTCCGGGGGTCTCCGGTGTCGTCTCCGCGCTCTCCGGTTCTTTCTTCCGCCGGGCCTCCGCTAACTTCTTTTTAGCTCTCTTGCTAACAGAGGCCCGGTCTTCCCGTTGTCTCGTCCGGCTCTCCGTTGTCCTTCTGCCGGCCCCTCCACTAACTTCTTTTTAGCTCTTTCGCTAGTGGAGGGGCCGGGCTTCCCGTCGTCGCCGTCGGCTTCTTCTTCCCTCTTCTCCTCCTCGATGTTGACGCGTCGCTTCCTCCCGCTGTAATACTGGCTCTCCGCTCTGCTCCGCATTAATATAGGCTTCTCGTGACGTCACAGTCACATGTTCCGGGGCACATGGCCCCGGAGCATGTGACTGTGACGTCATGGGAACATGTGACTGTGACGTCATGAGAAGCCTATATTAATGCGGAGCGGAGCGGAGAGCCAGTATTACAGCGGGAGGAAGCGACGCGTCAACATCGAGGAGGAGAAGAGGGAAGAAGAAGCCGACGGCGACGACGGGAAGACCGCGCCCCTCCACTAGCGAAAGAGCTACCAAGATGTTAGTGGAGGGGCCGGCAGAAGAACAACGGAGAGCCGGACGAGACAACGGGAAGACCGGGCCTCTGTTAGCAAGAGAGCTAAAAAGAAGTTAGCGGAGGCCCGGCGGAAGAAAGAACCGGAGAGCGGGAGACGACACCGGAGACCCTCGAAGTCGGAAAAGACCCCCGGAAGTCGGAAGAAGACCCCCGGAGCTGTGCAATAAATTACTTTGAAAACCTGTGTAGTGTTTTTTTATTGCAATTTTTTTCCACCAGGTGAATGGGTAGGGGTACGATGTACCCCATACTCATTCACATAGGGTGGGGGGGCCGGGATCCGGGGGCTCCCTTATTGAAGGGGGCTTCCGGATTCCGATAAGCCCCCCGCCCGCAGACCCCGACAACCAACGGCCAGGGTTGTCGGGAAGAGGCCCTGTCCTCATCAACATGGGGGCAGGGTGCTCTGGGGTGGGGGGCCGCAGGTCGCCCCCCTGCCCCAGAGCACCAAACCCCCCATGTTGAGGGCACGCGGCCTGGTACGGTTCAGGAGGGAGGGGGGCCGCTCTCTTGTCCCCCCCTCTTCCCCTGCGGCCTGCCAGGTTGTGTGCTCGGATAAGGGTCTGGTTTGGATTTTGGGGGGACCCCCACGCCGTTTTTTCGGCGTAGGGGCGCCTGTTCAAATCCAGACCAGACCCAAGGGCCTGGTATGCCCCTGGAGGGGAACCCGCGCCGTTTTTTTAATTTAAAATTTGGCCTGGAGTTCCCCTTCAAGATTCATACCAAACACAGTGCCTGATATTGGCGGGGATCCAAGTCGGATCCCCGTTCATTGAAAGTCGGACATATGTCGGCTTCATGTCGCAGGGCAAAGTCGGATCCAAAGTAGGACAGATGTCGTGTCGCACTAGTGTGAACCCAGCCTTAAAGGGAGTGCGCCTAATCTCAGCTTGTTACCTGTGAAAAAAGACACCTGTCCACAGAGGCAATCAGATTCCAATCTCTCCACCATGGCCAAGACCAAAGAGCTGTCCAAGGATGTCAGGGACAAGATTGTAGATCTACACAAGGCTGGAATGGGCTACAAGACCATCGCCAAGCAGCTTGGTGAGAGGGTGACAACAGTTGGTGCGATCATTCGCAAATGGAAGAAACACAAAATAACAGTCAATATCCCTCGGTCTGGGGCTCCATGTAAGATCTCACCTTGTGGAGTTTCAATGATCATGAGAACGGTGAGGAATCAGTCCAGAACTACACGGGAGAATCTTGTCAATGATCTCAAGGCAGCTGGGACTGAAGTCACCAAGAAAACAATTGTAACACCCTACGCCATGAAGGATTGAAATCCTGCAGCACCCGCAAGTTCCCCCTGCTCAAGAAAGCACATGTACAGGCCGTCTGAAGTTTGCTAATGAACATCTGAATGATTCAGAGGAGAACTGGGTGAAAGTGCTGTGGTCAGATGAGACCAAAAGCAAGCTCTTTGGCATCAACTCAACGTATTTAGAGGAGGAGGAATTCTGCCTATGACCCCAAGAACACCATCCCCACCGTCGGGCATGGAGATAGAAACAATATGCTTTGGGGGTGTTTTTCTGCTAGGGGGACAGGACAACTTCACAGCATCAAAAGGGACTATGGACGGGGCCATGAACCATCAAATCTTGGGTGAGAACCTCCTTCCCTCAGCCAGGGCATTGAAAATGGGTTGTAAATGAGTGTTCCAGCACGACAATGACCCAAAACACACGGCCAAAGCAACAAAGGAGTGGCTCAAGAAGAAGCACATTAAAAGGTCCTGGAGTGGCCAAGTCAGTCTCCAGACCTTAGTCCATAGAAAATATGTGGAGGGAGCTGAAGGTTCGAGTTACTAAATGTCAGCCTCGAAACCTTAATTACTTGGAGAGGATCTGCAGAGGAGTGGGACAAAATCCATCCCAAGATGTGTGCAAACCTGGTGGCCAATTACAAGAAACATCTGACCTCTGTGATTGCCAACAACGGTTTTGCCACCAAGTACTAAGTCATGTTTTGCGAAGGAGTCAAATACTTATTTCACTCATTAAAATGCAAAACAATTTATAACTTTTTTGAAATGCGTTTTTCTGGATATTTTTGTTGTTATTCTGTCTCTCACTGTTAAAATAAACCGACCATTAAAATTGTAGACTGATCATTTCATTGTCAGTGGGCAAATGTACAAAATCAGCAGGGGATCAAATACGCTTTTCCCCTTTCTGTTAAGTCCCTCAGCCTAACAGAGCTCACAGTGTAAAAATCATGACTAAATAACATTTATACATTCCTTAAAGGATAAGTTCACCTTTAATAACATGTTTCATCCATATTCAGGGAATAACATGTAACGAACGAACCGGCCCCCACACCTCCCCGATCTGAAAGCTAGCGGGGATAATCTCTTCGCCGCTAGCTGTCTCAATTTAAAAAAAACCTGGTCAGCTAGCGGCCGAAAGCCTCTGCAAAACCGACGGTAAAGCGCCGCTAAAAATAGCGGCGCTTTACGGCCGGCCGACGCCTCGGTGTGAAAGCGGCCTTAAACAAAAAATTAACACATTGTCTACCTGCAAAAAAATGTACATTTATTATTTTGTTAAAAAAGTGAACTTATCCTTTAAAGAGGAAGTAAACCCCAACGGGTTTTTCTTCCTCTTGCTCTGTGCAAACCCTGGAAATTAAAAGCATAATGGGCTAGTATGCATTGCATACTAGCCCATTATGCGACACTTACCTGCAAACGAAGCCCACGCCGTCCCCTGTGAATTCTGTGTCAATTTTCGCCCCTCTTCCTTCTGGGGCCGCGGACTCCGGCTCTGTGATTGGCCGGAGCACTCAGTAACGGCACACGCCAGGGAAGAAACGGCACGGAGGTCCGTTTCTTCCCAGCGCATGCGCCGATTACATCATTGGCGCACTACAAGTGGAGTATCTCCTAAACGTCGCACGTTTAGGAGATATTTCCACTACCTATAGGTAAGCCTTATTTTAGGCTTACCTATAGGTAAAAGTCAGCAGGGAGGGTGCACAACCACTTTAAACATGTAACAGCATTCAAACCACCCCCTCAATAACTATCACTAATTACCAAATCTAATTTTTTATGCATTTTTAATGTGGGGTACACATTATGAAAAAAATGGGGCAAACGATCACCTATTTTCCTTGTGGTTTCACAGCAAATCGGAACTGATGAAAAAAAAAAAAAGTCCAGACCTAAATCCAATTGAGAATCTGTGGCAAGACTTGAAAATTGCTGTTCACAGACGCTCTCCATCCAATCTGACAGAGCTTAAGCTATTTTGCAAAGAAGAATTGGCAAAAATGGCACTCTTTAGATGTGCAAAGCTGGTAGAGACATCCCCAAAAAGACTTGCAGCTGTAATTGCAGTGAAAGGCGGTTCTACAAAAGTATTGACTTAGGGGGGGCTGAATACAAATGCACACCACACTTTTCAGATATTTTTTGTAAAACATTTTGAAAACCATTTATCAGTTTCCTTCCACTTCACAATTATGTGTCACTTTGTGTTGGTCTATCACATAAAACCCCACATTTTAAAAATTTTTTTTTTTTACATATTTGGGTGACATGACAAGCTGTGGAAAAATTTCAAGGGGTATTAATACTTTTTCAAAGCACTGTTATTTTATTTATGTGTATTACGGTTTTGAAAAACCTTGTCCTCCCACATTGCCAATATACATGGGGTCACCTTATGGCCCCTTTCACACTGGGGCGGTTTGCAGGCGCTATTTTGCTAAAAATAGCGCCTGCAAACCGAGCCTAAACAGCGGCTCCTTTCTCTCCAATGTGAAAGCCCCGAGGGCTTTCACACTGGAGCGGTGCGCTAACAGGACTTAAAAAAAAGTCCTGCTAGCCGCATCTTTGGAGCGGTGAGAGGAGCGGTGTGTTTACCGCTCCTTCCCATTGAAATTAATGGGATACCGCGGTAATACCGCCCGCAAACCGAGGCTGTAGCCGCGGTTTGCGGGTGGTATTAACCCTTTTTCGGCCGCTAGCAGGGGTTAAAACCGCACCGCTAGCGGCGGAATACCTCTGTAATCCCGACGGTATAGCGCCGCTAAAAATAGCGGCGCTATACCGCCACCGCGAAACCGGCCTATCAGCTCCTTACATATGCAGACTCTGGTAGACTTGTATTAATGTAAGAAGATCAGATAGAAGACATAATCTGATTGTAATTTGGTAATAACAACCTTGTCATTTGTTTGAAGTGTGAGATCGACCAACAATTTCTCTTTAATCCTAAAACCAGCATCTCTTTTGTGGAAGGGAATGGTGCTAGTGGTCTATGTACAGTTATTGGCACTATGTGAATGAGGATGAAATAAATACATGAAGTACTTATGGGTTTTATTTTTTTGAATGGCTGCACGACTTAATCTCCCTGATGCAGCTCTGGTAAGCTGAGGTCAGAGCTTCATTTTTATAACCTTGGAAGCTCCAACACAACATTCCTCGCATCGGGGTTCGAGGAAAGGTTACTCCAAGCGTCTGGTGAGCCTGCAGTACAGGTGTAGGGATCCCATTACGCTCCAATGAACAGGAACCCGACACAGTCAACCACCTGAGACTAACGATTTTTTCTTTTTTTTCCCCCTTCACCTCTCATTGTCAAAGTATCAGGTTGTGCTGAGAAACAGAAAGAGTCCAATATAAATACGGTTTGTCAAAATCTTCAGGGTGATGGTATGGGGAGCTGGAGGCACCTCCGTTTAAAGCCGACAATTCTGGGAATAAATGACCTCACTAGATGATTAAACCACAGAACCTAGAAGGTCATTATACGAGTCCAGACGCACAGGATGAGGTGACGTGGTAAAGGGTTACTGCCTATATTTTACAAGAATGGAAAGATAGCTCACTATGGGGACCAGACTCAACGGCGAAAATATAAAACGCGACGACTCGCGCAACTTCAAGAAGTGTACAGACAGGGTGCTTTTTGGCTCAATAACAAAAAAAAAATCTATCGGAAACAGCAGCCATTCAGGGAAAATCACTAATGTAAACTCAGAGAAAAGTATTACTAGTGCCAAATTTATGCAGCAATCATTTCAGTAGAAGAAAAAAAAAAGGAGTTTTTATTTACCGTAAAATTTATTTCTTGGGAGTTTATTAAGGGAATAGAAGTAATTCTGAAACATTTGGGGTTATGCTGCCTACAGGGGATTGGATGCTAGTAAACAAAACTAAGAGAGCCAGGTATAACCCCTCCCATTCCCAGCATGCTCCAGTTTTGTGGAAAAACCATTAGGCCCCTTTCACACTGAGGCGTTGAAAAAACGCAAAAAAATTATGAGTTTTTTTCCCACGTTTTTACCGCAGTAAAAATAGCGCTAACACCTATGCGTTTTACCGCGTTATTCATTTCAATGGCGATAAGCGTTTTTACAGCGCTATTTTTAGCGCCCTAAAGATGCTCCAAAAAAGCTGTTTGCAGGATTTTTTCCAACGCACAGCCAGCAAAACGCCTCAGTGTGAAAGCCCTCAGGGCTTTCACATTGAGAATGATTGGGCAGGATTATTTCAGGAATTTTTACAGCGCTATTAACGCGAAAACGCGGTAAAAACGCCTCAGTGTGAAAGGGGCCTTAGAGTGGAACCTTGGATTACGAGCATAATCCGTTCCAGGAGAATGCTTCTAATCCAAAGCACTCGCATATCAAAGCGAGTTTCCCCATAGAAGTCAATGAAAACGAGATAATTGTTCCACATTGACTTCTATGGCATGCAATACCGCATGTGGCCAGAGGTGGGGGGGGGGGGTGAAGCGCCGGAGAGACCCGAAAATACTCGGAGACCACTCGGCTGCACTCGGAAACTAAGTATTTCCAAAAGGCTTCGAGTGTCACCGGCACCACCGCAGAGGCTTGAATCCTGCTCGTTGTGCGAGACAAAACTCGCAAACCGAGTCAGGATTTCAAAAAAATAATTGCTTGTATTGCGAAGCGCTCGTTAACCGCGTTACTCGTAATCCAAGGTTCCATTGTACACACCTCTGGGGCGGCTGCGGTCCAGACTGCAGAAGGGTCCTGTGCGTCTTCTGGTCCATTACAGGTGTGAATTCAAGCAAAAATTCGGACCCGATTCGCACCTGAAATGGTTAACAGGGACGCACCGGACCCCCTGCTGGGACACACGGCTGAAGCTAGTGTGAACCCAGCCTTAGTGAGGTAGTAGAATCAACAGTACAAACTGCACACACACACACACACACACACACACACACACACACACACACACACACGGCCAACAATCAAGTAATTTCGAAAGAGCAATTGTGTAGATTATAGCTAAACTTTTCTCCTGATAGCAGATAAAAAATGGTGCCTTAGAAAGGATATTCCCTTAGAGTGTGAAATACCTGAGCTATGTTTTTGTTGAGAAGGTATACTCCGTAGTCAAACTGCAGCTTTTCACCTCCTTTGGGATACAAAGGAAACCTGTAAAACAAAAAACAGAAGGAAGTGGTGAAAAAGTTATAAATCTGTGATAAGTAAAATATATTTTAGGCAAACGTTTTAAATAGTTATGGAGGCTACGAGTACGCTGGCAATTCACTCTCAAAATACACTAAATGGGCTAAAAGTTTATAGAAACCCGACGATCACATACATTATACTGCCAAAAGTATTGGGACACCCCTCCAAATCAATTGATTCAGGTGTCCCAATCACCTCCATGGCCACAGGTATATAAAATCAAGTACCTAGGCATGCAGACGACTTCTACTAATATTTGTGGAAGAATAGGTCGCTCTCAGGAGCTCAGTGAATTCAAGTGTGGTACCATGATAGGTTGCCACCTGTGCAATAAGTCCATTTGTGAAATTTTCTTGATACTAAATATTCCATGGTCGACCGTTAGTGGTATTATAACAAAGTGGAAGCAACTGGGAACAGCAGCAACTCGGCCACGAAAAACGATAGAGCGGGGTCAGCACACGCTGAAGCTCACAGTGCGCAGAAGTCACCAACTGTCTGCAGCGTCAATAGCTACAGACCTCCAAACTTCATGTGGCCTTCAGATTAGCACAACAACAGTGCATAGAGAGCTTCATGGAACGGGTTTGCATGGCCGAGCAGCTGCATCCAAGACTTACATCACCAAGTGCAATGCAAAGCGTCAGATGCAGTGGTGTAAAGCACGCCGCCACTGGACTCTAGAGCAGTGAAGACGTGTTCTCTGGAGTGACAAATCACGCTTCTCTGTCTGGCAATCCGATGAATGTGTCGGGTTTGGTGGTTGCCAGGAGAACGGTACTCGCCTGACTACATTGTGCCAAGTGTAAAGTTTGGTGGGGGGGGGGGATTATAGTGCAAGGTTGTTTTTTCAGGGGTTGGGCTTGCCCACCTTGTTTCAGTGAAGGGAATCTTGAAGGCGTCAGCATACGAAGACATTTTGGACAATTTCATGCTCCCAACTTTGTGGGAACAGTTTGGGGATGGCCCCTTCCTATTCCAACGTGACAAAGCAAGGACCATAAAGACATGGATAAGCGAGTTTGGGGTAGAGGAACTTGACTGGCCTGCACAGAGTCCTGACCTCAACCCGATAAAACACCTTTGGGATGAATTAGAGAGGAGACCGCGAGCCAGGCCTTCTCATCCAACATCAGTGCCTGACCTCACAAATGCGCTTCTGGAAGAATGGTCAAACTTTCCCATAGACACTCCTAAACCTTGTGGATAGCCTTCCCAGAAGAGTTGAAGATGTTATAGCTGCAAAGGGTGGGCCAACTCAATATTGGGATGCCATTAATGTTCATGTTTAAAGGAAGGTGTGCCAAAACTTTTGGCAATTAAGTGTATATAGGAGCTTGTCGGACATCCGATTTCCAAACCATGGTCATTAATATGGAGTTGCCCGCTTTGAAGCAATAACCAGCTCCATTTTTTTGGGGGGGAAGGCTTTCCACATGTTGGAGCGCATCTGTGAGAATTTGTGCCCCTTCAAACAAAAGAGCATTTGTGAGATCAGACACTGATGTAGGGCGAGAAAACCTGGCTCACAATTGGTATTCCAAAGATTTTCGATAGGGTGTAAGGGCTCTGTACAGGCCATCGAGTTCCTTGACATCAAACTGCTCAAAACACAATGTTATTTCCAAAACAGAGCATACTTATACTTTAAGTAAGCATAGAGGTTTCTTTACCAAAGTGGGCAACCTCTTCTAGATACAAACCGTATTTGCCGAGCCTCTTTAAAATAATGCTGTTACCAGATACTGAAAGCAGGTCACTGGATGCAGGGCCGCAATCAGGGGGGTACAGGCAGTACACCTGTACGGGGCCCGATGGTCCTCAGCGCACAGGAGGCGGAAGAGGTGAGAAGTGTTTTTGGACCCCGCTTCTCAACTTGAATGTGTGAGATGCAATTTTCGGGGCAGCACCCCCCCCCCCCGCTTCTCTGCTCCAGGGGGCCCCTTCCTTGAAGCTGTGTAAGGGGCCCCAAAATTCCTGATGGCGGCCCTGACTGGATGTACCTGTAAGATATATGGGCGATCCCAATGGTAGCTGCATTCAATGTCTGGTGTTGGTTTAGTAGTTTCAAGATGACCACAGGTACACTAACAATCTCCATGTGTCCCCCCCCTCCCCCTCCCTCTCCCTTTATGGCATATATATCACTCAGAGCAATTGAAGAAAACTAAAATCTCATTATGGTTTATGCTCCTATATCAGTTATCTAACCTGATCTCACCTGTATAGTGGCACTGTTAAATACTTATAGGTTTTCCTAAGCTAGTTAGACTTTTACTGTCACATTAAACTGCAAAGGATCTATGCTTCATAAACTGCCCGTCACACTTCAGCGGGGTTATAGGAATCAGAGCATCGCTATACTGATGCCAAGTGGTTTATAAAGAGGGACTTATGTGGAGACCCCGCTCCAGAGGAGACCGCTCTTATATCTTCACAAAGAAGAAAACGGTACTGTGCTCTCAGCCACCTGCCATTCAAACCGGCTTGGAAACCAAACTGCTTGCAAGAAAACTTTTTAACAACTTTCAGCTGGATTTAATTGTGCATGAAACATGTGGCTTAAATCCTACATTTCTGCTAATCAGTAATTTGCCCGTCCACCAGCAAATTATAAAACTTTTTTTTTTGATAATTCATTCAAGGCAAGACGGGGCAATACAGAAAACACATGAATGTTAACAGTCAAATATCAAAAATATGATGAATGTGGTTCATTGTTACCATAAACTAGGGAGTTTTTTTATTTTTAGAACAAGTTTTTGTTGGGTTAAAAGAATACAAATGACGGAAGACCATGCAAAAAATCGACTATCAAAAGTACATCACAATGTTACATAAATATTGTGGGTGCTGCTCTATAGCAGTGGTCTCTAAACTGGGGCCCGGAGGCCAGATGTGGTCCTTTGCTTTGCCAACGATGAGGCAGCACTCCCCCCCCCCCCGACACCAGCGAAGGGGGCACTCTTCCCCCCCCCCGGGCATCAGCGATAGGGCACTCTCCCCCCCCACACTGACACCAGCGGTGGGGCCCTATCCCCCCCCACTGACACCAGCGATGGGGCACTCTTCCCCCCCACTGACACCAGCGATGGGGCCCTCTCCCCCCCACTGACACCAGCGATGTGGCCCCCTCCCCCCCCCCCCACTGACACCAGCGATGGGGGCCCTATCCCCCCCCCCCCACTGACACCAGCGATAGGGCACCCCCCCCCACACTGACACCAACGATGGGGCCCTCTCCCCCCCCCCCACTGACACCAGCGATGGGGCCCTATTCCCCCCCCCCACTGACACCAGCGATGGGGCCCTCTCCCCCCCACTGACACCAGCGATGGCCCCCACCCCCCCCACTGACACCAGCGATGGGGCACTCTCCCCCCCCCCACTGACACCAGCGATGGGGCACTCTCCCCCCCCCACACTGACACCAGCGATGGGGCCCCTATCCCCCCCCCCCCACTGACACCAGCGATGGGGCCCTATTCCCCCCCCCCCACTGACACCAGCGATGGGGCCCTATTCCCCCCCCCCCCCACTGACACCAGCGATGGGGCCCTATTCCCCCCCCCCACTGACACCAGCGATGGGGCCCTATTCCCCCCCCCCCCACTGACACCAGCGATGGGGCACTCTCCCCCCCACACTGACACCAGCGATGGGGCCCTATTCCCCCCCCCACTGACACCAGCGATGGGGCCCTATTCCCCCCCCCACTGACACCAGCGATGGGGCACTCTTCCCCCCCACTGACACCAGCGGTGGGGCCTTCTTCCCCCCCCCCCACTGACCCCAGCGATGGGGCCCTATTCCCCCCCCCACTGACCCCAGCGATGGGGCACTCTTTCCCCCCACTGACCCCAGCGATGGGGCACTCTTTCCCCCCCACTGACCCCAGCGATGGGGCACTCTTTCCCCCCACTGACCCCAGCGATGGGGCACTCTTTCCCCCCACTGACCCCAGCGATGGGGCACTCTTTCCCCCCACTGACCCCAGCGATGGGGCACTCTTTCCCCCCACTGACCCCAGCGATGGGGCACTCTTTCCCCCCACTGACCCCAGCGATGGGGCACTCTTTCCCCCCACTGACCCCAGCGATGGGGCACTCTTTCCCCCCACTGACCCCAGCGATGGGGCACTCTTTCCCCCCACTGACACCAGCGATGGGGCACCTTTCCTCCAACTGACACCAGCGATGGGGCACCTTTCCTCCAACTGACACCAGCGATGGGGCACTCTTTCCCCCCACTGACCCCAGCGATGGGGCACTCCTCCTCCCACTGATAAATTGGGCACTACTCCTCCTCCTAATACCAATGATGGGGCACTATTCCTGCCACTGATACCGAATATGGGGCAATATGCTTCCCACTGACACTAACAATGGGACACTACTCCTCCCCCATATACCAAAGATGTAATTGTTTTCCAAAAACTAATGACAAGACATTTTCTACTCCCAACAGTCCGGCCCTCCTAAAGTCTGAAGGACAGTAAACTGGCCCTTTTTTTCTATAAAGTTTGGAGACTCTACAGTAGGCAGCTAAATAAGACCAAGTAAAAACATCATTGGCAGGATCAGAGACCCTAGAAAAAGGTAGGCGAGCCCATAGAGTGGAGAGACAGGAAGGAAAAAGAAAAAAAAAAAAGATGAGTAGTGAGGGTAAGGGGGTGCACAGCAAGGCGCACCAGGCTCCAAGACACAGTTGTTATTGGCACTCAAATTGGCTCTAGACCAGTGGTTCTTAATTCCTGTCCTCAGGACCCCATAACAGGCCAGACTTTAAGTGTTACCTTTGGGAAGACTAGAATACTGCAATCACTGAGCAGCAAATGATATCAGAAACAATGTATTTCAGTTATCTTGCAAACCTGGCCTGTTAGTGGGTCCTGAGGACAGGAGTTGAGAGCCACTGCTGTAGACAGAGCAGTGATCTATGAGCCTGCATGCAGAGTCCAGGTAAGGAGAAATCATGTAAAAGGTGAGAAACTTAAAGCCGATCTCCAGGTACGATCTTTACTGCATACTTGCACTAGGTCCAGCTTTCCGTATTGTAAACGTCTATCTCATATCCGAGGTGCCGATTTTGGGCAGCTGGAAATCACTGTAGTAATTGGCGCTACTACAATAACCATCACAATCTTCCAGGTTCTGCCGGAGATCTATGCGAGCAGCTGCCCCACACTACACATTCACCACAGGGGGTCACTCTCCGCACTGCCGCCATTTATAGAACACCTTCATTTTTTGTTTTTAAAGGTGCTCTCTGATTGGATATTCACCTCATCCAAAAATTAAGGGAGGCCTTTCTGAGGAAAGGTGGCGTTCATTAAGTCCCAGTCCGAGTGGCCAAATATCTTTTTGGCATTTATTGATAAAAGGCATAGCGGGAAAGTGCAGGACTTCACATTACCTGGCTTGTTTTTGTGTTTGTTACCATGTCCTATACAATCTCTTCTAGAGAATACACGTTACAGTTTTTACCTGCAAATATTGAATGTAGTCAGTTTTGCCTCATCAATGAAGGCTAATATTTTAACCACTTCCCTACCGCTGGACGTCATATGACGTCATATGACGTCCTGGACTTTAGGGGGGATATCTGAATGATGGGTGCAGCTACAGGCATTCAGATATCCTCCTTTTCAGCTGGCGATTCTGCACACCATAAAAACAATCATAGCGGCAGTTCCACCGCTTGATCGTTCTTATAGGCGACAGCAGGGGACTCTCCCCCCTCCCGCCGCCATCCGGTGCTTCTCCGGGCTCTCCCGTGCCATCGGGGGCCCGGAGAACGAATCGGCCGGCACTGGATGACGAGGATAGAGATGACCGGTAACCAGATGGTCATCTCTATGACCGTCGGAGGCCCGGGCGCGACAGGTACCTGGAAGTAAACAAAGCCATGATCGCGGCTGTCAGCATGAGATCGGTGAATTTTTTCCAGATCTCATGCTTTCCAGCCTGGAGGAGAGATGTGGGGTCTTATTGACTCCGCATCTCTCCATAAAGAGGACCTGTCACACATCATTCCTATTACAAGGGAAGTTTACATTCCTTGCAATAGGAATAAAAGTGTAAAATAAAAAAAAAAGAAGTGTAAAAATAAAATAAATGAAGTAAAATAAAAAATATATATATATTTAAAAAAAAATAAAATAAAAAAACCCCGGCAGCTCGCGCTCAGAAGCAAACACACACGCAAGTCCCGCCCACATATGTAAATGCCGTTCAAACCACACGTGAGGTATCGCCGCGTGCGTTAGAGCGCGTGCAACAATTCTAGCACTAGACCTCCTCTATCTCTAAACTGGTAACCTGTAAAAAAAAAAAATCAAGCATCGCCTATGGAGATTTTTAAGTACCAAAGTTTGGCGCCATTCCATGAGTGTGCGCAATTTTAAAGCGTGACAAGTTGGGTATCTATTTACTCGGCATAACATCTTTCACATTATACAAAAAAATTGGGCTAACTTTACTGTTTTGTTATTTAGTTTATGAAACCCTTTTTTTCCCAAAAAAAAAAAAAGGGCGTTTGAAAAATTATTGTGCAAATACTGTGTAAGATAAAACGTTGCAATGACTGCCACTTAATTCCCTAGGGTGTTTGCTAAAAAATATATATATAATGTTTGGGGGTTCTGAGTAATTTTCCAGCAAAAAAACTATGATTTTTACATGGAGAGGAGTGCCAGAATAGCCCCGGTAGGGAAGTGGTTAAAGGAGCCCTAGACCAGCCTTTTCCAACCAGGGTGCCATGGCATTTTCATCCATACAACTACCGCTCACTGGATATTTTCTCTTTTTCAGAACATTCTCTGTAAACCCGAGAGATGGTTGTGCCTGAAAACCCCAGTAGATCAGCAGTTTTTAAAAATACTCAGACCAGCCCGTCTGGCACCAACAACCATGCCATGTTTCAAAGTCACTTAAATCCCCTTCCATTCTGATGCTCAGTTTGAACTTCAGCAAGTCGCCTTCACCATGTCTAGATGCCTAAATGCATTGAGTTGCTGCCATGTGATTAGCCGATTAGCAATTTGTGTCACCAAGCAATTTAAAAGGTGTACCAAATAAAGTGGCTGGTGAGTGTATGTGTAAAGAGCTGCCTAAATTGATGGCGCAATATACGCAACTGTAATAAATGAACTCCTCCCAAGAGACCGCCCACTGCTTACATCACTGCTGAGGGCTCTTGAGAGGAGTACTGAGGCAGGGTGCTGTGATGGTTCAGAATCTAAAAAAAAAAAAAGTTAGGCGATAAAAAAAACAAAAGGTTTGATTTACAAAAAGGTAATTAACATATTAACCACTGACCGGATACAGGCATCATTCAGACGATATCTTTTTCAGCCGGCGATTCGCTACACCATAAGAACGATCATAGCGGCTGTTTCTGCCGCTCGATCGTCCTTACAGGAGGCTAGAGGGGACGTCTCTTCCCGCCACCCTCCGATGCTTCTACCAACTCACTGCTGCGATCGGTGAGTCGGAAAACGGATCCGCCAGCCCCGGATGTTTACCATAGAGCTTTCCGATCTCTATGATCGTCGGAGGCCGGGCACGATGTTATGACGTCACGCCCAGTCTCTGCATGCAAACAATCGGCGCCGCCTCGGCTGGGAAGCCGAGATCGTTTTTTTTAATTATTATTATTTCAGGCTTCCCAGCCTAGTGGTGAGATGTGTCTTATTGACCCCATATCTCACTGTAAAGAGGATCCGTCATGTCATATTCCTATTACAAGGGATGTTTACATTCCTTGTAATAGGAATAAAAGTGATCAAATTTTTATTTTTTATTTCTAAAGAGTCAAACTAAAAAAAAAAAAAAAAAGTATTAACAATAAAAAAAATTTTTAAAGCGCCCCTGTCCCCGTGAGCTCGCACGCAGAAGCGAACGCATACGCAAGTCCCGCCCACATATGAAAATGGTGTTTAAACCACACATGTGAGGTATCTCCGCCAACATTAGAGCGAAAGCAATAATTTTAGCCCTAGACTTCCTTTGCAGCTCAAAACATGTAACCAGTAAAAAAAAAAAATTAAAGCGTCGCCTATGGGGATTTTTACGTACCTGAGTTTGGCACCATTCCAGGAGCGTGTGCAATTTTGAAGCGTGACTTTCACATTATACAAAAACATTGGGCTAACTTTACGGTTTTGTTTTTTTTAAAAGCACAAAAGTTTTTCCCCCCCAAAAAAAAAACATGTTCCAAAAATTGCTGCGCAAATACTGTCCGTGCGAGATAAAAAAGTTGCAACCGCCACCATTGTATTCTCTAGGGTCTTTGCTAAAAAACAACATATATAATGTTTGGGGGTTCTATGTAATTTTCTAGCAAAAAAAATATGATTTTACATGTAGAGAGAAATGTCAGAATTGGCCTGGGTGGCAAGTGGTTAAGGAGAGGGAACAAAGAAACCAAGAAGGGCAAAATAGAAGCAGATAAAACTTCTAAGTCTACGTATTATTTTGGATTTGTGGCCCATCTGTAGGTCCTTAAATGGCAGATAAAAAAAAAAAAAAATTGAAAAATGTTTCTAACATTTGTCAAAACGCTCCTTTTTGCCACAGACTTCAGTTTTAAAAAATGTAAAGTGTAGATGAAAATTCGAAATCTCAATTACATTTTGTAATTGCCCATTAATGCCAATTCAAACATTCTGGAGGGAAGTCAAATGTAAGTCACATTGGCTCACTCAGATATTTGTAAAGAGTTGGGAAAAAAAGAAAAAGAAAAGGGGGCTTCAAGCAATAGCCAAGTATAATACGATCGCTTTAATAAAAACATGGGGCTTTGAAGACCGTCTACACACATAAAGCCATTTTCAGAATAATTAATCATTTTTGGGAAAGATTTTTCTCTTTTGATGAAATGCACATGTTTGATTAAAGCTCGGCTAACAAAAGGAAAAAGAAGAAGGCTAAATCTGCACATATTGCAAACCATCAAAACACAATAGAAGAATTATCAGATGGCTTATAGTAATGTTCTCCAGTCCGATAGAAATGTTCTGTAATGAGGGAAAGGAAGACTCCATACAGACGTTACTCCTGCCACCAAGAAAAAGGTCCCTTTCTGTATGTAAAATGATGGCACTGTAATTCATAAAAAAAAAAAAAAATCTAAATACCTTTTTCCTAATCGATATACAGCGGTCACATGACCCAGATCTTTCCCAGCCTGTCTGCAGGGAGACATAAGCAGGAGGAGATTTTAGTCCTCTGCTGCTGGTCACATGTTCAAAAAAAAAAAAATCAGCCCTTGCAATAAAGAGTAAAAATAAAAAATATCAATAAACTGTTTTTTTTTTTACAAAGTTGCTCTTTATTGAAAAAAAAAAAAAAAAAAACGACAAACATGGTATGATACAAATACCTCTTGGTAAGCAGAAGAAAAATGCAGTTACACACAATACAGGAGCAGAACAGTCACATACAGTGTCCCAAGTCAATAGATACCATAGATATGGAGGAGAACATCCTAAAAGCATGGACATCACCGGTGAGGGAAGGATTGGAAGGCCCCAGACAGCTACCCAATGTCTGACCCATCTGAAAACAGCAACAATTATGGACAAGCGTTATATGTGGGATCCGCCCATGGCCTCCAAATCTTCTCATCCTTCAAGGGCCACCCTCTACTCATGTCAGTCAGCTTATATAGTGCTGCATTAACCCCCCCCCCATCATTGCTGTTATTCGGCCTAATCAAGTTGGTGATGTCATTGGGAAACATTACCCCCTGATTGGTGTCATTTGGAAAAATTCTGCCCCATCATTGCTGTTATTCGGCCTAATCATGTTGGTGGTGTCATTGGGAAAAATTTTACCCCCCATCATTGCTGTTCATGTGCCTCATTATAGGTGTCATTGGGAAAAAATGTACCCCCCATCATTGTTGTCATTTGGCCTAATTATAGGTGTCATTGGAAAACATTGTGCCTCATTATTGGTGTCAGTGCATGTGTCAGGTAGGCGAGTACACCCGTCAGGTAGGCGAGTACACCCGTCAGGTAGGCGAGTACACCCGTCAGGTAGGCGAGTACACCCGTCAGGTAGGCGAGTACACCCGTCAGGTAGGCGAGTACACCCGTCAGGTAGGCGAGTACACCCGTCAGGTAGGCGAGTACACCCGTCAGGTAGGCGAGTACACCCGTCAGGTAGGCGAGTACACCCGTCAGGTAGGCGAGTACACCCGTCAGGTAGGCGAGTACACCCGTCAGGTAGGCGAGTACACCCGTCAGGTAGGCGAGTACACCTGTCAGGTAGGCGAGTACACCTGTCAGGTAGGTCAGTGTAATGGTCAGTTAGGTGAGTACATGTGTCAGGTGAGTGTAATGGTCAGGTAGGTGAGTACATGTGTCAGGTAGGTCAGTGTAATGGTCAGGTAGGTGAGTACATGTGTCGGGTAGGTGAGTGCATGTGTCGGGTAGGTCAGTGTATGTTGCACAATGCATTCTGAGCACAATGCATTCCTGAACCCTGCATTCTGAGCGAATCTGGCAGAATCTTAAGTTTTTGGCCTCGTATGGCTCATTCAGAGAGGGGTGATCAGTCCCATCCTCTGTACAGAACCGCTGGTAGGTTTAATTCAGTGTTGGCACTTTGAAAGAAATAAGTTGGTTTTGCGTTGCGATTTGGGCACTCGGGCTTAAAAAGGTTCGCCATCACTGCCCTAGGACAAGTCCAGAACATGTGAAAAAAGGTGCCGTCAGGCGAGTGACACCTCGGGCAATTCGGGGAGCGCAGCGGATAGATTCTGTGCAGCCTCTGAGGCGTGTAGTACACTCTGTGCAATTTTTTTTTTAGGATCAACTTGTTCCTAGAAGAGATCACTAATTTCTCCCAGGTCTCTATCCAAGTCAGGCAAATCTGCTTTCCATTTATCCCACAGGGCCTCCATTTTTAGTGAATCCTTCCTTAGAAGAGCCAGGTACAATGCAGACATCGTTTTAGGGAGGGATTCCTATGCCAGCAACTCAATAGGATCTGCCTTAAGACTGGGGGGCAGCAGAAACTGTGCCCTGGCTGCATGACGCAGCTGATGATACCGGAACGCCATCCAGATAGGAAGGCCAAATCTGTCCGCTAGGGCCCTGAACAAAAGGAGAGATCCAGCCCGGAAAACATCACGCAACAGCTTGATGCCAAAGCGGGCCCAGATTTGTGGATCTGGTATAGTTCTGAAGTGAGGGAGGGAAGGGTTCCTCCATAAAGGGCAGTAGGGGGACCACTGATTAGGACACAAATCGTCGCCTGGCCACCCCCCAAATTCGCAGAGTCGCCCCAGTCGAGGTCAGGAGGAAGGGGTACGCCGAGGGGCCCCTGTACACCAGATTACCTAGCTCCGTGAGAGATCCCACTATGGCCGCCTCCAGACAGACTGCCGCATTGGCCCTGGACTGCTGAAACCACCACCTCACCGTGACAAGCATGGCTGCCCAGTAGTATACCAGCAGGCTGGGGAGGGCAAGGCCACCACAGCTTACAGGGAGCTGAAGGGAAGACCCCCGCCACAAGAAGGAGCCAATGCAGCTGTCCAAGTCTCTAAAGAAGGATAAGGATATCCACACAGGGCAATTCCTAAAGATATAGGTAAACTTAGGAAGATAGATCATCTTCCAAATATTGATACGTCCTAGAAGATTGAGTGGGAGATTAGCCCAGCGAGAGCAGTGATCTTTAAGACGGTGGACCACAGGTTGAAGGTTAAGGCGTTGAAAGGACTGCAAGTCCCTCGACACCCTGATCCCTAAGTAAACAAATTAGTCTACCCATTGCAAAGGAGACTGCGTCCCAGACCCCTTGGCCTGCACATCTAAGGGGAATAAGGCTGATTTGGACCAATTGATGCGGATCCATCAATAAACTGTTTTAAAATGGTCATAGAAATATATATTTGAAATCAAATCTTATGTTTTGGCAATAACATGAGGTGGGCGGATTTCTGCCAGTCACAGGCTGTTCCATCCCCCTCCAGCCTGTGTCTAATAATAAGAGGGAGGTGAAGCCTTCATCAATCTACAGTTGTGCTCATACGTTTACATACCCTGGCAGAATTTATGATTTCTTGGCCATTTTTCAGATTATTATCAATCAACGGTGTTTACTCTTCCTAAATAATAATAACAGAAATTACCCAAATGACCCTGATCAAAAGTTTACATAACCCAGTTCTTAATAACGTGCATTTCCCCCTTTAGCATCAATGACAGCTTGAAGTCTTTTGTGGTTTTTGTGGATGAGGCTCTTTATCTTCTCAGATGGTAAAGCTTCCCATTCCTCTTGGCAAAAAGCCTCCAGTTCCTGTAAATTCTTGGGCTGTCTTGCATGAACGGCACGTTTGAGATCTCCCCAGAGTGACTCAATGATATTGAGGTCAGGAGACTGAGATGGCCACTCCAGAACCTTCACTTTATTCTGCTGCAGCCAATGACAGGTCAACTAGGCCTTTTGTCTTGGGTCATTGTCATGTTGGAATGTCCAAGTACGTCCCATGCGCAGCTTCCTGGCTGATGAATGCAAATGTTCCTCCCGTATTTTTTGATAACATACTGCATTCATCAAAGTACTAATGGTACAAGACAGGGGTGCCCCTTGCCCCCCCCCCCCCAACATTCACTCTAATTATGGAAACCCTCACTGAATCAGAACCAACCAAGCGGTCACAGGTATTACAGTAGCAGGTCAACAGCATAAAATTGGACTGTTTGCCGACGACGTAGTCCTCACTCTCACCAACCCAGAGTCTTCCTTAGCAGAAGTTCAAAATAATAATGATTTCAGCAGAATCTCCTATTACAAACTGAATACCACCAAGTCTACAGTTTAATCAATATTCCCAGACCATTACTAGAATTCTTAAAAAAAAACTATTTTCCTACACCTGGGCTCATGGTAAATTATCATAACTAGGTATAGTCCCAACGTCTCCTTCAGTGAACACATATAAAGTTAATTTTCTACCTCTCATACAAGCAGTCTCTCAAGATCTTTTACATATTGCAAAATTTTAAATTAATTGGTTAGGCCACATAGCATTTAAAGTGTTTGTAAACCCAATAAAAAAAACCCTGAAGACAAAGACATAATGAGCTAGTATGCATAGCATACTGGCTCATTATATATTACTTGCCTTAGATCGAAGCCCCCGCAGCGGTCCTTGTCCCCCCCTCCAGCAGCGACATCTCTCCCGGGGGGGGTTTACTTCGGGGTATCGCGGCTCTGGCACTGCGATTGGCCAGAGCCGCAATAACGTTGTGCGGGAGCCGCTGGCAACGGCACATGGACTGAAGCCACGGCACATAGGTGCCATTGCTTCAGTTTGCTTTAGTGCGCATGTGCCGATGACATTGGCACATGCAGGGGACAGGGGATATCTCCTAAACCGTGCAGGTTTAGGAGATATCCTGGGTAGCTACAGGTAAGCCTTAATATAGGCTTACCTGGAGCATAAAGTGGTTGTAAAGTGTTTATAACCACTTTAAAATGATGGTGCTTCCTAAGATTCTCTATCATTTTAGGACAATTCCCATCATAATACCAGCTAGCTTTTTCCAGAAGATCAACACCCTCCTTAAATGTTTTATATGGCAAGGGAGGATACCAAAAATTGTGTTTTCTAAACTAACAAGACAAAAGCAAAATGGAGGGGTGGGTCTCCCAGCGTTGGAAAGCGATCACAAAGCAGTGTTGATAGAACAGTCACATGCCTGGTTTGACTCTCCAGATCGACACAGGGTTTCTTTAGAGAGAGCCTCAACGGATTCCTCAGACCTTACCTCTCTATTAGCTTTGAGAACAGGTCTTTCAGTAAATATGCCCAATCTCCCTGCAATCCAGGCATCTGTGAATGCCTGGAACTCGATCAATCAAAAACATAGTAAAAAAAAAAAAAAAAAAAAATCTCCCCATCACCGCCCCTGCTTCAGTATTAGGGTACATAATTCCTTCTATTAAAATACAACCCTGGATCTCTAACAGTGTGCAGTACATTAAAAACGTTAACGTAGAGATGTACGCAACGTAGATGTACGGATGTCCATAGAGGTAAATGGGGATATTTGGCAGGAGCTCCAGGATAGACCATTTAAAAAAAGGGAGGCATCTCAAGATTTCATGCCCATCTACAACAAGATGACATCTGCAGCCCCTATGTTGGCTTGGGAAGAAGATCTAGGTACTAATTTTAGTTATCTAGAATGGAAACAAGCTAGAGGAACTACAGTGGAACCTCGGATTGCGAGTAACGCGGTTAACAAGCGTTTCGCAATACAAGCACTGTATTTGAAAAAATCCTAACTCGGTTTGTGAGTGTTGTCTCACGAAACAAGCAGGATTCAGGCCTAAGCCGTGTGCAGTACCGCGTTTGGCCTGAGGTGGGGGGGGAGGCGGCGGAGCCGAACAGCGCCGTTCAGAAAAACTCGGAAAGACACGAAAATACTCCGTTCCCGAGCCTTTCCGAGGTCAGCCGAGCTGTCCTCGGGCCTTTCCGGACGTTTCCGAGGCTCTCCAGTGCCCCCCCACACCCCACCTCTGGCCAAATGCGGTATTGCATGCCATTGAAGTCAATACGGAACAAATTATTTTCGTTTCCATCGACTGCAATGGGGAAACTCGCTTTGATGTGGGAGTACTTTGGATTACAAGCATTCTCCTGGAACGGATTATGCTTGTAATCCGAGGTTTCACTGTACTTTTAAAGCATCAAGGTGTGTTAAGCATTTTTAGGAAGTTGTCCCAATGATTAACAGAAGTCATCTTGTTGCCCTCAAGCTATCAACATTTTTCCCTGACTCTACTTCTAAATGTTGGAGAGGCTGTGGAGACATAGGAACTTTATTTCATGTGTTTTGGAATTGTAGAAGCCTTCGCAGCTTTTGGAATGGAATATTTTCCCTGATCTCTAAGGTCACGGGCTTCTTCACTCCCCCAACACCAGAGATGGCTCTCCTACATCACAGATAAAAGTTTCTAAACAATTTAATTTTCGAATTGTCCAAATCCTCACTGCAGCACGTACGACTATAGCATCACTCTGGAAAAGCAATATAGCCCTTAATGTTTTGGAAATCATCAAAAAGGTGCAAAAATCTACCCAATATGAACAGTTACTAGCACATAGTACGGACTCGCTACAAAAATGTAATAATAATTGGAAATGTTCATCTTGTATATTCCCCATAATTTGAAGGCCCAATAGCATCTTGCCTCTTGGAATTCTCTTGTTTTGGTACATTATGGTGTCTGTTATTTTTGTTTCTTTACACCCATTTTTAGTTCCCATCTCTTTTCTTACCCATTAAGTTTTATAAAAAAGTACAACTCCCCAACTGGGGAAAAGATTTATGGTATATAAAACTTTTCCGATTGCATCTTGTATGCTTAAATATGCTAAAAGTCACTTGTTGATCTATAAGTACCATTGTATATTTTACATAATGACTTAATGACTGTTCCAATGTAATTTGCGATATTAATCAATAAAAACAAATTGAAAAGAAAGTGAAAGAGACTCGACGGCGCCCATCAGTGGAGGAGAAAGTTAACATGCTTGCAAAATTGTATAACAAATTATGAAAAACATATTTTTTCCTCTAAATATTTGGTCTTTTTTTGCTTGTTTAGCCAAAAAAAAAAAAAAAAACCCCATTGGTAATTAAATACCACACAAAAATTATGAAAAATTCATATGGATACATATATGTAGCATGACCGTGCAATTGTCAAAGCGTGACAGCGCCGAAAGCTAAAAATTGGCCTAGGCAGGAAGGGGGTGTCCATGGACACCCTTCAGAACTGGATGACTGAACTGTAGCCATCTTTTGACTTGAGTGCGGCCAGGAAGGTGTTAACTTAAAGCGTAAGTTTAGCTTTACAAAAAAAGCACACTATGCTGCCCGATCTGGGTATAACAGCAAAGTGTAATAAACCTACCTACCAGTCAGGGCTTCCTTTCTGTTTATACAATAAAGTCCATGAAACTGCAGTCAGCGATGGCTCTGTCCCGAGTTATTGTAGGGACTGAGCAGCCATTAGTGCCAGCACCCCCTAGTCATCTGATTAGCGTAAGGTTGACAACCCGGTGTCCAATGCTCTTAAAAAAAATAATCTTTATTGCATATCCATGAGAAGAAAGATTCAATACACACAAACTTGACGCATTTCAGGCCTTATGGGCTTTAGTCATAGCACCCCTTAGTGCCATGGGAGGGAGCGCCACCCTGTTCTTTTGGGATGTACATATGCAGCGTGAACTTTCTCCTCTCACCTGTGATGAGCTGAGCGGCTAAAGGGTGTCGCTGGGACAGAAAGTAACGGGGAATCTTTCCAATGGGGAATGAACAAACACACTTCTGTAACATGTAAGAGGTTTAGGAGCTCTGTGCTTCCAGTGACTTCCCCCTTTGCTCACTTTTTAAGCCCCGGTGTCGTTGGGTAGAACGTGGGCCAGAAGCCGTGTTAGTTTTTTTACTTCTGCCATCTGTGTTCCTGATAGGAAGATTTCACCCTACCGGGTATAAAGACAGCATAAAACTCCAAACAGAGGCTCTAACCCGTTCCAACTATTTAAAAAAAAAAAAAACATGAAAAAAAAAAAAAAGGCTTGGCTAGAGTTGGGCTTTAGTTTTTATTGCCAAATGTAACCGTGTACTTATGCTACTTAACATCTGGAATTCACATGTTATCCTACTAATTACATTTCTGATGTGTACTGAAAGGAATTACTCAAACTTCTTTTGGGGCTTACATGTATACGGGGCAACTAATGACTGACATTCCGTAAATTGCCGCATTAACACTAGTCCTGCAAAGTTCCCACAATCCGGTCAGGTTTAACAACTGCATGAGGCGATTCAAGAATTTTCTGCACAAAAGCCGGAGCCCTATAAAATCCAAACGTTTTCAGATTTCCAGCTGCTTGCCTCCTTATTTGACAAAGTGTCGGTCTATAAAAACATCGCTGAAATCTCAACATATTAAAGCGATTATCAAATCATTGAAAAGTGAAGCAATTTTCATAACTTGGCAGACCGCGCTTCTCTTTCTGTAATTTTTTTTTGAAGGGTTCAGAACTTGCTATGATGGAATAACAAATGGAAGTATGTTTACAAGCAGATGGACTTAAATAGTTGGGAAGTTTCCAGCATTGGAAAAGTTATGAAGTATGTCAATAAAAAGATCATTAAAAGGTGCCTGGATTTGTAAGAGAACAGTTTAAAGGAAACCTGTGCCACCAAACGCTATAGGCTCCGTATCGCATACAATTCAGATTTTAAGAAATTTGTTCTAAGAAGGATAAGAAAAGTAGGTGGTTATTGCTGAGCTGCTTCTGTAAGCTGCCTATACTTTGATTCACTGCCTTGGAACAAATATGCAGAAAGTCAAGTCATAACTTTTGATCTGCACACTTGATGTAGGTCAATGGCTTAATCTAAAGGAACAGATTAAAAAAAACACAAGTAAATACAGTATCTCTTTCACGGGAAGGTTGGTAGGTCAGCAGGCTACATATTTTTCTGACAGGTTTCTTCCTGTCTGGCTTTAAAATTGTAAATGCTACCAACACCTAAAATGCTGAATCTTTATGGGTCTAGGTATCCTTATGGATCCCAGTATCTTTATTATTTCTAAGGAAATTCACTGTAAAGGAAGCCCTTTGATCCTAGACACATGTTCTACTCGGGCCCTAACATCTGCCACAACTACAACCATTAATCTGCCCAACATGCGGGCCTCTGAAGGCCAGCGACGTTCCTAAAGCGCTTTTCAACTTTTTACTGACCTATGCTGGCCCAGTTAGCCATTGAAAGAAATCTTAAAAGGATACGTTTACCTTTAGGAGCACGCTACACCCATATTTAAAGCGGGATTCCCCCCGCAATTTTTTATTTTTTGAAATTCAGCAGCTACTAACACTGTAGCTACTGACTTTTTATAAGGACACGTACCTGTCCTACTCGCCCGCGATGTTGGGCCGACGGCGATCGCTCGGTCCTGGCAGGTCCCGGCACCTCCATCCTGACTAAGGGAAACAGGCAGTTTCCTACCGCCCATTCGCGACTCGCACGTCGCTTTGTGAATGGGCGGCTGCCTCCTGGGATACACACAGTTTCAAGAAGGCAGCGCGCCCCATTCACCAGAAGACACTGCGACAGAGGACGAGGAAGAAGACCACCGTGGTGGAGGAAGAGGCAGAAGAGCTACTTCCGCATAGCAACCGCCCTTTCTGGTGAGTATACAAATTTTTATTTTTTCACATTTATTTTTTCTATTTTTCTTTTTTGATTTTTGGGAAAAAAAATTAAAAATCAGGGTGGAACTCCACTTTAAGATGCAACATGCTCCTAGTGACCTACCTCCTGCGACAAGCACCCTTCCCTGCGATGGCGGACAGGCAACCTTCTCATCAAACTCACCGGCACAATTTGAAAACAGCGCGGCCATGTAGGACTCTGCCCATTCTATCGTGTCATTCATTCACCGTTTCCTGTGAATGAATAGACTACAAGTACCATCAGCCATTGCGATGAGCACTCTCATAGCTCATTGACTCTTCCTGCCCATATCAGAGGTACGAGGAGACAGGTTTACTGAGAGTCTGCAGAATCTTGGCATTGCACTCGCAATCTGCTGATCACAGGTGCAATGCTTTAGAGGCTGCAATGCAAAAAAATATTAAAATGCACATTTATTTTTTTTACCTGCAAAAAGAGGTGTATTTATTATAAAATTTTACAAAAAAGGTGAACTTGGCCTTTAATGTCAAAGCAAAGAGGCCGCTTTTCATAAACTGATTATCTGACAAACAGAGTGTAAGACTCAGCGCTAGACCTGTTCGCATTGAATTATAAATGGAAATAAAAAAAGGTATAATCAACAGTCCAGGAGCTGTCAGAGCTCTGTCTGGTCTGGAGTCAAACTCGCCAATCAGATCGCTTTAGAGAGGCTGATAGAAGCGTGGCCTTGCCTCTGAAAAACGTCCTGATTGGCCAGTTTGATTCCAGACCAGACAGAGCTCTGACCGCTCCCGCCATCGAGAGATTCCCCGGGCGTTTTCCCAACTCCCTGCACATCTACCCGCGGAGGAGGCTGACACAAGGCACTCGCTATGCTGGATTCCCGATTAGGTGGTCATGGTGTAATCAGTAGCCCATCCTAATGACTCCCAATTGTTGCTTTGTGTCCGTAAGCGGTCAGTGACAGCACATTCAAGCAATATAACAGGTTCCTTCCTATTCAGTCGGTTGTTTGCAGTGGATGGTCTTTACATGTTGGCTTATGAGTGCCCAAGCTAATGTGATTATGCACCCAAAGGAGAGGGCAATAGTGCAGGCGCATCTTCTGGTCCATTGTGTTGCATTTACAGCCTATTCATTTAAAAAAGTTTCCTTAATGCAATGTGCATTATTGCACTGAACTGGACTGCACATTTGCACGGTGTCAGACTTCAGCGAGTGCTGATCCTTTCCTTTCCCATTATAAAAGAGGAGGGAGAGTACCACCAAGCAAGTCCCCTTGTTTCTAATACATTGTCCAGACACCGACAGGCTTCAGTACTAGGTAGAGTGAGGCAGTCTGGGCTAAGTCTCTGCCTGCCATTCTTGGGAAGATCTGTATGGCCACCCTTTGAGTAAATTCCCAGCTTCTAAACTTCTGTAGGGATGAGTAAGCACCTCCAAAAGGGCTAATAGGGATGCCCACCTTCACACAATGGAACAGCAGGATAGGTGCCTATCCCTTCTCTGGATATCCCTGCAGCTTCGACAGATTTTTCTATGGAGATGGTAGAGCCCTATTTATAGCAGAGAACGTAACTGAGGAGGTTACAGGCATGGTCTTAGTATAAACAGAACATACCAAGGTAAAGATCTTTTAAAGTGGTTGTAAAGACTGAAGGTTTTCTTTGCCTTAATGCATACTATGCATAATGCCCTGTACACACGATCGGATTTCCGATGAATTTTTCCATCGGAATTCCGATGAAGCTGACTTTCATCAGTCTTGCCTACACACCATCAGACAAAATTCGGACCGTCCCAAACGCCGTGACGTACAACACGTACGACGGCTTTATAAATGGGAAGTTCAAATCCAACGGCGCCACCCTTTGGGCTGCTTTTGCCGATTTCGTGTTACAGCGTGTTAGTAAAAGTTTGGTGTTAGCCGATTCGCGCTTTTCAGTCCGTTACAGCGTGACGAATGTGCCATCTCCATTAGGCACGCTAGTTTTGCCAGAACGAGCGCTCCCGTTTTGTAATTTAGTCTGAGCATGCGTGGATTTTTCTCCGATGGAGTTCCCCACAGACAAATCGGAATTTGCTATCAGTTTTTTTCCCCCCATCGGTAAAATTTAAAACATGTTCTATTTTTTTACATCGATGGAAAAAAGACCGATGGGGCCCACACACGATCGGTCTTTTTTCATCAGAAAAACCGATCGTGTGTACGCGGCATTATGGTAAAAAAAAAAACCATGCCAGAGGATCCCCCCAGCGCCCCCTTATATTTACATGAGCCCCATCTCGATCCAGTGATGTGCACAAGAGAAGCAGCTCTCCATCCTCATTGGGCAGATTTATAGTTAATCCAATACTGTATTGAGGGGGCAGGGCCAAGCCACCCAGTCTGTGTCAATAGGTGCAGACAGGGCAGCTTGGGAACAAGCTGGCAAAGCGTCTTTCTATGGGGGAACTCGCTGAAGAGGTGGAGCACCTGTGGGGGACCCAAGAAGAGGAGGTTTCGAAAAAAAGGTTCATCATCAAGGACAAGTCCACTTTTACACCTTTTTAAACCCACCTCTTTTTTAACTATGCCAATAACCCCCATGAAAGCCCTAGACAAGTCTTTAAGGCTACCGCGGTGGTGGTAATCTATCACCCAAAAAAAAAAAAAAATGACAAATGTTATTTGTGTACAGCAATGCACGACCGTGCAATTGTCAAGTAATTCAGTGCCGTATCGCTAAAAAATTGCCCGGTCAAGGAGAGGGGGGGGGTTGTGGGTGGGCTGTTAATCTTACAGAGGTCAACTGGTTCAAGTGTCCAGGCATTACCCAACATGTGCCCCAAACCTTCTTCCCCCAACATTATTTTGTTCATTTTGCTTTGAGACAAGAAACTGATTTTATTTCTCCCTGTGACTTCACCAGGTTGGTAAATGTATTGCAAAGGCAGCTGCTGGGAGATCAGTTCCTAAAGATGTAGACAAGCCCCTCAGAACTACATCTCCCAAGAGCTCTTTCCTTACACTCTGTGTACTCACAGGAGCTTGGGAGCCAAGAAAGCAGAATTGTCTTCCTAGAGAAAAATAAATAAAAAATCAATGAATGTATTTGGTGTGGGACAGAGAGGGGTCACGGCACAACTCCTGAAGAAACAGCATCAGCGGCCCATTTCTTCAGTACGCATGCGCCGATGACGTCAGTGCATATTACTGAATATCTCCTAAACTGTTCATGTTTCGGAGATATTCAAGGTACCTACAGGTAAGCCTTGTTATAGGCTTACCTGTAGGTAAAAGTGGTGTAACTAGGATTACAACAACTTTAAATACAGGGGTATGCGCATAGAATTCAGAAATGTACACAATACATACAATTGTCATTTTGCCCAAACACACTAGGATTATTTTTTTTTGATCAACAAAAGTGAATTTCAGTTTTACCAACTGTAAATAATCTAAGGTAGGTTTCAGTCTCTACTTACTCTCTCTCCTTCTCTGTGAGCTTATCATTGATATTGTCTTTGATTGCAGACCTTGATCCCTTGTGTAGGATGGGATACCTCAGCGGTACTTGCAAGAAGAAGGAGATCATTGAAACTAGGTGAGCGGTGTAGCCCAATGCAACAGCCACACTTCCATCGTCCTTTGCTGCAATCAAATAATCCAAACATTACAAATCCTTGATGACAAAACGTTAAGTGTATCTAAATCCAAGAATAAAACTGCAGATTTATAGGTTTATCAGATGTGATAAAACGGCATTAGTTATTTTCCAGGATATTTTCCCCTGGTGATCCTGGCAAACACACACTACGGGTGACAATATTTATTCACTTTACTGCATCTATGGACAAGTAGCATTGCAACCCTAGGACAGGAAGTGATTTAGGTCTACAAAACATCTCCACCTCACCTTATCTCTATAAACATAAGTGGAGATGTCCTGTAGTCCATAGTGAGAGCTGAGAACAATGCTAACTGATAACAGTGCAGAAAAATGATCAGCTCACAAAAGTTTGACGGGATCATTATGTAAAAAACTTACACCTAAACAGATATGACAAAATGCTTTCAAATGTTCATTTAACAGACAAAGGGAGAATCAATGAGAATAAGAAAATTCAATTAAAATAAGCAAATCAGAAAGGTGAATGGTTTGGATTTTTAATCAAGCTGCACAGAATTTATGTTTAACCACTTAAGCCCCGGACCATTTGGTAGCTAAAGGACCAGAGCTGTTTTCAGAATTTTGCACTGCGCTGCTTTAACTGTAAATTGTGCGGACATGCAATGTTGTACCCAAACAAAATTTGCGTCCTTTTCTTCGCACAAATAGAGCTTTCTTTTAATGGTATTTGATTGCCTCTGCGATTTTTATTTTTTGCGATATAAAACGGAAAAAGACCGAAAATTTTGAAAAAAAAAATATTTTCTACTTTTTGTTATAAGAAAAATCGAATAAACTCAATTTTAGTCATACATTTAGGCCAAAATGTATTCAGCCACATGTCTTTAGTAAAAAAAAATGTCAATAAGCGTATATTTATTGGTTTGCGCAAAAGTTATAGCGTCTACAAACTAGGGTACATTTTCTGGAATTTACACAGCTTTTAATTTATGACTGCCTATCTCATTTCTTGAGGTGCTAAAATGGCAGGGCAGTACAAAACCCCCCCAAATGACCCCATTTTAGAAAGTAGACACCCCAAGGAAATTGCTGAGAGGCATGTTGAGCCCATTGAATATTTTTTTTTATCTCAAGTGATTGAATAATGACAAAAAAAAAAAAAAAAAAAGTTGTCACTAAATGATATATTGCTCACACATGCCATGGTTATATGTGGAATTGCACCCCAAAATACATTTTGCTGCTTCTCCTGAGTACGGGGATACCATGTGTGGGACTTTTTGGGAGCCTAGCCGCGTACGGGCCCCTGAAAACCAAGCACCGCCTTCAGGATTTCTAAGGGCGCAAATTTTTGATTTCACTCCTCACTACCTATCACAGTTTCGAAGGCCATAAAATGCCAAAATAGCACAAAACCCCCCCAAATGACCCCATTTTGGAAAGTAGACACCCCAAGGAAATTGCTGAGAGGCATGGTGAGTATTTTACAGCTCTCATTTGTTTTTGAAAATGAAGAAACGTACGCGGCTAGGCTCCCAAAAAGTCTCACACATGTGGTATCCCCGTACTCAGGAGAAGCAACAGAATGTATTTTGGGGTGTAATTCCACATATGCCCATGGCATGTTTGAGCAATATATCATTTAGAGACAACTTTGTGCAAAAAAAAAAAATTGTCTTTTTTCCGCAACTTGTGTCAACATATAAAATATTCCATGGACTCGACATGCCTCTCAGTATATAGCTTGGGGTGTCTACTTTCCAAAATGGGGTCATTTGGGGGGGGTTTAAACTGTTCTGGCATTTTATACACAACATTAGGAAGCTTACATCCACTCTTCTAACCACTTGAAGACAAAGCCCTTTTTGACACTTTTTTTGCAAGAAAATTATGTTGAACCCCCAAACATTATATATTTTTTTTAAAGCAAAGGCCCTACAGATTAAAATGGTGGGTGTTGCATTTTTTTTCTACACAGTATTTGCGCAGCGATTTTTCAAACGCATTTTTTGGGAAAAAAAATACACTTTTTTTTTATTTTAATGCACTAAAACACACTATATTGCCCAAATGTTTGATGAAATAAAAAAGATGATCTTAGGCCGAGTACATAAATACCAAACACGACATGCTTCAAAATTTCGCACAAACGCGCATTGGCGACAAACATACATTTTTAAAAGCCTTTACAGGTTACGCTGTTAGATTTACAGAGGAGGTCTACTGCTAAAATTACTGCCCTCGATCTGACCTTCGCGGTGATACCTCACATGCATGGTGCAATTGCTGTTTACATATGACGCCAGACCGACGCTTGCGTTCGCCATTGGGCAAGGGCAGGGCAGGAGAGGGGTGCTTTTTTTTTTAAATTAATTTTGCTTTTTTATTTTATTTTTAAACTGTTGCTTCCATATTTTTTTTTTTTTTTTATAATTTTTATTGTTATCGCAGGGAATGTAAATATCCCCTATCATAGCAATAGGTAGTGAGACAGGTACTCTTTTTTTGAAAAAACTGGGGTCTAGACCCTAGATCTTTCCTCTGCCCTCAAAGCATCTGACCACACCAAGATCGGTGTGATAAAATGCTTTCCCAATGGCGCTTTTTATATCCGGGGGGGGGGGGGACATTCCCTCCCACTGCTTGTAAAAGCAGTCCAGAGGCTAATTAGCTTTTACATGAAAGCCGGCCGCTGGCTGAAGAAAATGATACCAATATGATACCTAAACCCGCAGGCATCATTCTGGTATAAACATTCAAAGTCCAGTAACATACCAGTACGTTGCTGGTCCTTGTTGGACATGTAATCTTTTTTTTTTCATGCAGCCTGTTGGCTGAACGAAAAAAGAGATTGATCGGTGGGTATGCCCACCATTAGAATACCTCCCTTCATCCACCCACTTCTAATGATGGGCATACATGCACCATTTATATATGCCGAAGCATGGGGGCATCCTCCCACAAAAAAAGTTATGCCGCACACACATGGTCGGACTTTACCACGGGCAAGCCTCCGTCTGACTTTCGACCGTATGTACGCGGCATTAGGAGCAAAATCGCTCCTCCGCCCCTGCTGCCCCAATGCTTCGGCATATATGCTTTTTTTTTTAACTGTGGTGGTGAAATCACCTCCTACAGCACTGGAGTCGCAGGGATCAGGCCTGTCTCTGCGAACGCTGCAGTTATGTGTGTTGTGTTTTGTAAGTGACAGTGATCGATCGATACTGCACTTCGGTGGCCTGGGCTGGACGGAGGGGCAAAACGCAGTTGCTAGCAGGTATCTGGGCTGATCCCGCTAACACTGCGTTTTTGGGAACCCTAAACTGCTGGGGACGCTAGTATAGATCTGATCAGATATTGATCTGTTCAGATACTATACCACTAAGGTAGGTGTATGCTTCACGCGTGGGTGTTAGCGCTACGGGCACTAACCTGACACTGCCTGGGGTGTGACGCAGACCCTCTCTGACGCTAAAACCTAATTGATATCACCCCCTGGGCGATCAGGGGGTTAAACCTTTATTGGGTTATATACGGCGGGTGCCCTGACACTATAAAAAGCAAACTAACCAGCGTCACCCGTAACACTTATATGGTGATCACTGGTGAAAGGGTTAACTAGGGGCAATTAGGGGGTTAAAACCTTTATTAGGTAATATATGGGGGTACCTGACGCTATATAAAAACCGGACGGGGAACCTAAAAAAAATTACTGGCTACCGATCGGCATCACCGACACTAAGACAGAGATCAGAAAAACAATCGCTTAGCGACAGTGGTGATAGGGGGTGAAAGGGTTACCTGGGGGGCGATCAAGGGGGTTAAAACCTTTATTAGATAATATATGGGGGTACCTGACGCTAAAAAAACCTGCGGCGAACCTAAAAAAAAATTACTGGCTACCGATCGGCATCACCGATGCTAAGACAGCGATCAGAAAAATGATCGCTTAGCGACAGTGGTGATAGGGGGTGAAAGGGTTATCTGGGGGGCGATCAGGGGGTTAAACCTTTATTAGGGGGGGGGTTAGGGGGCTACACTGGACCTAAAACTAACTTTAGTGACACTTTTACAGTCACAAATGTCACTGATTGCAGTGATCAGTAAATAAATGGTCACTGCAATCAGTGACACTGTGACTGGGGGCTGATCTGGGGGGGCAATTTATGTTCCTATGTGTCCTGGTGTCAGTGTAGTGTTTTGTGCACTAACCTGGCATCTTCTCTTGTGCGGCGCTCGGTATATGTGAGCGCCGCAGGAGAGATGACATCACTTCCTGCAGGGAAGCTTTCCCATTCGCCGGGAGCGATCGCGAGGGGGTGGCCGGAATCGAACGGCCGTCCCCTCATCCCGGATCGCTCCCGAACACTTAACCACCGCTCACTGTAAAGAAGGGGGGTCCGATCGGACCCCCCAACTATACAAAGGTGATCACGTAGATATACGCGATTCTGCCGACGTATATTTACAGTGGGCGGTCGTTAAGTGGTTAAGTTTAAGGTTTGTTGGATTATTAGAACTCTAAAGGACTCCAGTGAGAAATCTTCCTGCCATAGTTGTAGATCGGATCTTACCACACCTGGAATATGTAAGGGGGGTGAACTCACTGAATGTGAAGGAGTACTACCATCATTCTCACCATTGTGTCTCATCACACTAATGTCCTATTAGCTAGAGATAGAACAATTATTGGCAGGGGTCCCCCGAGACCTGAAAGCTTTTTAAAGGCTTTCTCTGTGCTGAAAGTGTTGAGAAAGGCTGTCCTGGGTGCTGATATTAGGGATCTTTGGTGGTCATTGGTGCTCGTCATCTCAGAAGGAGATTTTCTAAATCATTTTTCCCCCATAGGCAGAACTCTGGGATTGCACGGCTTGCTAGCATCTACAAATATGTATGAAAACAAATATCAAAATACGAAAAAGCATCCAAGTAAAAATGTGAAAGTGCCATGAAAAAAAATACAAGTGCTTTATTTTAAAGGATATGTAAACCCAACATTAATTATTCCTGATCTGTGCCCGCTTTACCGTGTACTTGTATGAAAAAGTATCCTGTTCTCTTTGTATGTGTGAAATCCCTGATGTTTCTGCCAGTCCCTCTGCTTTCCTAATAAAAACTGACCACACTTCGTGTCCCACCAGAGTCGCCCAACAACAACAAAAAAACTGACCACACTAGGCACGAGCAGGGACATATCTGCCGCGAGGCAAACAAGGTGTTTATCTTGGGTGGCATTTTTTAGGGGGACGGCACCTGACCCCAGGCTACCACGCTATAGCCGAATGATGGCTACAGTGTGGTCGTCCAGTTCTGGAAGAGCATCTTCCAGAATGCTTCCCCCCCCCCAGAACCGTGGCACGATCTGTGACTGCTGTGTCCTTCAGACACAGGTGATCACAGACCAGGGTAAAAAAACAATCAATCACAGTGGATCTTTACCACGTGATCAGCTGTGTCCAATTACAGCTGATCACGATCGAAACACACATGCTGGTTATTGACATTCCTTTCCTCACGCTGTCACAACATGAGCAGAGTAGGGAGCCGGTAACCGGAAAGTGTAAAAGGGGACACCTGCACAGATAATCAGGGGACCAATCATCAGTGCCGCCGCCCATGAGTGCCGCCTCATCCTCTGCCCTGCTTATGTCTCAAGCCTCGGACACATGGCCGAGAATCTCGTCAGGAGAAAACACGTAGTTTTTCCTGACGAGATTCTTGACAAGCATCTTGTCCTGGCCGACTGTACACACGCTCGATTCAAAAGAACCGCCGTTCTTTTGCATGGAACGAACGCGGTGACGTCATTGACTATGACGAGGGTGCGCTCATAACATTCGATGCTGCTGCCGCCATCTTGCTACACCCTACCTATGCCTAGGAAGCTACCGCGCATGCGTCAGTCATTTAGAGCATGCGCGGGTTTCCACGGCGACAGGTAAGCGTACACACTCTTGGGTTTCTCGTCGGGAAACAGGCCGACGAGAAAATAGAAAGCAGGTTCTCTTTTTTTCTTGTCGAGGTTCGGGACAGTTTTCTTGACGAGAAACCTGAAAGCCTCGTACATGTGCACGGTTTTCCCGGCAAGAAAGCTCACCAGGCAGTTTTCTTGTTTTTTGCCGAGAAAATCGGTCGTGTGTACGAGGCTTTACGATCTGATGAGGAAGCCACAGCTGTTTACTGTGAACAGCTACAGCTTCCTCATTAGGTCCTGAGACAAGAACGGTCTATAAGACCCCAGATCCCTCCTCTGCCCTTAAAAGCATGTGATAAAGATCTGTGTGATCAAATGCTTTTCATTTTTAAAAACGGCGCCGTTTACATCTGGGTAAACCGGAAGTGATGCAAGGTCATTGCTTCCAATTACCTATATCAGAGATGAACACAGCGGTTCCGGTCTTTGTCTCTATGATCAGCCGGCGTGGTCGAGTGTCCCGGTGGGACGGGACAGCCTGATGAAGCCACAACTCCAGTTTGAAAATGTTGAACACAGAACCTAATGGGAGAGTTGACTACCAATTTAAACAAGCTGCTAGCAGGCTCAAGAACTTCTTAAAGCTTGTTGAAAGCCTGCTAGCAGCTTGTTTAACCACTTTGGCTGGCCAAAGACCGGGCCACTTTTTGCGATTCGGCACTGCGTCGCTTTAACTGACAATTGCGCGGTCGTGCGACGTGGCTCCCAAACAAAATTGACGTCCTTTTTTTTCCCCACAATTAGAGCTTTCTTTTGGTGGTATTTGATCACTCCTGCCTTTTTTGTTTTTTTTTGCACTATAAACAAAAATAGGAGCGACAATTTTTGCTATAATAAATATCCCCCAAAAATGTATAAAAATATATTTTTTTCCACAGTTTAGGCCGATAAGTATTCTTCTACAAATTTTTGATAAAAAACGCAATTGATTGGTTTGCGCAAAAGTTATAGCGTCTAGAAAATAGGGGATAGTTTTATGGCATTTTTATTAATATTTTTTTTACTAGTAATGGCAGCGATCAGCGATTTTTATCGTGACTGCGACATTATGGCGGACACATTGGACACTTGACACCATTGTCATTTTTACAGCGATCAGTGCTATAAAAATGCACCGATTACTGTAAAAATGACACTGGCAGTGAAGGGGTTAACCTGTAGGGGCCGCTGAAGGGGTTAAGTGTGCTTCTAACTGTTAGGGGGCGTGGCTTGCCGTGACACGTCACTGTTCCCGGTCGTCGGGAACAGCGATCAGACAAGCAGTGACATGTCACTAGGCAGAACGGGGAGATGTTGTGTTTACACTAACATCTACCCGTTTCTTCAGCTCTGTGACCCGATCGCGGGACCCCGGCGAACATAGAGTCCGCGACCACACGGCCCGCAAATTAAAGAGGATGTATATATACGCCCATTTGCGCAGCCGTGCCATTCTGTCGACGTATATCCTCGTGCGGAGGTCGGGAAGCGGTTAAAGTTACAATCAACACTTCCATTGGGTTCTGTGTTCAAAATTTGCAAACTGGAGCTGAATGGTATTTTAAAAGCTTTACAAAAAGCTTACTGCTCTTATACAGGCTGAAGCCTGAGTGAAACAGGCCTTAGGATGGACACAAGGAGCTTTTCCCAACAATGGTTTTTTTTTTGATTCCTAAATAGAATATTTGATCCCCTGCTGATTTTGTACGTTTTCCCACTGACAAAGAAATGATCAGTCTATAATTTTAATGGTAGGTTTATTTTAACAGTGAGAAACAGAATAACAACAAAACAAATCAGAAAAATGCATTTCCAAAAAGTTCTAAATTGATTTGCATTTTAATGAGTGAAATAAGTATTTGGCCCCTTCGCAAAACATGACTTAGTACTTGGTGGCAAAACCCTTGTTGGCAATCACAGAGGTCAGACATTTCTTATAATTGGCCACCAGGTTTGCACACATCTCAGGAGGGATTTTGTCCCCCCTCCTCTTTGCAGATCCTCTCCAAGTCATTGAGGTTTTGAGGCTGATGCTTGGCAACTCGAACCTTCAGCTCCCTCCACATATTTTCTATGGGAATAAGGTCTGAAGACTGGCTAGGCCACTCCAGGACCTTAATGTGCTTCTTCTTGAGCCACCCTTTTGTTGCCTTGGCAGTATGTTTTGGGTCATTGTCATGCTGGAAGACCCATTTTCAACACCCTGGCTAAGGGGGACTTTGGCCCCGTCCATAGTCCCTTTGATGTGGTTAAGTTGTCCTTTCCCCTTAGCAGAAAAACTCCCCCAAAGCATAATGTTTCTATCTCTATGTTTGATGGTAGGGATGATGTTCTTGGGGTCATAGGCAGCATTCCTCCTCCTCCAAACACAACGAGTTGAGTTGATGCCAAAGAGCTTGTTATTGGTCTCATCTGACCCACAACACTTTCACCCAGTTCTCCTCTGAATCATTCAGATGTTCATTAGCAAACTTCAGACGGCCTGTACATGTGTGTTCTTGAGCAGGGGGAACTTGCGGGTGCTGCAGGATTTCAGTCCTTCACGGCGTAGTGCGTTACCAATGGTTTTCTTGGTGACTTCGGTCCCAGCTGACTTGAGATTATTGAAAAGATTCTCCCGTGTAGTTCTGGGCTGATTCCTCAACGTTCTCATGATCATTGAAACTCCACAAGGTGAGATCTTGCATGGAGCCCGGCAGTTATTTTGTGTTTCTAACATTTGCAAATAATCGCACCAACTGTCATCATTCTCTCACCAAGCTTCTTGGCGATGGTCTTGTAGTCCATTCCAGCCTTGTGTAGGTCTACAATTTTGTCCCCAACATTCTTGGACAGCTAAATTCATATAAAAGAAATGTTTTTTTGGGACTTCAAATGAGGCAGGAATCAAAGGGGTCACTGCCTCCATCCCTAATCAATATGGACTATAAAGGGGGGAGGGGGAGAAGTGGGACTTTAAATGAAGCACACAGCCGTAAATTGAAACTTGACTTGGACAGCTCTTTAGTCTTGGCCATGGTGGAGAGATTGGAATCTGATTGATTGCTTCTGTGGACAGGTGTTTTCTATACAGGTAACAAGCCGAGATTAGGAGCACTCGCTTTAAGGGAGTGGTCCTAATCTATGCTCTTTGCCTGTATAGAAGACACCTGGGAGCCAGAAATCTTGCTGATTGATAGGGGATCAAATACTTATTTCACTCATTAAAATGAAAATCAATTTATAACTTTTTTGAAATGCGTTTTTCTGGATATTTTTGTTGTTATTCTGTCTCTCACTGTTAAAATAAACCGACCATTAAAATTATAGACTGATCATTTTTCAGTGGGCAAACGTACAAAATCAGCAGGGGATCAAATATTTTTTTCCCCCTCGCTGTATGGAAGAAGAAGAAAAAAAAAAAAAAAAAAAAGTGAAAGCACTGCTGGAGAAAGTCCCCTGTGCCGATTCTTATTGTTGCTAGACTTGTTCTGAGCATTGAAGACATCAAGGACCTCAGCTCATGAAGGGGTTACATAAAAACTTGTGGGATCATAGCCTGCAGAAAAAGCAAAAACTGAAACATATTCTAGGCTCCATTTGACTAGTTAGACTCTGCAGGACACTGAGCCACTTCGTAAAGAAACAGCCAAGTAATCTCCTGCTATCAATAATAATGTAGCTAAGCAAGCTGTTCCGGAACACACCGTACAGTAACACATAATGCAATGATAGACCTTACCAAGGGTAGACTCAAATATGATGGCAGGAACATGGATTCTATTAGTCAAATCAGCAAACTGTAGCCTGCAACCAGAAGCTGTCCATTGTGCAGCGGATGATAAATGGTTGCTTTAAGCCAGGCATTTTAAACTGGTGCTTTTTAGGCCACATAGGGCTCTCGATCTTTGGAACCCCTCGTCCTGTTTAAAGTACATCTATAATCTCCATTTTACGTGCAATCTGTCAACCATCTCTCCAGGCAAACAGCTTGTTTAAAATTTTAAGTTACACTTTTCTCTACTTTTGCATCTGTACAGTTCAGGAAATGCTATGGCCCTTTCCTCCCCCCCCCCCCCCCACAAGGATAGAATGCTACAAGTACAATGACCGCCACGTTATTCCCTAGGGTGTCTGCTAATTTGTATATATATATATATATATATATATATATATATATATATATATATATAATGTATGGGGGTTCGGAGTAATTTTCTAGCAAAAAAATATGATTTTTACATGAAGGAGAGAAGTGCCAGAATAGGCCCGGTAGGGAAGTGGTTAAAGATTATAATCAATAGGTTCCACTTTTTCCTTTGAATCTGACACACCTGTCTTAACATTTTTACGGAAAATAGGGACAGGACGTATGAATGGACAAGGTTTACCAATAGGGGATAAAAAGAAAAGTACTTACCTTGAAAATCTTCAGAATTTGGTAGTTTCACACCACAGATAAAATAATCCTTTTGGTCATGCTGTGAAGACAGCAAAGAGTTAAAACAATGTTGAAAATGAAATTACCAAGAAACGAAAATCTTCAGATATTCATCCAAATTTTACATTTCATTATGTCATTACCCTAGATTGTAAACAACCTTGGAATCTAAAATCTGCCCACAAATGTTACTAGATGATAAAAAACATTCTACAATATCATTCAGAATTACTGACAACTAGAGCGAAAGCATACCAAAAATATCCATTAAATACTTAACCAATCAGGTAGGCCCTGACAGTACTTATGGTAACTCTTAGACCCCATTCACATATCGTGTACCAGTGTCCCCTCTACATGATTTTCTCAGCACGATTCTGCATGTTTCATATGGCCATACGCGTGCGTTACCCAAAAAGAAGATCCTGCTTTTCAGGCAACAAGCTCCATGTGATTTTTAAACGCTTCAGCCCGGACCATTTTGGCTGGTTAAAGACCAGGCCCCTTTTTGCGATTCGGCACTGCGTCGCTTTAACTGACAATTGCGTGGTCGTGAGACGTGGCTCCCAAACAAAATTTACGTCCTTTTTTTCCCACAAATAGAGCTTTCTTTTGGTGGTATTTGATCACCTATGTGGATTTTATTTTTTGCGCTATAAACAAAAATAGAGCGACAATTTTGAATTTTTTTTATATTTTTTACTTTTTGCTATAATAAATATCCCCAAAATTATATATATATATATATATATATATATATATATATATATATATATATAAATTCCCTTCAGTTTAGGCCGATGCGTATTCTTATACATATTTTTGGTATAAAAAAAAAAATTTAAAAATCGCAATCAGCGTTTATTGATTGGTTTGTTCAAAAGTTATAGCGTTTACAAAATAGGGTATAGTTTTATGCCATTTTTATAAAAAAAAATTTTTTTTACTAGTAATGGTGGCGATCAGTGATTTTTTTCGTGACTGCGACATTAAGGCAGAGACACATCGGACACTTTTGACACATTTTTGGGACCATTGTCATTTTTACAGCGATCAGTGCTATAAAAATGCACCGATTACTGTAAAAATGACACCGACAGTAAAGGGGTTAACCACTAGGTGGCGCTGTAGGGGTTGTGTTCCCTGCATTGTGTTTCTAACTGTAGGGGGATGGGCTCTGTGTCACATGACACTGATCTCCACTCCGAGTACACGGAGCCGAGATCAGTGTCATTGTCACTAGGCAGAGCAGGGAGATGCTTGTTTACACAAGCATCTCCCTGCTCCATACCTCCGTGAAACAATCGCGGGGATCCCCGCGGCGATCGAGTCCGAGGGACCCGCGGTCCGACTCACGGGGAAGGCAGCAGGGTCGCGAGCGCGTCGGCGACGCGACCCCCGCGTCAGGCAGTTAAAGGGGACGTACAGGTACGTGGATGTGTCTGTACGTGCCATTCTGCCGACGTACAATTACAGGAGGCGGTCGGCAACTGGTTAAAGGTGTGGATTGCCGCAGAATCGCATTGCATCTGGGGTGCCTTTGAGGGGTAATGGCACCCAAAAGCATGTGGTTGTTTTGCAGCGATTGGGAATCGCAGATAGAATTGTGGCAATTTAATATCGTGAATTGTGGAGGCAGCCTAAAGCGGTAATACAGTTGCATTGTAATGTGTTTTTTTATTCCATTCTAACAAATGTAACTATGCTTTCTAGATGCTAATCTTGCCTTGAGAAACCGTAGCCTAAACAAGTGCAAAATTGTAAGAGTTCTTACTAAACATTCAAAGCGAAACAGAATAAATTTAGGTCTCGTGCACACAGAGCTTAACCACTTAAGCCCCGGACCAATATGCAGCATAAAGACCAGGCCCCTTTTTGCGATTCGGCACTGCGACGCTTTAACTGACAATTGCGCGGTCGTGCGACGTGGCTCCCAAACAAAATTGGTGTCCTTTTTTTCCCCACAAATAGAGCTTTCTTTTGGTGGTATTTGAACACCTCTGCGGTTTTTATTTTTTGCGCTATAAATAAAAATAGAGCGTCAATTTTGAAAAAAAAAATGCAATATTTTTTAATTTTTGCTATAATAAATATCCCCCAAAAATATATAAAAAAAAACATTTTTTTCCTCAGTTTAGGCCGATACGTATTCTACATATTTTTGGTAAAAAAATAAAATAAAATAAACCGCAATCGGCGATTGATTGGTTTGCGCAAAAGTTATAGCGTTTACAAAATAGGGGGTAGTTTTATGGCATTTTTATAATAAAAAAAAAAATTCTACTAGTTATGGCGGCGATCAGCGATTTTTTTTGTGGCTGCGACATTATGGCGGACACATCTGACACATTTTTGGGACCATTCACATTTATACAGCGATCAGTGCTATAAAAATGCACCGATTACTGTGAAAATGACACTGGCAGTGAAAGGGTTAACCACTAGGTGGCGCTGTAGGGGTTAAGTGTACCCTAAGAAGTGATTCTTACTGTAGGGGGGCGTGGCTACACGTAACACGTCACTGATCGTCTGTTCCGATGACAGGGAACAGGCAATCACTGACATGCCACGGAGAAGAACGGGGAAAGGTTTACACTCGCCTCTCCCCGTTCTTCAGCTCTGTGACCCGACCCGGACTGGGTCGCGAGCGTGCCGTTGGCGGTGCGCGCGCGACCCACGGCTGGGCTCTTAAAGGGCAACATACCTGTACGTTGATGTGCCCAGTCATGCCATTCTGCCGACGTATATCGGCGTGAGGCGGTCCTTAAGTGGTTAAACGTCAGGCGTTGAGCTTTTGTTCTTCCAGCCTGTTAAAGCAACTCTACAGTGCATCCAAACAGTATTCACAGAACTACACTTTTTCCTCATTTTGTTATGTTACAGCCTTATTCCAAAATTCTACAAACAATACCCCATAATGACAACGTGAAAAGTTTGTTTGAAATCTTTGCAAATTTATTTAAAATAAGGGCTCATTTACACTTGCTTCAGCTTCAACACACATTAACGGCTAGTTTACACTTGATTCAAAACGAGGCTTCAGACAGGCATTGTTAAACCTCTCTGAACGCCAGGCTCCTGTCACTAAATAAAATGGTTGGCTTGCAGTCCTGTTTACATCTTGCTTTTGCTTCAAAAATTATACCCCATGTAGCTTTAGTGGTGCTTCAAAGCCTCCATATAAGTCTATGGCAAAGCGCGCTCGAAGCCCCACCGAAGGCCCAAGCAAAAGCAATGTGTAAACAGGACTGTAACTAATCATTTTATTTAGTGGCAGGGACTTTAACTGGCATTCAGAGATTTAACAAAGCGTGTCCGAAGCCTTGTTTTGAAGCAAGTGTAAACTAGCCCTAAATTTAAAAAAATAAGTATTCACAACCTTTGCACAATACTTTGTTGAAGCACCTTTGGCACCAATTACAGCCTAAAGTCTTTTTGAGTATGATGCTACAAACTTGGCACACCTATTTTTGGGGAGTTTCTCCCATTCTTCTTTGCAGGACCTTTTATCACTGTTCCCAAAAAAGAACCAGGGAGCAGGAAAAAGGTCCCATACAATCTTTGAGACAGGGTATATGTACAACAACAAACAAAATGTGTACCTGAGAACCTATTAGCAAAACAAAAACGCAAACAAATAAATCTATGCATGCCAAGTTACCCTGAGGATATAAATATAGCCCTTAGTGAAGTAGTAGAGACCATCAATAGTTAGCAACCCATCTAAGTTAGATCATTTCTCAAATAACAGTATTACGTCATGTTAAGGGGAAGTTTTTCCACCAAGAATGTTCCTTCTTCCATTTGTGGTCAGTGGGAAGAAAGCCCCTGACATTGGTGGCCATAGGAAAGAAAGTGCCTTGCATTGGTGGCCAGTGGGAAGAATGCTTCTTACATTGGTGGCCAGTGGGAAGAAAGCCCCTTACATTGGTGGCCATAGGAAAGAAGGTGTCTTGCATTGGTGGCCATAGGAAAGAAGGTGCCTTGCATTGGTGGCCAGTGGGAAGAAAGCCCCTTACATTGGTGGCCATAGGAAAGAAAGTGCCTTGCATTGGTGGCCAGTGGGAAGAATGCTTCTTACATTGGTGGCCATAGGAAAGAAGGTGCCTTGCATTGGTGGCCATAGGAAAGAAGGTGCCTTGCATTGGTGGCCATTCGGAAGAATGCCCCTTACATTGGTGGTCAGTGGGAAGAATGCTCCTTATATATTGGTTGGTGGATAGTATGTCCCCTTTACAATGGTGGTCAGAATGCCACCTTCCAGGCAGCTAGAAAAAGATCACTGGTGTCATGTAGCTGGGTCTGCCAAGTGGCATTGGACCCAGAACCATGCATGCACCATCACATTGGAGGTCAATCAGCCATAGCTCAAGGAACCCCTAGCAGCCTCTGGAGAAACCCTCAGGTTCCACGAACCTTAGTCGAGAATGACTGGCTTAAACACTTTTTGCCTGACACTCACCGCCTCAACTGGATAAATATAGGAGAGCTCGGACAGCAACTGCCGGCAACGAATGGTGAGCTGAGCATTGGTCTTTAGGAAAGTTTCTCTGCAAAACAACAACAAATAAGTTTGAGTCGTGGACAGGGAAAAGACGTGTGTGTGTGTGTGTGTGTGTGTGTGTGTGTGTGTGTGTTTAAATATGGTGGTGGCAATGAATGAGTTACCTCTTTGCTGTACATTCTTTTCTTAACTCGTTAAGAGACTCGCTCTTTTTCTGCAACTTCTCGCGCTGTACATTAAATTTATGACCTTAAATAAAAAGAAATCCATTTACAATCTTCAAAACAGAACTGTTGACGGTGGAGCCAATCCTCTCAAGTACCTGTGCTAGAAAACAATTTGGTAAAAAAATCTTTCAAATGATACAGTGAATCTGGAAAGTATTCACAGCACTTCACTTTTTCCACATTTTGTTATGTTACAGCCTTATTCCAAAATGGATTAAATTCATTAATTTTCCTCAAAATTCTACAAACAATACCCCATAAGGACATTGTGAAAGAAGTTTGTTTGAAATCTTTGCAAGTTTATAAAAAAATTAAAATAAATCACATATAAATAAGCATTCACAGCCTTTGCTCAATACTTTGTAGAAGCACCTTTGGCACCAATTACAGGGGGTCCCCGGGTTACGAACAACATAGGTAGGTTTGTTCTTAAGTCGAATTTGTTTGCAGGTCAGAACAGTACCTTTAAGTGCAACTCCAGTCTCATACAGGCAATGAGATTAAATCCATCCAATGAGGATACAGACAGCATTAAATACTTCAGTGGCTCTAACCCCACACAGTACTGTAGGTACTAGCCAAAACTAATAAATAAAACGTAGACAGGTGTTTGCGTTAACATATTATTTATGTTTACTTGTGCATGTAGATGCAGATACATGTAAATGCTTAAACATTTTCAAACACTGTACAGAACAGTACAACCTTAAAAGAATCATGGTAGAGGATGATGGGCTTGGTGAAGAGGATGGGACTGCCATTATAGAATCTGATTCAGCTGCTGGACTCTTGAAGTAGACATCAATGGTTTGTTTGCACAGCGCTTTTCTTTATCTCATTCTAAATAGCCTTGTAGAATCTCAGGCCGCCAGTAACTGTACGATAAACTTTGGTAAACCTCTCTGTATCAGGATCTTGCTCCTCTAACTTTGCCATTCCTGCTTCAGTGAGATGAAAAGCATCAGCCAACTGTTTTGTAGAAAACTTTTTCAATTTTGGGGTTGCTAGGTCCTGGTTTTCTTCCCTAAATGCTGTCATCTGCTGCTCTAGTTCCATAAGGTCTTCATTGGTTAGTTCTTTTCCATGGGAGTCGAGTAACTCCATGATATCATTTTCACTGATGTCCAACTGCAGTTGATCACCAAAAGTAACCACAGCTTGCCTGGTTGTGGCGATTTCTTCATCTGTAAACCCCAGAAATTTGTGTGAATTGGGGGCACAATTTCCTCCAAACTCCTCATATTTGTTTCTTTCACTTCAGCCCAAACATCAGCAATATTTTTGATGGCATCATAAATGTGACAATTCTTCCAGAACTCTTAAAGTCATCTGATCCTTTTAGGTAGCCCTGATAGCTTTGTGAGAATGTCCTCTGTAAATAATAGGCCTTAAAAAGGAGGCTATGACTCCTTGATCCATTGGCTGAAGTAGTGATGTGGTGTTGGGGGGGGGGGGGTAGAAATACCACCTTTACATTGGGGTGCAAGTCAGCTAAAGTGTTTGGATGTCCAGGGGCATTGTCAAGGAGAAGAAGAATTTTGAAGGGAATGTTTTCCCTCAAGCAATAACGTTCAAAAGCAAAGACAAAATGGTTCGAAAACCAATCTTCAAAGATTGTAACTGTAACCCAAGCCTTTTCCCTCCAAATATAAGGAAGAGATGCCTTAGTGACATTACGTAGTGCCCTGGGATTTAAGAAGTGATGCACTAGCAAAAGGCTTGAGTTTTAAATCTCCAGATGCATTACCCCCAAGTAATACAGTCAGCCTGTCTTTTGATGCCTTATGTCCTGGTGCACGTTTCCTCTTTTGAAACGTAGGTCCTAGCTGGCATTTTTTTCCAAAACAAGCCAGTTTCATCTACATTAAAAATTTGTTCTGGCATATAACCTTCGTTGTCAATAATATCTTTCAATATCTTGGGAAAATCATTTGCAGCACTTACATCGGCACTTGCTGCTTCACCTTGAACTCTAATGTTATGCAAATTAGCTCTCTTTCTTTAAAGCGATTGAGCCAACCCATACTTGCACCAAATTCTTTATTGCAATCATCTTCACTTGGATGGGAAGCTTTTAAAATCTTTGAAAAGGCTTCGAGCCTTTTCTTGGACAAAAGTAAGACCGATAGGCATATTACGCTGATTTTGGTCTTCTATCCAAATTGTCAGCAGCCTTTCCATCTCGGCAATTAAACCACTGCGTTGCTTGGTATAATCGTAGACTGCATTGGGGTATGGCCTTTCACATGCTCCATTATTCTACCTTTATCTTTTAAAATTGGTGCGATCGTTGACCAATTGTAGCCTAATGCTCTGCCAATAGATGGTGGAGTTTCACCTTTTTCTGATCTTTTTATTATTTCTACTTTAATTTTCCATGGTGATGGTTCTTCTTTTCTTTGCTGTATCACCAGCACTTGCATCAGATTTGTTTTTTGGCATGTTAAAGACAAAAAATGTGGAACGAAGAGCATTCTAGAAAAGGAGAAGAAAAAAAAAGTGTAGCAGCCAGCCAATTTATTCTAATAAGACTGGAACTATATAAAAACACTCACTGTGGCGGCAAGATATAAAGGTTTGATATGCCCGCTTGTTGTGCATCCTCAGCCGGCAGCAGCAGTGGTCCTCAGAGCCGTCCAGCACTGTGGGATCCAGTACAAAAAACAGGCTAAAAAGAGACCCGGAAGGATAGTTACATTCAGGACCAAGCAACTTCTGTACAGCACTGTATAAAAGATGGCATAAAAACACACAAGATTGAATGAGAGCTCCACATAGGCAGATGACATGAGCTCATGCTGGGACACAGGGATAGAATGTACTGTACATTCTATCCCTGTGTTCCAGCATGAGCTCATGTCATCTGCCTATGTGGAGCTCTCTCATTCAATCATGTGTGGTACAAGTACTGTACAGGGCATATAGTTGTGGGCACAGAACAGTAAAGTATATAATCTCACCAGCTTTCTGGGAGCTTCTGATGCAGTCCTGTATGTGGGGCGTGGAGAACATCTGCAGTGTGAGATGTGTCCCGTTCTGCAAGATGGCAACTCTGCAGTTTCCGGGACCAGCGCGGAACGCAGTCGTCGGCGGGCAGTGACGTCACTCGGATCCCGTTCGTAAGTAGGAGTCGTTCGCAACTCGGATGTTCGTAACTCGGGGACCCCCTGTACAGCCTCTTTTTGGAGTATGATGCTACAATCTTGGCACACCTATTTTTGGACAGTTTCTCCCATTCTTCTTTGCATGACCTCTCAAGCTCCATCAGGTTGGATAGGGAGTGTCGGTGCACAGCTATTTTCAGATCTCTTCAGAGATGTTCAATTGGGTTCAAGTTTGGGCCTTTCAAGGACATTCAGAGTTGTCCCATAGCCACTCCTTTGTCGTCGTGTGCTTAGGGCTGTTGTCCTGTTGGAAGATGAACCTTTGCCCCAGTCTGAGGTCCAGAGCGCTCTGGAGCAGATTTTCATCAAGGATGTCTCTGTACATTTCTGCATTCATCTTTCCCTCGATCCTGACTAGTCTCCAAGTTCCTCCCACTAAAAAAACATCCCCATAGCATGATACTGCCACCACCATGCTTCACTGTAGGGATGGTAATGGTCAGGTGATGAGCGGTGCCTGGTTTCCTCCAGACATGGCGCTTGCCATTCAAGCCAAAGAGTTCAATCTTTGTTTCATCAGACCACAGAATTTTGTTTCTCATGGCCCGAGAGTCCTTTAGGTGCCTTTTGGCAAACTCCAGGCAGGCTGTCATGTGTTTTTTACTGAGGCTTCTGTCTGGCCACTCTACCATACAGGCCTTATTGGTGGAGTGCTGCAAAGATGGTTGTTTTTCTGAAAGCTTCTCCTCTCTACACAGAGAAATGCTGAAGCTCTGTCAGAGTGACCATCAGGTTCTTGGTCACCTCCCTGACTAAGGCCCTTCTCCTCCGAACGCTCAGTTTGGCCGGGCGGCCCACTCGAGGAAGAGTCCTGGTGGTTCAAACGTCTTCCATTTACGAATGATGGAGGCGCACTGTGCTTATTGGGACCTTCAATGCTGCAGAAATTTTTCTGTACCGTTCCCTCAGATATGTGCCCAAACACAATCCTGTCTCGGAGGTCTACAGACAATTCCTTGGACTTCATGGCTTGGTTTGTGCTCTGACATGCAATGTGGGACCTTATATAGACAGGTGTGTGCCTTTCCAAATCATGTCCAATCAACTCACATTTACCACAGGTGGACTCCAATCAAGTTGAAGAAATATCTCAAGGATGATTAGTGGAAACAGGATGCACCAGAGCTCAATTTAGAGTGTCATGGCAAAGGCTGTGAATACTTGTGTACATGTGATTGCAAATTTATTACAACTAAAAAACAAAAAACAAAGATTTCAAACAATCTTCTTTCACGTTGTTGTCATTATGCGGTAATGTTTGTAGAATTTTTGAGGAAAATAATTAATTGAATCCATTTTGTATTAAAGCCGCAACATAACAAAATGAGGAAAAACTGAAGTACTGCGAATACTTTCCGGATGCACTGTAATAAAGAACACACATCTCATTCAAAAGGTGAATACCTCTATCATATATAAAAAAAAGAAAAGAAAAAAAAAAGGTGTGTTTCAACACTGGAGGGACTTGCATAACTTTTTTATAGAGACTTTTGTTGCGTTTTGAAGCCCCAGTTGGTTTGTTTTTTTCCCCAAATTGTTGCTTGTACAGCTGTAAAGCTCAAAAGTCATATCTTAGACAGCAATGATGGGCTTTTTAAAATATACCGTATATACTCGAGTATAAGCCGAGTTTTTCAGCACATTTTTTTGTGCTGAAAATGCCCCCCTCGGCTTGTACTTGAGTCACCTTTTTGCGCCTGATCTCCCGGATATTTGGGGACCCGGTACCGGCCGTCCGTAGATCCCCTGGACCCCGAACTTGGCACACATGTAGCCCCACTCTTCCTCTACAAGTGTGCAAAGTTTGTTGTCCGGGGGACCTACGGCCGGGGAGCACCGATTTTTCAAAGCCGGGTACCCCTTCCATAGACTCCCATGTTAAATGGTAATTTCTCCAGTGACTTTGGGGACTCGGTACCGGCCGGTCGTACGTCCCCTGGACCCCAAACTTGGCACACATGTAGCCCCACTCTTCCTCTACAAGTGTGCAAAGATTTTTGTCTGGGGGACCTACAGCCGGGGAGCACAGATTTTTCAAAGCCGGTCACCCCTTCCATAGACTCCCATATTAAACGTCAGTCTAGTCATGGGCACAGTGAGGCATGGGCACAGTGAGGCACATGCAGATGGACACCCAAGGCTTATACTCGAGTCAATACGTTTTCCCATTTTTTTGTGGTAAAATTAGGTGCCTCGGCTTATATTCGGGTCGGCTTATACAGCTCGAGTATATACGGTATCAAAATAAAAAAATAAGGATTTAGAAGAAAGTCAGATGTCTTTGAAAGCAAAAAACCACTTCAGTAAAGGGTGAAAAAATAATTATTCCAACATATGGCATTTGACTCAAATAGTCAGAAAAAAATGCACTGAATTATCACGCAAGGGGGGAAAGCCACGGTTTAATAAAAACAATGCAAACACACACAAAACGGAACTGAATGTAATGAGTTTCAGCTCATCTAACATTTGTGCGAAGGAAAATAAAAAAAAGTTGTGAAATGGTCAATACATTTAGCATGGTTAATTAACCACTTACTGGTGTCTGAATCAGCCTTCTGCTCTCCTTTTTGGAGAACTAATGGTGGTGGTATTTCTTTTTCGTACATCACGGGACACAGAGCGACTTAGTCATTACTAATGGGTTATATAGATTACCTTCAGGTGCTGGCACTGGCCACTTCCAAACCGGAAGTACCCTCCCCTATATAAGCCCCTCCCATCCGGGAGCACCTCAGTTTTTTGCCAGTGTCTAAGGTGTTGGCCAAAGAGTAACATGTGTTTTCACTGGGCTTGCGTACAGGTTCTTTTGGGCCTTAGTAAGCTGTTCCGGATCCCACCAAAAAAGCTTCATAGCTAAACGGTCGGTACCCGGGCCTTGCAAGAGAAGAGCAAGGTTTTGCCTGTAATGCCTCTCTTAGGAGGGCTGGACCCTGGGATCCAGAGCTCTGGTCATACCCACGACCAAGATGTTGTCTGTGCAGGGTGCTATACAGGTCCAGGGGAGTGGAATCCTTGGGAACCCGGTCCCTGAAGGTTTAATTACAATGCCTGCCGTGATAGGTGAAGTTTGGGCTTCTTTGGGCCAAACAGAGTCCTGCGGTGGGGATCAGGTAAGTGGGGGCCCCCAGGAACTTGGTTCTATTGGGGGACCCCGAAGCCTAATTTGTCTTTCTGTCTGTTACCTAACGGTATTCCCGCTAATATCTGTGTATGCCTGTAACTACTGAAAATGTAAAATTTTAATAGTAGTCAAGAAAAAAAAAAAAAAAAAAAAAAGAGGTTTTCTTGTCATGTGGATCTTTGGTTTTTTCTCAAGTCAAAAGATCCAGGCAGTTGGTAAGTTTCTCTGTGGGAATCCACTTCCTCTGCCCTGTTGCTGCGCTCATCCACCGCACAGGCCCTCCGGCAAAAAGGGCCCTGGCTCCTAGTCCCTGTTTGGTTTCGAAAAGGGCGCCAATGGCGCGCGGACGCGCCTCCTATGAAAAAAAAGGGGCGGGGCGGGTGGATGACGCTCGATGCGCGCCACGGCGCTTCTGCGCATGTGCAGGCGTCCCAGCTTGTATAAAGACACAGTACAAGTGTCAGCTGGATGCAAACAGAGCTAGCAACAAACAGTGGCACACAGAGGCGGTTGATGCAGGCATCCCCATAGAAAGGCACTTTAGTGGACACCAGCTGGTATATAGCAGCAACTGTGTTAGACTATTACCAGCAAAATTGGTGTATGACGACGGGAATACCTCAGCTTTGTGCTTAAAGGATATGTCGTCCAGCCGCTCCGGAAATAAGTCTTCCAGGAAGCCAAAGGGGTCTCCATCGGGCTCTGAGGATATTGGGCATGCTTGTACTGCACCAATCTCCCCTGAGAATTGAGGTCAGTAGCCGTAGAAACCCCGCAGGAGTGCCTGGTGCTGCGGCTGTCCCCAGTCCACCTGCTCCTGTATATATAACAGAGGAGGTTTTATCCTCAACTCTGGGAGGATTGGAAGAGAGATTAACAGCATTGATCGCTGCTTCCCTGTCACAGGGAAAGCGCGTCCGATCTCCGTCTCCTCCTTCAGAGTGCCTGTTAGTGGAGGAACAGCCCCACACAGGGATCGACCTACCTGAAGGGGATCAGGATGAGGTTGATTCAGTTATGGAGGAATCAACAGTGGAAGAACCTTTCTCAGCATCTCAGGCTGAAAGGTTATGGGTTCAGTCTCTGACTAACATGGTCCGATCAGCATTTAAAATGCCTCTGGCGGAACCACCATCCACTACGGTTTCCTCGCTGGGGTCGCTAAAATCTCCCCAGGCTGTCTGTTCCTTCCCAATCCACCCTTTATTAGAAGGGCTTATTTACCAGGATTGGGAGCATCCTGATAAAATATTTGCTCCCCCCAAGAGATTTCCGGTGATCTATCCCATGGAGGATAAGTTCATAAAAAAATGGAGGGTCCCTACAGTGGACGCAGCCATCTCTTCTGTGAACAAATCACTGACATGTCCAGTAGATAATGTTCCAATGTTCAAAGACCCAATAGATAAAAAATTGGAGTCTTTACTAAAATCTGCTTTCTCTACAGCAAGCATGGTGACACAACCTGCGGTAGCAGCGATTGGAGTCTGCCAAGCAGTGAAAGATCAGTTGAAACAAGTCTTAAGGGACTTACCAGATCAGCAGGCTCTTGCCCTAGCTGACCTGCCTAGAGCCTTGTGTTTTGCGGTGGACGCCATAAAGGATACAATCCAACAGGCCTCCCGCTTTACGCTGTCTGTAGTACATATGCGTAGGCTTCTGTGGCTCAAAAACTGGTCTGCTGAAGCTCCCTGTAAGAAACTGCTGGTTAGCTTCCCATTTCATGGAGAACGCTTATTTGGAGAAGATCTGGACAAATATATCCAGAAAATTTCTGCCGGTAAAAGCTCACTCTTACCGGTTAAGAACAAGAGTAGAAGTCCTTCTTTTAAGAGGCCTACTTCTCCAGTCCCGGGCACATCGGCTGTGAAGCAGTTCCGACGGCCTCCGCGGTCAAATTCAGGGGGCAGAAATCAGGGACAATCACAGGGTAACAAGAAGCCCTGGATTAAGAGAGGTACAAAACCTCCCCCCAAGTCATGAAGCGTTGCCCCCACTCAATCGGGTGGGGGGAAGGCTTCAGTTGTTCACAGAGACCTGGCGGGACACCATCAGAGACAGATGGGTGCTGTCCGCAGTAAGTCTGGGATACAAGCTGGAGTTAAAAGGCACTCCTCCTGCCCAATTTATGAGGTCAAACGTGCCAAGAGATCCCCAGAAGAGAGGATCCCTCCTTCTGGCACTAGAACAACTATTGCTCCAAGGTGTAATCATGAAGGTTCCCCTGGAAGAAAGTGGATGCGGGTTTTACTCGAACCTTTTCACAGTCCCCAAACCAAATGGGGACGTGAGGCCCATATTAAATCTAAAAGGGCTAAACAAGTTCCTAAATATCAGGACTTTTCGGATGGAGTCGATCCGATCGGTGGCCACCGCCCTACAAGGGCAGGAATGGTTAGCCTCGATTGACATAAGGGATGCTTATCTGCATATTCCCATCTTTCGGGCCCACCAGAAATTTCTACGCTTTGCAGTAGAAGGGCGCCATTTTCAGTTCAGAGCCTTGCCTTTCGGTCTGGCCACAGCACCACGAGTGTTCACAAAAATTCTGGCCCCACTATTGGCCAATCTAAGAACACAAGGTGTAACGATAATGGCATATCTAGACGACCTGCTACTAATAGACCACTCAGTGGAAAAACTGGAAGTAGCTATTCACAAGACAATCAAGTATCTGGAATATCACGGTTGGATTATCAACCGGGACAAGTCAGCTCTAAGACCAGTCAAAAGTCTGGAATACTTAGGGCTAAGGCTGGATTCAAATCAGAGAAAGATTTTCTTACCTCCAGAGAAGGTGTCGTCTTTAAAAGATTTGACCCACTTAGTGGGTACAAAAAGAAAACCATCCATACGCCTGTGCATGAGGCTGCTGGGAAAAATGGTGGCTTCATTCGAAGCGGTACCCTACGGTCAATTCCATTCAAGGAATTTGCAAAGGGCCATACTGTCAGCCTGAAACAAAAAAGTTCAGGCTTTAGACTTACCAATGTCCCTGTCCCCTTCCGTTCGCAAGAGCCTCCATTGGTGGTTGGTGCCCCAGAATCTGGAAAGAGGGAAACCCTTCAGTCCGGTTTCTTGGAAGGTGGTCACTACAGATGCCAGCCTCATAGGCTGGGGGGCAGTACTGGAGCAATGGTCTCTCCAGGGCAAGTGGTCAGAAGCAGAAAAGGCCCTGCCCATCAATCTCTTAGAGATACGAGCAGCCCGGTATGCCCTAGTAGCATGGACATCCAAACTCCAAGGGTCCCCTGTCAGAATTCAATCAGACAATGCCACGGCAGTGGCATATATCAATCACCAGGGTGGCACCAGGAGTCGTGCAGCCCAGAGGGAAGCAAATTGCATCCTGGAGTGGGCAGAAAGATATGTCCCAGCCATATCCGCAGTTTTCATCCCAGGAGTGGAAAATTGGAGAGCGGACTTTCTAAGTCGCCAACAATTATGCCCGGGGGAATGGTCTCTTCACCCCGAGGTTTTCCAGGCAATATGCCAGCGGTGGGGAACACCGGATGTAGATCTGCTAGCATCCAGATTCAACGCAAAGGTGGACAGATTTGTGTCTCGCACAAGGGATCCCCTAGCTTGCGGCTCGGATGCCCTAGTGTTCCCTTGGGATCAGTTCAAGCTGATATATGCATTCCCACCGCCACAATTGTTACCGCGATTACTCCGCAGAATCAGGGTAGAAAAGAAACCAGTGATTCTGGTGGCTCCAGCGTGGCCCCGAAGGGCATGGTACGCGGAGATTGTAAAAATGTCAGTGAGGAGTCCTTGGACCCTCCCACATCGTCCGGACCTGCTGTCGCAAGGACCGATATACCACCCTTCCTTACCAGCCCTAGGTTTGACGGCCTGGCTATTGAAGCCCACATTCTGAAAAAGAGAGGGCTCTCTAATTCTGTGGTATCTACCATGATCAATGCCAGGAAGCCGGTATCCAGGCAGATCTATTATAGGATCTGGAAGGCGTACATTACGTGGTGTGAGGCCAAGAAATGGCATCCACGTAAGTACGTGATAGGTAGGATTTTGGACTTCCTACAGTGGGCTGTAGATAGGAAGCTGGCCTTGAGTACTATCAAGGGTCAGATTTCGGCCTTGTCAATATTTTTTCAAAGGCCCTTGGCTTCGCATTCACTAGTCAAAGCTTTCATACAAGGAGTGATGCGTATTAGCCCTCCGGTTAGTATTCCCATATGTCCATGGGACTTAAACCTGGTTCTGTCGGTTCTACAAAAACAAACGTTGGAACCATTGGAACACATTTCCTTGGTTCTTCTCACCAGGAAATTGATTTTCTTAGTAGCCATTTGTTCGGCTAAAAGAGTATCGGAATTAGCCGCCTTGTCCTGTAAGGAGCCATATCTGGTTGTCCATAAGGACAGAGTAGTATTACGTCCTCATCCAGCCTTTCTTCCTAAGGTGGTATCGAGGTTTCATTTGAACCAAGATGTGGTTCTTTCTTCTTTTTTCCCCAAACCTAGCTCGGTAGAGGAAAAGTTATTACATTCTTTGGATGTAGTAAGAGCAGTTAAAGCTTATCTTAAAGCCACTGCTCAGATTCGCAGAACGGATACTTTGTTTATTCTGCCGAAGGCCCCAGAAAAGGGTCAGGCAGCATCAAAATCTACTTTAGCCAAGTGGATTCGACAGGTCATAATACAAGCCTATGGCTTGAGAAACAGACCGCCTCCGTTCAAAGTTAGGGCGCACTCCACAAGAGCAGTTGGAACTTCATGGGCAGTGCATCACCAGGCCTCCCTGGCTCAAGTATGCAAGGCCGCAACATGGTCTTCGGGACACACGTTTACTAGATTCTACCAGGTAGACGTTAGAAGTCAGGAGGATGTCGCCTTTGGGCGCAGTGTGTTGCAGGCCGCAAAAGATCCTCATGCCTGATGGCGCCCAGCTTATGTATCCCTCCCCTCATTTGGCATTGCTTTGGGACGTCCCATTAGTAATGACTAAGTCGCTCTGTGTCCAGTGATGTACGAAAAAGAAAAAGGGATTTTTATAACAGCTTACCTGTAAAATCCTTTTCTTGGAGTACATCACGGGACACAGAGCTCCCACCCCTCTTTTTGGGACACTTATTGCTTTGCTACAAAACTGAGGTGCTCCCGGATGGGAGGGGCTTATATAGGGGAGGGTACTTCCGGTTTGGAAGTGGCCAGTGCCAGCACCTGAAGGTAATCTATATAACCCATTAGTAATGACTAAGTCGCTCCGTGTCCCGTGATGTACTCCAAGAAAAGGATTTTACAGGTAAGCTGTTATAAAAATCCCTTTATCCAACCAACTGAAGGCCAATAAAGTATACTACGGTTTGCAATAGCAAAACAACCAGGAGTAACGCATTGCAGAGGTTGGGCCCAGGTGTTAAAGTGAACCTGAACTCAAAAAGCAAAGATTTGCAATGGTATAGGCAACATCTGGAATTGTTAATTGTGCATAAGCGGTACCCTGAAACACTTATGTTTTTGTCTTGAATACCTCCTGATTTTCTCCTGCCACAGCCTCATTTCTTTACAGCTGCAGTGTAAATCAAAGGCACTTTTCCCTCTGACTGCTTGTCTCACCAGATTTAGAGTGAGATCTAATGACATTACTACTGTGCTGCTCACTGTTCTCCTTGCTGGAGAGGAAGCTGTACAGAAGGTCCTGCAGTGCAAGGATCTCCTGGCTTCTGCTTCAGTAGATTTGTGCTTCTTCCACCACTCCTGCTGCTTATTGATTATTATCCCAACCGGTCCTTAGTAGTGGTGCAACGGATCGGTGACGATCCGTGATCCGAACGGGTCACCCCGTTCGGATCGGCACACACCGCGATCCGCGGCCTCGGCTTCGGCCTAGCTCCGGAGCCGCGCCCATCTTGGTATACCCGGGGGCGCGGCCGCCTTGTGACGTCATCACCCCTCGCTGCTCGTGGATTTGAACTGGCCGGTGGGAGAGACTGGTAAGTGGGGGAGATGCCCATTACATACAGAGGGAAGATTGTGGATATTACATACAGGGGGAAGATTGTGGATATTACATACAGGGGGAAGATTGTGGATATTACATACAGGGGGAAGATTGTGGATATTACATACAGGGGAAGATTGTGGATATTACATACAGGGGAAGATTGTGGATATTACATACAGGGGAAGATTGTGGATATTACAGTGGGGGGGGGGGTGACGTGGATATTAGTAATTTTTTTTTTTTTTTGCCGATCCGAAAATGATCCGATCCGTGGCTCTGATCCGAGGATCGATCCGATGCACCCCTAGTCCTTAGTAGGGTTGGGGGGACAGCTGACATGAGGAAGCAAAGCCCGGCCTCAACTGGCCTGCTGCGTACAAAGATTCAACACAAAGAAAAGCAGACTAAGGCCCAATTCACACTGTAACGCAGTGTGGCTGGAGCGATTTAACCACTCCAGCCATTCTACGTTGCCAGCTGCGCTAGGGGGCAGTGTGGTGCATGATTAATCGCATTGCACTGCTCCCCCTTTTTTTTGGCAAGCTTTATTTGAAGTGTACAAAACGTACACTTCATTCACTGCAATGTTGGGAGCGCTCTGCACTGTCTGACATTGCAGTGTGGTTCAGGCTAGTACGCTGCGCTAAAGTGTGAGCAGGACACTTAGGAAACCATTGTTTCCTGTGTGTCCCTGCTGTGATAGACCTTTAGTATGCAATAAAACATCCGTTACTGCATTTGTGAATTGGTGATGCCACCCGGTGGACCCCGCCCCCATATGACGCGACAGTCCCGGGGAATGATGGGACTGTGACGTCATATGGGGGCGGGGTCACCGGGTGCCCCCCCCATGCCTATATAAAAGTAAATGCGCACCGCGCACACGGCATTATAGCCGGAGACAGCGACGAGTCGACATCTCCAGGAGAGAAGAGGGAAGAAGGCGACGAAGATGACCGGGCCCTCGCTAGCAAAAGAGCTGAAAGAAGATAGCGGAGGCCCGGCAGAAGGAAGAAAGAACCGGAGAGCGAGAGAAGAACCAGAGAGCGCGGAGACCCCCGAAGTCGGAAGAAGACCCTCGAAGTCGGAAGAAGACCCCCGAAGCTGCCTAATAAATTACTTTAAAAACCTGTGTAGTGTTTTTATTGAATTTTTTTTCCACCAGGTGAATGGGTAGGGGTACGATGTACCCCATACTCATTCACATAGGGTGGGGGGCCAGGATCTGGGGGCCCCCTTAAAGGGGGCTCCCAGATTCCGATAAGCCCCCCGCCCGCATACCTCGACAACCAACGGCCAGGGTTGTCGGGAAGAGGCCCTGTCCTCATCAACATGGGAGCAAGGTGCTTTGGGGTGGGGGGGCCGCAGGGCGCCCCCTGCCCTAAAGCACCCATCCCCCCCCATGTTGAGGGCATGCGGCCTGGTACGGTTCAGGAGGGAGGGGTGAGGCGCTCGCTCGTCCCCACCCCCTTTCCTGACCGGCCGGGCTGCGTGCTCGGATAAGGGTCTGCTATGGATTTTGGGGGGACCCCCACGACGTTTTATTTTCGGCGTAGTGGTTCCCGTTGAAGTCCATACCAGACCTAAGGGCCTGGTATGCTCCTGGAGGGAAACCCATGCCGGTTTTTTTATTTAAAATTTGGCGTGGAGTTGCCCCTCAAGATCCCTGTTCAGAACGCAACACATGTGCGAATCAGAAGCGTGCCCATAGAACATAATGGGCCTGAATTCGCACCTGAGCCGCATGGCAATGCGCAGTGCGAATGCATCGCACATATGTGAACCAGCCTCATTGAAATCAATGTATTTTATAATGTTATGCGTATTGGTTGCGGTGTAAGCCGCAACCAATTCCCATAGTTGTGAACCCGGCCTCAAGTGTGCTCCTAGGGAGTGCTTTCTAACTGTGGGGGGGAATGTTGTGACTGGAGGAAAACAGAGATCCACACGCCCCAGAGCCGAACAGAGAAATCATGTACAAGTACGCAATTTTGCCCTTAAGGGCCGTCCTGCCGCAGTCCTTAAGCGGTTGTAAACCTTTACATATACCCACTGAAGTGACTGGCCTCAGGTGATACACAGATGAAACAAATCCTCCTGCATAAGTTGTACCTGTTTATCTGCAGCATTTTCTTCTCTACAAGTGCTGAATTTATAAGATTGAGAGTTCAGAAAAAAAGGGGAGGAGAGCTGAAAGGGATTGTAAAGGTTCCGTTTTTTTTTCACCATAATGCATCCTATGCATTAAGGTTAGAAAACATCCGATGCTTACCGGCCCCCTCGAGCCCCCATTTACTTACCTGAGCCCTCAAAAGTCCCCACGTCGAGAACGCACTCAATTTCCGCCTGGTCTTCTCGGCTCTTCATTGGATTAGATAGCAGCGCAGCCATTGGCTTGCGCTGCTGTCAATCAAATCCAAATGTCTCGAGCGTGGGGGGGGGGGGGGGGGGGGCGGGGCCGAGTCCGGCATTCATGTCTATGGAAGCAAATGCTGGACTCGGAAGCGCGCCCACAAGGTAACCCCCTTGGGAAAGCGCTTTCCAGGGGGGTTAGCTGATGTGGGGAGGAGCAGAGACAGCTGCCGAGGGACCCCAGAAGATGTGGATCGGGACACTCTGTGCAAAACGAGCTGCACAGCTGCGGTAAGTATGTTGTTTGTTTTTTTATTTGTTTTTGTTAAAATTAACCTTTACTAACATTCAAAGTTACACTCTGCAGAGGTCCAAGAGCTAATCTGAAGGAAGGGACAAAGCACCCCCCCCCCCCCCCCCCCCCCCCCACACACACACACACACACACACACACACACACACACACCACACACAGCAACAGAGCTGAAGCTGTCAATCAGCTGGAGGTCCCTCCCCGGTCACCCATTTTCCTCTTGGTTTCAGGAAAATTTGTCAGAAGTGATTCATGCTGATAGCAGAGGAACGAAGCAACAGACAAAAATTAAACATAGTTCTTTTAATAGAGACAAGTAAACACTACAGAGGGATATGCTTTGTTCATATTTCAAGTCTGAGGTTTACAACCACTTTAAATATAGTTGATTTTTTTTTAATGGATAGCACTAGTGGTTCATTAAGTTATTTTACTTTCTGCCCACACTACAGCTTGCACAGTGCAATTGTTGGGCTCACTGACCAATAGAGAGGTGCAGAAAAGACAAAAAAAAACAAAAAACAATATATTTACTCACATCTAACATTCAGTGCATTACGCTCCTTATGTAAGAGCTCCACCTGCCGGCCCCAAAGCTTTCTTTTGCCTCTCCAGTTCATCCTGGAGGACCAGTATCTTCAGACGTAAACACTCGCTCTCTTTTTTCTAAGGGGAGATCAAAGCACTTAGCCTTAAGAAGATGGAGACAGTGGACAGATGACTTGACTACCATTATTATTTTTGTACCGTCCCTTTGCACATTGAAAACTATGAAAACAAAAGTTCAAGTTTTAAAAAATTTGAAAATCAAATTCTGAAAGGACATTAACATGTTAAAAGTTTACATGAGATTTTAATGATTGGGTTTCTTTAACCACTTAAGCCCCGGACCATTTGGTAGCTAAAGGACCAGAGGTGAATTCAGAATTTTGCACTGCGCTGCTTTAACTGTAAATTGTGCGGACATGCAATGTTGTACCCAAACGAAATTTGCGTCCTTTTCTTCCCACAAATAGAGCTTTCTTTTAATGGTATTTGATTGCCTCTGCGATTTTTATTTTTTGCGATATAAACGGAAAAAGACCGAAAATTTTGAAAAAAAATGATATTTTCTACTTTTTGTTATAAGAAAAATCGAATAAACTCAATTTTAGTCATACATTTAGGCCAAAATGTATTCAGCCACATGTCTTTAGTAAAAAAAAATGTCAATAAGCGTATATTTATCGGTTTGCGCAAAAGTTATAGCGTTTACAAACTAGGGTACATTTTCTGGAATTTACACAGCTTTTAATTTATGACTGCCTATCTCATTTCTTGAGGTGCTAAAATGACAGGGCAGTACAAAACCCCCCCAAATGACCCCATTTTAGAAAGTAGACACCCCAAGGAAATTGCTGAGAGGCCTGTTGAGCCCATTGAATATTTTTTTTTTGTCCCAAGTGATTGAATAATGACAAAAATTTTTTTACAAAAAGTTGTCACTAAATGATATATTGCTCACACATGCCATGGTTATATGTGGAATTGCACCCCAAAATACATTCTGCTGCTTCTCCTGAGTACGGGGATACCACATGTGTGGGACTTTTTAGGAGCCTAGCCACGTACGGGACCCCGGAAACCAAGCACCGCCTCCAGGATTTCTAAGGGCGCAAATTTTTGATTTCACTCCTCACTACCTATCACAGTTTTGAAGGCCATAAAATGCCAAAATAGCACAAAACCCCGCCAAATGACCCCATTTTGGAAAGTAGACACCCCAAGCTGTTTGCTGAGAGGCATGGTGAGTATTTTACAGCTCTCATTTGTTTTTGAAAATGAAGAAAGAACATTTTTATTTTTTTTTCAATTTTCAAAACTTTGTGACAAAAAGCGAGATCTGCAAAATACTCACAATACCTCTCAGCAAATAGCTTGGGGTGTCTACTTTCCAAAATGGGGTCATTTGGGGGGGTTTTGTGCCATCTGGGCATTCCATGGCCTCCGAAACTGTGATAGGCAGTGAGAAGTGAAATCAAAAATTGACACCCTTAGAAAGCCTGAAGGCGGTGATTGGTTTTTGGGGTCCCGTACGCGGCTAGGCTCCCAAAAAGTCTCACACATGTGGTATCCCCGTACTCAGGAGAAGCAACAGAATGTATTTTGGGGTGTAATTCCACATATGCCCATGGCATGTTTGAGCAATATATCATTTAGTGACAACTTTGTGCAAAAAAAAAAAAAAAAATTGTATTTTTTTCCGCAACTTGTGTCAACATATAAAATATTCCATGGACTCGACATGCCTTTCAGTATATAGCTTGGGGTGTCTACTTTCCAAAATGGGGTCATTTGGGGGGGTTTTGACCTGTTCTGGCATTTTATACACAACATTAGGAAGCTTACATCCACTCTTCTAACCACTTGAAGACAAAGCCCTTTTTGACACTTTTTGTTTACATGAAAACATATTTTTTTTTGCAAGAAAATTATGTTGAACCCCCAAACATTATATATATTTTTAAAGCAAAGGCCCTACAGAATAAAATGGTGGGTGTTGCATTTTTTTTTCTACACAGTATTTGCGCAGCGATTTTTCAAACGCATTTTTTTGGGAAAAAATACACTTTTTTTAATTTTAATGCACTAAAACACACTATATTGCCCAAATGTTTGATGAAATAAAAAAGATGATCTTAGGCCGAGTACATAGATACCAAACACGACATGCTTTAAAATTTCGCACAAACGCGCATTGGCGACAAACTACATACATTTTTAAAAGCCTTTACATGTTACCCCGTTAGATTTACAGAGGAGGTCTACTGCTAAAATTACTGCCCTCGATCTGACCTTCACGGTGATACCTCACATGCATGGTGCAATTGCTGTTTACATATGACGCCAGACCGACGCTTGCGTTCGCCATTGGGCAAGAGCAGGGCAGGACAGGGGTGCTTTTTTTTTTTATTAATTTTGCTTTTTTTTTTTTTTTTTAAACTGTTGCTTCCATATTTATTTATTTTTATCACTTTTATTGTTATCTCAGGGAATGTAAATATCCCCTATGATAGCAATAGGTAATGACAGGTACTCTTTTTTGAAAAAACTGGGGTCTATTGGACCCTAGATCTTTCCTCTGCCCTCAAAGCATCCGACCACACCAAGATCAGTGTGATAAAATGCTTTCCCAATTTCCCAATGGCGCTTTTTATATCCGGGGGGGGGGGACGGGACATTCCCTTCCACTGCTTGTAAAAGCAGTCCAGAGGCTAATTAGCCACTAGGATTGCTTTTACATGAAAGCCGGCCGCTGGCTGAAAAGAATGATACCAAGATGATACCTAAACCCGCAGGCATCATTCTGGTATAAACATTCAAAGTCCAGCAACATACCAGTACGTTGCTGGTCCTTGTTGGACATGTATTGTAATCTTTTTTTTCATGCAGCCTGTTGGCTGAACGAAAAAAAAAGATTGATCGGTGGGTATGCCCACCATTGGAATACCGCCCTTCATCCACCCACTTCTAATGATGGGCATACATGCACCATTTATATATGCCGAAGCATGGGGGCATCTTCTCGCAAAAGTTATGCCGCGTACACATGGTCAGACTTTTCCACGGGCAAGCCTCGTCGGAATTTCGACCGTATGTACGCGGCATTAGGAGCAAAATCGCTCCTCCGCCCCTGCTGCCCCAATGCTTCGGCATATATGCTTTTTTTTTTAACTGTGGTGGTGAAATCACCTCCTACAGCACTGGAGTCGCAGGGATCAGGCCTGTCTCTGCGAACGCTGCAGTTATGTGTGTTGTGTTTTGCAAGTGACAGTGATCGATCGATACTGCACTTGGGTGGCCTGGGCTGGACGGAGGGGCAAAACGCAGGTGCTAGCAGGTATCTGGGCTGATCCCGCTAACACTGCGTTTTTGGGAACCCTAAACTGCTGGGGACGCTAGTATAGATCTGATCAGATATTGAGCTGATCAGATACTATACCACTAAGGGGGGTGTATGCTTCACGTGTGGGTGTTAGCGCTACTGGCACCAACCTGACGCTGCCTGGGGTGTGACGCAGACCCTCTCTGAGGCTAAAACCTAACTGATATCACCCGCCGGGCGATCAGGGGGTTAAACCTTTATTGGGTTATATACGGCAGGTGCCCTGACACTATAAAAAGCAAAAACTAACTAACCAGCGTCACCCGTAACACTGATATGGTGATCACTGGTGAAAGGGTTAACTAGGGGCAATTAGGGGGTTAAAACCTTTATTAGGTAATATATGGGGGTACCTGACGCTATATAAAAACCTGACGGCGAACCTAAAAAAAAAATTACTGGCTACCTATCGGCATCACCGACACTAAGACAACGATCATAAAAACGATTGCTTAGCGACAGTGGTGATAGGGGGTGAAAGGGTTACCTGGCGGGGCGATCAAGGGGGTTAAACCTTTATTAGGTAATATATGGGGGTACCCGACGCTATAAAAACCTGCGGCGAACCTAAAAAAAATTACTGGCTACCGATCAGCATCACCGACGCTAAGACATCGATCAGAAAAATGATCGCATAGCGACGGCGGTGCTAGGGGGTGAAAGGGTTACCTGAGGGGCGATCAAGGGGGTTAAACCATTATTAGGGGGGGTTAGGGGGCTACACTGGACCTAAAACTAAATGTAGTGACACTTTTACAGTCACAAATGTCACTGATTGCAGTGATCACTAAATAAATGGTCACTGCAATCAGTGACACTGACTGGGGGCTGGGGGTGATCTGGGGGTGTCTGGGGGGGCGATTTATGTGCCTATGTGTCCTGGTGTCAGTGTACTGTTTTGTGTACTAACCTGCATCTTCTCCTGTACGGCGCTCGGTATACAGTCCCTGACAAAAGTCTTGTCGCTTCTCTATTTTGTAGAAACTCCTGCTATTAACCTGACTTTTAATTAATCAATTGGTGTTAGAAATAGCTCCTATAAAAAGCTAAAGACCTCCCAAATGATGTTTAATGCACTGAAATAAATTAGTTTCACTGAAAAAAGATTTATCATTTAATCAAGACAGACAGGTCAAATTTTGGCAAGACAAAAGTTTTGTCGCCTATACAGAAATCGAACAACTTTACTGAAAATCCAAAAATATGTCAGCAAATTAAGTAGTGGTGCTGTGAGATCCAAATTTAATATCTTGTATGACTTCCATGAGCTTGAAGGACAGCATCCATGCGGTTTGGCAAGGATTCATACAATTTATTGATGAAGTCATCAGGAATAGCAAAGAAAACAGTCTTGCATGCCTCCCAGAGTTCATCAATATTCTTTGGTTTCGTCTTCCATGCTTCATCTTTCATCCTACACCACATATGCTCAATGATGTTCATGTCTGGTGACTGGGCTGGCCAATCCTGGAGCATCTTGATCTTCTTTGCCTTAAGGAACTTTGATGTGGAGATGGAAGTATGCGATGGAGCACCATCCTGCTGCAAAATTTGGCTTTTTTTATGGTTGGGAATATAAGAGGTAGCTAAGATTTCTTGGTATTTTAGACTATTGATGTTGCCTTCCACCCTGCAGATCCCTCGCACACCCCCATACTAGATGTAACCCCAGACCATGATTTTGCCTCCACCAAACTTCACTGTTTTCTGGGTAAATCTCGGCTCCATGCGGGTTCCAGTTGGTCTCCTGCAATATTTGCGGCGACTGTGGTGTAATTCAACAGAAGATTCATCTGAAATATCCACCTTCTGCCACTTTTCCAGAGTCCATCCTTTTAGCAGGCGGTTGCCCTTGGCAAATGCCACACGGTTTTTCAATTGTCTTTTGTTTAGTCCTGGCTTATGGGCACTGACTCGACCATGGAGGCCATTTCGAGACAGAATCGGACAAACTGTTCTGGTTGACACAGGGACTTCAGGTGACCAGGTCTCGTGGAGCTCTGCTGCAGTGGAAAATGGGCTGGCCTTGGATTTTCGAGCCAACAAACGGTCCTCTCGAGCAGTTGTCTTGCGGGGTCGGCCTGACCTGGCCTTGTCCAAAACGTCTCCAGTCTCTTCAAATCTTTTTTTTTTATCCTCTGAACTTGACGCTGAGACACATTGAAGGTGTCTGCTACATCAGTAGTGGATCTGGTCTTCAGCCTCTTGAAAATCAACACTTTAGTCTCCGGGTGAATCTTGGGCGTGTTTGCAGAGGTTTAGTTGCAGTTGAGAAGGTCTAGTGTACTGGTGTTCTTTTTATACACACCTGAGACCTAATTGATCCATTATTAGTCACAGGTGAAGCTCATATAACAAGGCGACAACACTTATGTCTTGGCAAAAATTGACTCAATGGGCTTTACCAAGCTGTGAATATTAGAATACTTTTTGTCAGTTTCGTTTTGCACTGAAACATTATTACAAAAGCTGTTGGGATTAAAATGACCCATTTCTTGTAACAAAATCTTGATTAGATATATATTGTAGCAGCACTTCAGGTCAATTTGTACACAAGCGACAAGACTTTTGTCAGGGACTGTATGTGAGCGCCCCAGGAGAGATGACCTCACTTCCTCCTTCCTGGCAGGCAGGGGAAGCTCTCTCATTCGCCGGTAGCGATCGAGAGGGGGTGGCCGGAATCGAACGGCCGTCCCCTCATGCCGGATCGCTCCCGAAGGTAAAACGACCGCTCACTGTAAAGAAGGGGGGTCCGATCGGACCCCCCAACTATACAAAGGCAATCACGTACATATACGTGATTCTGCCTGTCGGTGCCATTCTGCTGACGTATATTTACAGTGGGCGGTCGTTAAGTGGTTAAGGCCTCATTTATACTTGTGTTTGAGGGGTGGTAAAACCCCATGGCTGAGCCACATTTTTACTGGCCCTAACCCACACTCGACACCCCCCCCCCCTTGGGCCCTGTTCATGGTCGCAGCAGGGATTTTACCACCCGCCAAACACGACCCATTCAAGTGAAAAGGTGCAGTACTGCAACCGCTGACATTATGCTCAGTTGTCTGGTAATTAGGGGGATTAAAAGGAGGTTACTAAACACCTTTTAACTGCCTGTATTTTGCTGTCAAATCTCTCCATAAAGAGTACCTGTCACATGCCTTTTGCTGTCACAAGGGATGTTTACATTCATTCTGACATCAATAAAAAAAATAAAAATGCAAAAGTATAAAAAATAACAATGAATAAATAATAATAGAAAATACATTTAAAGTGCCCCCACCCCCACGCAAAGGCGACTGTCCCACACATGTGAGGTATCACTGCGAACATCAGATCATGGGCAGTAATATTAGCACCAAAGCTCAAGTGTAAAGCTAAAAGTGGTAACCTGTAAAGGCTTTAAAATCATTGCCTATGGATAATGTTTGGCATCTATTCACTCGGTGTAACTTCATCTTTTATATTATACCAAAAAATTGGATTATGTATTTTTTTTATTTGCATTAAAACATAAAAAAAATTGCAAAACCGCCCATTTGTTTTCTAGGGCCCCTGCTCAACCACTTCCGGACCGCCGCACGACTATATACGTTGGCACTTTGAAGAGGGATATCTCTGTTATGGCAGCAGCGATATCCTCGTCTTCAGGCGGCGGTCTGGTTTCCGATAATGGTGGTCTCTGCGGCAGATTTGACGCGAGATCACAGTTATCGGTGGTGGGAGAGGGGCCTTCTTGTGGCTGTGTATGGAGACGAGTGAGGGGAAGATGGCCCCCACCCGTCTCCATACCATAGAAGGGCGGAAGCGACGTCAAAACGTCACTTCTGCCCATAGCTCTTAAAAAGGGCCATTTTTTTTTTTTGCATTTTAGTCCAAATATGAGATCTGAGGTCTTTTTGACCCCAGATCTCATATTTAAGACGACCTGTCATGCTTTTTTTCTATTACAAGGGATGTTTAACATTCCTTGTAATAGGAATAAAAGTGACACAATTTTATTTTATTTTTTTAAAAGAACAGTGTAAATAAAAGGCAATATAAATCAGGAAAAAAAATATATATTTTTAAACCTGCCCCGTCCCGCCGAGCTCGTGTGCAAAAGCGAACGCATACGTGAGCAGAACCTGCATATGAAATCTCGATCGTTAGAGCGAGAGCAATAATTCTAGCCCTAGACCTCTAACTCAAAACATGCAACCTGTATAATTTTTTAAACGTCTCCCGTGGGGGTTTTAAGGGTAAAAGTTTGTCGCCATTCCACAAGCGGGCGTAATTTTGAAGCGTGACATGTTGCGTATCAATTTACTCGGTGCAACATTATCTTTCACAAAATAAAAAAAAATTGGGCTAACTTTTCTGTTGTCTTATTTTAATTAAAAAAAGTGTATTTTTTACCCAAAAAATGCGCTTGTAAGACCGCTGCACAAATATGGTTTGACAAAATATTGCAATGACCGCCATTTTATTGTCTAGGGTGTTAGAAAAAAAAAAAAGTATGTTTTGGGGTTCTAAGTAATTTTCTAGCAAAAACAAAACAAAACAAAAAACTTGTTTTTAACTTGTAAACAACATATCTGAAAAAGCAGCTCGGTCTTTAACCACTTCAGCCCCGGGCCATTTCGCTGGCCAAAGACCAGGCCACTTTTTGCGATTCGGCACTGCGTCACTTTAACTGACAATTGCGTGGTCGTGCGATGTGGCTCCCAAACAAAACTGATGTCCTTTTTTTCCCCCCACAAATAGAGCTTTCTCTTTTCTAGCAAAAATACTGATGCAAGCAAAAAGTGCCAGAAAAAACCTGGTCTTCAAGTGGTCATGCAAATATGAAAATTCGCCGATGGGTAAATATCAGTCTGGAGGAGTGAAGACCAGTGGTTCTCAACCTAAGTCCTCAAGTGCCCCCAACGGGCCATGTTTTGGGAACTTCCCTAACATAAAATTGCTTTTATCAATACCATGTAATTGATATTGATTTAAAGCAGCTGTGCAAAGTAAAGGAAAAACTGAAAAAAAGTGGCCCGTTGGGGGTACTTGAGGACTGAGGTTAAAAGGGGTTGTAAAGGTACATGTTTTTTCACCTTAATGCATCCAGCCCCCGTTTTACTTACCTGGCCCCTCGAAAGTCCCGCGCTCGTCCCCGTCATCCTCCTCGGTTCTCAGCCTGGCCGCCGATTGGCTACACTGGATGGATTGAAAGCAGCGCAGCCATTGGCTGGCGCTGCTGTCAATCACATCCAATGACGCGGCGCACCGGGGGGCGGGGCCGAGTGATACAGTCGGCGGCTATGGCCGCCGCTGTATCACGGGAGCGCGCCCGCAATAACTCCACAACACGCGAGCTCGCTCGCATTAAGGTGTGGAGTCCTTGCGAGGAGGAGCTGAGACAGCCGCCAAGGGACCCCAGAAGACCAGGATCGGGGCCACTGTGTGAAAAACGAGCTGCACAGTGATAGTATAACATTTTTTTTTTTTTTTGCAAAAAAATAACAAACAAGGGAAGCTTTAGTGTCCCTTTAAGAACCACTGGTGTAGTCCACCCTAGAAAACCCACACTCATGATGCGGAGCCTAAATAATTGAAAGAACTGAAATCCAATGAAAGGGGCAGTCAGGCCAGTACTAGATGCTGGACATGGAAACTAGGTGGGATCCATCTGATCTGCTGTAGTTTCTAATGAACATTGTGAAAAAAGCAATTTCAGTACAGGACAGGCGTCTGTACAACTGTGCAAGACTGAAGGGAAGGCTGGAGTTCAACTTTAGGCCTCATGCCCACGGGCGTTTTTTCAGCCGCGTTTTTGAGCGTTTTTTACAGCTTAAAAACACCTGTCCATGTTAGTCTATAGCTTCATGCCCACCTAGGCGTTTTTGAGCTGTAAAGAGCATAGGCGTTTGTAAGCTGTAAAAAAAACCCAGGGCCAGTGCGTTCCTCAGCGTCAGAACTAGGCAGGAAAAAACGCGAGCGTCAAAAAACGCGCAAAAACGCGCACTAACGCGCAAAAAACGCGCACTAACGCGCACTAACGCGCAAAAAACGCGCACTAACGCGCGGTCGCGTTTTTAGCTCCGACGTTTTTTTTTTTTTTTCAAAAAAAAAAATAAAAAAATAAAAAAATATTTACAATAACATGGACAGGCGTTTTTAAGCTGTAAAAAACGCTCAAAAACGCAGCTGTAAAAACGCCAGTGGGCATGAGGCCTTATAGTAAAGTAAGCATTCGCTGCCCAGAAGAAATCTCACCAGCTCGTTCCTCGATGAAGAAAGACGTAATTTCTCTTCAATCTCCGTTCCAATTTTTTGAACTGTCACTTGGGTCTGCTTGATTGCACACTGTGCCCGATGAAGCCTGCAGGAGTAAAATCATAAAATATAACAGGGGAAGTGGACACTCTCCAGCCTATATTGATTTCATTTTTTTTTTCTGCTTGTATACTTCATGTTTGCTTCATAACTAGGTCAACTATGCTATGTTGGCAGGGCACCCGGACACGCAACACAAAAGCAAAACCACGTCAAAACATCTTCCAAACACACAATAAAGAGACCTTTGATTTGGGTAAAATAAAAGAATTCAACAAAAAAGGTAGGAGACCTTTAGGCCTGAAATCTGATCCAGAAAGTTCTATAAAAAAGGTAGCACAAAATGGATTTTCAGATTTGAAGGAACAGTTTATGACAAAACATTACTTTATCATACAAACTCAATCCTCCAGACTTTTGGCCAACAGAATCCATACTAGAACATTTAACCAATCAACAAGAAACAAAGGTCACGTACTGCAAGGGCTTTACAAATCAACCCAGAACACCGGAGCCAGTCAGTCCGACCCAAGGGCCAGGAAAATGCTAACAATAGCAAATGCCACAAACATTTTGGAAGCTGCCATTATATCAAACTGACTACTTGGCTTCTGGGATCTGTCCAGTTCCAAATGTGAAAAACATGAAGTTTAAAGCCTATGTAATCCCTAACAATGAACTTCTGTTATTTGCTCCCCTATAATCTGAGAATATATATATATATATATATATACACACACACATACACACACACACACACACATATATATATATACATACATACATGCATACATACATACACACATACACATACAAACACACAGTGGCTGGAAAAAGTCTACCCCTGTAGGGGTGCGAGGACCTGGTGAGTAGGGACCCTTGAGAGGGAGCATCTGTCAAAGTCACAGGAAGATTTGTTGTCATTTAATTAGTTGCACTGTGGACACTTTGAAATCACCATACACTGTGTGGACTATAAATAGATTTATTTGGGCATTTTATAACCATTTGGTTCACAATATTTGAGGAATCAATCCCCCCTTTTTTGGTCACATGCATATCTATTGTGGTATATGACCCTTATGCAATTTAGCCAACTCACAGATACATCTAGTATTATTTATATTATTGAATATTTTCTGGCACTATTTTTGTTTAATACACTATTATCGTACCTTACATAGGGGCAATTCCAGCCTCTCATTGTGTTATCAGGCCTCTAGTGGCTTTGGGAGGTGTGGGTATGTGATTGGAAGGTTTTGTCATTTATTATATTTTTTCACCCACTTCTACTGCTATCTCCCCACCGCAGGGGACTTTGGTTTAATGATTGGAACCCAGTAACCTTTTGGGGTGACAAGCAACTAGTCCCGATATTTCCATCTCCTTTTTATTTTTGAATAAGATTAGCCTATCTTTATCTTCTGGGTCACACCTGAAGAGTGAGCAGCGCCACACCCCACAGCAATTTTTTCATTTATCTAGGATCCTCTTGTAGGATCTTAATAGGGAGGCTGCAGACACACACACACACACACACACACACACACTCCTAAGCGCGGGAATACTACTTTTTCCATATGGAAAAAGTATTCATACCAATTTGAAAATTTTCCACTTTTTGTCATGTTACAATCAATCAAAAACTTAAAAAAAAAAAAAAAAAAAAAAATATTGGGAATTTATGTGATAGACCAACACAAAGTGGCACATAATTGTGAAGTGGAAGGAAAATGATGAATGGTTTTTCATTTTTTTTTACAAATAAATAGGTGAAAAGTGTGGCGTACATTTGTATTCAACCCCCTTTACTCTGATACCCCCCCAACTAAAATCTAGTGGAACCAACTGCCTTCGGAAGTCACCTAATTAGTAAATATAGTCCATCTGTGTGTAATTTAATCTCAGTATAAATACAGCTGTTCTGTGAAGCCCTCAGAGGTTTGTTAGAGAACCTTAGTGAACAAACAGCATTATGAAGGAACACATCAGACAGGTCAGGGATAAAGTTGTAGAGAAGTTTAAAGCAGGGTTAGGTTATAAAAAAATATCCCAAGCTTTGAACATCTCACAGAGCACTGTTCAATCCATCATCTGAAAATGGAAAGGGAAGGCACAATTGCAAACCTACCAAGACATGGCCGTCCACCTAAACTGACAGGCCGGGCAAGAAGAGCAATCAGAGAAGCAGCCAAGAGGCCCATGGTAACTCTGGAGGAGCTGCAGAGATCCACAGCTCAGGTGGGAGAATCTGTCCACAGGACAACTATTAGTCATGCATTCCACAAATCTGGGCTTTATGGAAGAGTGACAAGAAGAAAGTCATAAGAAGTCCCGTTTCGCAGTTTGTGAGAAGCCATGTGGGTGACACAGCAAACATGTGGAAGAAGGTGCTCTGGTCAGATGAGACCAAAATTGAACTTTTTGGCCTAAAAGCTAAACGCTATGTGTGGTAGAAAACTAACACTGCACATCACCCTGAAGAAACCCTGTTAGTCTGAAAAAGACTTGACTGGGCAGAGTTTCACCGTCCAGCAGGAGAATTACCCTAACATACAGCCAGAGCTACAATGGAATGGTTTAGATCAGTGGTTCTCAACTCCTGTCCTCAGGACCCACTAACAGGCCAGATTTTAGGTATTACCTTGGGGAGATGCAGCCTAGAATACTGCAATCACTGAGCAGCAAATGATATCACCTGTGATGTATTTCAGTTATCCTGCAAACCTGGCCTGTTAGGCTGAATTCACACCTATGCATTTTTAGTGCTTTTTGCATTTTGCAGCTTTGCACTACAGAACGTGTTCCATAGGAAAACCATGGTAAATGGACTGTAGTGCAAATCTGCAAAAAGCACTAAAACTGCAGGTGTGAATCCAGCCTTAGTGGGTCCTGAGGACAGGAGTGGAGAACCACTGGTTTAGATCAAGGCATATTCATGTGTTAGAACGGCCCAGTCAAGGTCCAGACCTAAATCCAATTGAGAATCTGTGGCAAGACTTGAAAATTGCTGTTCACAGACGCTCTCCATCCAATCTGACAGAGCTTGAGATATTTTGCAAAGAAGAATGGGAAAAATGTGACTCTCTAGATGTGCAAAGCTGGTAGAGACATCCCCAAAAAGACTTGCAGCTGTAATTGCAGTGAAAGGGGGTTCTACAATGTATTGACTCCGGGGGGCTGAACACAAATGCACTACACACACTTCACATATTTATAAAACATTTTGAAAACCATTTATAATTTTCCTTCCACTTCACAATTATGTGCCACTTTGTGTTGGTCTATCGCATAAAATCCCAATAAAATACATTTATGCTTTTGGTTGTAACATGACAACATGTGGAACATTTCAAGGGGTATGAATACTTTTTCAAGGCACTGTATGAGTGAAAATGTTTTCCTCACAGGGGAGACCTGCACAGATAATCAGGGCACTGATCATCAGTGCAGACCCAACAGCGATGCCAATCAGTGCTGTCTTTCAGTGCTGTATATCATCAGTGAAGGAGAACAATTACCTATTTACAAAATTTTATAACAGAAACCAAGAAAACACACACAAAATGTTATATATATATATATATATATATATATATACATATACACACACACACTATTTTTATGTATTATTTATTACAAATATATATATATATATATATATTTCGGCTTTTTACATTTTCATTCGAAAAAATAAAAACTGAGTGGTGAATAAATATCACCAAAAGAAAAGTTCTATCCGTCACAAAAAAATGATAAAAATTTGGTTTGAGTACATTGTTGCGTGATCGCGCAATTTTCATTCAAAGTGCGACAGCACTGAAAGCTGAAAATTGGCCTTTGCAGGAAGGGGGTGGAAGTGCCCGGTATTGAAGCAATTAATTACACTCTTTTCTTTATTGTTAAAAATCAATAATAAAAAATAAAAGAAATTATTCAAACAGAAACAGAAGGAACCATGTAAATTATACAGTGGATGAATTGCAGATATGGTATATTTTTCTACAGTTATTTTGGTCCGGCTTGGATCAAGGAAACTCTGGACGAGGTGTGACAATTTAGTTCCTGGAACACCTGCGGCAAATACCTATGGTGAGTCACACAGCCATTTGCACTCAAGTGTGTTCTGACAGGTTTCTTACTTGCACTGGCCTGGGTAACAGACCAGTTGACTCCGTCCTTACAGAGTAGTAGAGGAAATAAAGTGCGCGTGATGCGTTGCCGGTAGAAAAGAAGTGACAAGAATCTGGAGCAGCGGATTAACATCAAATTTTGTGTGAAGATTGGCAAAAGTGCAACAAACTTTAGCGGTTACTACAGAAATATGAAAATTCTATGAAGAAATCGGGTGTTTTTGAATGGCATAAGCTGTTTACGGAGGTGGCGGGTAGATGTCCTCAATGACGCAAGAACATGGTACAAAAGTCAACCAACATTGTTACTTGGGAAATCTGAAAAGGTTACGTGAATTTGTTGGGAGGAATAGACCAGAACTCTGCCCCAAGTGGATTCTCCACCACGACCATGCTCCTGCACATAATGCGTTAAGTGTTTGCGAGTTCCTGGCCCAGAAATCTATTCCGAAACTTGACCAACCACCTTATCCCCCTGACGTAGCACCCTGCGACTTCTGGCGGTTTACAAAATTTTAAAATGCTTTTAGTCCCGGTTCACACTGGTGCGTTGTGGGGAACCACATGCTTTGGAGGGATCTTGGTGCTCTTACATGCACGTGTTCTCTGCCATATGTAGTAAGTTGCCTTACTGGATACATTTTCCTATATGCATGTTTTTAAGCGCATTTATATGTGTTTGACATTTATCACCGTTTACATTTTTAGACAGTTGTTCAATCTGTTGCTCTTGAAAAGCCCAGATGAAGACCCTTGAGTCGAAACGTGAAGGGGTACCCACAATTTGTTGGGATCTAGAGTTTCTCCTTGTATGAAGTCCTATCATCCTGTGCAAATTTTGCATTTACTGTTGCATGAATTTTATTAGTGTCTTAAGACTGTATTTAATAAAATATATATATATATAATTTGTCATAGTGGAGCCTTTCCAAAAGTCCCTTCCATAAACCTTCTGTATCTACTTGCCGGGATGTGGCACCATCATGGCTACCAAACTGGTTATTCAGAGAATAATTTTTGGGAACCACATGTGATTAGGACAGCAACATCTTACTATTTTTCTTCATCTACAGATCAAAAGGGATGAACTTTAAAGCAACCTGGCAAGTAAAAAAATTGTTTTTTTATTAAATGTTCTGCCGTTTAACCCCTTAATTTACTCTAATCAGCCTTAATTAACTCCTTATTCTCCTCCGTTTAATTATTAATTTTCCTGCCGATTTTGTTTTTGTTCACTTCTTTTTATAAACTATTAATAATTAGGACTTGTGTTTTTTTTGTTTGCTTTGTTCATTAAATATTTCTACACCTTTAAAAGGGGTTGTAAATCTTCATGAGTTTTCACCTTCATGCATTCTATGCATGAAGGTGAAAAACCTTTTGTGCTGCAGCAGCCCCCCAGACACCTTTTTCTTACCCAAGCCCGATAGTTCCATTTGATAAATTGGTGGCAGCAGGAGCCATTGGCTCCCGCTGCTGTCAATCAAATCCAGTGACACGGGAGCAGGGCTGAGTCCTGCTGTCTGCATCATTGGACGCAGCAGCAGGAATCGGGAGAGCACCGGCATGAGTGCCCCCATGGAAAGCAGCTCTCTGTGGGGGGCACTCGAGAAGAGTAGGAGCCAGGAGCACCACAGGGGGGGGGCAGAAAAGGAGGATCAAACAAAGCTTTACAATCACTTTAAAGTGGGGATACAATCACATTTTTCATTAGCATGTTATTTCAGCATTCAATACAGTGGTACATATAAGATGACTTACGATTTAAAAAACAGCCGCCGATCTGCCAAGTTACTGCATAAAGAGACTTTAAAAAAATCTTTGCTGAAGTTTTCATTTTGCTTGTGGGCATGTGAAGCCCACAAGCATTTACTTCCTGGATTGTATTGACGAGTGATTCTAGCCATAGGGGAAGCGCACTGCATCCTGGGAAATAACACACATTTCCCAGGAGCAGTAGGGAGCTAAGGGAGATGTCAGAATCTGAGGTGATTCAGAAGGCAGATTTTGTGGGATTGCATAGCAACAGGTACTTCCAGGTGAGTAAAAAAAATAAAAAAATTCAAATGTTTTTTTTTAGGCTATTATATGCACAATAATGCTATTTTGTATTTTCGGTGGAAACTCCACTTTAACATATATTTACACGTTTCACATGGAAAAAAGCACAAAATATAAAAATAATTTTTTTTGGGGGAAAATAACTTTTCAATGCTGAAGTGTACACAAAACAGCTGCGATAGGTATCGGCAATTGGTATTGGCGAGTGCTAGAAATAAAAGTATCAGTACTCGTAAAAAGAAAGGTAACGGTGCGTGCCTAATTGGATATATGTATGGGCAGGCTGAATGTATCAAGTTAAAACTATCATTCAACTTGAGTAAAACCAGATTTTACATACAATCATCAATAGCGGCTGCTATAGCCGCTAGTAATAATTAACGTCTTCTCCAGGCGGGGACGGCTTCCTTTGCCGAGACAAGACAATTGGGGTTATTTACTAAAGGCAAAACCACTTTGCACTACAAGTGCACTTGGAAGTGCAGTCGCTCTAGATCCGAGGGGGACATAGAAGAAAAATAAAAACAGCATTTTAGCTTGCACATGATTGGATAATAAAATCAGCAGAGTTTCCCCTCATTTCAGATCTACCCCTCAGATTTACAGCGACTGTACTTCCAACTGCACTTTCAAGTGCACTTTGCACTTGTAGTTTGCACTTGTAGTGCAAAGTGGATTTGCCTTTCGTAAATAACCCCCAATGGCTCGGCGGGAAGGTTTCCCCCCCATCAACACTGCCTGTCCGTGGTTGCAGGAAAGAAATTTGCTTTTTGTATGGCCAGCTGGGCAGCTGTCGCTAGAAAAATGCCGCCTCTATTCTTGTCCTGGTGACAGGAATGTTGAATTTTCAAAAGGTTAGATTACGTCTTTTTTTTTCTCTTATCATCCATGGACTGACACGGTGTCTCTTTACACTTTACACGTGGGTTATGTCCCTGCTTGCAGGAGAAGACCTAGGCAGAATGTGAGATGTTATACATACATTCTAAAAGCCAGAGCTGAACAGCCCCACCCAGGGGGCGGTCCCTCCGGACATAACCCTCCCACTACAGTCAGCAGACTTCAGTTTTTTTCTGCCTAGCAGAAGGAGAAGACGTGGCTCTCTCAGGAGCCAGTCTCCTGACCTATTTTTTATTCCTTTTCTGGAATTCTTTTTTATTTTATATTTGAGAATCTTCTATCAACTGTCGGCTGGGCAACAGGTTGGGTACAAGATATCCTCGTAGTCTTCCCTGTCCGACCATCGAGCGTGCTGATCCTCGCCTTGTGTGCGTGAGACTCAGTTCACGACAGGCCCCATGACTCCAGGGGTGGCCGGGTTGCTTTCATGCTCCCACGGTCCTCTCAAGACTGAACAGTTCCTGACTGACTGTATCTTTCGCGGTGGACCGGGCCGACAGCTACTCAGTACTGCACTGTGATAGTTCTGTCAGAAACACACCAGTGGGTCCCTCAGGGGACGGGTTAGTAGTCTCTCCTGCCTGCAGGTGAGTACAAAAAGCTGTGTTTTCTCTGTGGGGGATTTTCCCTGTCTCCCCCTGTATTTCATTGTCACTCTCTGTCACCATTGCTGGCGCTGTGCTGTGTGGGGTGCCTGGGGGTCATGCTGGTCTGCAGACATGCTTGGGGCCTTTTTTTGTGAGTTTTGGGGCCTGAGCGCCGAGTGGCGCTGTGTGTGTGCTGTTGTTTCACTCTAGCTGCGTCATGGCGGCCATCTTGCCGCGGATCGCCTCAGTGAAGTGCGGCAGCCATTTTCTTGTAGCCCGCGCGCTCTTCAGCACTAGTTTTGGCCTCTAGCGCTGCTGTAACAGCGCGAATCTCCTCACAGCTCACCAGCGCTGACACTGCGCGGTACAGACAGCGGAACTGAGCGGTCCCTGGTCCGGTTTGGTGAGTCCCCTGGGCGCCCCCTCCTCAGTCAGCACAGCCTGTGGGTGGACTTTTTATCTGAGGAGTCTCAGAGGGGGGCAATGTGGAGTCTCGGTCACCAGCTTCCCCTAAATGTCAGTGGACAACAGGCAGTGCTTCAGCACCTGCGGTCCCTAGGGACCAGTTGTGGGCAGTCCTGGAATCATTTCTGACCAGGATGGGAGCTGTGTGCAAGCGCAAGGGAGCAAAAAGCGCCCTCTCCCCACTTTACTACATGAGGGCAGTGCGCTGATTCAGATATGGGCCTAGCCACTACCGCTCAGGACCCTAGTTCTGAACGTATTGGATGGTTTTGAACAGGACATTCCTTATGTGGAAAACTCCAGTTCTGAGTCAGTAAATGACAGGGCGCTTGTTAGTGTACTCATGACTGCGGTGAGGGACACTCTCAGGCTAAAATGCTGCGGATGCAGAACCTCAGGCTGATACAGTCTCCTTTTGGTTCTTTTAAGGCCAGGCCTTCTAAAAGAGGTTTTTCCATATGTACTTTCTTTGACCAGCTCATTGATAAGGTCTGGGAAAAGCCGCGGAAGAATTTTTTTATGGTCCCGCGGCGTTTGTCTATCAGATACCCCTTGAAGATGCCCTACTTAAAAAGTGGGCTTCTCCCCCAGTGGTCGACCCTCCAGTCGCCCGGTTGAACAAGGCCATCACTCTCCCGATGGAGGGGACTCCTGCATTTGAGGACCCCACTGACAGGAGGTCAGAAGTGGTGAGCAGAGCCATGTTTGCCTTGTTGGGATCCGCCCTACGACCTGTGGTAGCGGCGACCCTTGTGTCTTAAACACTTACAGGTTGGGCAAAAATGTTGCACCTAGCTGTACAGGAGCATATTCTTCCTCCAGACACAGTTGCTCTGGCCCACCAACTGGTTCAGGGCCTGGTTTCTGTGTGCGACGCCACGCTGAACGCGGCCCCTTTAATATCCAGGGCCTCTGTCTCGGCGCTGGTATTGCGTCGTCTTATCTGGTTGAAATGCTGGTCTGCTGACCTAGCCTTAGGAAGCTCCTGACGGATCTACCATTTAAAGGCGGTAGACCTTTCGGTGCTGCTCTGGATGACATCGTCATGGTTGTCACGGGAGGTAAACGCACTCTTCTTCCTTAGACTAGCAAGGGTGAGGAGGCCCGCCGCAAACAGGGGCCTTCCTTTCCAGCAAAACGGGGTTTTTTCGTCAGTCAGAGTCCACAGGTAGGCCCTCTCAGACTGACGGCAGTGCGGCTGGTGGGCACAAGTGCCCCTGGGTGCCTAAGCCAAACAAGCGGCTCCCAAGCCCGCCTCCGCGTGAAGTCTTGCCTCCGCCCGACTCTGGGGTGGGGGGACGACTTCGCAGGTTCACGGATCGGTGGACCTCCCGAATCTCCGACTGGTGGGTGTGCGAGGTGGTCACCTCAGGATATAGGTATTCCGATCCTGGCCCCCACACAGATTCTTTCCCTTGAATCTTCCTCTCCTTCCTACCTGTCGGGCAGCCCTCTTGGGGGCTGTACAGGATTTGATCAGGTCCGGAGTGATTGTGCCGGTTCCGTCACAGGAGAGTTTAAGGATTCTACTCGAATCTGTTTGTCGTCCCAAAAATAGGACGTGGTTCGACCTATCCTGGACCTCAAGGCCCTGAATGCCTTCGAGAAGGTGCAGAAATTCCACATGGAATCCATTTGCACGGTGATCGCTACACTCCAAAGGGATTTTCTTCTGGAGTCCTTGGACTTCAAGGACGCCTACTTGCATGTTCCGATCTGCACAAGTCACCAGAAGTTTCTGCGCCTTGCGATCAGCGAAGTCCACTATCGATTGTGGCTCTTCCTTTCGTCCTTGCCTCGGCACCAAGGGTGTTCACCAAGGTGCTTGCTCCGGTTCTAGCCTTCTGTTACAGCGAGGTATTGCTGTCGTGGGCTATCTTGACGGTCTTCTTCTATGAGCAAAATGTGGCTCAGACTTAGAGGAAAGGTGACGATCGTCAATTAAACCCTCAGGGACTTCGGGTGGTTCCTGAACATTCAGGAGTCAGTCCTGGTCCCGACTCAGTGTCTGGAGTATCTAGTTCTGGACTCCTTGGAGGCAAAGGTATCCTACCTCTGGAGAAGTTGCTGACACTTCAGTCTGCGGTGCGGGTGCTGACATCCCGAAAATGGTTGTCAATCCGTTTTTTGCATGAGAGTCCCGGGACTCGTGGTGGCCTCCTTCGCGGCCATTCCATATGCCCAATCACACACCAGGGCATTGCAGAAGGAGATCTTGTCCACCTAGGACAAATCCCCGTTGTCCTTGGATCTTCGGATCCAGGTGATTCACCTGGTCAGGGCGTCCCCGACATGGTGGTTGAGACCCTCGGCTCTTCGGTCCGGAAAGTCGTTCCCCTCCCATCCAATGGACGGTACTCATGACGGACACCAGCCTGACGGGCTGGGGTGGAGTCCTGTCGGCTCAAGGCCTTGGACTCCGGACGGGCCCGTTTACCAATCACTGTTCTGGAAATACGGGCCATCAGACTGTGTCTCTCCTCAGGTCGGAGAGAGTATGGGGTCGCTCCATCAGGAGTCAGTCGGACAACGCCACGGCGGTGGCGTATGTAAACCGTCACGGGGGGACTCGGAGCTCAGCTGTGGCTTACGGGGTAGTCCGTATCCTGAAGTGGGCCGGAAGAAACGTGCCGGCTCTGTAGGGGCGGACTATCTGAGTCGCCAAGTGCCAGACGCCGGACCAGGAAGAGTGGTCCTTGCATATTTCAACTCCTTTGCCGACGGTGGGGCACGCCGGATGTGGACCTGATGGCCTCTCGACTCCGTCGCAAGGGTCGAGGTTGTGGCCAGATCCAGGGATCCTTGGGCGATGCGTTGGTGGCCCCATAGGGTCCTTATCGCCTGATATAAACTCCGGTGATCCTAATTGTTCCGGATTGGCCTCAGCGTCACTGGTATGCTGATCTGGTACGTCTCGTTGCGGACGTTCCCTGGCGGTTGCCGATGAGGGAGGACCTTCAGTCTCAAGGTCCTATGTTTCATCCGGCTTACAGTCTCTGGCTTTAACGGCAGGGCTGTTAAAAGCCAGGTGTTGAGGGACCGAGGTCTCTCGGACTCTGTCATTTTGACCATATTACCGTGCCTGGAAAGCTTATATCGCCATATGCAAAGCGCTGGACTGGCGTCCTCGGACGTATTCCGTCCCCAGAATCCTGCGTCCTCTGCAGTGTGGAGTGACCCAAAAGCTTGCTTTGAGTACCATCAAGGATCAGATTTCGGCCTTGCCCGTCTTCTTTCAACGACCTCTAGCGGGTCATTTCTTGGTTAGCACCTTGTGTTGGGGGTTCGCCATGTGCTCCCTCCTGTCAAGCCTTCTCTCCCACCGTGGGATCTGAATTTGGTGCTCTCGGTCCTCCAGGAACCTCCTTTCGGGAATATCCGGGATATTCCTCTCTTGTCTTGTCTCAGAAGGTGGCCTTTTAGTGGCAATCACTTCTGTTTGACGAGTGTCTGAGTTGGCGGCTTTGTCCTGCAAGTCGCCATATTTAGTCATCCATAAAGATAAGGCGGTGTTGCATCCGCGACCTTCCTTTTTGCCAAAGGTGGTGTCTACCTTTCACCTACATGAGGACATTGTCCTCCCGTCCTTGTGTCCTCACCCATCGCATCCCAGAGGGTTTGCGCTGCACATATTGGATGTGGTACGAGCCTTACGGGTGTACCTGTCTGCTACTGCTTCTATTCGGAAGTCCGACTCACTGTTTGTGACTGTCCCTGGTCCATAACAGGGCCAAGTGGTTTCGTCTGCCATCATTTCTAGGGGAATCAGACAAACCGTCATTCAAGCCTATGCTCTCAAAGGGCGGGCGCCTCCCTTTCCGGTAACGGCGCATTCCACCAGGGCAATTGGTGCTTCCTGGGTTTTCCGACATCAAGCGTCGGTTGCACAAGTGTGCAAGGCGGCGACCTGGTCGTCTGTTTATGCCTTTTAAGTTTTTTATAAGGTTGATGTGGCTGCATCTTCGGATGCTTCCTTCGGCCGCAGGGTGCTGCAGGCCGCTGTTTAAAGTTGCGACTCCTCCGTTGAGGAGATCTGCCTTCTTGGAGTGAAAGTTTGGTTTTTCCATTTATACTGCTCCCATCCCTCTTTACACGTGGGATGTCCCAAAGCAGTGTCAAGTGTAAAGAGACACCGTGTCAGTCCATGGATGATAAGAGAAAATAGGATTTTTTGTACTCACCGTAAAATCCTTTTCTCTGACATCCATGGATTGACACGGCACCCACCCTTCCTTTTAAGTTTGTACTGCTTTGTTACGAACTGAAGTCTGCCGACTGTAGTGGGAGGGTTATGCCCGGAGGGACCGCCCCCTGGGTGGGGCTGTTCAGCTCTGGCTTTTAGAATGTATGTATAACATCTCACATTCTGCCTAGGTCTTCTCCTGCAAGCAGGGACATAACCCACGTGTAAAGTGTAAAGAGACACCGTGTCAGTCCATGGATGTCAGAGAAAAGGATTTTACGGTGAGTTTAAAAAAATCCTATTTTTTTAGGTCTGGAGACAGTGTCACCAGGGCAGATCGAGACAGTAAATCGCTCTAATTGGTATACAAAATAGTAATACAACCTGACAGGGGTTCTAACCCCTCACCATCCCCAAACTTTAAAAAAAAAAATACACCAAACAATTCTGAGCACATTGTGCAGAAAGATGGAGGTTTTAAGACTGCAGGCGATAAGAACTGGTTTATTCATCTTGTATCCCCTTCAAGCTTTACTTGCTAAACAGCGCACAATATTACACAGCGGTAGGTCTCCTAACAAGCTGCAATTCCCTTTAAAACCACCCAGACACTGAAATGATTAGGATCCTATTTAACGGTAAATCTAGTCTCCGATCTAATATCCGAGTCGGGTTTGTTAGCATTTTTCAGTAACGCTGTCTAGACAGAAAAGAATGACAATTTCAGGTGTGAAAGTGACTTGCAAGAATAGCAAGTTGACAAAAAGCAAGCCATGACACCCCGTGTGCTTTCATCAGCGAAGGTGTGAAAGAATTCTGATAGGACTGAAAGGAGAAAACATTAAACATTTATGCCCATGAAATGATTACAGCGGGCGAATTTGTAAGCAGTTTGTACGTGGAACTGAAAAACTCTGCATATTTGTTAACCAGTAGACGCTTGGGAATTTTGAAATACATGAGTTCATCTGTGTTCTGATGGCCATACACACTACAATAAATGATCAATTTAAAATTTCTGATCAATCTTTCAATAGGAATCTAGGATCTATAGCCAACAACCCCCCTCTGATCAGTGTACCATACACAGGGAAATTTATTTGGATCGATAGTTAAAGTGGAAGTAAACCCTCCTATCATTTTCAGGCAAGGAAGCTGCCATCTTGGTCTCTGTTTAATCTTCAACTGCCATGTTGCTGCACATGTGATCAGCTATGACACCAGCCATTGGATGGTTTGACAGTTTGGTTGAGAGCACAACTAATGTGACAGTTGGCATTTCCGGCATGCCGGGAATGCAACTTTTTTGAAACTATTAAATCGTTGGGTTTACTTCCGCTTTAAAAATACGATCATAACTAACAATCGTAAGTTACTGATTGCATCTCTGTTTCCATCATGTAACCTCATAATCTGATCAATTGAAATACGATCGTATCCACAAACAAAGCATTTCGGTGCTGCAGATAGATGCAAAATTATCAAATCGGAATCTGTCTGTACTGGCAGCGCTGGCTGAAGGAGTGCAAGCAGTGGAGACTTTAAAATTCCTAGACCATTGAAAATGGCTTTGCGGGAGCCCTGACAGTTTAGGATCACGGGAGGCAAGTACAGGGGGGACTGGCAGGTCGGGGAGGGAATCCGATGTTGGGTCACCTTTAGAGATGCACCGAAATTTCAGCCACCTAAACATATTGGCTGAAAATGGTGTTATCTGCGTTTCGATTATCTGAAAAGCGCACGCGATTTTACCACTTTAACGTGACTTTACCGTGCTTATGGTGTCCTTTTCATAGGTCATGCGACTCAAAAACTGCATAAAAAAAAAAACATGGGTGCGTGATTGATGCGTGTTCAATGCATTTCAGCAGGGATGTGCATTTTTGCTGTGTCTTTTTAAAAACATGATCTGCTCTGCGCCAGATCATGTACCTTGCACGCCGAGGTAAAGAGCGCACCCAGGCACCCCGTATCTGCTGTCAGCTGTTGATTGGTTGCTGGCCCCCAACGATCAGTTCCGAACTAAGGATGAGCTCAGGCATGTTTGGAACCCGCACGTGCAGAGCCCGCCAGGAAGTCGGCACTGCACTGCGCTAATCACAGGCAGTGAGACATTTCCCGATCTCTACAGCCACCGATCAGAAAAAAAAAGTCTCACTGCCTGTGTTTAGAGCACCTGGCGGGCTCTGCACGTGTGGGTTCCGAACATGCCTGAGCTCATCCTTGCTCTGGACATTACCATAGAGAGCCCTGTGTAGGTAAACAAACACAGGGCTCTCTGACAGCTTTTTTTTTCTCTACCTGTAAAGCACATTGCTTGGTAAAAGCAGCACACACAGTACACAGTAACACATGTTGGCCACACATTTAGGCCAGGTTCACACCTATGCAGGTTGCATTGTGCATTTTTCAATACAGGTTTTTGATCCATTGAAGTATATGGAACCAAAAGCCAGAAAAAAGTCCCAGGTCCTTTCCAGAAAATGCACAGATGTGAACTACATCCATAGGAAACCATGTTAAATGGACTGTAGTGTGTTTCTGCAAAACTGAAAACGCATTCTAAAATATGCATAGATGTGAACCAGGCCTCAACCCCTTTGATCACCCTAGATGTTAACCCCTTCCCTGCCAGTGTCAGTAGTGACTGATCAGTGCTTAAAATATGCACTGTCACTGTATTGTCCTAGATTGTAAGCTCTAACGAGCAGGGCCCTCCGATTCCTCCTGTATCGAATTGTATTGCAATGGTAATGTCTGCCCTTGTGTTGTAAAGTGCTGCAAAAACTGTTGGCGCTATATACCGTATTTTTCGGACTGTAAGACGCACTTTTTTCCTCCAGAAATATGGGGGAAAATGTCCCTGCGTATTATAGTGCAAATATATGACAGGCCCCACCCCCCGCTGCTGCTGGAACCGCCCCCCGCCACACAGCCCCTGCCACCGCCCCCCGCCGCCACCACCAGAAGAGAGGCAGGAAAGCGGGGGACAGACTTCCAAACCCCCCGTGGGCGCCGGGCGATCTTCCGGCTGGTTCCCGAGACAGAAAACAGAGCATTCGGCCGCTCGGGCTGCTCTGTCTTCTGTTCGGTGGAAGAGGTAAGGCTGCATTTGCAATGGTCACTCTGCATTTACTATGGCACTGGAAAATATTTTAGTACACCATTTGGTTCAGAATATTATTTTTTTTTCTTGTTTTCCTCCTCTAAAACCTAGGTGCATCTTATGGTCAGGTGCGTCTTATGGTGCAAAAAATATGGTAAATCCTGTATAATAATAAATATTGGTGTCGCTGGTTCCCAAAAAAAAGTGTCAGTTTAGGTGTCCGATTTGTCTGCAGCAATATCGCAGTCCCGCTATAAGTCACTGATCGCCGCCATTACTAGCAAAAAAATAAATTAAAATTCCATAAATATATCCCCCTATTTTGTAGAGGCTATAACTTTTGCGCAAACCAATCAATCTACGCTTAGTGGGATTTTGTTTACCAAAAACATGTAGCAGAAAGCATATTGCCCTAAATTGAGGACATTTAAAATTTTTATTGCATATGTTTTATAGCCAAGTAAAAAAAAAAAGTGTTTTTTTCAAAATTTTCATTTTTTGGGGGGTTTATAGAGCAAAAAATAAAACGCAAAGGTGATCAAATACCACCAAAAGAAAGCTCTATTTGTGGGGGGGGGGGGGGGGGACGTAAATTTTGTTTGGGTACAGCGTCGCACAACTGCGCTATTGTCAGTTAAAGCGACGAGGCGCCGTATCGCAAGAAAATGGCCCGGGCATGAAGTGGATAAATCCTTCCGGGGCTGAAGTGGTTATGTATTACCTTGGGGAGATACAGACTAGAATACTGCAATCACTGAGCAGCAAATGATATCACCTGTGATGCATTTCAGTTATCTTGCAAACCTGGCCTGTTAAAGTGGTTGTAAACCCACCTATGCAACTTGCACCTACAGGTAAGCCTAGATTAAGGCTTACCTGTAGGTGTTTGCAATATCTCCTAAACCTCCACGGTTTAGGAGATATTTTCCAAAAAAGAATGCACCGTTGTCTACGGTGCATGCGTGCCATAGACAACGGTGCTGCCGCACTGTCAATGCATGTTTTATCAATGAATAATGCCGGCTTTGACGCATGCGCGGTGACGTTATTGCCGCTCCGGCCAATCAGAGTGCCGAAACCCGGAAGTAACCTTCCGGAGCAATGTCTGTGGCCAGAGGGGGAGACGAGGACGGCTTTGATCTAAGGTAAGTAATGCATAATGAGCTAGTATGCTAGTCATACTAGCTCATTATGCCTTTCTCTTGCAGGTTATTCTTTTAAAAAAAATATATATATATATATATATTTGGGTTTATAACCACTTTAAGCCTCATACACACAATTAGATTTTCATCGGACAAAGCGTAGGCCAGGAACTTGTATTGCATACAAACGGCAAAGAATTGTTGGCCAACACACACGAAAACTACGTGGGTTTTTCAGCTCTTTAGCGCCACCCTTTGGGCAACGTCTGCTAATGTTGTGTTATGGTTAGCATTGCTTCCGAGCATGCGTGTTTGGACTTGTGTACACACGATCAGAAAATCCGACAACACACAATTGTTGGCAGACAATTTTAAAGCATGCTATCCAACATTTGTCCGCGGAAAAAAACCGACAATTGTCCAATGGAGCATACAAACTGTCGGATTTTCCGACAACAGCCTGTCATCACACAATTCCCGTTGGATAATCCCATCGTGTGTACGAGGCTTATAATGGGTCCCGAGGACAGGAGTTGAGAACCACTGCCCTAAGGCCTCATGAGACTTCCAATACACAGGGTTGAACTTTTCTCACCATCTGCAAGACAAGCACATGAAACCCGCCTCCTAAATGCCAAAATGGAAACGAACTCCCATAGCTTTGTTAAGCCTACCCACTGGACAAAGAAACCACACTGGCATGCAAGTTGAGTGGGGGACCCTCTGGCCCCTTGTGTATTGGCTTCCTCCCCTTGTGATATACAGTGGTCTCCGCTTACTGTCAAGACATTGTGTAACTGTTGTTAGGGAGGCATTTTGGGGACTTTTACAGGCTGATAAAAGGAGAAGGTCAGTGCAATGTGTAGCTAACCACAGCACGAGGAGTCCCAATCTTCAAAACGGCGACGAGCTGGAGATCTATTTCATAACTTGGTTGCTCTCACGTTTTTGAGTTTCACCCTAGTTTGCAGCTAGGCTGTGATTACATTTGACCTCAGTTATGCTGTTTGTTTTAGCTATTACTATGTAAGAAATCTAGTACTGTATACATTTATCTGTTTTTCTGATATCAGCAAAGTGCGCAGATCAGATTCAGCGGATTACTTTTGTTTTAGTTGAATCCGTGCTTTGCCAATCCAGACCTACACCCCTGTATAGACTTGCTTCACGTTCACTTGCCGGCTGCTCCATTCGCCCAAGGGAGTGAAAGCAAAGCCCCGTGTTACCTACAAATTGATGAACTCACAGCTCACACAGGGATATGGACTCAAATGTGAGTGCACCAATTAGCTCTTATTTTTAGGCTCTGGGTGCTGAATGGGATCGAAAGAAAGATCATTTATATTGCTAGGAATGGACAGATTCATGTGAACCTGTTGCTTTGAAGACCAACCCCAACCTAAAGTAGCACTAAACCATATCCTTATTCTCCAAAGCCAATCAAGTGTTACTAAACCCACAACAGTAAAATCAGTCTGTATATGCAGTAAAGCGTGCTTGTTATACTCCCTGTGGAACCTAAGGGGTTAATCCTTTATTGCGTAAAAGGGCTGTTTGATCCCGTCTTGTCTGTTCCTCCCCTTTTTTCACTGTCCCCAAACCATCTCCTGATAGAACAGAGCCTTGGGGGCAAGCTGCACATGCTCAGTTTTGGTGTGTATTGCTAAAGTTTTTTTTAGGGGTTTTTTAATTTTTTTGGGAGTGCATGTGATCAGTACGAGGGCCAATCAGCACTGTCCAGACAGAGGGTCAGGGATCCTGCATCCTCATAGGACAATTAGGGGAGAATAAAAACTTCTCCAACAAGCTTTAACCGCTTGCTGCCATCATGTTGCGGCAAGGTGGCACGTTCCCAAGAATCGCCGTAGCTGTACGTCAGCTCTGGGGAACTCGCTTTGTGGGTGCGCGTGCTCCCATTGGCCAGCAGACCCGATGTCTGCCGGCCACCCACGATTGTTCCCCGCAGTGACAGAATGGGGATCTGCCTGTGCAAACAAAGCAGATCTCCGTCCGTTCTGACGGAGGAGTTCACACAGATCCTGTCTTTCTGCTAAGCCCAAAGATATATCTGTGCATTTCCTCAGTCACGCAGTCCCCCCATACAGTTAGAAAACACACAGTGAGGGAACACATTTAACTCCTTACTTGCCCCTGACGTTAACCCATTCCCTGCCAGTATAATTAGTACAATAGCCGTGCATATTTTTAGCACCGATTACTGTAATAATGTCACTGGTTCCCCCAAAAAAATCAAAAAATGTCAGTTAGGTGTCTGATGTGTCACCCACAATGTCGCAGTCCCGCAAAAAATCACTGATCATCGCCATTACTAGTTTAAAAAAAAAAAAAAGCCATAAATCTATCCCCTATTTTGTAGACGCGATAACTTTTCAATATGCTTAACTAATCAATACACTTACTGCAATTTTTTTACCAAAAATATATAGCAGAATACATATATCGGCCTAAACTGATGAATACATTTTTTTTTTGGACATGTTTTATAGCAGAACGTTTTTTAAATTGTCGCTTTTTTTATTTTTTTCCCAACTATAAAAAAAAAAAAGTGATCAAATACCTCCAAAAAAAAGCTCTATTTGTGGGAAATAAGGATGTCAATTTTGTGTGGGTACAACGTCGCACAACTGTCAGTTAAAACGACGCAGTGCCGTATCACAAAAAATGGCCTGGTCAGGAAGTGGGTAAATCCTTCCGGAGCTGAAGTGGTTAACCAGACACTGATAGAAGTCACAAGACTGCTATATACTGCTGATGTGAAAAGGCATTTAGCAGTTTATATTTACAAAAATAATTGCATTTCCATGTTCTGTGTACTGGGTAGCCCAGATATAGTGAATGCAGAGTCCTGGGTTTAGTGACACTTTACTAGCCCTGTAATGCATTTCTTATGAAATTATAGATAGACATGATCTTTTGAAGCAGAGAGCATTAGAAGTTATTTTCTTTGCGTGTGACTTCAGATCGGCAACCCCCTCCCACACAAAGTTTTACATTTTTCTTCATTCATGCCGTTTATGATGTTTAGGGTCAGCCTTCTCCCCTTTTGTCTTAGAATGTGTGGTCCCCAGTCATTCAGAGAGCTGGGCTGACATAACGACAACAGCTGGTTACTTACACAATGTATTATCAGCGCAGGGTGCCATTTTGACACACACTACCAGTGGGTGTGTCTACAACACCCTGGGTTTACAGGTAGTGGGTTAAATGACTAGGTGTCATTCAACCTGGAAGAGTGGGAGCAGGAGCAAACCCTATGAGGGATACAACACCGAAGAGGGTCAAATTTAGCAGTAATTTGCTACTTTTTTTCCCCTGTACAATGTTTTTTTAATTGAAAAAAATATTGTAAAAAAACAGGAGTATACATGTGAAACAAATAATTCCTGCGCAGGGGACATAGACAGTAAAGTAAAGTAAAAAAGTGATCACAGAATAGTTTTAAATTTAGAAGGCTATATAGTCCAACTACATTCTGCCAACGGTGCTGGAGGCAACAATGAATATCTGGGCTCTGGGACCCAGGGCTGAGTATAAAGAGAGGGAACGAGGGGGGGGGGGATCCCATTTACTGGAGGTAGGGGGATCATGACCAAAATGCAGGTGATGGAAGGAAGAAAGAAAAAAAGGGGGGGGGGGGGAGAGCTGAGAGAGTAGAGAAATAAGGAGAAAAGGGGCAAAGCAGGACTAGGAAGAGGAAAGAGGTTGCTGCAGGTTAGATAACACATTATGGTGGACAGGAGCACCCAAGCTAGGTGGGTTCAGGGTCGGAAGAGCATATGACTACCATTGGGCCCAGGGGGAAAAAAAAGGGGGGGGGGAGCCGAGAGAGTAGAGAAATAAGGAGAAAAGGGGCAAAGCAGGACTAGGAAGAGGAAAGAGGTTGCTGCAGGTTAGATAACACATTATGGTGGACAGGAGCACCCAAGCTAGGTGGGTTCAGGGTCGGAAGAGCATACGACTACCATTCGGCCCAGGGAAAAAAATAAAAATAAGGGGGGGGGGCAGTGGTGGCCCACAGGTCGGACTTTCAAGGCACAATGAACAGTGGAAAATATACAAAATTACTACAATATTTATTTAGAGTTGTACATGGTACACAAAGAACATTTGAGAGAATTAAAAAGCACACATCTTACACAAACTCCTTCTCCCCACAAGGTATCCTTTGTGTTTTTTGTTTGTGTGCCATATGACACGATGATGCTCTATTTTTAAGATGTGTGCTATTACGTTACAAAATTGTAATGTATATGTTTTATCCTAGATAGTGAGACCGGTTTTCTTTTTCCAACGATCCCTGAAAGTGGTTGTGAACCCACCTTAGAAAACTTGCACCTACAGGTAAGCCTAGATTAAGGCTTACCTGTAGGTGCAAGAAATATTTCCTTTTACCTACACGGTTAAGGAGATATTTACTATAAATACAGCGCCAATGGCGTCACACGCATGCGCACTAGCTAGCATGCGTGTGACGTCATCGCCGCTCCCGCCAATCCCAGCGTCGATACACTGACGGCAGTGACAGGACATCGAGGCAAGATGGCGGTGGAGGGGAACGACGAGCAGTTCGGGGGCTTCGATCTCAGGTAAGTCATTCATAATGAGCCAATATGCTATGCATACTAGCTCATTATGGCTTTCTTTTGCAGGGGGTAAAAAAAAATAAAATCATGGGTTTACTTCCTCTTGAATGTGTCCCGACGAAGCTAGACAGCAAAACGTATTGACGTACAGGCAGTGGTGTATTTAGGTTTTGTGCTGCCCTAGGCCTGACTAAACTTGCGCACCCCCTAATTTAAATATGACCCACCCCTTCCTGTCAAAGCCACACCCCTTCCCTTTTAAGACCCGCCCTGTCATCTTCGTGGGAAGAGGACAGAGGGACGCCGCCGTGGGAAGAGGACAGAGGGACGCCGCCGTGGGAAGAGGACAGAGGGACGCCGCCGTGGGAAGAGGACAGAGGGACGCCGCCGTGGGAAGAGGACAGAGGGACGAGGACAGAGAGGGATGTTGTGGCGGTCAATAAGGCCTAGAGAATAGCAGGCTAGGCACTTCCTAATGGCTTAGTCCCTGGGAATAGTAATGGATAATGGCCAACAGGCCCTCTTACCAGACCCAGCGAAATCGCAACAGTGATCCCTCTGGCTGGACGTTCGCTCACTCTGGGTTGCACGGGGTGACTCTAGTCAGTAGTGTAGCATGTCTGTATCCTGGCAGTGGCTCGGTCTTTCTCCCTCTCTGGTGGTGCAGGCACAGCGTGGCTCCCTGGTAGTGCGGGGCACAGCGTGGCTCCCTGGTAGTGCGGGGCACAGCGCGGCTCCCTGGTAGTGCGGGGCACAGCGCGGCTCCCTGGTAGTGCAGGGCACAGCGCGGCTCCCTGGTAGTGCAGGGCACAGCGCGGCTCCCTGGTAGTGCGGGGCACAGCGCGGCTCCCTGGTGGTGCAGGTACAGGGGTACAGTGTGGCTCCCTCTCTGGTTTCCCCTAGCACAGTATTTTCTTTTGCTCCTTGTCTAACACCCCCTCTCTCCCCTCCAGCAGAGTGCTTGCATGCTGGGGGCTGTAGCTTGGTGTCTATGGACACACTGGGACCGGAACTACATTTCCCATGATGCCCCAGTCTTCTGATTGGCCCTCTGCTGTGGGCAATCATGGGGAGGGCGCAGTGAATCCAATTAGAGCCGCTCTCTCTCTCTTCGGGTTACAGAAAGGGAAGGGGGGCGGCGGGGGAGATACAGACAGCCCGCAGCTCTCCTCTCCCTGTCACAGCGCCGCTGCTCTATTTGCCAGAGAACTTGGCAGCAGCGCTGTGACAGGGAGAGGAGAGCTGCGGGCTGTCTGTATCTCCCCCGCCGCCCCCTTCCCTTTCTGTAACCCGAAGAGAGGAGAGAGAGAGCGGCTCTAATAGGACTTGCCGCGCCGCCGCCCAGCTTCCTGCCCGCTGTTTCCCTCCCCATCATTGGCCACAACAGAATCACGCTTGACGGCTCCTCTTTCAACTGCTTCCTGGCCCCCTTCGCACCCGGCGCGAGTCACTGCACTGATAGTGGCCCTGCGTGCGGGAGTCGGGAGGAGGGCGCAGGTGCAATATTCGTGTCGGGGGGGCGGCCGGCCGCCCCCCGCAAAGTGCCGCCCTAGTCGGCCTAGGCCAGAATACAGCACTGCTCGGAGGGGCTCGGAGCACTCCCTATCATGTATTTTATACATGTGCTTTTTTAAATTTTCTCAAATGTTCTTTGTGTACCATGTACTACTCTAAGAGCCGGTTCACACAGGGGCGACTCATCAGGCGACTCAGCTGCCCGACAAGTCGCGCTCCGCTCTATTCAATGGAACCGTTCTAAAAGGAGCGACGCAAGTCGCTCCGACTTAGAAAAAGGTTCTTGTACGACTTTGGGGGCGACTTGCATTGACTTCTGTATTGAAGTCATTTTGCAAGTCGCCTCTCAATTCGTCTTGAGATCGCCTTGCCGAGTCGCCCCCAAAGTCGTGCCGCCCCTGTGTGAACCGGCTCTCAATAAATATTGTAATAATTTTGTATATTTTCCACTGTTCATTGTGCCTTTAAAGTCCGACCTGTGGGCCGCCACCACTGCCCCCACCCACCTTTTTTCCTTATATTTAACTTTCTACGGAGTCATGAAGTGATTTGCTACATTTTTTTTTTTTTTTTAAGATAATGTCCTAAAGAACTTTAACAGCTAAAGTTGTGTATGAGTTTCCAGTTGCTATAAAATCTCCATGACTGAATAAGGACTGCTAATTTTCACAGAAAAGGTACAGGATACTTTGACCCTAGTATTAAAAAACAAAACAAAAAAATACCTTCACCCAAAATCAAAATAAACATTTAGTGAATGCTGTGATTGGCAGATCTCCTCAAAACGAGTACGAGGAGAGGTCACCAATGTTCCACCCAAGTTTCAGGGGCACAATCACCCTGAAAAGTCTCCAAACTTTTGGCGCAATTAACATAAATATTAAAACACAGCCTAGCAGAGAAAAGTAGGAATAGTAAAACCTTAAGCTCTGGAAACCTCCGATATGGTCTTCATACATGACAAGTCAAAACATATGGTTACAGCAGCTCCAGTCAACCATATCAGATTGCAATGAACCATCAAGAAACTGCTTGCTGAATGGAGGGAATCTCTTCCGAGGTCCAGGGGCTTAGAGGAAAGATCTCAGGGTATTAATAATGATTGCCTCAGTGACAGGCATTCAATCAGGAAGGAACGCTGCAAATCTTCCTGTGCTCAGGAAAACGTCAGTTCCCAGTTGAAGAGGCTCGCCTGCGGCAGCTATGCTTAAATGGCAGCGGAAACGGCTTCACTCATGCAGACGTAACACGTACGGGTTCCTGTTCTGCTAAACGTGTGAGACGGAGGGATGTTATTGCAGGGACTGCGGTGAAAAACGCCACACTATGTGCTTAAGAATAACAATTAATATGCAGTAATGTGTGGCTGGAACAACATTCTAAAACGCATTCCCCTTATTTCATGATGAGGCTATTGGGGGAAACAAAGTCCACAGGGAGGGGAGAGCTTGGGCAGGTTTCAATGATCTTGGTTAGAAAAAAATGCAAGGGAATGGATACTGTTACATTTTTTTTCTACAGAATGTAATCAAAGCAGAAGTTCAGGTTTGCGTACCCATTAACATTCACCATACACACATACATACACACGAACTTTAATGGCGCCCCAGCCTTAGTCTGTAGAGTTCAATATTGAGTTGGCCCACTCTTGGCAGCTATAACAGCTTCAACTCTTCTGGGAAGGATGTCCACAAGGTTTAGGAGTGTGTCTATGGGAATGTTTGACCAATCTTCCAGAAGCCCATTTGTGAGGTCAGGCACTGATGTTGGACGAGAAGGCCTGGCTCACAGTCTGCGCTCTAATTCATCCCAAAGGTGTTCTATCGGGTTGAGGTCAGGACTCTGTGCAGGCCAATCAAGTTCCTCCACTCCAAACTCGCTCATCCCTGTCTTTATGGACCTTGCTTTGTGCACTGGTCCAAATCATTTGGTGGAGGGGGGGATCATGGTGTGGGGTTGTTTTCAGGGGTTTGGCTTGGCCCCTTAGTTCCAGTGAAGAGAACTCTTAAAAAAGGTATCAGCATACCAAGACATTTTGGACAATTTCATGCTCCCAACTTTGTGGGAACAGTTTGGGGACGGCCCCTTCCTGCTCCAACATGACTGCGCACCAGTGCACAAAGCAAGGTCCATAAAGACATGGACGAGCGCGTTTGGGGTGGAGGAAGGTGACTGACCTGCACAGAGTTCTGACCTCAACCAGATAGAACATCTTTTGGGATAAATTAAAGGGGAGACTGCGATCCAGGCCTTCTCGTCCACATCAGTACCTGACCTTTACAAATGCGCTTCTGGAAGAAGGGTCAAAAATTCCCATAGACACACACCTTGTGGACAGCCTTCCCAGAAGAGTTGAAGCTGTTATAGCTGCAAAGGGTAGGCAAGCTCAATATTGAACCCTGCGTGCACGCACGCACACGTGAATATAGTACTGTGCAAAAGTTTTAGGTAGGTGTGAAGAAATGCTGTAAAGAACGAACACATTCAAAAATATTTACCGTATATTCGAAGAACTGATTATAAGCCGACCCGAATATAAGCCAAGGCACCGAATTTTACCACAAAAAACTATGAAAACTTATTGACTCGAGTATAAGCCTATGGTGAGAATGCAGCAGCTACTGTAAGTGGAAAAGAGGGTCAACAATGCCCACCTGCAGCCTCATTGTGCCCATTTGCCGACTCACTGTGCCCATGTACCTTATCTGCCGTGTCAGTCTTGATGAGGAGGGAAGGAAAGCCATAATACGCCATACATTGTCCCCTCTGATTCACAGCAGGGCTGTGTGTATAGGAAGTCTGCGCCGTCCACTGTAACAAAGCTCCGCCTCCTCCTCATCACAGACGGATGAGGAGGCGGCGAGACGGTGCGGACTTCCTATACATACAGCCCTGCTGTGAATCAGAGGGGACAATGTATGGCGTATTATGGCTTTTCTTCCCTCCTCATCAAGACTGACACGGCGGGAGAGGAGAACCTGACTCGAGTATAAGCCGAGGGGGGCTTTTTCAGCACAAAAGAAATGTGCTGAAAAACTCGGCTTATACTTGAGTATATACGGTACTTTAATTGTTTATTTTTATCAATTTACCAAATGCCAAGTGAGAAAACAGAAGAAAAAACTAAAACCAAATCAATATATTTGGTGTGACTACCCTTTCGCTTCAAAGCAGCACCAATTCCTAAGCCTAGTGCACGCGATGAGAAAAATCGGACGAACAACCATCTGATTTTCCACAAAGATGATGTAGTCGAAAAATTCTCAGAATGCGGCAAATGTACTGTAGCTCCATACTAGTGTCTTGTGGGTCATTCTTTATTTCTGATTATGCGCAGTATTTTCTACACTATTGTTCCTGTCCGATTACTGTACACATTGAACGTTGTGTTCACTTACGGAAAAAAAACAAAAACTTCAAGCTTTTACCTTAATTTTTCTTCATCCAGTCAGAATTGACTGTCTAAAGCACTATACTAAAGAACAGATAATTGACGATCGTTCCTCTTACGGAAATTTTCGGGCGATTTTCTGGCCATTACACTTGCACAAAGTCAGGGATTTTGTAGAATTAGGCCTCATGCACACTGGATGTTAAAAAAACGTTATAAAAAATGCCAGCAGCTTTGCAGTGGGTTTTTCAACTTTTTTCAATATTTTTGCAATAGCATTTTTCAGCATTTTTTTTAAAGAAAAATAGGATTTTTTACTCACCGTAAAATCCTTTTCTCTGAGTCCATGGACCGACACAGCTTCTCTATTGACAAAGTGGGTATTATCCGTTAATTAGGAGTGACTAGGCAGAAAAACTTGTAAAAAGTGTTGCATCACACCTTCTACAGTACCGCCCAGGGGGCGGACCCTCTGGGTATACCCTCTCAGTCTGCATCTTCGCAGATCAGTTCGTCAAAAAGCAGTACAAACTTAAAAGGAGGGGTGGGTGCTGTGTCGGTCCATGGACTCAGAGAAAAGGATTTTACGGTGAGTAAAAAATCCTATTTACTCTTTCGTCCATGGACCGACACAGCTTCTCTATTGACAAAGTGGGACGTCCCAAAGCAGTGTCAGAGAAAAAATGAGGGGTGGTAACAGCATAAAAATAAACTTCACCCCAAACACAAAACAGCACTCCTCCAACGGAGGAGCTGCAACTCTAAACAACCGCTTGTAAAACCTTGCGGCCGAAAGAGGCATCCGAAGATGCACCTACATCAATTTTGTAGAATTTTGTGAAAGTGTGAGCGGACGACCAAGTCGCCGCTTTACATAATTGGGAAACAGACGCTTGATGTCGGAAAGCCCAAGAGGCACCTATTGCCCTGGTCGAATGCGCCGTGACCGGGAAGGGGGGCGCTTGACCCTTTAAGGCGTAAGCCTGGATTACTATCTGTCGGATCCACCTAGAGATGGTGGCCGATGAGACTGCTTGGCCCTTCTTGGGACCAGCCACCGAAACAAACAGTGAGTCTGACTTCCGGAACAGGGAAGTAGCAGATAGGTATACTCTCAAAGCTCGGACAACGTCCAAGGAATGCAACGCCGACTCCTTAGGATTCGACGGCTGAGGACACAAGGATGGAAGTACAATGTCTTCATTAGAGGTCGACCGATATGGGTTTTTCTCTGGCCGATGCCGATATTTTGAAATTGGGGCGGCCGATGGCCGATATATGATGCCGATTTTTGTGGCCGATATTTTAGGCCGATTAAAAAAAAAAAAAAAAAAAAAAAAAAAACCCTCACCCACTCTATTCCTTCCTGCTTACTCCTGTCACTCTAGCACACACTTGATGTCCTCAGTACAGATGGCACTGGTTTGGAACTGGCAGGTGGCACTGGTTTGGAACTGACAGATGGCACTGGCAGGTGGCACTATTGGCACTGGCAGGTGGCACTATTGGAACTGACAGATGGCACTGGTTTGGAACTGACAGATGGCACTGGCATGTGGCACTGGCTGGCGGTACTGGTTTGGAACTGACAGATGGCTCTATTGGCACTGGCAGGTGGCACTGGTTTGGAACTGACAGATGGCACTGGCAGGTGGTACTGGTTCGGAACTGACAGATGGCACCGATTGGCAGCAGGGGGCACTGGTTTTGGAACGGACAGATGGCACTAGTTTGGGACAGATGGCACTGATTGGCAGTGGCACTTGCAATTGGAACTGGGTGGCACGGGCGTGTGACACTGGTTGGCACTGGCTGGTGGCACTGACAGATGGCACCGATTGGCACTGGCTTGTGGCACTGACAGATGGCACTGGCTGGTGGCACTGACAGATGGCACTGATAGATGGCACCGATTGGCGGTGGCACTGATTTGGGTGGCACTGACAGATGGCCCTGATTGACACTGGCTGGTGGCACTGACAGATGGCACCGATTGGCGGTGACACTGATTGACACTGGCTGGTGGCACTGATTGACACTGGCTGGTGGCACTGACAGATGGCACCGATTGGCGGTGACACTGATTGACACTGGCTGGTGGCACTGATTGACACTGGCTGGTGGCACTGACAGATGGCACTGGCTGGGGGCACTGGCTGGGGCACTGGCTGGGGCACTGACAGATGGCACTGGCTGGGGGCACTGACAGATGGCACTGGCTGGGGGCACTGACAGATGGCACTGGCTGGGGGCACTGACAGATGGCACTGGCTGGGGGCACTGACAGATGGCACTGGCTGGGGGCACTGACAGATGGCACTGGCTGGGGGCACTGACAGATGGCACTGGCTGGGGGCACTGACAGATGGCACTGGCTGGGGGCACTGACAGATGGCACTGGCTGGGGGCACTGACAGATGGCACTGGCTGGGGGCACTGACAGATGGCACTGGCTGGGGGCACTGACAGATGGCACTGGCTTGGGGCACTGACAGATGGCACTGGCTTGGGGCACTGACAGATGGCACTGGCTTGGGGCACTGGCTGGGGGCACTGACAGATGGCACTGGCTGGGGGCACTGACAGATGGCACTGGCTGGGGGCACTGACAGATGGCACTGGCTGGGGGCACTGACAGATGGCACTGGCTGGGGCACTGGCTGGGGGCACTGACAGATGGCACTGGCTGGGGGCACTGACAGATGGCACTGGCTGGGGGCACTGACAGATGGCACTGGCTTGGGCACTGACAGATGGCACTGGCTTGGGGCACTGGCAGGTTTCACACTAAGCCGAGTGTAATGTGTGAAACTGACAGAGAGGAGAGAGAGAGAGGGAGAGAGCTGTTAGAATTGAGCTCGATGTGGGGGTGGGCGGGCCAGCAGCTAAATTACACCAGCCAATGATTGGGCTGCTTTAGACGTAGTGGCCCGCCCAGATACCATCCCATTGGCTGGTGTAATATCTGCTGGGTCCCGCCCACCCCCGACATCAAGCTGACACATCCTCTCTCTCTCCTCTTACTTTCAGTTTCACACACACACACACAGCACGGCGCTTGATGCTGCTGAGTGTGGAGAAGTGTGGAGGAGGGAGGAGGAGGGGGGAGGAAGTGCAGCCAGTGAATAATATCGGCCAGTTTTGATATTAATCGGCCAAAGCCGATTTATCAAAAATGCCCAAATATCGGCCGATATATCGGCCAGCCGATATATCGGTCGACCTCTAGTCTTCATTGAGATAAAAAGCCGAAACGACTTTTGAAAGGAAGGCTGCGGCCGCAGCACCACCTTATCCTTGTGGAAAATCAAATAGGGTGCCTTGCAGGCCAAGGCTGCCAGCTCAGAGACTCGTCTAACTGACATAACAGCCATCAAAAAGACCACTTTCTGAGAAAGTGTCAACAGGGGAATATCTCTAATATTCTCAAACGGTGCCTTCTGAAGCACCGAGAGGACCAGGTTCAAGTCCCACGGAAGTAACGGGGGACGGACCGGAGGGGCCACATGTCGAACCCCCTGCACAAATGTACTCACGAGAGAGTGAGCCGCCAGGGGTCGCTGAAAAAAAAGAAGACAGCCAGGGCAGATATCTGTCCCTTAATCGTACTTAGGGCAAGCCTTTGGTCCACCCCATGCTGTAAAACCAGCAGGATTCTGGAAACCAAATAAGTACGCGGATGCCATTTCATTTCCTCACACATGGAGATGTGGGCCTTCCAAGTGCGGTGATAAACCTTCCTAGAGGACGGTTTCCGAGCACTTCTCATAGTAGAGATTACTGAATCTGACAGGCCCCGGTCTCTCAGTACCTGGTTCTCAATAGCCATGCCGTTAAAGCCAGTGACAGTTCGCAAAAAATTTCACTAAACCCACAGCTGGAAATTCGTACTTACATTTCTCTAGTTGCCATCATCCCATGTGGATCAAAAACGTCCCGAAGAGTCAATTCAATCGACTCCGACGTAACTGTACCAGATTAGAAGATTATACATCTTTAAGCACCTCACTCGAAAACAAATTCATTGAGAAAGGATATCCCCCCAACTTGATTGAAGAAGCTCGCACCACCTATCAACAAGAATCCCTGCCCCTCCCCAAAATATCCAACTCTGAACCCAATACTCGTTTCATTACCCAGTACCACGCAAAACACAAAAAAATGGAGAATATCTTTAAAAAACACTGGAGCATCCTCACCCAAGACCCCTACCTATCAAAAACGGTGTCAGTTACTCCCAAGTTTGCCTATCGAAGGGCCCCCAATATTAAAAGCAAGATCGCCCCCAGCAAAACCAAAACATCTAATCATCACCAAAACTACATGCTCAAACAGCTCACTTTAATTCCCATTGTAGGGATGTATCAATGCAAAAAAGCCCTATGCCTTACCTGCTCCCATGTCACCCATGGCCAAAAAACCTTTAAGGCCAACAGTAAGACCTTCAATCTCAGCTCCTTCTACAACTGCTCTACCACGTATGTAGTGTACTGTATTTCCTGTCCATGTGGCCTACTATACGTAGGCAGAACTATCAGAGCTCTACGGACCAGATTTGGAGAACACCGCCGTGGAATCCAAAAGAACAATCCCAAATACAGCGTGGCACGTCACTTTGCAACACACCACCACCAAGATACCAGCGCCCTTCAGGTTTGGGTTATCGAGGCAATACCAGAAACCCCAACTGCCATAGAAAGATTCCAACACCTTTGTAGACAAGAAACTTATTGTATTTTTTCTTTAAATACCATGTCACCCAATGGCCTCAACGAAGAAATCGAAACCAACAACATAATCTAATATTCCTATATTACCACCATTCTATTAATCGCATTTCTCCATCTCTGCGATTTCTTGTGCGTCCTTGTACTCATATACCATTTTATTCGATCTTCTCATATATTCTTTTATGATGATTCTTTAATTTATTCTTTCAATTTTATTGTATTTGATTCGATTTTATTCAGATTTTATTATCATCCTATTTTTCATGATACATAAATTTTCATAATAAGCTTTCATTTCCAAATTACTTTAAAGGTTTCTCTGTGCTGCTCGTCCATCCCACGTACTAGTGCTTTCATCTGTCAGAGATGTATGTGCATGCATGTGTATGCACACGTGTATATGTATATACATGTATATATGTGTGTGTATGTGTATGTGTGTGCGTTTACTCACAACTCTCATATATGCTTGGTCATATGTGCATGTATGCACCTTGTGTTGCCCTCGTAGATCTGTTACCATTCATGCTGCCTTGCATCTTTGGTATATCCTTTATACCAATGATTATGTACCTTATTTTGGTAATAAGCTTTGACTTGTTATATTGTACTTTTTCATGTGCAATTTACATATGTTTTATATATTATTATCAATTCATATATATATATATATATATATATATATACATATACATATATACACATATATATATATATATATATATATGGATGTTCCCTTCCAGATGTGTGTGTATATATACACATGCATGTGTATTTTCTATACTATGAATCACACTTCTGTACTACTACATGATAGCCAGCCTTTATCATTCATTCACTGACCCATCTCATCCGCTTCCCCATCTTGTCCTCTTTTCTTCCTCCCTCCCCCCCCCCCCCCTATTTTTGTTTTCATTATTATTGTCCATTTTATTTTTATTTTTCATTATTATTTTTCTTTATTTTATTTTTCATTATTTTTATTTTTATATTTATATTTATTTTTATTCTCATTTATTTTATTTTTCATATTCATTCTCATTATTATTATTTTCATTAATATTATTTTTATATTTATATTTATTTTATTTCAATTTATCTTTGTGTTGTTGTTTTTCTTTTCCTCCCCCCTCCTTCCCCCCCCCTTCCCCCGTAATATTATATATTATATATTCTCTTCCCGTTTCCCCCCCCCCCCCTCTCTTTTCCTTCCTTTTTTCTTCTTGTTCTTTTTTTACCACCCCCTTCCCTTTACTTCCCTTGTCCACATCAATATGCTCCCATCTCCTACATGTTGCACCCATTCGTTCTCATGCCATACATAGCTTGTTCTCATACCCCCCAACTAATTTAATATTTAATTAATTTTTTTCCCCTATAATTTCAATATAATTATTTCCACATACGTTCCCCTTTATAGTGCTGCTCTTTCTCTCTCTCCTATGTACTAATACCATTTATGTATTTATATCCTTTATGATTTTAAATTCCACATTAGCGCTGTTCACCACCATATAAACATTGTATCTTTATTTCATATCATAATACCATACAGAATATCCCCTGTCATCCATTTTTCCTTTTTTCCTCGCCCCCCTGCACCCCCCACAAATTCCGTGTCATTATCTCCCTTACATCTTGCTTCCAACCAATCACCATGCTGATTTACTTCCACCAGTATGATTTCAACCAATCACGCCACGTCTCTCTACTATATCACACCCACCTATGATAATGCCTTCTATGGATCTGATGAAACAGCGGATGCTGTGAAACGCGTCATCCCATTGGTCCGTTCTATCCCCACGTCACTTCCGGTCCGACGGCACGCTGCGCTCCACGCTGAAGCGCATGCTGAAGTCCTCGCTGAACTGCAGCTTCCTGGTTATCCCCTGTCTACCCTGATGACACAGGGCGCATCACAACACCTGCAGCTTGGATGCCTGGTTTTTCTTGACTTCCCTTGCTGACACCGCAACCTGCCTTCCTGCCTTCAGCCATCTTCAGCTACCTCTCTCCATCTGGAACCAACATCTCCCCTGAGGACCGCCTTAGATGACTCCGGACCACCTTTAACTCCTTACATGCCTGTATCCTGTGAGTAGCCATTTGGCTGGTTTTATACAAATTTGCTAATTAAAGCCTGTTTTACTGCACTTAGATTGGCGCACCTTTCTTTCCTCATTATATTTTACAGAGTCTGCTTCTGCTCACGGTAGCTGCCGCTAGTGCTTGCAACATCAACATTAACATTCATTGATTCCTTTGATTTTTACTCTGCCTAGAACTCATTCTGCGCCATTTTTTCTCCCTTTTTTTTATTAGTGACGGTAAAGCAGGATGGAGAATGGGACCTTGCGATAGCAGGTCCTTCCGTAGTGGTAGGCGCCAGGGGACGTCTGCTACCAGACGTACTAGATCGGCGTACCAAGGACGCCGAGACCAATCTGGAGCGATTAGGATCATTGGAATTCCCTCTGCCTCCACTCTGCGGAGCAGAAGAGGAAGAAGCCTTAAGGGAGGGAAGGCATAGATTAGCCGATACTGACCCCACGATGCTACCAACGCGTCCGTTGCGTCTGCCCATGGGTCTCTTGACCGGGCCACAAATCTCAATACCTTCCGATTGAGTCGGGAAGCCAGAAGATCTACGTCTGGTGTGCCCCATCTTTGGCAGAGGAGTTGGAACACCTCCGGGTGTAAGGACCATTCTCCCTGGTCCAGCATCTGGCGGCTCAGGTAGTCCGCCTGCCAGTTTTCCACGCCCGGAATGTACACGGCCGATAGTGCCGGTACGCTCTTCTCTGCCCACTTCAGGATGCGAGCAACCTCCGATGCTGCAGCTGAGCTTCTCGTTTCTCCTTGATGATTGACATATGCCACCGCTGTGGCGTTGTCTGACTGGATCCTGACTGGACGCCCCTGCAGCCTCTGAGACCATTTGAAGAGGCACAGCTTGATCGCCCGGATCTCCAGGACATTGATCGGCAGGAGGGCTTCCTCTGGGGTCCAGCGACCTTGCGCCGACTGGACACCCCAGACTCTCCCCCAACCTGTAAGGCTGGCGTCCGTCGTGATCACTATCCAGTAAACCGGAATAAATGACTTCCCGGCCATTAGAGCCGGTGCTGTCAGCCACCATACCAGGGATCTCCTGACTAGGTGGCTCACTCGGATTTGATAATCCAGAGATGAAGGACATCTGTTCCATCTGGACAGAACTTCCTTCTGTAACACTGGAGTGTGGTATTGAACATATAGGACCGCCTCGAAGGAGGCTACCATGAGGCCCAACACTCGCATGCAAAAACGGAGTGACGACCAATTCCTGGAAGTCAGCTGCCGTACTGCAGCCCGGAGGGTCTGCAACTTCTCCACAGGGAGGAATACCTTTGCCTCTGAGGAATCCAGAATCAACCCCAGGTACACTAGGCATTGAGTGGGCACCAATACTGACTTTTGCGTGTTTAGTATCCAACCACAGTCTCGAAGAGTCTGACAGGTAATGGACATGCTTACCTCTAATTCTGAGCTTGAAGGGGCCTTCAGCAGAAGGTCGTCCAAGTAGCCTGTGATAGCGATACCCCGCTGTCTTAGAAGTGCCAGAATCGGAGCGAGCACCTTGGTGAACGTCCTGGGTGCTGAGGCAAGGCCCAACGGGAGGGCCACAAACTGGTAGTGGTCCTTCCCGATAGCAAATCGCAGAAACCTCTGGTGTCTGGAGTATATGGGGACACGCAGGTATGCGTCCTTGATGTCCAAGGAGGCCAGAAAGTCCCCCGGCTGGAGAGCCGTGACTACAGATCGAACCGACTCCATCCCAAATCTTTGTACCTTCACAAAGCAATTGAGGGCTCTGAGATCCAAGCTTGGACGAACCCCCTCCTTCTTCGGCACAAAGAACAGATTTGAGTAAAAACCCTGTGTTCCAGTTCTGGAACTGGAATAACTACCCCGCGTTCCAGTAGACCCTGGACCGCCCTATACAGGGCCTCCCGACGGGTCGGTAGTAGCTGGAGATTGGAGGTGTTGAATCTGTCCGGTGGACAAGAGAGAAACTCTATCTTGTAGCCTGAGGAGATTACTTCGCAAACCCACCTATCGGGGATTAGAGCTGCCCACTGAGTCGCGAATTTGTGAAGACGTCCCCCCACCCGAGAGCTGGGTGGGGGTGGACCTTCATGCGGACGCAAATTTGTCCGCAGGCTTATTGGGTATGCAGGACCAAGGATGCTTTTGTCCTTGGGCAGGCGCTTTATCGGCCTGGGGTCTTTTCCCTGTCGCCCTAAGGGGGACGAAAAAACCGCTTGCGTGCAGTAAAGGAGGGCCCTTGCCCCTTGGCGTGGCCCCTTACCCTTGCTAATTTGGGGAAGCAAAGTGCTTTTACTTCCTGTGGCATCCTTGATGATGTCATCCAGAGAAGCCCCAAAAAGTCTGTCGCCCTTAAAAGGCAGATCCAACAGGGCTTTCTTGGAAGTCTGGTCCGCAGACCAGCCTTTTAGCCAGATCAGGCGGCGTATTGCTACTGCATAAACCGAAGTTTTAGACAGCAGGGGAATAGTATTCATGTCTGACTCGCAGACAAACCTAAGGCCCTGGACCAACTGGTCGGCCAATGTTATCTCATCAGGAGGAGCATCTCGCTCCTTAACCCCTGGAGTAGCAATCTTGCCCATTCAGTAAGTGTGCGAGACACTAGGGCCCCCGCCAATGCCGGGCGTACTGCCGAGCCTACCACTGAGTATAGGTAGCAAGCGAGCGAGTGCTTCAGCCTTCTTATCCACAGGGTCCTTGAAAACAGAAGCCCCTTCTACAGGAATTGTGGTGGCTCTATTAAATCTGGACACCTAAATCTTAAATTTAAATATTAAATCTGGACACGGTCCACTATAGGGGGAGAGGTCCATTTCTTCAGAAAACTCTCCTCAAAGGGGTACCGTACCGCAAACCTCTTTGGGGCTGTAAAGACCCTCACTGGGTTCTCCCATTCCTTGTATAAGAGTTTATCAAAAGACACACAAGGGAACACCTTAGCAGTGCGGGCAGGTCTATGAAACCCAAGTGGACCGGAGTCTCTGCTGCTTCTGCAGTATTTTCCAACTTTAGCATATCCCGCACTGCAGTAATAAGGTCAGATACCAAAGCCGTCTTGCGTACTGACCTGGACTTGGAGTCATCCTCACTGTCCGGTCATGGTCTGCAGTCTCTGATGCGTCAGAATCTGGGCCCCGAGCCGTAGCTGGACCTGGTTCTGCATCAGAATTATCCCCAGAAGCTTGCAGGGGATGGGGCGTTTACTACCCCCTGTATTCCCGTGTGCTGCTTCCACCCTGGCAGCAAACGCCTCTAGGATTGCCGTCATAGCGTTCATAGACACCTCAGGGGCACCAGCTGCTAAATCTGGTGTTTCAGGGGAGAAGACATCTGGCTCAGATGCCATGCTGACCACACGCTGACACTCACAGGGCTCCAGGCAAGATATCAATAGGCCACCCTCCTGTGCTGCAGAGAGGCTGGGTCACCCAGAGGACTCACCACCCTGGATAGGTACTGCTATGCTGCCGTGTGCTGCGCCTGTGATGCTGTCCCCCTGCTGCTGTGTCAGTCTGCTTCTTTTATCAGCATTTCCTGTGTGAATTTTCGCACCAGTGTAATGCACCCTAGAGGCCGGAGGCGCTCGCAAAATGGTTGCCAAAAACATCTGTATGGAAGATAATGTGGGCTCTAAGAAAATGGCCGCCGACCGAAGATAGAGGTCAAGCAGCCATAGCCCACAAAAAGATGGCCGCCGAACGGCAATATATGCATACAGGGTGGACAAACATGGCCGCCGATCAGCTAATAGGGGCCAGTGGGTGTGGCCGAACCACAGGAAGATGGCCGCCGGGCAGTCACAAGAGGCCGAACTCGGCATGGACCACCTCAAAATGGCCGCCGACAGCATGGAGGAGGAAGCACACAAACACAGGTAGCAGAAATGACATTTCTTTTAAATGTTAGTTACAGCCAGCCCCGCTCCAGTGGAACCCCCTAGGTGACCCCCAGCACCCAGCAACCTTTAGCTAGAAGCCCAGGGAGGAGGGAAAGGCAGGGAGAGAGGGAAGAAAGGGGCCACAACCACTTACTTGATCTCTCCAGGAATGTCCAGCTAAATCACCCAGCCGAGGCAGGGGAGTTTTACTTACCTATCCTGCATGTATTATGCTGGAAGACATTCCAAACAGGTCATCGTCCGCGCACGGAAGGTGACTGTTGGCCAGGCATGCTGTGATTGGACCCAAAAGGGACAATCATATGTATGCCCTGGAGCGTGACGCTCACCGGACAGGCTGCTGCGACTCGGCCGTAAGGTCAGCCGAAGCTGAGCGGTCCGATGCAAGCCTTGCAGCGTAAGCTCACCGGCCAGGCTGCTGCGACTCGGCCGTAAGGTCAGCCGAAGCTGAGCGGTCCGATGCAGGCCCTGGAGCGTAGGCTCACCGGCCACCCGTGGAGCGACGGGCATGTCGTGGAAAACCCAGCGCGTAGCTAGGGTCGGCACACGCTCGATGGCCGAAACTGGGGAGACTACAAGGATCGAGGATCCAGCCTGTCACCCAGTCGGCAGTTGATCGAAGATCGCAGGAAACAAAAATGTAGCAAAAAAATATATATCTTTTTCCCCCGGACCAATGGGCCCGAAGGGAGCCATGTCCTACTCCTTGCTTGACAGAAAAAAACTGATCTGCGAAGATGCAGACAGAGGTTATACCCGGAGGGTCCGCCCCCTGGGCGGTACTGTAGAAGGTGTGATGCAACACTTTTTACAAGTTTTTCTGCCTAGTCACTCCTAATTAACGGATAATACCCACTTTGTCAATAGAGAAGCTGTGTCGGTCCATGGACGAAAGAGTAAACTTTTTTTTCAATGGATCAAAAACAATAAAACGCCGGTGAGTGACGTTTCAGCGTTTATCAACGTTTATCAGCGTTAGAGCATTTTTACAGCTGAAAAACGTCTCTCAGAACCAACTAGTTTTGGGGGTTTTTTTTACTGCTCAAAAATGCCACTGCCCAAAACTGCTGATAACAGC